>OZ020621.1:12276456-13476456 GCA_963971575.1 Liopterus haemorrhoidalis
TTTTCCGATCTTAGACCAGCCGACTTAAAAAAACGAAAATGTAAGCTCTGTGGACAACCTGAGACTTTTTGATATGTTGGAAGAACACAGAGTGCATACTTTTACTCGTGTGTTTTTTTGTCAATATTCTCTTCTCATTTCACCGAAATAGTAGCTCTATTGTACTCCTCGCGTGGGAGTTGTACTCCAGCGTTTCCCTGACTGGGCTTAAGTCTGCCAGATCGAATCTCTTTTTTTTTTTTCATTTATTTTACCAATTCAGTACAAATATACTATTCATGGTATAGTTATAAGAATTTTTGTCAATTAAATGGTCACGATTAACAGGAAAATTTAGAATATTTAATTGTTGTTATCTGTATTTAGCAAAAATTGAATATAATAAGCAGATTTCTAAAATAAATACCCGGCAAGACCCCACCAACACTCCCATCACTCATGCCGACCACAACCCTGGCACCAACCATCCACAAACCTACAATACGTATGTACTGCATTGCAGGTCCGAAATGATCCAAGCCTAAGTCACAGCCAGCACAACCAACAAAAATATCAGCGAAATCCCTCCGAAAATCCCACCCAGAAACTCACCACCTAGATAAATTTAGATTTGACTAATATTTTAGATTTAATATTTTCCTTTTATTCGCTTTCCATCGTCACTTTTCAGAATCTGATAATAATATGTCTTGAGGTAATCGTTTTTTAAGCGATTGTTTACAGTTTTTTTCCCCAATTTTAGCTTTTCCGCACTGTCACAAAGGGGTAAAGTTAAAAAGAATTTTTTGGCACTTTTTTTTATAAATTCATCTATGTATAAAATTCCAAGTTCTTGATGGAGTTGAGCGTTTCTAACAAACCAAGGGGCGTTGCAAGATATTCTTAGTATTTTGTTCTGTAGAATTTGTACTTTTTTTATTAGAGTTTTTGACGCTGTCCCCCATATGGTACAGGCGTAGGTGAAAACAGGTTCTTATTATTGCCTGAAAATTATTTCAATTTAAGAGGGGTTTTCCTGTTCATTAAAGGGTAGAGCATACCAAGTCTGATGTACCATTCTTTTAGTTTTTTGTTAATATGAATGTTCCATGATAATCTTTTATCTAGATATACTCCTAGATATTTTACGGCACCATCATTAGGGTTCCAAGGAATTCTTTGATTATTGATTGAAATTTCGGTGGGAATACTTGGCCTACTTAATGTAAATATCTTTGTTTCACATTTGGTGGGATTTAGAGTGATGCACCATTTTTCACACCAGTTCATAAACATATTGACTGAATCTTCAGTAGCCAAGTTGATGTTTTTGTTTAGAGCTATTATGGCAGTATCATCTGCATACATTGCCACGTCACATTTTAGGTCCAATGGAATATCTGACATATATATGTTAAATAGAGTTGGTCCAATTACTGAGCCTTGCGGGACAGATGCATTTATTTTTGTTATCTGTGATAGTTCATTATTTACTTTAGCCACAAACGTTCTGTTAGTTAAAAAGGAGATGATAATTTTTACGAGATAGGCTGGCATATTTAGTTTTAAAACTTTGTATATTAGACCATCAATCCATACCTTATCAAAGGCTTGGGCCACGTCCATAAATGCTATTAATGTATGTTTCTTTCTTTCAAATCCTTCAGTAATTTTTTCAACAATTCTAAGTACTTGTTGAGTGCTTGAATGTTTTTGTCTGAAGCCAAATTGTATAGGTGGAATGAAGATCGAATCTCGTTGGTGCTCTTCGTACTGCCTAGTAAAGAAAACTCCCCTTTGTCACTAAATTCCTGCTCACTATTTCACCGTAATAGTATTGTAGTTCTCCCGAGGGAGTTTTACTCCAGCGTTTTCCCTGACTGGGCTGAAGTCTGCCAGATCGAATCTCGTTGCTGCTCTTCGTACTGCCTGGTAAAGAAACGCCCCTTTGTCACTAAATTCGTGCTCACTAAAAATTGTGATAGTGGGTTCTCACTTTTGAGGATACTGTTAGCTGTAATTAGGAAGAGTAGATCGTGCAAGCACTCCAGATTAAGTAATCCCCGACTCCCGTTTTGACGAGGGAGGTAAATGCGTTGTACAGAAGATTTCGTGTGAAGACTTCGGTTGATGTCCATGATCTTTCGAGTTCTCCTGTCAAGATCCTTACAATCATCAACATTCCATTTAATTATACCAAAAGTGCATGAAATTAATGGGATAGCAAGCATGTTTGTGGCAGCAGTCTTGTTCTTGGCAATATCTCCATATCTGCCTTAGTCGTGCCATATACCTGCTGCGAAGGGTTTGCTTAATGAGAGAGATATCATAGACAACCCTCTCACTGATGCCAGGAAATATGTAAAACCCTTCGGCATTAAGATGTTTTATAATACTCTCATCAACCGGGTAGACATCCCCACCGTTGTCTAAACCTTTCCTCTGTATAAGTGAAAAATAGCGCATTTTCCAATCCGAATTCCATACCTACCGCGGCAGTTTACTCAGCAACAGCATCTAAAGCGGCCTGCATATTCATCTAGTTCGAGCTGTAGAGCTTTAAATCATCCGTGAAAAAAGAGTAATTTTATGCTTTCGCCTTAACGGAAAACCCGCTATGTATTCAGTGCCACTTTTGAACCCGATCTTATATTTGTTTTTGGGGAAATTCTCGTGCGCATATTTACCTCAGTAGCGAGCCCTCGCTTTTCCGAGGGAGAACTACTGGTAAACTATTTGAAAAATGTTTGCCGGCGTCGGGAGTTGAATGTGGTACCTTATGTGCAACACACATTAACCAACTACGTTAGAGTTGTTCTCTGCTATTTACATAATTTGCGATAATTCTGCCGGTCGTCTTCGCACATAATTATCACCAGCAGTTGTTTCACAACTGAAACCTAAAAGCTCTCTTCCGCGCTAGTTCCTATAATTCAGAGAGTTTAAGAATTTTAAATCCTTCACTGGACTACAAATCTAATTATTGTTTAAATCACTATTCGAATATTATACATAATTAGTGATTTCTAACACCATTTTTGACCACCCTAACATTTCAGCAGTACATTTTTAGGGTTTTGTAGGTATGACCACCAAAAAAGCCGTTATAAAGTCACTCATGTGTCTGTCTGTCTGTACGGTAGAAATTGTAGCCAAACGGCTGAACATAGAAAGTTGATATTTGACATACTTGTTCAACTTTTTGACCCACATATAGGAAAATTATAGAGAGTTCAAAAAAATACAGCGCGGGATAAATATAAACAAATATGTATTTCAACCATTATTAAATATACAACATTTTCACATAGTTAATTTGTTGACATTAAATTATATTAACAAATATGTATCAACAACAAATTATTTTTGAAAAATCAATTTTTTCATTGGATTTTTACTAAAAATGTGTCAAAAACTTTTGTTCCCCATCCTATCGCCCAAAGGGATTGATCTAAAGATCTAAAAAAAATCTCCGTAATAAACATTGATGGGAACCCAAATAGTTCAACAGGAATTTTTGATCAGATACATTTTTCGAAAAATGTTTTTTTTTTTTTAATTTTATTGTGTGGTAGCAAAAAAAAGCTCTTAAGACGTAGATTACGGAACGATAGATAATTTTTTTAAATTCTTTTCTTTTAACACGTTTAGCCAAAAATGTGCAAAAGTTCTTGTCCCGCACCCTTTTACCAAAAAATCTGAAAAAATTATAAGATATCTGCAAGACCCTAAAATGTGTGAAAATTCACACTTCACTTCAATTTTTAATATATAAAATATTTGTTGTCAAAAATAGTATCGAATAAGTTCACCACACGTTTTCAATTTTGTTTGAAATCAACTGTGCAACCAATAATCTAAAACTGTCATATTTTCTTTTCACAAAGTACAAAAAGAAATGTTTAGACGAGTATAGAATGACACAATTATCCTGACTGTCAAGGATAAAACTGCAAAGTGACAACCAGCTCAACTCCATAGAGATCGCACAAACTGCCATATCTAGCTGATTTACGGAGAAGAGACAATTTTAAACAATATTAACTAAAGACAAATGGAAAACAACAGTTGAATACTTACAAAAGTTGAAGCAGAAAATTATTTAAATGAAAATCTTAACATTTTCAACTTTTAAAACTAATTTTAATGGATAATTATTCTAGTTTCATAAATATTTGTGATTAATAATATGTTTTGCACAATTCAAAACGATTTATTTATTTAACGTTATTGACAATTTGCGATGACAATAATGTAATTTGCATTTTGTATTTGATCTACACTTTGTAAATTAACAAATAGAACATAAATCGGCTCCGCTATCATTTTATTTTTTTAAATTATTATGAATCAGTTTTCTCTAGACCAGTGCTACTCAAAATTAGGCAGGCGTACCGGTACCGGTATACGGCAAGGTTTCAGAAAAGACGGAAACAAGAGATTAGTTCAATCACGTGGACTACATGACGTCAGCTCATGTGTTGGAGATATCACAAACTGTTAGAGCCATATACTATCATGTTAAAAAGAAGATTTTCTAATTAGCATTATTTCAATTTGGCACCTCCAATTATGTTTTTTTTTTTATGTCCATGTTATTTCTAAGGTGTATGTTAAATTATCAGGTTGTCAAGAAAGAAATTTGTTGTTAATAATATTGTCAACCTTAACAGCTATTTTACCGTTCTGTTCACATCTCGCCTATTTAAAGAAATCATTGTATGCTCTAAAAAATATCAAAAACTTTTTTTAAATAAATTTTTTTGAAAATGGAACGGTCGGAAGTTCGCTTTATTATTAAGTATGAGTTCTTACGTGGAACTACGGCATCGCAGACCGCGCGAAACATTAATAGTGTATTTGGCTCTAGTGTTCTATGCAGCTTTCAATATCAAATTGGTTCGCCAAATTTCGTACAGGTAACTATAAAAAAAAAAAAAAAAAACTGGCTCATCGATCACAGCAGAAATATACTGCAACCAACTGGACGAAATGATGCAAAAACTTAAAGAAAAGCAGCCTAGATTGCTCAACAGATCGACTCTTATCTTATTGCATGATAACGCTAGACCACACACTGCACAAATGACTGTGACAAAACAACAGGAATTGGAGTTGGAACTTTTTTATCATCCTCCATACTCACCAGACCTAGCCCCCACTGACTACTACTTCTTCCGCAATTTGGACAACTTTTTAATAGGAAAACAGTTTAATTCCGACAATGCTGTAAAACTGGCCTTTCAGAAATTCATTGACTCTCGTCCGCCAGGGTTTTATATCATCGGCCTGAACAACCCGCCGCTTAAATGGTAAAAATATTTAGACAATATGGGTGCATACTTTGATGAATAAAATAATTCCTTATATTTGTAAGTTATCAACTAACTTTGCCTTTTTACCGACCGCCAACATATATAAGGGAGGTATTGTGATCATACCAATTTTGACGTTTCGATATTTCGATTGAATTGAGTGTCTGTCCGACCGTCTGTCTGTGTACACGTGCAGAGCAAATTTGACTATAAGGCTTTTTACGAAACTTCATATTTAAGCTTTTGACATCAATGCACCAATGACATCAAGCACGAGTTAATCAACTTTTGGTAAAAAAAAAAATTATTTAACAAAAGTTGCTATAAAATACATAACTAACAACTTTTATTTGAGACATTTTTTCATAAAACAAAAAATTTTCGAAATTTTTTCCAAGAATCTATTTTTTATACTTATATGTAACATTTCCATGGTCATGATAAATAATAGCTCTGTTAGAAAATATATGTAAGTCATTTCTACTCTGCTGCTAGAATGTATTTTATACAAGTAGTTTGTGAAGGCGGTCGATCATGTGGTGGCTACAGCTGATATTTTATACATAATTTCACTTCATAGATATTAACAAAACACACCTCCTTCGCCAAAGTTCGTACGTGAATACATTTTACTTTTGGTAAATTACACATTGGTTACTTAAGCCGCATTCAGACCTCTTTAATTAATAAGTTATAGACTGTGCGTTGTGTCGCTCTGAGTTATGCTTTAATGCATACTATTAACGTTCCATGTACCATTCACATCTGTTATAAATTAGTACGTTACGAATAGCTCTCCATCTGTGAATTTTCAAACCAACTATTTAGCTTCGTAAAATATTTTATATGTATTATCGTTCTTATAATTTTGTTGTCTTAGATTTTAACTATCTAATTACCTAAATTGATCATATTTACTGTCCGTCTTTGTAATTTTGAGTAAGATTTGTTAATGATGACATTATGTTAGGTTATGTAAAGGCATTCGATAACTACGGTGTCGCTGATAGAATGCGATAGCCAATGTGTTTATATGTCTGTCTCATTAAAACATCTCACTAGCTATAAGTTTAGAAAATTATACACAATCCACAACAAACAGCGTATTAAATTTGGAGGTCTGAACGGTTTCACGTCTTATCATATGAGAAACTTCTGGTGACAGTGAACAATCCATAAGCTACAGTGCATAAGCTATTGATTTAAGAGCTCTGAATGCGGCTTTAGCGCTACAAGCTAGAGTTGCAAAAAAACTGTCTCCTGTAAAATTATATAAATTGACTTCTATCTACCATCCTGATATATGTTTTATGAAATTTAATATTTATTTTGAGTTGATTATTTTCCGTATCAAATTCAATGAACAAGGAACTTCAAGGAAATCTAAAAGAATTAAATCAAAAAGAAAACTATATAAAATAATCCTCTATTTTCTTTTAAGAGAAATATCTTACAATTGTACTGGCTTCATTTTCCGAGAATTAAAAAAAGCAAAAATTTTTCGAGCTTCCAAGAAAATCTTCGTTATTTAATTATATCGGGCACTTTAGAGGTTGAACAAGAGCCAGAAACTCATTTACTTGAACTGATGTCCCACGAGGACGACTTTCTCCTCATTTCAACCTCCTGTTTGCCCTCGCAGGGTTTCTATGCATTGGCCTCACAGAAAAATATTTCCTCTCTCATCCTCTGAATACCTCCCGACCTAAATAAAGACATCAGTCATTTTAAAAAATTCCGATGAGAATTGAAATATTAAGCTCTGATATTTAAATTAAATTTAATGCTAGGTTGCCGGTATTCCAAAGATGTATTGAATTTGCAGGTTATGTAGATGGATATTAAAATACAATTGATTATGTCAGTGGTGTACGTAAATGGGGTCAGAATTACGGATGTGCCGGATCATAAAAATTTCATATCCACGGATTCATATACGGATACGAATTATTTTGTAGAATATCGGCGAATACGGATACAGGTAAAAATGTTCTGTTAACTTTAAATGATAAATTATGTTTTAAAATTATAGTTTAAAATATACTCTATGTCAGAAATTGTTAAATATGTATAGGCCAGTGATGGCGAACCTATGACACGCGTGTCACAGGTGACACGCCAAGACATTTTGGGTGACACGCATCGTTTATGACAATCTTCAGCCAAGAACAGTGAACACAGAGAATATGCAAAGAAATCGTTTGGAGAATGAAAAAGAGTGCTACTATGAATAGGAAATTTGGAGCCCTTAGAACCGATTATCGGACACTTTTAGCACTTTAGAAAAATCTAGCGACGGCTTTATTCACAATTTTTCCCTCTACGTACTTTTGTGAGACCTTATTCTCGGCGTTAAATAATATTAAAACCAATAAAAGAAACCAACTGAAAGATAAAGTTAGTAGCGCTTGCTTGAGCTTGAAGTGCACGAAATACCATCAAATGAAGATTTAGTAAATGCAAATCAGTAACAAAACAACCACTAGTGTAAAGCATTACTTGTGTTTGCTTTTTAACAAATAAATATACCAATAATATAACTATTTTTTTACTAGGGTTGCAAATATCACAAAATTATGGATATATCTCGACGTGACACGGCACCCGAGTTAAGCTAGGTTTTTTCCGACTTTTGACATACCGAGCTCAAAAGGTTCGCCATCCGCCATCACTGGTATAGGCTCACCGTCCATTCAATGCAAGTGCGTCACATTTTTTATGACGTCATATTAGATATATTTACATGGCATCCAATATGAAAATAAGTTGAATTTAACCTAAAAAGCTATACACAACACACAATGTCTAAAATAGAAATCTATAAGATATCTATAGTGCGTTCAAAAGTGAGTTTGCAGTGCAGGGCATATGGAGTAGTTCTTTTTCATACTCTCTAATGGGTTTACACAATGACGATATCCTTTTTAGGGTTTTGTAGGTATGACCAAAAAACCCTTATACCGTCATTTTGTCGTCTGTCTGTTCGGTAAAAATTGTAGCTAAACGGATAAACCTAGAGAGTTGAAATTTGGCATGCTTATACAGCTCTTTGACCCGCACATAGGAAAAATACTAAAACATCTAAAAAACATATCCCCCTAAATATATAAACAAATATATGCCTATCGAAAAAAAAATATGTTTTTTTACAATTCTGTGTAGGGTATCAAATGAAAGCCCTTGGTACGTAGATTAACGATCAAAATTTTATTTTTGCAAAATAAATTATTTTGAGGCGATTTTTGACAAAATTGTGCAAAAAAAATTATGTCCCACACCCTGTAGCCCAGATGGTTTAAACTAAAAATCTGAAAAAATTCTCAGTAATGTACATTGGTGTGAACCGGAATAGTACAACAGGAATTTTTGATCAGATTATGTTTTCGGAAAATAACGCATTTTTAGTGTTTTTAAGTAAAATATGTAATATATTTAATCCGCTATTTAACATACTAAACGAGTGATCCTGTATAGCACAGTGGTAGTGTTGTCGCTTAGTGAGTTGAAACTACTGTAAGAAACTGTGTTCAATTTTTGTTTTTTCAGTTTTTTTTTTGCATTTTTATATTGTTTAAATTATTTTGTCAAAATTCTAGTTATATTTTGGTAAATGTTGCATTTAATTTTTAAAAGCGTAAATTTTATAACCAGTGTTGAAATTATAATTTAATTCTATATTTGAAGGTATCAGAGGGCGAGGCTTATGATTTAAACAACCAATGGAAGCCATAGGCGCAATTTTCAAAATCTTAATGAACCTTGCTATATAAAAAAAAAATACTGCATATATTTAGAAATTTAAATAATGGTATTAGGCATTCGAATTAAAATTCATAAAAAAATATTTTGACATAAAATTTGTTTTGGCATCACAAACAATCATCATTCAGTTTCTAAATACCTGCAAAACCCATGAATTTTCTTGCTTATCGACGTTGCCAGTTCTAAAACGCGCTGATCTGTGAAGACGCAGTATTCTACAAATGGCCATTTGTTTTTGTTGAGTGTTATTTTGAGTTTTATAAGAGTTGATTTTTGTAAATCATACGAGTTTTTCATATTATTATAATTGACACATTTGACACTTTTACAACATTTGCCAACACCGCTCCCATTTGCCATAAGAGCTATACTGCAAACTCACCTTTGAACGAACTATATAAGAAAATATATAACTAAACACAAAACTGCTAAATAAACAACAAACTAAATAAAAAAATTACTATAAGATAGATATGTGTCAAAACAAATCAGAACGTAATATATCATTGGCAACGTAAACAAAATAAAATATAAAATATAGCGATACATGTCCCTATATTAAATAAAAACTTTTAAAATTTGTTAATCTTCAAAATTACTATCGAACACAAACTAAATATAACTTCAATAGGTACGTTTTAGTAACAAAATTTCCACACATTTCAGGGTTTTGTAGGTATTTAATAAGTGTAAGAAACCAACATAATACTGGATGTCAAGGAATATTTGTTGTATAATCACATCAAAATCATTTGATATTGTCACGGGGTGAAGTAGGATTGTACCCGGCGCCTCCACCATACTTGTCACGGGGTGAAGTCTTATTACAGATTACGGAATCTGTAATAAGACTTCACCGGAAAAACACAACGGAATCTTTTCTACAAAATTTATTATTTAATATTAATTTACATCAGAATACAATTGTTGGTCAAAATGGCTGCAGGTGTTGTCCGTTTAGAAGCTGATGTAGGTCTCGTTCTTGCCCCGGCTCCTCCAGGATCGGTCGAACCACCCCAGGTATCCGCACGAGGCGGACACGTGGAGAAGCCCTGTAGATAACACTCACATCTCGTCTTGGCGACTTCAACAGCTGGGCTGGTCCTTGGGCAGCGTGCTCACAAGAATTACTACTACTTGACTACCAACAATGACTAACCACGACTCTATTCCCTAAGACCATTTTATAACTGTTAACCAGGACACTATGACGTCAGGTCCTACCTCAATTGTTTTGGAAACATTATTCATTTGTGTAATTGTTGGCAGCAATTAAATACCATAGTCATCACAATTGAATATTGTTTATCAACACATTAGCATGTAGTTCAAAACTTATGTTGACAAACACGCAACACTCTGCACATTCTTTTCCAATTCCCAAAACCGTACGTCAGAAACCTTGACCTACATGGCTTTAAGGCCGCGCAAGGAATTGGGACATTAGAACACAATTATACCATAATTGTGACAATATGATTAATAATTTTTATTCTTTATTTGAGCATCGATTTAATTGTTTTAAACAAAATTTAAATAATTTGCCAAAAATCCCAGTGTTTTTTTTTTTCTGCATTTGCTTCATATTCAAGTATGCATTAGATTAATAAGAAATATATTGATAAATGTGTTCAATTTCTTCAATTTCAGAAACGTATTTCTCACTATCAACAATGTGTTATTTGATTTAAATGTATTTTATTACTACAAATGATTTATTCCTCATTGATACTTTCAAAAAAAATATTTAATGTAATTCAAAAAATAGGTTAATTTCCTTTTTTTTTTTATTTAACACTCCTGAACTCCTAACTGAACTGAAGTGTTGAGTGTAGTGTGATGTGGTGTGTAACTCGATCCGCAACTATTTAAAAAAATATGTATTTTTTTAAAATATTTTTAATTTCAAATCTTAACGCGCACTATCTTAGCTATATATACAAAAATCCATAACATTTTACCCATAATTTAGCCATAAAGTAAAAAAATAATTAATTTTCTCAAAAACGCAAATCTGCAATATTTTTCAAAAACGCAATCGGATCAAAAATGCCTGTCGTATGTTTGCGGCTCAGATCAATGTACATTACCTATAATTTGTTCAGATTTTTAGTTTAACCCCTTTGAGTAAAAGGGGGCGGGAACTTTTTTTAGCACATTTTTGACTATAATCGTGTTTAAAAAAATGAACTTTTAAAAACTACTTTTCGTTCTTTAATCTAGGATTTAAGAGGTTTCTTTTGATAACACACAATAAATTTTTTTTAAATAATATTTTTTTTATCGACGACACAAAAAAATCGACATTTTTCGAAAAGCTAATCTGATCAAAAATTTTTGTTGAACTATTCCGGTTCCCATCAATGTTCAATATGAAGATTTTTTTCAGATTTTTAGATCGACCTCACTGAGAGATAGGGTGGGGGACAAAGGTTTTTTTTACATATTTTTGGCGGATATGCCATAAAAAAAATTGATTTTTCAAAAATAAAAATGTGTATGTTGATCCACGCATTAATAGGTTTCATTTGGTATGCCAAACAAAAATTTTAGAAAATATGTATTTTTTTATTAAATACATAATTGTTTATATTTATCTCGAAATGTGTTTTTCTGAACTCTCAGTATTTTTCCTATATGTAGGTCAACGAGTTGTGTAACCATTCCAAATTTCAACTTCCTATGTTAAGCCGTTAGGCCACAATTTCTACCGTACAGACAGACAGACAGACAAACACACATAAGTGACGTTATAAGGGTTGTTTGGTGGCCATACCTACAAAACCCTAATAAAAGAGTGAAGAGCAATATTAGTCTATAATTCAAATGAAAAAAATCAGCTGTGGCCCCCACAGGACCGACCGCCATCACAAAGTACTTGTATAAAATACATTCTAGCAGCAGAGTAGAAATAACTTGGCCTAATATTTTCTAACAGAGATATTATTTATCATGACCATGGAAATGTTACATATAAGTATGAAAAAATAGATACTTGGAAAAAAATTCGAAAATTTTTCAAAATTTTTTCGTTTTATCAAAAAATATTTCAAATAAAAGTTGTTAGTTATTGATTTTATAGCAATTTTTGTTAAATAATTTTTTTCGAAATATTTTTCTGTTGCAAAAATCTTAAAATCGACGTGAGTAAACTCCCATTTTTAGTCAACCGATTTTTACCAAAATATGATCAACTTGTGCAATTGATGTCAAAAGCTTAAATATGAAGTTTCATAAAAATCCTTTTACCCGAATTTGCTCTGCACGTGTACACAGACAGACGGACGGGCAGACAGACAGATAGACAGACAAACAAACCATCATGCTAAAAATAGTCAAAACGTTATGTTGGGATCTCAATTCGTGGAGATCCATCGAAATCTCGAAATGTCAAATTCGGTATGATCACAATACCTTCCTTATATATGTTGGCGGTCGGTAAAAATCGCCACTAAGTTTGAAGTTATGACGCAAAATGACGAAGTGCATTAACTGGGCGACCTCAGTATATTGTTGTTGTTAAATAATTGAGACCTTTTATGAAAACACCCTCACGTATCCGTTCGCGTTCCGCTAACTCTAAAATGTATCAAATTACTGTGCTCTTGCATTATTGCTTCTATCTTTGTCCTAGTTAGGATCCGGTAGAATCGTGTCGAATCCGGTCCAGGTATTCGTGAGTGGGTTACCGTAACGCTTACCGGTAACGGGTAAAGTTGCTGGAACAATTCTGTATATTTACATATTGATCTGTGTCAGTGTCAGAGAGAGACTCGTTTCGACCATTAGTGTATGTGTCAGTTTAGAAATGGTTAATGCCTATTTTATTATCTTCATCCAATCCGCTCGCTCGACCAAACTCCAGTTTCATTTTATACATTATCGATAATGGAAATTTATCTCATACTTTTTAGTTTTATGTTTTAGAAACTATAAAATCGAACAAGTTTTGCACTGTAAGCAAGATGAGAGTTTTAAAATTATCGTATATTTTAACTTAAAATTTTCCTGGATAATCCGCTGAATTAAAATAAATCTCGAGCTTGTATTCTGGAGAAATGAAATTTTGCGGTTTATGACACAAGTGAATGGGAGACCTTGAACTTTTAATCAAATTATATATTTTTATGTTAGATAACAATAGAATGATTATTTACGTCTTTCTTGGTTGTAGTACTGTCAAAAGTGTTTTACATCACCCATATCACTCGAAATAAAAAATCTGTGATAGGTAGTAGAGCAGTTGCAGCTCGTGGAAATATCTAATGGAAGTGCTGCAACTAAATAGCAGGTCTATTTTCTTTTGGGAAAGAAAATCATTATTAAGATGGACATATCAAATTTTATCTACATATACATATACAAATAAAATCATATAAAATATAGAAATATTACTCCCCCCGTCCGAAAATATGATATTCATTTTGATTTTTTTCTTGTCCGAAAATATGATACATTTAAAATTTAAATTAATTAGAATGATTTAATTTATGAAATAGTTACAAATATCTAGAAAAACAAAGAATAATACAAAAAGTTTTAATTTAACAAGGACGTGGCTATTTTCACAACTTTGCACACATGATAATGTTGTTTGTAATCGTTTTGCCTTATTAATGTGTGGAATCTTGGAAAGGAATTCCCTCCTTTTACTAGCATGATTGCTTCTAGGCAAGTTTGCAATGTTAGAAAAACATTATCAAGGGTTTGTTTGTATGTTTAATGCATTAAATGCATTTTCGTCGATTGTATTCGGTGAAGCTGTATATTGTAAGGATTGTATAGAATTAAACAAGCCAAGATCCATTACATTAAAATTTGGACTATTAATTTAAGTCGATTTGGAACTTCTTCCTTGTAATTCAACATAATTTTGCCTTCAAACTCGCCATTTTGTTAGAACATCGGCTCTTAGATGGCTGGTATTTGAATGCCACTTTTCCTTTCATTGACATCTTATGGATTTTTGTATTAAAGCCTTTATGTCGCTAGCTGTTATATCTATTTCGGTGATTTCTTCTTCCACGGCTTCTTGGGCGAGGTGGTCTGCCTTCTCGTTCCCTGTTATACCGACATGGGAGGGAATCCATATCATGATGCTGTCCTTGCCATCAGATTTCGCTTCATGAATGTTTCTTGTATTATTTTGCCAAGAGGGTGTTTCGGGTATCGCTGTTCAATACTTAGGATCGTACTTAGACAATCGCTATGAATGATGTATCTTCTTTCTTGATTTTTATAAATGTTTATGTATTCGGAGGCTTTCAAGAATTTATTGAAATTACTCCTTCCCCACCTCGAGGTTACTGACAGCCACTAAGCCGGACATAACCCTCCTGGATATCGAGACCAAACAGATGTTTGTGATCGAATTCTCAAGTCAGCTGAGAAGAATATCTCTCTCAAGGAGAGGAAAAGAGGTCCAAGCTCTTGTCCGAGCTTAGAAAACTGTATCCCGGGTATAAAGTTAAGCTTGTAGTCCTGATAGTTGGTGTTTTGGGTGGCATGAAAGCCTCCTATCGAAGGGAAATCGAGTCCATTCCCGTCTGCAGATCTTCTGCCAACTCTTTGATCTGCAGGATGCAGAAAGCAGTGCTGCTCAGGTCACTCCGCATTGTGCGGGCACTGGATCTAGCGTAATTTCCGCGGCTGCATATCGCCAGGATTTGGGATGCAGTCGTGTGTATTTAGCTCCACTAGTCTCTAGTATGACGCGGCTCAAAAGGTTGCTGAAGTTTGAGATTAGTGGACGCTTGTCAAGACCTGACAAACCCCATAATAATAATAATAATATTTTTATTGCAGGTTATTTACAAAGTAATTGCATGCCTGGTGTCAGGGGTTATGCATGTACCTGTACATACAAATACACAGATGCACACACACATATACATATACTCTTGCAAATACATATACAGATGTACGCACATACAACATATCCGTACATACCTGTAAATACAGAACACACATACGTATCGTACATGCCTATATACATATACATACATACATAATATAATTTTATAGCATAATTTCACACTTATATATAATATACATTTTTAGTAAATACTTATTCTAATGGAGTACAGAGATTCTTCGATTGTATAAAAACAATGTTTCAGTAACATATTCCTAACAGACTTTTTAAATGGTATATTTTGTAATATTTTAAATTGTTCTGGCATTTTATTAAAAAATATTGGACCCCAGTATTCTGGACCTTGTTTTGATTTATTAAGTCTAATTTTTAAAGTTTTATATTTGTTTTTATTTCTTGTATGGTGTGAATGAATGTTTGAATGAGTTGTATATTTTTTTATATGCTTTTTAAAATAAATTACTGTAAAATAAATGAAGATACAAGGTAGGGGTAGAATTTTAAGTTTTTGAAATAGTGGTCGGCAGTGAGCTCAGTAGTTTGCATTAGACAGAATACGTATCGCTTTTTTTTGGATAATAAAAATTTTATTTCTGTTACTGCTTGTGTCCCATAACAAGATGTCATAGCTCAATCTCGCTGTAGTTGGTAAACGATATTTATATTCTTTTTCACTGAAAAGAAGACTAGCTCCTGTTTTATTTTATATTATTGAACCGTCCATAAATATAGCATTGAATTGTATTTTTGGATATCTTGTTGGTATGATTTTTTGAAAGTATCAGGAGTTGTGAAAGATTTGGTGTATTTAGTTAGGGATAAATCGAATGGGGTTTTGTAATGGCCCAAGGTGGGTATTTTGAAAAGAACTGTTTTAATATAGGCAGGAATTCCGTATTTATAGCTCGTAAGTTTTGTGATAATTCTTGTTGTATGCGGCTAACACTACTTTAACACTATTTATTTTCTAACACTATAATTTAATCAGTATGTAAGTGTAAACTTTAAACTAAATTTAACCAAAAAGGAAGTGTAAATAATTAACACGAAAAGCAAGGGACTTAATGGTACAAAAAAGTTCATTTTCAGTGTACCATGAAGTCCCTATAACATTACACTTTTTGAGTGTATGCACTATGATATATTCTATATATACAAAATATTGTTTGGTACATTTCTTTCCTAATTTAAAATTTTCCTATATTTTGGCAAAAAACCACCTGTTACATCAAAATGGCGTGTTGTTTGTTTGTTATATACACCCAGGATAATAACAAGTGCTAAATCTATTTAAGTGTTTAAATTAGATTAATGTGGGCTGTTATAATTTAAAACAACTTATTATCTTCCGATGTATTTCTACAAATACTATAGCTACTGTTCACAACAATGAAAGTAAAACATATCAATTACCAACAACCAGTAGTGTGTTCGAAGCAGAAGCGGTAGCAATCCTGAAGGCGATCGAAATGGCATCTCATACCATCCACAGACACATAGCCGTATGCACCGAATCTTTGAGCGCACTACAGGCCCTCAACAACAACTACTCAAAGGAAACTGTTATTCAGCAAATACAAGACCAACTATATCAGATGACAAAAGAACAAAACAAAATAGTGCACCTCATCTGGGTTCCCGCCCTTATTGGAATAGAAGGCAACGAACGTGCAAATACAGCCGCCCGAGAGTCCACCAATCACGAAGAAACCCTCCATTTACCCCCCAACAAAACTTATGTAAAAGAGAACATTAAGAAGAAACTCAGTATAACCAGACTGACCAAATGGCGTGACACCACTAACAACAAATTACGAACCGTCAAGGACGACATACAGAACTGGAACTCAGGCACCAACAGACGAGAACAAGTAATAATGACAAGACTTAGAATCGGACACACCAGACATACACACGAACACCTCATGGCAAGACTAGATACTAAAATATGTGAGACATGTAACGAACCACTTACTGTTAACCATATACTGACTGTCAACTCTACACTAACCTACGTATAAACTACAACTTACCACAAAACCTTAAAGACATCTTAAGACTAGACTCAACAATGACTAACAACGTACTTAATTTCTTACAGGCAGCCAACATACATAACCTAATATAAGTTATATATACAAATCAAACAAAATGTAACAATAATGTAACCTTATTAGACACTAATAGCCAAGTAGCTGATGTGTCAGTAAATAAATAAATAAATAAAAAATTCTATAAATACCGTTACAATAACCTATGTTTATAAAAGCCATGTGCAACTTAGTTTTTTCTCACCCTGAATGAAAGCAAGAAATATATACTGCCGAAATATAGGAAAATTTTAAAGAAAGAAATGTCAAATCAAAAAGAGCTAAAACATCCTGTTATATTAATATTTTGTATTTCAACAACTAGCTAGTTATACTTCATCGCAACTATATATATATATATACAGTATTGGTCATAAAGATTATAACTTTTAACATCTTTCAATTTTTCAAATTTTAATAATAATATTGGAAAATAAATACTCTTAATTCTATAATTTAATCATATTTTGTTTGTTACATCAATCAATAATCAAATAATCTGACTTACAGATTAATAATAAATTATTTCTTCAATTTTGCTTGGACAAAAATATTGCAACTACTTGAATTTTCTTGTTATATGCAGATTTTATCCATAAATAATATGTTGTGCACAAGTAATATTTCAGTTTATATTTGTCAATCATGGGTCGTAGTAAAACTGTTTCTAGTGAAATTAGAAACTTCATAATTTCTGGTTTTAAAGACGGGCTGCTGCAAAATGTGATTTCACAAAATTTAAATGTTCATAAATCTACTGTGTCGCGAATTATAAAACGATTTTGAGAAGAAGGTACGTTTGAAGTTTCAAAAATTACAGGACGGCCACAAAAAACTACAAAACGAACTGATAAAAAAATTATTTATTTATCTACCAATAACCCCTTTCTGTCATCGGAGAAAATTTTGGGCCTTTTGCCACAAATGGATCAAGAAAACATCTCAACAAGAACTATTCGCAGAAGATTAGTTAGTGAGGATCTTTTTAGTCGCCTTCCTGCTAAAAAACCACTTCTATCCAAAAAGAATGTAAAGGCCCGATTAAAATTTGCTAAAAATCTTATTGACTGGACTGTGGATCAATGGAAAAAAGTTATTTTTAGTGATGAATCTAAGTTCAATTTGTTTAAAAGTGATGGTGTAAGTTACGTTAGGAGGCCTGCTAATAAAAGATTTGTTCAAAAATACACCTTGCCAACAGTTAAACAAGGCGGAGGCGGTGTGATGGTATGGGGCTGTTTCTCGGGATATGGTATGGGTCCTCTATACCACATTGAAGGAATAATGGATCGATTTAAATATATAGACATCCTTCAAAATGTTATGAAACCTTATTCTGATGAGTTCATGCCTTTAAAACATATTTTTCAGCATGATAATGACACAAAACATTCTTCGAAGTTGGTAAAAAAATGGTTCGAGGATTCAAAAATTAACGTAATGACTTGGCCGTCACAGTCACCCGATTTAAATCCAATAAAAAACCTTTGGGAGATTGTCAACAGAAAGATTAGAAACAAAACACATTCAAATATTGAAGAATTGTTTAAAGCTTTGCAGGGTGCCTGGTCTAATATTGATAATGAAATGATCACGAAATTATTAGAATCAATGGCGAAAAGATGTCGGGAAGTTATAAATACTGGTGGTTACTATACATTATATTAAAAATGATCTGTTAATAATAATTCATTTTCTTAATTAATAAAAAAAAAGATTTTTTTAAGAGTAGTTGCTATCTTTATGTCCAGGTAAAAATAATAAATACTATTAAAAAAAAAATAGAATTTACTATTCAAATTTAATTTTTTACTATAATATATGTAGAGGATTGTTAAAGGTAAGAATTACATTTTTTTAATTTTAAAAATATTGAATAGAATAAAAATAAAATAGGATTATCAAAAGTTTCTATCTTTATGGCCAATACTGTATATATATATATATATATATTCACTCTCTGACTAACCTAACCTAACCAGATGAACACAATTTTATAGTTTTTGTCACTTAATCTGCTTTTTCTCTGATATCCTTCATTGTCGATGACTTCAAAACCTCTATCATTTTTAGATACTATGTACATTATCTTTTAATTATTACCTAGTAGGTAATATTCCCATGCGTATTCCCTTTCGTAGAGTTATATAAAATAATTTTATGGACCATATTGTTGGTCCTGACCTGCTAATAATTCGTTTATAGTGTGCTAGTACACTATCCTGAATAATTTATCGCGACTAAAAGGTTTGATACCTGACAGATGCGCCCACAGTAACTCTGATCTAACTCTGCAACAGTACAGCGTATCCCTTGTGCCCATTCTGCGTAATATACATAAAGAGATAATGCCACTTTTTGTGGAGCTCTAGATATATTAGTTTGTTATAGCATTAAAAATGGGGTAAATGGACTAAACTGATAAGCTTTTACGATGGAAACTAATGTGGCTTTATGAATTTTAATTTTCTCTTCCATTATTTTATGGCATTAATGGATAATAAAATATTTAATTATAATAGAAAGTTATAAAAGAATTATGTTTTGCCAAATATTAGTTTATAATTTAATATTGTTGGAAAATTTTATATTTTGTCTCATTCGTACTGGGAAATTGAAACAAATATTGAGTGCTTACAAATCAAGTTGACAATTCACTAAGTGGGTGAATATATTAGGTCGTCAAGGATGATATTTGTATAGTCTATCTCAGAAAGACTGATATTAATAAAATTTATTATCTGTAAAAAGTTATTGTTTTTTCACACAGAAGCGGCCCACAAAATATGAATAGTTCGAAACGAAATATTGTTAAAAACAACCGAGTGTGTCGCACATCTTATATGGGAATACGAACAAGGGTTAAACACAATAGATCATAAAAATTTGAACCTAAAATTTTGAGGAAAAATATGGTGACAGGCGTGATTAATGATATGATAATTATGGTCACAGGCGTGCGTTTAATAAAATGATAAATAATAATATAGAAATACACAAAACCAATTTAAACGTGTTTAAAATTTGCACGCCAATGGCAACTGCCTGAAAAGATTTATTACTATCAGAGATAGACTATAGTTAATAATATTGCCAACTTTAACAGCTTATTATTTGACATTGGCTTAATATTTTACCGTTTTTTTTTTTTTGTTGAAAAGTTACACATCTCGCCTGAAAGAAATCATTGTATGCTAAAAAAAAAACAAAAACTTCTTTTTTAAATTAATTTGGTTGAAAATGGAACGGTCGGAAATTACGCACTATTATGAAGTATGAGTTCTTACGTGGAACTACGGCATCGCAGACCGCGCGAAACATTAATAGTGTATTTGGCTCTAGTGTTACTACGCAGCAGACAATATCAAATTGGTTCGCCAAATTTCGTACAGACTTAAAAACCAAATAAAAAAAAAAACAGGCTCATCGATCACAGCAGAAATATGCTGCAACCAACTGGACGAAATGATGCAAAAATTTAAAGAAAAACGGCCTAGATTGGTCAAATGACAAAGCAAAACTACAGGAATTGGAAATGGAACTTCTTCATCATCCTCCATACTCACCAGATCTAGGCAACTTTTTATTAGGAAAACAGTTTAATTCCGACAATGCTGTAAAACTGGCCTTCCAGGAATTCATTGACTCTCGTTCGCCAGGGTTTTATACCACCGGCCTGAACAACCTGCCGCTTAAATGGCAAAAGTGTATAGACAATATGGGTGCATACAATATAATAGCAATAATGTCACTATGGTTTCCTTCGAATGTATAAAATAATTCCTTATATTTGTAAGTTATCAACCAACTTTTCCTTTTTAAGGTTTTGTAGGTATGACCAAAAAACCCTTATACCGTCATTTTGTCGTCTGTCTGTCTGTCTGTCTGTCTGTCTGTCTGTTCGGTAAAAATTGTAGCCAAACGGCTAAACCTAGAGAGTTGAAATTTGGCATTCTTATACAACTCTTTGACCCGCACATAGGGTATCAAATGAAAGCCCTTGTTACGTGGATTAAGAATCAAAATTTTATTTTTGCAAAACAAATTATTTTGAAGCGATTTTTGCCAAAATTGTGCGAAAAAAAAATTGTTCCACAGCCTGTAGCCCAGATGATTTAAACTAAAAATCTGAAAAAATTCTAAGTAATGTACATTGGTGTGAACCGGAATAGTACCACAAGAAATTTTGATCAGATTATCTTTTTGGAAAATAACGCATTTTTTGTGTTTTTTTGTTGACGATGTACAAAAGTTATAGTTATGTAACATACTATACTAGAAGGCGTATCCTAGTCTAATGGTTAGTTTGCTCGCTTGTAGCTTGCCTAACAAACTAGGGTCCGCTCCCGGGCAGAAGAGACAATTTTATTTTTTGTTTTTTTTTTCCATTTTTATTTTGTTTAAATAATTTTATCAAAATTCTAGTTATATTTTGGCAATTGTTGCATTTAATTTTTAAAAGCATAAATTTAATAACCAGTGGGAAGTGTTGAAATTATAATTTTATTGTATGTTTGAATGTATACGAAATCAGAGGGGCGAAGTTTATGACTTAAACAACCAATGGAAGCCGTAGGCGCAATTTTCAAAATATTAATGAACCTTACTATATAAAAAAAAAATACTGCAAATATTAAGAAACCCAAATAATGGTATTAGGCATTCGAATTCAAATTAATAAAAAATATTTTAACATAAAATTTGTTTTGGCATCCCAAATAATCGTCTTTCACTTACTACCAGGTCTACAAGTATGAAATGCGGATTTTTTTTTTTTAAATAAAACATATTAAACTCAAAAGAACAGTAAAAGATTATTTATTCAAAGTATGCTCCATTAGAAGTTGTATATTTTTGCCATCTTTCAGGCAATTTGTGAATACCTCGCCAGTAGAACTCTTCCCCTTTCCCCGCAAACCATTCATCTAGCCATTCTTTCACATTTTCATATGAACAAGTGTTGCTCGGCAAGTGCGTGACCCATCGATGCGAACAAGTGGTAATCTGAAGGGGCCAAGTCTGGTGAGTAAGCGGCATGGGGTAGCACTTCCCACTTGAGTGCCTCCAATGTGTTGCAAACTGCTTTTGCCTTATGTGATGGAGCGGTATCGTGAAGAAAGTTTACCTTGTGCTGTCTTCTTTCATATTCTGGTTGTTTTATGAGCAGCGAATGGTTCAATTCGATCAGTTGTTGTTGGTAGCGTTGGGTATTAACTGTTTCACCAGGTTTTAACAATTCATAATAGACCACACCCTTTTGGTCCCACCAAGTACAGAGCATTGTCTTTTTGCCAAAGCGATTCGGTCTTGCAGTTGATGTGGATGGTGAGCCTGGGTTCACACATGATTTTTTTCGTTTGGGATTTTCCAAATAAATCCATTTTTCATCGCCAGTGATGATACGATGCAAAAAAGACTTTCTTTTGTATCGTGCAAGCAAAATTTCACAAGTGTTTTTGCGTTTTTCCATCTGCCTCTCATTCAATGCATGTGGAACCCATCTGCCGACTTTCTGGATCTTACTCATCTCTCGTAGGCGATTGGAAACAACTTGTTGACTAACGCCTAACTGCTCTGCTAGTTGTTTTTGTGATTGACTATCGTCTTCCTGTAGCAATGTTTCCAATTTTGTATCTTCATATTTTTTTGGAGGTTTTCCATGTTCTTTGTCTGTAAGATCAAAGTCACCACTTTTGAAACGCCAAAACCATCGTTCACACGTATCTTGCGATGGAGCATATTCACCATAAGCTTCTCGAAGCAGTCGGTATGATTCAGCAACAGTTTTTTTCAAATGAAAACAAAACAGTAGTACTGTCCGCGAATGCTCTTTATTTGGCACAAAATTTGACATTTTTAACACAGTAAAACAAATCTATATGATCACTTTTCAAATTATAACCTATACGCACTTGACACTTAATGATAACTTAACAAAACGCCATATGTGTTGAAACTTTGAACTATACACTCTGTTTGCGCGGCAAGTTTGAATAAAATCCGCATTTCATACTTGTAGACCTGATAAATACCTGCGAAAACCTGAAATGTGTGAAAATTCAAACTTCACATACATTTTTTTGTTAGTGTACCATGAAGTCCCCTTAACACTACTGTTTTTTAGAGTGTAACCATGATCCTAATCAATTAATCGTTTGTGTTTAATGAAGTGTTGAAAATGAATAATTTTTGATAATAATTTAATTTATTGTAACTCTGTTAAAGAATTAAAAATGTTTGGAAACTAGTGAGCTTTAGTTGTGTTGTATAATTATTATATGATTTAGTTGCATTATTAATTATAATGTTATATTATTTAATTATAATGTATTATTAATTATTAGTTGCATTATTTAATTATTACGTGATTTTAGTTGTATTATTTATGCACAAACGCCATACAACTTCTTCCACAGTATGCATTTATCTTTACTAAATTCTTAATAATCTTAATCCAAATCTTTCAAATAACATTACAAAAATTGGGATTAGTCAAGCAGAATATTAAAAATGTTTTCCCTTTTGGTAAAATTCAAAGTACATAAAAACTTTTTCTACCGATAAAAAACCGTAGTTAAACCAAAAATTTTTAACCTAAATCATCTAAAATTAGAATCAGCATCGTTTTGTGACAAATTCTTTGATATATATTAGTTTAACAAGTTTTTTCCCGTGTTGAACTTTTCCTTTTGTAAAAGGGGAAGCAGGTTTAGGCTTGTGCAATATCACTAGGGTATTATTTGCCAATCTGCACAAATGGTCGAATGCAACTCCCAGGATGATCGTAAGCTTATATCAAACAATGTTATTTAAAGGAGTGGACGAAACAACACGAAATTGGGATTTATATTATCCTAGATGCATTGAATGTTGATGAGAATAAAATAGAACGAATAAACACGCTTGTTTGTTTCTAAATATCTACAGAATTCCTTTGATGCGCTGATAAAAGTTGATGAATAAATAGGAACAATATAATTTTATTTTATATTGTGGCCATATTCAGTTTTACGAGGGCTACCTTTTAAGTTTTTACAAATACTAGGATAGAAAAATTTTTTTTTGGAACCAACTGTTTTATTGCTTTTCAAAGTATTCGCCTTTAAGATTTATACACTTTTGCATGCGTTCAAACCAATTCTCAAAACATTTTTTCCATTCTGAAGTATCTCAAAAACATGGTTTTCGAAGGCTTCAACAGCTTCTTGAGGTGAAAATCGCTGTCCACGGGATTTCTGTTTGATATTGGGGAACAAAAAAAGTCGTTAGGGGATAAATGAGGTGAATACGGGCAATAAGACATTAATTCGATGTTTTTCTCCTTCAAATAATCAATTGTTTGACGTGCTGTGTGGGAGCTTGTATTGTCATGATGAAGAATGATGTGAAGTTTTTGGTTGTTTTTCCTGATTTTATCGATGACTTCTAGCAAACAAATTGTTACCATTCAGCATTAACTGTTCTCCGATCCTCTGAAGGAATGGTTGCAACATGTCCAGTACAACTGAAAAAACAAGCGATCATTTTCTTGGCTTCGTGAACGAACAACTTCTGTGGGTTTCGGTTTATCTTGGAAGACCCAAACAGTGGATTGTTGCTTAGTTTCCGATTCATATGAATAAATCCAAGTTTCGTCGGCTGTAATGATGTTGTATACGGATTTTGCAGTGCCTAGGTTGAATATTTTAAGCATTCCCTTACATAGGGTGACCATTCGTCCCGCATTTTGATTTGGTGTTCCCAGGGCCGAATTTTGCTCTGTACTTATATTTGGGAGGTGAAGACCTTTTTTTTGCTCTTCACTTATATTTCGGAAGTGACGACCTTTTTTTTGCTCTATCCCGCATTGCCGTCTGCAAGAAAATGGTCACCCTACCCTTACACCAATCAACACGAGCCTTTTTTTGAGCTTCGGTCAAATTATGCGGAATCCATCGGGAACAGATCTTTTTCACAGCTAAAAGTTCATGCAAAATCGAATGTGTTGCAGTCTGCGATATGCCAAAGGATGCCTCTATCTCACAGTAAGTCACATGCCGATCTTCTTCAATCATTTTGCACACAGCATCGATTTTTTTTTAATCATTTTTTTGAACTGATTTTGGTCGGCCTTCACGAAATTCATCACTGACGGACACACGACCACGACGAAATTCTGCAAAACAATTGTAAACAGTCTTTTCTGATGGTGCTTCATTACCAAAAGTTGAACGAAGCGAATCTATGCATTGTTGTTGAGTTAGGCCTTTTCTAAAATCGTAAAAAATGAAGCGAAGTAAACCTTCGCGAGTAATATCAATTTTTTCACAAACTTGTTTTTTTAAACGCTCACTGTGATTTCACAATAACAAGTGTCAAATTTTACGAATATAGTTATGACACATTTCAATATTGTCAGCTAGTGGTCGTTTGTAAAAACATAAAAGGTATAAGCTGTTCACTTTTGTAAGAACAAACTAAAAACAAATTTTATTTTCAATAGTTTGCACCTTTGAAACTGTATGTCATGTTGGTATTAAAAAATTATAAAAAATTTCACTTTCCTAATAATTATCAGAACCAATAAATCTAAAGCCGGTTTTACAGCGTAAGGAATATTTTTAATTGACATTTAAAGTCCGTTTTACACTATAAAAGTAACCAAAACAACTAGATCTGGTTAGTCCTTACAAAAGTGAACAGCTTATATAATCTGTCTCATTTTGTAATACGAAACTAGATCAAATGTCAAATTTTACAAATATAGTAATGATATATTGTCACGTGGGTGGTTTGATTGAGACACAAACAACTCTTGGATTCAACATAACAAATTTATTAATTATGTATATTACATTTACAATATATATGTTTGAATTGGTCCATGGAGTTAGGGAAGTCTTCGGTCCACCCCGTGTTGACCAGGATCGGCTAGGACCTATCTCCGAGGCGGGGGCTACCCATTCGGGAGTCGAGGAGCATGAAGATGTCTTCTCCCACTCACATGGTCACTACTTGCTTGGCTTCCCTCTCGATACTAGAATCTGGCGTCGGTGTCGTGGTCGTCACCTTCTGGACTAACATGTGTGGCTATGTTCTACCACCTCAATATTCTCGACATCCATCTATTAAGTACCGAAAGTTAACCCAGTTCCAATATTCATTCGTCATGACAAATATTTCCTCATTATGAATTTGCGATGTCTGCAATTTCGTAATCAGGTCACATACGTCAGACGCTGACGAATAGTTTTTAATCAGACAGCTGACCGTCATAATGTCTAGATGTCGTAATCCTGACCTAGGATTACCTATGTGACAATATTTCAAAATTGCCATCTAGTGGTCGTTTGTAAAAACATAAAAGGTAACCCACGTATAACAACGAAACTCTAAAAATCGAGTGATTAAACCCCAAAACTGTTATTTAACAAATTACTTAACCTTTGAAGGACTGATGTCAATTTATTTAACCTAGTTTCTATAATAAATGCAATCTAGGGTTTTGGTAAACATCAGACACAATTGCTTAAGACGTCCAATAAGCCTGTAAATATAATGTCCGCGATAACCATCCCAGAGCACGAATATTGGATTTATCTTATCCACACAATATTCCAGATATATCACAAGTTATCTGACACATTGTTACAATAACAGATACCGAAGTAAATAACATATCTCTTTTTACGAGCAAAGATAAAAGATATTGGAATATTGGTCTGAATCTACGAATTCTTTAAGGACCCTTGTTCCAGAGTATATTCGCAAGGAAATAGCCACACATATATTTAAGACATGAGTAATGTTATTACCCCTGAATTCTCGTAAATGCAACACGCTTGACGTAAATGTGATTTTGGTTGTGGAGAAACAATTTTTATCCCTTATAAAATTTTCTAAAAGGTTCCTTTATTGCTAACAGTTAAAGTAAGTGAATAATATTTTTAAAAGTGAATGCGGAAAATGCATTACAATTCTGTAAAGGTGTATCACTTGGATTAGGCCGACGATATATATATGGGCGCCCGCAGAAATTTTTTAAAGGGAGACGAAGGCATATTTTTGAAAATATTTAGTAAAGTATTAAATAAACTTTTATAAATACAGCACACAATTTAAATAGAAATTGAATGAGTATGTGATTTGGCAAATTGGTATTAAAGACTTTTTCTATAAAATCTACTCTAATATCTAAGGCAGTGGTTCTTAACCAGGGTGCCGCAAGCTTTTCAAAATAAATTCACCGCTATTCTCGGAATCTCAGACCCGTGTCTTACAAAAAATACGCGGGAAATGTGTTCTCTCTCACTCGTCATAAAACCCTTGCGAGTTTATTGGACGTCAAAACCGCCCGACCTTGAACGGCTCGCTCGCTCGCTCTCTCTCTATTGTGACATATTTAATAATAGGGTGCCGCGAAGATCTTACATTTTCCATAGGGCACCCCTATGGAAAATGTAAGATCACCTAAAAAAGGTTGACAACCAATGATCTAAGGTGACCATTTTTTGTCAAATATAAAACCAGGACATTTATAATAGCCCAAGTACAGGCGCGTGCAATAGGAGAGGGGTCCTTGGGTTCTGAGCCGTATTTTGTGTTTAAATTTACGCGCGTACTGAAAGATGGAACGATTTCTCGATCTTTTGAAAAATTTATAATTTTTGATTTTGTATCCCTAAGCTGTACTGGTTATATTTCACGACTAACCAGGACTATTGACCAAAAAACAGTAGGGGAAATGTGCATATGATGGCATACTTAACTTTGACGCATCATTAGGTATATTAAGTCCGTCTTATATCCAATCCGGAAAAAAATCTTTTAAATAATTATAACTTAACATATATTTGACTGGCAGTGATATAATCACACCATAAATGCCATACCTATGCCATCATAGGAAACATATCAGTATACCATCATAGGAAAAAGTCACCATTTTTATTTAATCAAACTTTATCTGCGAGGTAATAAATATAACCTTAAATTGAGAATATCAGTAAATATACAAAACCTACAGATTACATGCATGAAAATTTCATATCTCTATTTAGCGTCATAAAAACACAATCTTATAATACATACAGTAACTAATAACTTCATCATTTACCTAAATTTACATTTGTTTACTACAGAAACGAAATGCTCGCAAATGGCACGTAAATTAACCACAACTAAGGAAACAGACATATATGTGAGTAAATCTATTACTTTGCACGCCAAAACCAACTCTTTTCAAAATATTACAAGTATGCCATCATAAGAACCATGTCGTCATAGGCACATTTCCCCTACAGTACTGGTTAAACCAGTACGAATGGTCACCTTACTAATATCAGGTCTGGGAAAAAGTTCATGACGTTTTTGCCGATAGACGGTGCCAGTTGCAAATAACTCAGGAAACACAGATCGCAGCGACACCACTAAGCGCTCGTTGGAAAGTTGTTTGCATTTGAAAATGGAGAACAGTAATGAAAAATTGCGCTATATTTTGCAATATTATTACGACAAAGGGAAGTAGGCTGCGCAGGCTTGTGAAAAAATTTGTTCTGTGTACGATGTAACGTACTTTGTCAAAATTTGCTGCGCGGAAATGGTTCACTCGCTTTCGTTCTGGTAATTTTAATGTGAAAGATGACTCACGCTCTGGTCCTCCAATCAGTGAAAAAGCCGATGAAATTCTTGAATAAGTCCAACAATATAGGTATATTAGCAGTATCGATATTGGTACGGAGCTAGGCATTGACCACAAAATTGTTTTGAAACATTTACGGAAAGCTGGCTACAAAAAGAAGCTCAAAAAACATGATAGACCGAATTAACATCTGCGATGCGCTGCTGAAACGCAATGAAATCGAGCCATTTCTGAAACGTGTCATAACCAGTGATGAAAAATGGATACGACAACGACAATCGGAAGTGTAAAAGATGGTGGACAAGGGATGGTGAGCCGTCACAAGCGTTCGCGAAGCGAGGATTGACGCTGAACAAGGTGATGCTATGTGGTGGGACTGGAAGAGAATCGTCCACCATGAGCTACTTCCAGTTGGTCAGACGATTGATTGTCAACTCTACTGTGGACAACTAGAGAGATTACGCCAGGCAATTGAAAGAGAACGGCCCGAATTGAATAATAGGAAAGGTGTTGTCTTTCATCATGACAACGCAAGACCACACACTTCTTTGATGATCCGTCAAAAATTGCGAGAGCTTGATTGGGAAATTTTGTTGCATCCACCGTATAGTCCAGACATAGCACCCTGTGACTATCACCTATTCCGATCTCTGCAGAATTCTCTCAATGGAATTAAACTGGTTTCAAAAGAAGCCTGTGAAAACCACTTAATTCAGTTTTTCAACCAGAAACCACAGAAGTTCTTCACCGATGGCATCATGGGTCTACCCGAAAAATGGCGAAACGTTGTCGATAATAATGGAGCATATTTGGTTTAAATAAATTCATTTTCACACTATAACAGAACCAGTTAAATTTTACTAAAAAAACGCCACGAACTTTTTCCCAATTGTTCGCACATTAAAATATTTCATTTATATCTCGTAATGTGTTTTTTGAACTCCCTATAGTTTTCCTGAATGTGGGTCAATGAGTTGTACAAGTACGCTAAATTTCAACTTTCTATGTTCAGCCGTTTGGCTACAATTTCTACAGTACAGACAGACAAACACATTTAGTAACGTTACAAGGATTTTTTGGTGGTTATAGTTACCTACAAAACCCTAAAAAAAACTTCTACTTGTTTACCGAATTCAATTCTTTGTAACCTATTTTTAGTTTCCATTTTTATCGATGCACAATAGTTTTAATCCCGATTAAAAAACTGATATCGCACTGTGTTAAGCCCCTTGAAAACCATCAAAAAGCATAAAACAAAACGTTAATAAATCTTTATTTCGATTAGATTTAAATTCATTGGTGAATCCAATATAGCAAAAGCACTATTATCTGCGAATATACTCTGGCAAATATCTCCTCTAATCTGATTCATACAGTGTAAATGTCAGAATATTTAATGTTTAGCACCGCCTACTGTCAGGACTGGATTTAGGTACAATCGACCGAGCAACTGCATAGCACGTCAAAAAAATGAGGATGCAAAATGTTTTGTAATAATTAGAACAAGGGTTGCCTTTTATATTTCGATTTGCGCTAAACTAGCAGTGATGGACGTTTACACGTAAACTTTAATTGTTTACGTTTACGTGTAAACTTATGTAAACAATTGGTAAACTTGTCAACAATGTAAACAATGTAAACTTGTCAACAATGTAAACAATGTAAACTTTGTAAACTGTCAAATAATGAGGTTAGTTTTAGTTATTTAATACGAATAATAGAGAGTTAATGAACAAGTATATTCAGTTCAAAACAATAAATTAATTAAAAAAATGGTGGGAAGAAGCCGAAAGAATAGTTCTGAAGAACTAGGTTTTGTTTTAATTAAAGAAAATGAAAGAAAATATAGGGCGTTATGCAAAATTTGCAATGAATCTTTTCGTTATTTAAAAATATAGGCTGATTTTCTTAAAGGTGAAATTTAATGTATTTTGTTATTAAAAAAATTAGACTGAATTTTTTAAAGAAAAAAGTTTTTTATTTTCATATTCATATTTACCAATTTGTATGTAACACCTGTATAATGATGCAAATTCGATTTTTATTAATATGTATATTGGCTTGTCCTAATTTTATATATTTACTTTTTCATTTAAATTTTATTAATTATAAAAATGTATTGATAATGAGGTTCTGTAATTCAAAACAAGTGCGCATGTCTAAATCATTGTTATTGTTTACGTTGTTTACATTGTTTACAAGAGTTTTGTGTTTATTTTACATCAATTGTTTACGCGTCAACAATGAGGTAATTTACATCATGTAACTTACGCGCCCATCACTGTAAACTAGTGCTGCCATCTGGCAACTAACGCTTCTATCGTAAAGTTTGACATATTTGATGGTATACGTATTCAGAAAGTTTGGATGTACGAGCGCAATTTGTGTTGTTTACAGTAATTTACAAAAATTCATCTGGGCTAAAAATGGAAATAAACTGTGAACATTTTCGAGCGATTATTTTTTACAACTTTCGACGTGGATTAACTTAATTCGACTTTTGGCGATGAAGCACCATCAAGGACTACTGTTTATCGATAGATTGCCGACTTCAATCGTTGATCAAATTCGGTTGTTGCTCCAGAAAACACTGATGCATTGCATGAACTGATACCGCAAGATCGTCATGTGACTTATCGTGAGATTGAGGTATTCTTGGACATCAGTGGGACTAGCATACATTCACTATTGCATGAACATTTGGCCGTCAAAATGATTAGTTCGCGTTGCATCCCACGTAATTTAAACCAGCGTTTCTCAACCGGGGGGCCGCGGCCCCGTGGTGGGCCGTGAAAGCTTCGACGGGGTGCCGCGAAGTCATATAAAATCGAAGCATGAAATTATAATAGAAAAACGTTCAATTTTGCAAGATATATTCATAAATATATGACATTTATATTCATTAAAATATACCTTTTAAACTTAAATAAAATAAATTATACTTATTTTGACAACTAATTTAAACTAATTAAAAAGGTTCGCGTTGAAGGTATTTTAAGTACTTTCAAGTAGGTACGACTTGAACTTGCAATATTTTTTGTTATGCTCCGAGCTACTGTTAGCTAAAGAGTAAGGATGCGAAAGTGTTCAAAATGTAAAGCAACTTGGAACAATGGAACACTTGTAAATAAAAATACTTGGAAGCCATTATAGGTAATCGTAACAGATATTAAAAACATGTTTATGTAAAATTTAACGTTATACCTCATCTTCAATAATAAAAAATAGTGTATTGGGCCCGGTAGTTCAATTTCAACCACCTGCATACTATTGATAAAATGTTAATATATGTGTTTATTCTCATAAAGAATTATTTTAAGCAATTCTGTTCCTTATATATTAATTGTTAATGACTATATTCCTTAATGAGCTTTATCAGGATTAGCCATCTTGATATGTAGTGATACGTGATTTTTGCAAGTGGCGTCTTCATTTTTTTCTGACGTTTTTAGTTATTTTTAAGTGATAAAAGTGCATAAAATACTTGAAATAGAGTGTTATAGTGTGGACTTTAGAGTTTGGACTACATGCAGACCAAAATTGGAGCGACTGGAAAGGTATTTGTAGAAATTTTTGTTAATTTTATAATGTAAGTCATTGTTATGTAGAATGTGCTTCTATAGACAATATAGAAACACATATATGCATACACTATCGGCTATAACTAGAGAAACAAAACTATTTTTTAAATCCCGATTATTGACTAAATGAATATTGAATTATATTGGTGTAGCAGCAACAATTGATAAGTTAGAACCTGCTCTTAAAAATATTTGTTGTACTGGTACAATAAATAAAATAATTAACTTTCTGCTGCAGCAGACCATCTGCATATTTCTTTTGCAAGACTTAATAATAAAACAGTTTTTGTGGTTAAATGTTTTCCTTTGCCCTAGCTCCCGTTCTTGTCCAGAAAAGGTTGAGAAACACTGATTTAAACAATACGACAATGCGAGCTCTCAAAATCGGCTCAAACAAGCGACATTTTGAGCATTTAAAACGTCGATTTGATGGATCATCCGCCGTATAGTCCTGGTTTGGCACCAGATGACTTCTTTTTATTCCCGCATATTAAGAATAAATTGCGAGGGCAACGTTTTTTGACACCTGAAGAAGCGGTTGATGCGTTCAAAATGCATGTTTTGGAGATGCCTCAATCGGAGTGGAAAAAGTGCTTTGAAAATTGGTTCAAACGCTTGTAAAAGTCTATTTATCTTCATGGAGAATATTTTGAAAAACAATAAAGCTTTTGTTGATAAATAATTGTTTTTGATCTCAAATCCCGAAATATAAAAGGCAACCCTTGTATATGTCGGTCTGGTATATGTTAAAGAAAATTCTGACAAATATGTAACTGTATCCTCAAGGTATTATTATAATGTTTGCTCTGGTGGCAACATCAGACTGCCTAGACTTAGGTTATCTAAATCTAGAAACGGTATTTATTTGGCATCTACCTTCTTTAACCATTTACCAGATTCACTCAACAATTTATCATATAGGCCATTTAGGAACAAAATGAAAGTAATATTAACAGAGAATTGTCTACAACACTGATGATTTTTTTAATACTAATTTTAGCAATTATGCTTAATAATAATTTTTAAATTCCCCCAGTTTCTCTGTTACATTTACTATTTATACTATTTAAATCTAATTAGGTATTTCTCTATTTTATGTTTTTTGTTACCGTCATCAAATTTTGCTTATCTTTATATGTATATATCAGGTCGCAAGGATGAAATTTGTAGTTAATAATATTTCCAACTTTAACAGCTTATTATTTGACATTGGCTTAATATTTTACCGTTATGTTTTTTTTTTTATTGGATAGTTACACATCTCGCTTGTTTAAAGAAATCATTGTGGAACTACGGCATCGCAGACCACGCGAAACATTAATAGTATATTTGGCTCTAGTTATACTACGCAGCAGACAATATCAAATTGATTTGCCAAATTTCGTACAGGTAACTTAAAAAACAAAAAAAAAAAAAACCTGGATCATCAATCACAGAAAAATATACTGCAACCAACTGGACGAAATGATGCAAAAACTTAAAGAAAAACAGCTTAGATTGGTCAACAGATCGACTCTTATCTTATTGCATGATAACGCTAGACCACACACTGCACAAATAACTATGGCAAAACTACAGGAATTAGAGTTGGAACTTCTTTATCATCCTCCATACTCACCAGACCTAGCCCCCACTGACTACCACTTCTTTCACAATTTGGACAACTTTTTAATAGGAAAAAAGTTTAATTCCGACAATGCTGTAAAACTGGCCTTCCAGGAATTCATTGACTCGCGTCTGCCAGAGTTTTATACCACCAGGCCGGTGGAACAACCTGCCGCTTAAATGGCAAAATTGCATAGACAATATGGGTGCATACTTTGATGAATAAATTTATTCCTTATATTTGTAAGTTATCAACCAACTTTGCCTTTGCCAACGGAGTGGCCGAGCGCATTAAGTCGTCCGGACTTAGACTGATAGAAACAGTCTAAGGTCTGGGCGGTCGGTGGTTCGAGCCTCCTTCGTTGGTGATATTATTCGGGCGAGAATAATATGATTACATTACTCTAATTTTAACAATCATTCACCCCTCATCCAGGTGTAGGAGCTCGCCCCCTGGCTTCGGCGATTAGCCTAATTGCAGAAATAGGCCGATGTAAAATAAAATAAAATAGAAATAGGAAATAATTTCACTCAGCTTTTTGGACAAGAAGCGTTTATTTTAACAAAACACAACGTTTCGCCAACAACATTGTTGGCTTCTTCAGGTGCTATAACAATAATATCATACTAGAAAACAATCTTATACAATCAATAAAGACAATTTACCTATGTTAGTTAAACGTAGCTATAACAGGCTGTACATCAATCATCTCCAAGGATGGTGAATTGCAGAATTTCATTGACAAAAATGTGTATTTGAAGAAAACAGATCATAGGAAAACAGGACTAAATTTCAATTAACTATGGTAATATAATGATCAAAAATAGAAAGTATTATTTAAATTTTACAATTCAAAACGAGACTAAATAAACTATACAACTGTCCAATAATAACTTATTCATAAATACAATGCTATCAAGTTTTATCAACGCATCAATATGACAGGCTGCGACACTATCCCCCCTGACAACTTGGTACGCACAAATCAACAGAGTTGACAGTGTCTCATCCTGTACAACATAATGCACCGATAACCCCCGAAATCATGAAATTTTCACAACCAATAACTCAATGAAAAGAACCAAAATGAAGTAATGAGCTTCGGAGCAATCATACAATTCAACGTACCAATCCCTCAAAACAATGGTACGTACAAAGTAATGAGAGAAAGGTACCTCAGATGGTATATCAAGTCCAAAACCCAAAACCCTTAAGGATCAATACATCCAATCTAAATACAATAAAAATTGCAAGAAATAATAAAAAACAAACAAAATTTAAACCGGTACAGACACCGGAAAAACCAGAACAGTAACAGTTGGAAACCTAGAAAGATATAAAGTATGAAGATTTAATACTTTATATCTTTCTAGGTTACATAAAAATAACTTAGACATAATAATCTGATATTTCGTATGCACCAACTTAATATTATACAGTTAGATAAGAACACTAGGGACAGTTTGGGGGCCTCACGGAAATAAAGTTAGAACCTAGACTGTCTACTATCATTTTCATTTGCATCCCCTCAGTGGCGGCGGTTAAGGGTGAAGATTACAACGTTTGAAAATTAGAGTTGATTAGTTTAGTAGGGTGGGTGGTTTTAACTGTTTTAACCTAGTTCTGTTAGATTATCTCCGCTTGTATCAAAGATCAAGTTGCGCGGTAAAGTGATAATACTTATATGAGCTACTTATGGTAATGGTTCCCTGTACGAAAATTAACAGAAATTACAATACTGTTTTAACAAAGCTTTATACATTCACTGAACTAAACAGAAGACATGTCTTTGGGCTCACTTAGGAAAAAATAATTGTGCACATCAATTTTTTATGGATACTGTAGACTTTTTTTTACTTAGGGGAACTAGTTTCATATCTTCGCACTAAAATAACCAATTACGATTTCAATGAAGGAAGTTTCAATATGTCAGTCAGGGGTATGGAAGTTCCATTAAAAGCCGGGAATCTCAAATTAGTTTGCCAGGCTGCCAAAAGACGGCAAGAACTACCAAAAATACTTGAAAAATATGTAATTTTAGTTGACATCTATGGTTATCTATGAACTATTATCTATAGCTGACATTCGTTCTCATATTTTACAAAATATTCGTAGACTGTATCGTCAGTGTTAATAAAATAAAATTAGGCAATACACACAGCTAAGGTAGGTGAATGTTATGGCTGTAAAAGTGGTTAACAACACAACATAGCCGAACTGAATACTGAACAGCAAAATAAGTCAAACCTAATTTCCGAGATCAAACAAAACACCACAGAAACCAAAGATGATGTAAACGAGAATACAAATCCAAACAACAAAAGACCAGTCCCTTCAACCAGTAGCTATGAGAGTTTAGACTCCATCGATTCATCTCAAAGAAGCAGTTTTAAAAAACTATTTGCAGTGGAAAACAACATCAAAACCAAAAACAAAAGAGCCCATCTACCCCAATAGAAAAATTGCTAAAGCAAGCCGAAAAGCTATTTAGCTCTCCAAAAGTCATCATAAAATATGAACAATTTTATAGCTTTATAGAAAACGTCTATAGCTGCAAAGACCCGCTTCAAACGGCCAAGTAATACACTGGCTACATCAGAGGTCTATTATGTATGATGAACCAACTCAATAAATTCACAAGCAATAGATCGACTAAAATACTAACAAAACTAACAAAAGCCACTAGCAAAATCCAACAACAATTAAAGACGAAGAAGAATCAGACACCGGAACCGAGTAACAAAGTGGTTCAAATAATTTAATGAAACTGTAACGGCTTAACCAACTAATAGCCAACAACAACCCCGATCTACTATGCTTACAATAAACTAGACTAACGCCAAACAACAACATAAAAATAAGAGGATACAATCTAATATGAAAGAACAGAAACCTAAAACCATGTCACCTTTAATAAACCTTTTGTAACAACTATTGATAAGCACACTATATAATAACGAATGACATGTAACTATAAACAACTTATTGTAAACTTATACCGATGCTAAAAACCATTTTTAAACCAGTTTTATTTTCGTCACGAGCTCACTTTTTAATGATTGGAATGGATTTTTGCAAAACAAATTGATCAAAAGCATCATTTAGTCGATAAAAATTCATAGTTTTCAACATCTAGTTCCGCTTAAACCAAAGAAACAGATTATATAAATAATAAAATTTTATAATTTTACCATGAAATGTTTCCATATTTAGAACTTTTGCAAATGTGGTTTCGTGAACTACTACTCCTAATTAGAGCCAGATCTGTTGTACTCTATGACAAATTCTTGCAAATTGTTGACGTACAGCTGTTGAGTCCCACTGTCACGCTGCACATTATTCATTCATATTGTGCGCGGTCTGTCTGTGATTCCTTTACCAAGCGTAGTTTTCAGATGTTTCTTATTCATTCTTTTGTTATTCACTTTCTGTACATGGCCTATCTATTGGAGTCTTCCTACACTAACCATCTTGACTACATCCGGTTCTTGATACATCCTGTATAGACTATGGTTGTATTTGATTCATTTTCTCCCTGCATAATATGCACAGTCTGTTATGTAAAACAATAAGTAAATGCAATATACGAGTATAAAGTAAATAATATAAAACATGAACGGAATATTGCCAACTGGCAATATTCTGAATATAAATAAATGCGAATATTATTATTATTTTATTTTCTTATTATTATTTTCTTTTGGTAGTTAAGCTAAAATTTTAATGGTAGATCAAGTGGCTTGAATCTCTGCAGTCTTCTGGTTTCGTTATTACTGTCCAAGAGTTGTACATATAGCATAGTTGCTGGGATTCTGTTCCAATTTAGACATATATTTACTGCTGCATTTCGTAATTGCTTTTCTAACTGTAGTCAAGAGTAGGACTTTATGAATAATATCGGTGGATACATGCCATTAAGCATGTGTTATTGCCCTTGTATTTGGACTGAAATCTTTGTATAATTTCACTATCTGAATTACCGGCGGATCCCCATAGTTACTTCCATATAGGTTTTAATATTACCTTGTTCAAGAGTAATTTCTTACTCATGGGCAGTTGTGATTTCTTCGTTGGGAAAAATGCAATTATAATCTCATATATCGTGTACGAACATCATATACAGTACCGCTCATAAATATTTGAACGTCCATTTTTTTTTTTCTTTTTTTTATTCTTATTTATATATCAAGCCTGTATACATATACATCGTAGGGGTGGTAATATCATTTACGACATTTCCCAGAATTAAAAAATTACATTTTACATATGATGAGTAATATTTTTAATTTCCTTGTGCGGAGAAAACAATATTAAAAATTTGTCTTTCCTGTGTTATGCCTTTATTTACGGGTTTTAGTGTTTCTGCTTATCTCCATGCCGAAGACGAAAGAAGTTGAAATGCTTTCAAATACTTGAAATTCAATTGAAATGCTTTCATTAATAGGTAATTGCCTACCATAAAAGTGGCAAAAGTAAGCGCCAAATTTCAATTGAACTAAAAATATCGAGAAAAACAGTTAACTATAACGTGAAGAAATTTCATACCAATTAGAGTATATCCAACATAACTCGTGGTAGATGACAAAGAACCACGACTTCTTCTGAAAATAGGAAGATTGTAATAACCTGCAAGCGTGATTGTCTTACTGTACTAGAAATAGTAGCGCAGTCAAATCTAGAGAGAGTGAAAGAAGTTAGTCTATCAACCATGAAACGAAGACTGCAAGAAGGAGATCTGCTTAGCAGGGTTAAGGAAACCCTTGTTACGAATTGTCAATAGGCAGAAAAGGTTGCAATGAGTCAAAGAATATAAGAATTGGAAATTTAAAGGCTGGAATACAGTCCTATGTAGTGACTATTCCAAATTTGAAGATTCTGGTTCCCCACACTAAATAGTCTTCGTCTAATGTTTGGTGCCTTCTGTGAAATATGGTGGTGATTCTGTGATAGTGCGGGGCTATTTTGGTGGCAATGCAGTTGGCATTATTTATAGAATTTAAGGAATACTGAGGAAAGAGCAGTATCTGGGTATCCTGGAAAATCAAAAGTTGTCATCTGGACTGGATTTCTTGGGTAATGTAAGGGAGGTAATTTTGGTATTATTTCAGAAATAAATTCAGTATAATCATCCAATTAGAGTAAAATATTAAAAAACGTTAAATGATAAAAAATAATCTATTTCTTAGAAAGGGCATTTAAGATAATTGTAGACTTGTTTATAATTGTAACTTCAGACTTTTGTAAACTTAACCTGAAAAGTGAATCGTAATTTTTTTACAGATAACCAATGTGTCAAAAATATATGCCAACCATATGCACATAAATAACAATTAATCTTTGTGTGAAATATAAATATTAGTTTGGTTACTTATCTGCGTTATCACCAATAAATTGTGAAGTGTAGAAGGGAAAATAAAATAGGACTTTTTTATAAGGTTGAATAGCAAATAAAGCTCTATTTAAAATTATCATAACCTACTATAAGCTCCATATGAAAAATTAAAATTGACCCCGACAATTTGAAAACGGTACGCGATAAAAAAAAATGAGAACCTCTGTAAATTCACCATGAAAAAGTGTCTCAAGAAAGTGGACACCAAATCACTTAATATTTTAATTTTAGAAGTTATGAGCAAAAATTAAAAACCTGAAAATGTACATTTTCGTTCATATTTGGTAGCCTATGCAGTTTTTTTTTTTTTTAGGAAAACAAAGAACTTGTCTCTTAATGCGGTAACTTTGGTCTAACTCAGGGGTGGGGAACCTTTTTACCACGGAAGGCCAATTTTAATTTCGAAGACAGTAATAAGGCCGCAAAATATTTACCGTCTTTCCTGGAATAGTTCTCCCCATGCAATATATATCTACCCACCTGTATTTTATAGACGCACAATAAATAAAAATAAGGACAATAAATGATAATTTATCATATTCAACAAAAATAAAAAATTATGATATCAGATTAGAGGACCATTTAAAGATTCAGATAACTAATTTAATGGGACTTTTGGGTTTGTTTTTTACTTGAAATTAATTGGATATCAGGCTGCAGCTTCGTAACACGTAACTTAAGTTGATCTTCTAAATGAATATCAGTTATTTGAGTCCTTAATTAGGTCTTAATTTGTGTGAGACATGAAAAAGTTGATTCGCAACAGTAAGTAGTTCCGAAGCAAAAAAGCAGTCTACGAGCATGTTGACGTAAACGTGAGTATTCAATTGCATTTTTCCAAAAATCAACGGGATCTTTCTTTGTATCAAAAAGAGACCTTCATCTAGTTCCAACAATTCCATCTATAGTACGCTGGGTGCCTTTGAGACATCAACCAGATGTGGCTTTTGAGCCACAAAACAAGTCTTTGGGCTAATTTCATTGCTACAGTATATTCTTCAAAATCAGAAAACCTTCCGGCATATTCTGCAATTAATAAATCCAAAACAGCTGTATAATCCTTAAATGCTTCAGATGATGCAGATTCGTGTTCATTTAATAATTTTGTTAATTGCGGGAAATGTTCTTTAGATATTTTCGATCAAGAGAAGAGAGTTTTGAAAAATACTAACTTTTTTTGAAACGTCTGAATTTTTTGCCGCAATCATCCCAGCAAACATTTTTATCCGGACCAGTACTGGTAAAGCACATACTCGCCGGCATTGAAAGTAATGGGCCAGTGCTGGCATTTCGTACTGGGCCAGTACCCCGGTGTCCCGTGGCCCTTAGCTGGCCCATTGATGTATCAGTTGCTGGCCCAGCAACGGTAAAGTGCATTGAAAGTAATGGGCCAGTGCTGGCATTTCGCACTAGGCCAGTGCTGGCATTTCGCATTGGTCCAGTGCTGGCATTTTGCACGGGGCCAGTGCTGGCATTTCGTACTGGGCCAGTGCTGGCATTTTGCACTGGGCCAGTACCCCGGTGTCCCCGTGGCCGTTAGCTGGCCCATTGATGTATCAGTTGCTGGCCCAGCAACGGTAAAGTGCAAAATAATCGCATTAGTTGCAAGATTTATTTCTGACAGACTAGTGCTTATATTATACCCACTCTCTAGTGTTTCAAATGTAATATATGTGTACTTACCCAGTATTAAAATAAATTAATGGTTAGGTGCAAAATAAATACTCATTTGGCCATTTTCACCATCGTTGAATAAATTTATTTAACAAGTAAAGTTGACAATATCGCATCGGTTTTAAACTATTAATGAAGAAATTAACATTGCTGTCAATAGAATGATGCGATATTGTTAACTTAAGTTGTTAAATAAATGTATTCAACGATGGTAAAACTGGCCGATTGTAAATTGAATTAACAGTTATAATTTATTGATTTATTTATAAATATTAAATAAATATAATTTCAGGAATAACAGGAATTAGTTTATTTAATTTATTAATTTAATGAAGAATTTTAAGAAAATGGTTTTCTGCCATTTCGATCAAACCAATTGCATCCTAAAGATAAGGGGTGACTAATAATTTTCGCCAATATTCGTCTTGTATTATCTACCACATCTTTTCCCCCTGACTTGAAGAGTGCCAGCCTAAAGAAATCATACTTGTTAAAATAAATTCAATAAACAAATTTTATAAGCATTAATGCTATAAGCTGTTCACTTTTGTAAGAACAAACTAGATCTGGTTATTTTGGTGATTTTTATAGTGTATTACTGACTTTTAGAAACTTGGTTATATTGTAAAAAAAGCTTTACAGTTTTGGATTAAGTTTGTATTATTTTAGGTTAGTATTATATTTACAAAATATTTAAGATGTCACTATTCAAAATGAAATATGACAAATTATATTTTTTAAATGACATATTTATAATCTTGTATCAGATTTATTAATAATTGAAAATTTTATTACATGAAAAAAACTATGATTGAACTAAACTAAAAATTAAACAATTTAATATGAAATAGTTTGTGTAAACTACGTCCTTAAATCTAACAAAACACACACAAATCACAATAAAAACTGTATAATGCTCACAATCAATAACTATTCAAATACACATCTTTAAAAACTATTCACCAACACGTCCCAACTTATACTCACAGAATATCACTTGTACCGACCCTCGAAGGCCACGCCATTAGGGTGTTTTATGACTAAGAACGGTCAGACTTTTCAAATTATTACATTCAAAAAAAGTTATAAACATAAGCACTGGCCCGCTAGAAATAATCTTGGATTAATACAAATAAGGAATGCTTATAAAATGCTGGTAAAGTACTTCGTATAGGCGGAGTGCGAAATACAAATGTGAAGTACATTATTAATACTGGCGTTGCACTTACTTTTGGTGCCAGCAATGTACCAGCGTAAAAGCAGTTTGCCGGCGTTCGGCCGTTAGTTCAATGTTTGCTGGGTTGCAATAATTTCCTCTAAAGTATTGCTTAAAGTAGTGGATTTAGCACAAAGATTTTGCTATATAAAAAGTATGATAAGGCTGTAAAGAAGAATTCAAAAGGCCGCGGGTTCCCCACCCCTGGTCTAATTTAACCGACCTGGTATCTCTTACCGTTCTCGAGATCCCCATGCTTAACAAATTATTTGGGACATCGTGTATAGTCTGACCCCCATTACCCCGAATAAGTTTTATTTGAACAATATTTTAATAATGCATAAATGCGCTGTATAATGCGTAAATTTCTTGGTGCAGCATATATTAACTATTTCTAATTTCTAGTTAAAACTTTGGAAACAACTCTGTTAGTTCCATCTAGTAAAATTTTCCTTTATACTTGGTTGTATTGCTGCCGTAACTTCAATGAACAGATTACACGTGCTCATTCTATTCCGAAACTATTGGATTATCGGTGTGAAACATTAGCGAACAAACTTAATCTGTCGCACAAGACCGTGCAGACAATAAACGCCACCTAGATACTGGTTTGAAAGAGAAAAATGTACCATTATTCCTGTATTACTTCTTGCGGAAGAGTAAAAAGACAATTGACATCTACTAAACGTTTGTTTGGACTTGTTTTGACTTGTTATATGGTTTTCTAAATGGCTTCAGGAGCGTATTTGAAACGTATAAACAGGAGGAAATCAATATAAAATGGGATGTTAAAGAACATTTAAATAGAACTTAATGCATTGACTTTTCTGTCAGTGTTAAAGCTTTTTTAAACAGAATCATATGTAACATGCTTAATGGTGCTGAAGTAAGACACATAATCGACTGGCAGAAGAAAACATTGTGTGAAGTGTGAATTCACAAAAACTTCAGGATTTTGTACGTATATTATGTGAATCACACTAACAGAATGCTGGATGCATGGGACAATATTTTTTTGCCATAAACGTATCAAAATCGTAAACGTAAAGCATGTTTATTCGTTACTTCAGTACTAAGAGCTTTAATTTATTTATTTATTAAACTAAATTTAAATAATTTACAAAAAATTTGTTACAATAAAATTTAAATACAAAAATTCCAACTATTTTTGCTGCATTTACTTCATGTCTAAAGCTGTGTTCCGAGCTCTTTAAATTATTAGACTGTAGACTGTACGTTGTGAATATGTTTAATAGGTTGTTTTAACGTTCGACGTATCGTTTACAGCTTAAGAAAATTAGTGAGTTGCGAATAGTGTGATATCTGTATGTCTTTAAACCAACTACGGTGGCTTCGTAAAATTCTTATTATCTTTTTTCGTTTCCCAAATTCTACTATCCTAGATTTTTACTAACTAAACCTAACTTAATTACTTAAATTTATCATATTTATTGTTCGTTTTTGTAATTTTGAGCGAGTTTTGTTGTAATCGGCGCGATGACATTTTGTTAGGTTATGTAAAGGCATACAATATGAACGTTCTCATCGATATAGACTGAGTTAGCCAATGTATTTATATGTCTTTCTCATTAAAACAACTCACTGGCTATAAGTTTACAAAACTATCCACAATCGACGACGTACAAAGTATTAAATTTAGAGCTTGGAGTGACAAAAAGTGACAATCAATGGAGCACAAGCTATAGTCTGCAGTCTATTAATTTAAGAGCTCTTAAAGCAGCTTTAGTTCTCATTAAATTAATAAGAAATATATTGATAGATGGATTATTTTTTTTTCAATTTCATTAACATATTTCTCATTATTTACAATGTGTTATTTGAATTATAATTAGTTCACTACTATAAATGAATCGACTGGCAGAAAAAAACATTAGTGTTAAGTGTAAATTTGCATACATTTCAGGGTTTCGTACGTATATAATAAGTGAAACACACCAACAGAATGCTGGATGTATGGGACAATATTTTTTGTTATAATCGTATCAAAATCAAAAAGAGGGCGGGAGTTGTATCGAAGCCACTGCCGCAGGTATTTTCGGCGTAGAATACGTCACGTGATTGGGGGTTCGAAGTAAATGAATGCGCAGAGTTTAGGTTTAGAGAGATTTATTTTTATTTATTTATTTATTTTTTTTTTGCTGCCTAATCAAGTTTTCTCAGAAATATTATTACTGATTTCGATAGATATTGCGTTCCCGAGCTATACTAATTTTACCAAACACGCCGAGCACCGATTTCACTTCAAAATGGAGAACGATCGTGTTTCTCAATATTGAGTCATCTGACTTTGGACACTATTTCGGACTCTTTGAACCTTCCTCCCTTCAGCTCTGTTATTATGTTGTTGCTAGCTTTTATAATTTTGAAGTTATTGAAGGAAGTTTGATGTATACTTTTTTTGGACACACGGATTTTTACCGAAGGACTCAATACTGGACCGAAACGAGAGACGAATTCTACGTCAAAAATTTTCTGAAAATCATATTTTGTCCGTTGATCGAAGTACTAAATTTAAAATTTGATGTGAAATGTTAATTTTAACAAATTTAAGGGTTTCATAAAAGATGGCCAACAACGGGCCCCAATACTTAATGTTGAAGACAACATTTTTTGCTGTAATCGAGTCAAAATGTCTTAATGAAAAAATTTGATCTATTGTCGATCTGCTATAGTGCGTTCAAAGGTGAGTTTGCAGTATAGCTCTTATGGCAAATGGGAGCGGTGTTGCCAAATGTTGTAAAAGTGTCAAATGTGTCAATTATAATAATATGAAAAACTCGTATGATTTACAAAAATCAACTCTTTTAAAACTCAAAATAACACTCAATAAAAACAAATGGCCATTTGTAGAATACTGCGTCTTCACAGATCAGCACGTTTTAGAGCTGGCAACGTCGACAAGCAAGAAAAAGATAGCGTCATTGTGTAAACCCATTAGAGAGTATGAAAAAGAACTACTCCATATGCCCTGTACTGCAATCTCACCTTTGAACGCACTATATATCGAAAACTTGCCTGGTAGTCTTCTGTAGTTCTTCTGAGTATGATGCAAGTCGATGCAGAGCAATATTTGAGAGGATGTAGTGGTAGTGTGATATATATTGATGTGAGATCTCACGATAATTTCCACAGTCCAGTTTATCTCCATATGGATTGGGCATATCACAGCTATTTTTCATTCTTCGTGAAGCTTTTCTTTTCACCGTAACATCAAAATAAGATAGTAGTCTCTTATGAAGTGCACTATTTGGATTCGTGCACTATGTAAAGGAAGATATTAGCTTTCTTCAATATTTTTGTAATGTGAGACCACTCGAGGTTACTGTTTTCGGTAACAGCCAGATCAATAACTTCGTTGACTTGTTGTATCACTGCGTTGCTAATGGATTTTGATAACCGTGGATTGTCCTTCCCTATATGAAGACAATAGTATTTGGTTTTATTCAGTGGTAGGAGCCAATCTGCACACCAGCCAATGATTTCGTTAAGTTGAACTGAAGAACGCTAGCTGATTTCCCCATATATCTTAAGATCGTCAGCATATATTTGATGGCTGCCTTGTAAATTAGTGGTAAAGTCAAATATATAAATTAAAAATAGAATCGGACCAATCACTGTTCCCTGGGGGACACCGCTAGGAAGTGACGGTGAAAGTTTAGATCCTACTCTAACCCTGAACGATCTGTTACTCAAATACGCTTTGATACAGCTAAATAGGCTACCGCTTAGCATATATATTATGATATCTTAGCATCATATGTTGGGGTAGGTATTTATATTATTTTTTGGTGTATGTCTCGCCGGCAGCTTTGTCTGCTTTTTCATTTTCTGGAATGTTGCGGTGTGATCAAACCCATAGTACTGTGTTTTTCTTCACATGGTTGGTACTGTAATGGATGTTGAATTAGCTATAGTTTCTATTTAACTTTTTTCCATATCTGTCCCAATTTGCACATGTATTCGATCTTTAACTATAGCATTTGTTCAATCTGTATCAGTGTGATTTCTGCATATTCGCCATTGCTTGAACTAATTTGCTTTCTCCTGTAATCAAGTGTGTTCCGCCACTGGTTGCTTGTATCACCCAACGATGTAAATGACTGTTTCCCCGGGTCATTAGTCGGTACGCCACTGCTCCCGATGTAACAGGGCGTTCACTGTGCCAATGCCCATGTTCGTTGGCTGGGGGTGACGGGATTAAAACTAGCAGAGCGTTTTACGTGTTTTACCCAAGTCAAGTATAGCGACATGTTTTGGTTCAGTGACTTGTGTAATTGTCCACGTTCAGAAGAATGCGCCATCCACAGTCATTTGAAATGAATTATTGAACATGATCAACAAACTCAATGTACCTAAATTGCACCATTGTTTAACAAAAACTTCATGAAAACAATGTTAAACAAAACTCTAATGAAAGCACATTTTGCCATGACCTTGGTTGACTTTAAAGCGCATGTTCCACAATGAAATATAAAGATTACAACGCATTTTTAAAAAAACTTATTTTGAATGACATTTTACTTGTCCATGTTAATTTCTAAGCCACATTCTTGACTATACTCTATTTTTATGGTTCTGTATGTACGACAAAAATGTATGAAGAAAAAACTGATAGCGTCACTTATATGTCTGGCTGTCGCTCTGTTTGTTTATATGTCCAAAACAGCTGGACCTAGAAAATTGTAAAGTGGTATGCTTGTACAACCCAAAAATGGAGCCAAAGATGAATGAAACGACTACCACTTGCCTACCAACGGGACCAGGGTACATATCTAAACGTACGGCGAATGCAAAAAGCTAAATAGTGAAACATTCCAGTCTGCCTCTGCATCATCAATTATAAAAAAGCATTTAATTCTATAAATTAAAACAACATGTGGCTAATTCTAGAAGATATTGGTGTTCTAGATCAGTGTTTTTCAACTGAAAACGTACCGCGGACCAGTAAAATATTTAATTTTCTACCGCGGACCAATAATATATTACATTTTTTACCGCGGACCCCTAAAAATAAATGTACTATTAAACAAACTGTATATGTAAATTCTACATATATCTTAGTAATACAAAATCATTGAAAAATGAACAAAATACAAAGAAAATGAACAAAAGTTCATAAAAAAATTAAAGAAAAATCTCAAAAATAATTTATAAGCCTTTCGCGAACCACTAAATTTTTGCTAAGGACCAGCAGTGGCCCGCGGACCACCGGTTGAGAAACACTGTTCTAGATCATTTATCACATCTTGATCGACAACTATACGCTAGCAAATTTGCAACCATTCATGTTGATGGAACCGAATCAAAGATTCTCCACGTAAATGCAGGTGTGCGTCAAGGTTGTATATATCGCCTCTATTGATGATCTGGAGCTTCTATAGTCCGTTCAAATGTTAGAATGCAGTACAGAGCAAACTTCTTTTTCATACTCTCTAATGGGTTGTCACGCGCTGATCTTTGAAAACGTAGTACAAATATTTACTCAATTTTGCGTGATATTTTTTCAATTTAATTTAAATAAATTATCAATCTTGATTAGATGAGTTACGTCCGTAAGTTAGTAATTATAGTTGAAGGTAATGGGATTCGGACCAGTCAGAAAATAAAAACAAATTTATTAACTTCGCTAACGTTTCGATTTAATTTAAATCTTCATGAGAGCTACAAAGATATATAGAAATATAAAATTATTAAATTGGTAAGTTTACATGTATAAAATTATGATAGTGTTCAAATTTAACAAGTCAAGTAGTTAAAATAAGCATTACAAAATTGTCGGAATTTAAAATATAACATAAAATAATTATTAAATAATAAAAACATATCAAATATGAGTTAAAGAATAAAAAACAATGTTAAATTTACATTACCTTAGTTAATAGTCACGATATAAAATAACAATTTTAAAATGAATAGAGAACACATCATATTGTCCGGTTATTGAACTCAGAGATAAGCATATGAATAAGCCACGTATGAATTTCAAAAAGGGTTTGAGATGGTTGAAACAAGTTTTTAAATTTATCCTGACCCAACATAAAAATAGCTGTCAGGATAAATTTAAAAATAAAAAAGAAAACACGGCACTCAGTACCCATTTCTTCACCACTAACCACAATTTTAATTTTGAACAAACTAAAATCTTAGATAAAGTAGACAATCTCAGTAAAAGGTTGATTACTGAGAGCATACATATAATTCAGAACCCTAAATTAGTTAACCTTAAAACTGACTGTGATAATATAAGCGCCATCTATTGTAATATATTAAAAAAATTCTAAATCTAACATATTTCACCTAATAATCAAATTCTAATTTATTAATAGATAGCGTTACTTACTTGTTTCACCAAATTTACGCAGAAATCAGGCTCTACAAAATCTCCAACGTACTATAGACCAAACCACGGACCTTCCGATTCATGAAGATCTCTGCAACATACCCGCACCAAGGTTGAAATCGCGACGAGCGCCATATACGTCCATGAATAGATGTTTCGATCTCCAACAGTCGTGGAATGAAGAATGGCAGAATTTCAATACCAACCGAAATCCCATAAACTTAAACATCAACGACAAGCCACCTGGTTTCGAGCTTCCCCGGCAACTATGGACCAAATTGAATCGTATACGTACTGGCCATGGCAGATGCGCAAAACAGATGCATGATTGGGGATATGCAGAAAATCCGAGATGCGATTGTGGTGCAGAAATGCAGACAATAGATCATATCGTTTCAGAATGTCCAATACATCGGTATGAAGGAGACCCCGACGACATAAACTTGTTAACGCCCTCAGCGATAGAGTGGTTAAAGAAATTGAAAATAAATTTATAATAATAGTTTATAAATTTATTTCCAATTTCCTTACATTGTGATTATTGTAATTTTATTGAAATGGAATTATTATTGTTACGTAAATTATGTAAATGTATTTGTTTCATACGAAATATATATATACTTACTTGTTTCAACCATCTCAAACCCTTTTTCAAATTCATACGTGGCTTATTCATATGCTTATCTCTGAGTTCAATAACCGCACAATATGATGTGTTCTCTATTAATTTTAAAATTGTTATTTTATATCGTGACTATTAACTAAGGTAATGTAAATTTAACATTGTTTTTTATTCTTTAACTCATATTTGATATGTTTTTATTATTTAATAATTATTTTATGTTATATTTTAAATTCCGACCATTTTGTAATGCTTATTTTAACTACTTGACTTGTTAAATTTGAACACTATCATAATTTTATACATGTAAACTTACCAATTTAATAATTTTATATTTCTATATAACTTTGTAGCTCTGATGAAGATTTAAATTAAATCGAAACGTTAGCGAAGTTAATAAATTTGTTTTTATTTTCTGACTGGTCCGAATCCCATTACCTTCAACTATAAATTATCAACAAAAGAATATGAAATTACGCATAATATTTTGGGTTCATTGACATATTTAACACTTATACAACATTTGCCAACACCGCTCCCATTTCCCATATGAACGGTGATGAACGGACCAAATTTGCGAAATGATGGGCGAAACAGAAACAAAGCCATTAATTCTGCCAAAATCGTTCCCGGTAGAAGAATATTGTGACTATAGCTGTTATCACGTTTCTTACGAAAAACGCGAATTAAAGAAGAAGTACAACTCTATGACCCACATATAGGCAAAAAAGTATTTACCAAAAACGTGTCAAAAAAACTTTTACCCCACACCCTGTTTCCCAGAGGTGTTGGTCTGAAATTCTGAAAAAAATCTCAATAATGTACCTTGATAAGAACCGGAATAGATCAACAGGAATTTTTGATCCGATTTATTAAATATCAAACTGACACAAGCAAACATAAATCTTTCTTGTATTTATTTATTTATTTATTAACATATCTGTTTAAAGAAGAGAATGCCAAAGTATAATAAACTATAACATTAAAAACAAACTACGCTGTAAAAAAGAAATATAAAAACGCATAATAAATTAAGTAAAATTAGATGGAACTTACTTAGTTACGAAATGTGTTTATTATTTAATACTCATATAAAACTGCAACTATTATTTGAGAATAACATACTAACGGGTGTATTCTGTAAGAAATGTGTTAAAATTAGCGTCAGATTAATATTTTTATTTTAACTCCATGTCTAACGTCATTATCCAAAAATGCTATTCTGTAAGAGCATTTGTTAAGGTAAGCGTTAATACAATATTTGTAACCGCGAGGCGCTAACTCACTTTGTTGAGAGGCTAATATTTACTGCACGCGCATGCGCTGTTACGTTGAATTTTAACAGGAGTATTTATTTAGTCAAATGTCAAGAGAATATTAACCTAATATTTCGGTGTTGAATTAAATATTCAGTGGCTAAATTTATTTTAAAAATGGAACAAAAATGTTTGGTCCTGTGATACTCATTATAACTGGTTTTCACAGTGTATTAAATAAAAATATAACTTTATTCAACTTTTATTTAGTCAATTTATATACTACATTGTATTATAACAGTTTATCTAATTTTTTAATAAAATGTGAATTATATGTTCATTCTATTTATAAAAAGGTGTTCAGTGATATTAATTATTAAATAATTAATTGATTTATTACGCTATTTCTACCCTGGAATAACACTGTTCGTCAATATCGATCTCATCAATTGTTTCTTCAAATAATACACCATTAAAATGTACTGCGATATTTTGAAACACGGCGGAGGCATAAGTGAAGTTTTGTAGCTTTCAGATGATTATAATTTTAAGTTCTGTGTCTCAACAAAAACCAAAACTGCTGTTCAATACTCCATTTACTTCCTTTCTATACAATTACTTGAACTTGTGTCTGGGTTACTTATACAACAAAAATTATGAAGCGTCATTCTTATCTCTACTGTAAAGAATTCACTTTAAAAAGTAATAGAAAGTTGATTTTTTTTTTTTAAATAACATGATATTTACTTAAATAGGATCAGCCATTTTTGCAAACTAAACACCAGCGTTAACTTTTAAAGCCACCGTTTTAGTAGGCGCTTATTGTAGAACGTTTACTGGCTATTTTAACGCCGCCGCGCTATAATTTTAACACATTTATGTTTAGCGAATAGCATTTACGTTAGAAATGGTGTTAAAAAACTTAACGTCAGTTTCTGACGCTAAGATTTTAACGCCATGCTTAGAGAATAGACCCGACAATCATTTGGGGCGTCATTTGTGCCGGAGTAAAAGTTTTATTTTTGGGCGGTATAAAACGGCAGCTTGTCAGGCAAACACAGATAGATATTTGTCCGCGAAAAAATTAATAGGTAATAGCATTATATCGTATTATACAAATTGTAGGATTCGGTGTACTTGGTGATAATGCATACCATTATATACATACATACATATATATATATATATATATATACGATTAAATGCTATCCAAGAATAATGTTTTTAAAGAGACCGTAAGCTATAGAACTCTGTTTGAATCTGAACTGAAGATTTTTCTATGTAGATAATTTACCCTCATCACAAGACTTAACTTACTTTGTAACTTGTAACTTGAAACTTAAATAAAGTGTTTAAACACACCTGGGCTATTTCTGAAAGAACACACTGCAAATCTCAAGTGCGTACTAGTACTCATTTAAAGTGCGTACATTGCTTGTCCTCGTTTTTACTCACGTACAAGTGAGTACTTTTGTACGCACTTTAAATGAGTACTAGTACTCACTTAAAGTGAGTACTAGTACGCGTTTTAAATGGGTAGTGGAAAGGAAGAGAGGGTAGTAATACGCACTTATAGTGCGTACAGGTATAAAACTCTTTTCTTGAGTGACGTCACAATAAAGCTTTAAAATTCAGGAAAAGTAAAAATGTTGATTGAACATCAGAAAAATAGTTTTTAAATTGTTATAATCAATAATTTATACACTTTTTTGCCAATTTTCAATGCAATCCTTTTCCAGAATTTATGAAGCTTCATATTTTTCTGTAAATAATAAAATGCGATTATTATTATTTCTTGAATATATTTATTTAAAAAATTTTCAAACCTTTCAGATATTACAACTAAAATAATCATAATGATTAAGTATAAGTATGAACTTAGTTATCATCTAAAATTCAATAAATTATTCTAAACAATTTCTACGAATAATAGAAGATAAAAATTATGATTTTCTCATATAATAGAATCAATGTTAAATCTTTAAACATATCTAGAAGGTACCTGAATTAATCTGAGCGCATTTATTCCTAAAATAATGCAATCATCACATGTGCTATTATTATATCGCATTTAAATTAAAACTGCATATTTGTATAACTAACTTTGAGGCTTCCGAACCTTCTTAAACAAAAACTATGCAAAAATAAATTCTGGCTTCAGCAGCCTCTCAATGCTACATTTCACTTTATTATTATTATTTTTCACTTTTACTTAACTTTAAATTCACTTATTAATCAACAGATACTTTGGATCTTTTTTTTAAAATTTTTAATTGTCTAATAAACGTTAATATTGTACTATTATTTGGTTGTTTAGTTTTAAAGAGCTTATATGACAGGAAATTTAATATGTTAGGTTAGGTTACTCACATATAACGCGTATTAAAAGTACGCATTTAAAATGAGTATTAGTACTCACATATAACGCGTAGTTTCAGTTCCGCTTTAGAAGTGACTACTTGTACTCGTTTTACGTGAGTATTTTGAAGTACTCATTTATAACGAGTACTAGTACTCACTTCAAGTGCGTACACTTATCTCCTTCTTCAAAGTGAGTACAAGTACGCACTTTAAATGAGTAATATAAAAAGTACTCATTTAAAAGGAGTACTATTACTCACTAAGATTTGCAGTGCAGTTCAACTTATGTAAATGAAAAATCCTTGTGATACGACTATCTTATATTAGAGACTAAACTAAACATCCAATAAACTTTTTGAGTATTTTCAGGCATTAACCCATAGCGAAGTTTATAAGGCAATCGTTCAACAGGCATAAACTCTGTCTGATACTTCGCCAGACACTTTTACTTTTGTTCATCTACCTTTTTAGTCAACTCTTTTGACACTTTAACACAAAAGACTTGACTCCGCACGATTTATATTCGTTAGAGGAATTTCTGCGTAACCAGGGCCATGTAAAATAATTTAGCGCATGAGGTAGCTCCTCCAGAAATAATCAACCCTTTGACGTCTTTTCCAATTTTCCAGTAATATCGCGAAGTTTTTATTCCAGACTTCTAAAATATCACAAACCGAGAACTTCTCTGGCAGGGTAATGTTCTCTGTACATATTTACCGCAGCACAAGAATTCTTCTGACACAAAATGCTTCGTCATGGGTAAAATTATTCATTTTCATGTCGCAATATGAACCCAATAAACAGTATTGATAAATAACAAACAGCAATTAACAACAAGTAATAAAACAAATTATGAGTGTTTAATTGTTATCATTCATAGCACACTTGTTATAGGGGAAAAATTTTAAGATCGTAGCGCCACGCAGATTTTTTGAAACCATTCTAAATCAGATACCACTTGATATTTACTAGTAAATAATAGCGAAAAGTGTATCAAAAAACGACAAAAAATAAATAATTGTTTGGGATTTTCTGATTTTGTGAAGTGACATTACTTGTAAACATCTAAAATACTACATTTTGTGATCTGGTTTTAAGTTATGGCGGTTTTCCATTGTCGATTATTTTAACTATATTGGGGGAAATAATAATTCCCGTGTTGTTTACCAAGGGGTAGAAATCTACAATGCTGGGCATATAATATTGTGTGGAGTCACTGAAAAAAACAGAGAGTTCATAAAGATTTATGCATTATGCCTACAAACTTGTGCATTACAAACCCACACACAATAACAGGAATTTTCAAGATATGCGATTATAAATACAAAATTAAAAATATTTTTTGTAGTCACTATCATTAAAATGTAATGAGCAAACTTTGATATAAGGGCTCACTTTTTTTCCAATTTTTAAATTGTTTATCTAAACATCGCGTCGATTCCTAACCTCTTGCTTTCCCAATTTTGTTTCGAACCGTACGGTGTCTGATATTAGTGGAAACAAATGAAACGATATTTCCGGGTTTCTTCTTTTCAATGAATTGCACATAGGCACACAACAATATGTATTATACATTTTTCAATGATTATAATAAAACTTTAAAAACAAACTTCATACAAAACCAATACACAAAACGAAATGTTATCTGATGTACACAAGTTCATGAAACGCTCACCAGATGGTAGGGTGCTTAGCTGCAAATCCCTATAACAAGATTTCAATAAAATTCATATAAATTACATTTGCATTTTTTTTTCCTCGATTATTTTGTCATGTTAGTTTAGGACTTGTTTGTATCATTGAATTCAGAATAAAATACTTTAACGAATAAGTTAAAAAAAGGGTGTAAACATTTTTTCACTTATGCTTGCAAGGCATTTGCGAGACAAATATATAAATAAGTAGGTTCTTTATTCGTTCATTTGTCATTGAACATACTTACTTAGAAAACTGAATTCTACCTGATATTTGAAAAATTATGAAGGGCTTCGCGACAAAGTAAGTTTAGGAACGATGGTCTAGTTCAGCGGTCGGCAACCCAAATGTGCTCGCGTGCCACTTTTTGCATATAATTCTATTTGACTCTGAGCGCGTGCCACCTCTAAAAAAAAAAGGTCGACCTAACGTATGGGTCCGATATGTTTTTTTTTTCAGCTCATCACATCGGCCCGACCGATGGTCTAGTTTATTGTTTAATTTTTTTTATGGCTCGCCAAAAATGTGTCCAAAAACTTTTGATCCCCACCATATGTCGCAGACGGGATGATCTAAAAATCTTTAAAAAATCTCAATAATGTACATTGATGAAAACCGGAACAGTTCAGTAGGAATTTTCCATCAGATTAATCGGAAAATATCGGATTTTAAAGTCATTGAAAAATAATCATTTAGGTATTGTTAAGTGCGTGATCTGGTGGTGTTCCCGGATGGGGACACTAACCAGAACCCTGCTCTGAGGAGCACTAAAAATAAGCGGGTGAACTGTCTCATGCGTAATCCACGCGATTGTAGAATGTAGAAGATAGGATGGGAGAAATAGCGGTTAATTGGACTTACCTCATACTGATGTGCGGTCGGATCAAAGGGCCCTTTGAACTGCAGTAGTCTGGTCCACTCTGGAGAGAGAAGAGATGGGACACACAGCCACGTTGATACACACACAATAAGTCCACAATCGCAAAATAATAGAAGACGGGGTCGTCTTCTGTAGAGCACGAGAACGGGGTTTTACCGTAACACAAGGCTGTAATAGCCAGAATTGTCGACACTAACGATACTATAAACGAGCTGCTATCGGAGCGAGTTGTTCGATACTATATAGAAAAAATATTTAAAGCTAAAAAACCCCCCACTTATAGATATAGGATTCGCACCGGAACGTAGCGCGAACAGGTATCTAGGGAGTAAAGTGATGATTTAATCCCAAGATTGTAAGTAATTCCCGATACGACCGAAGGGAGTCGATGGTATTTTCATTTATTCCCGAGATGGATACAAAACTTTTCTCACAACGATCAGTTACAATTTATTTAATCAATTTGAAATTTGATTTCATATAATTTTTAAACAGAAGTCATTACCTTGTATTATGAAAAATAGAATTTGTTTATGTCACGTTGAATGTGCCAATATTGAATAAGTGTTTTAATTTTAATACATATTGTGAATATTTCTTAAAACGTATTCAAATAACATTCTAAATCGAACATTTGTTTCAGTTGTGGCCCAAAAATATGATGTACAAGTCTACGACGAGTATGTAATTTCTGGGAATACAGCAGTACTGCGTTGCCAGGTACCAAGCTACGTCAGCGAGTATGTCCTAGTCACCTCCTGGTTACAAGATGGTGCCGTCAACATCTACCCGAACACTGACATCGGTGGAAAATACGCGGTACTGTCCAACGGTGATTTGTATATTAGCAACGCTGGACCTAGTGATGGCTACAAGAGTTATGTGTGTAGAACGCTTCATAGACTTACTGGTAAGTCAAAGTTTCATTAATTTTTATTTCACGACAGTTATTTCAAAAATAATGCAAAACGTGGTTTAAAACGAGAAAAATTTAACGGCATGGTATAGATAATATATACATTGAAAGACAAGTGTTACACGACAAGATATATATCATCACCACAAATTATGCCGTTATAGCGCCCAATGGCAAGTTAGGTTCTTTTACGACAGAAGATGACATTTAAACGGAGAAATAATAACGGCCCGTCAGAATATGTACTCAGCATGTAAATGGCTCCTTGTTAAATATTCCTCTAAACCAGCGTTTCTCAAATTTTTTAAAATTTCCGGCGTGGCGGACCCTTTAAAAATTGTTCGAGAGCTCGCGGACCCCTATTAACAAAAAAAAAAAAAAAAAAAAAGGAAAAGTGCAGTGAATAAAACATTTATTTTACAAACAATTATGTATTCAGAATATTACATACAATATTACATGCTATGTAATCGTTAAAAAACAAATAACAATTTTAATGGGATGGATGCATTCGCTTTGCCTGAACTAATTCTTCTATGTTTGGCTTTGTTTTGGCCAGTGCAACTCTCATGTCATTTGTCGCGCATAATCTATTTCGAGATTTTGTCTTGATACTGTAGAAAATAGTGTAGAAAAAGCCGACACACTCATAGGTGGTTGCAAATGGAATGAGGACTCTTAGAGCCATCTTTGCAACATTAGGATAGGACTGTGCCATTTCAATCCAAAAATCCCTACAACAAGTTCCACGGAAAACATTTTTTGCACCCCCATCATTTATTAAATCAATAAACTGTTCCTAAATTAAATTTTCCTCCGAAGGCAGATCACTAATGGAAAGTTCAAATGGGTTAGTAATAAACTGACGGTGTTTGTCAAATTCTCTCAGATTAGGAAAATAGTAACATATTTCTTTGCTAAGAACGAATGCTGTTTCATCATTTCAAGGATATTTCACACGTTTTTCACGGACCTACCGAAATCGCTTCGCGGACCCTAGGCGTCCGCGGACCCCACTTTTAGAACCGCTGCTCTAAACAGTAATGAGATCATGTCAATCTTCATATCTTCCATATAAAACCAATGGCAACAAGAATACATAGATTCTCTACAGTTCAGAGGATCATACTATGGTCAAATTAAATCCCTCATTCCTAGAAAGCGTTGGTTTTCTTCTCACCAAAGCAGATCTTTTATATGCACTTTTATCCGGCATAGATTTAATCACACCTTCTCTCCATATCATTTGCATAGAATTGAAGGGGCAAGTGGATGAACGTGTTATGTTACAAATTTTAAGTTCTGAGTTAATTGATATTTAGTAAGTTATTGTGTTTTTTATTTTCCGCTATCTCTCCGCTTGTCACATCAGTTGAAAGCCTGTCAGATTTATTATATTGTGAGAATTAGATTTTTTCCACAAATTACTGCATTTTTTCTTCTTTCGTTACTTTGTGATACCTAAAAAAATTACTTGAGGTCATTGTACATAACACCTTTATCTATCTGTATCTTCCAAAATATAGATAATTGGAAACTGAGTGTTGTGGTTAGGATAAAAGAGGCTTATACAATCTCATTCCAACGAAAATTTCAAAATTTCAAAAAATGCTACATAATACCTTCAGCTACTTGCCCCGTCATTTAATATGGTTTCTTCTCCTTTCTGTCCGTGTGGTAATTTGTATATCAGCGATTTTAACCACTTATTGTTTGAATGCCCAATTCATTTTACCAAATAAAATGAAATAATTATACTTTTGCAGATTTTTTTTAAAATTTGGACAATTAAAACTTTTTTAGCCTTATAAATGTTGGACAGTAAAATAAATATAATTATTATTTATGGTTTGTCAGATCTTGACACGTGTCCACTAGCAAACTTCAGTAACATTTTGACCTCACATCATACTAGAGACTAGTGGAGCTAAATACACAGCTGCATTTTAAACTTTGGGTATACAGACGCGGAAATTACACCAGATCCAGTGCTCGTACAATGCGGAGTGATCCCAGCTACACTGCTTTTTGCATCCTGCAGATCAAATAGATGACAGAAGATGTACAGGCGGGAATAGACTCGATTTCCTTTCGGTAGGAGGCTTTCACACCACCCAGAATACCAACTACTAGGACTACAAGCTTAACCTTATACCCTGGATACAGCTTTCTAAGCTCGGACAAGAGATCCATATACTTGGCCCTATTTTCCTCCTTCTTGAGAAATATATTCTTCTCAGTAGGACTTGAAAATGCGACCACAAACATTTGTTTAGTCTCGATATTCAGGAGGGTTATGTTCGGCTTAGTGTCTGTCAGTAATCTGAGGTGAGGAAGAAGTAGTTCCAATAAATGCGGCTCTTGGAATTTTCCACTGATGATTCTATTCCACTAACTAGTATTGAGCCAATACCATAGGAATGTCTAAGATAGTAGTAAAGTACGCGAAGGGCAGCATAATGGCGAGACACATAGCTCGACGCTGCGAAGTGATGGACACGCAGACAGAATATGCGTAATAGTTTCAGCTTGGCGGTGGCACAATTTACAGAGTGAGGACTCCGCTATTTGGAATATGTGGGCCTTGTACGCCAAAGAATTTATAACACCATCCTGGCACAAAAATACAAAACCTTCCGTTTTCGATTTTAAACCAGCAGACTTAAGTTATTATTTATCCAAACACATTTTTTAGAATTTCATGTTATGATATGTTAAGAGGTCCTTGTATCCACTTTTTTGTATGAAATGAATTGTGTCATTCGCATGGAAACTAAAGTATTGCTTTGTTCATGGCTATGTTGGTTTGTTTCCAGGGATTGAAAAAAGTTTAACCATAGAGAGGAATGTTTTTGACAATGATAAATTTATTATCATTGTATTAACTGTGTAGGCTGTCAAGAAGATCTTCAAATGAGATGGCAGATATTCGAAAATAATACTGGAATCATTGAGTTCTTAAAAATGTATATGAAAAGTTACTTTTTCTTCTAACTATTAATCGTTTATACTCCAGGGCAGATCCGGGCATGTTGTTATATTCTTGTATTTAAATACATTGTTAAGGTAATTGTACTTGTACTTAAGTACATTTTAAAAAAAAGTAATTGTACTTGTACTTAATTACTTACTTCTGAAGAAGTATTTATACAATCACAAGTACAAATACAAGTATTTTTGTGTATTACAACCTGAAATGTTGCACTATGCATACAAGGGTTACCTTTTATGTTTTTACAAACGACCACTAGATGGCAATATTGAAATGTGTCATTACTATATTCGTACAATGTGATAATTGTTATTGTGAAATCAGTGGCAATTTATAAATTGACCGAGTAGTTTGTTGAAAGTTTGTGAAAAAATGTATATTACTCGTGAAGGCTTTCGTTGGTTGACTTTATATGATTTTAGTAAAGGCCTAACTCAATAACAATGCATAGATTCGCTTCGTTCAACTTTTAAGGTAATGAAGCACCATCAGGAAAGACTGTTTACAATTGGTTTGCAGAATTTCGTCGTGGTCGTGCGTCCGTCAGTGATGAATCTCGTGAAGGTCGACCAAAATCGATTGTGATTCAAAAAAACATCGAAGCTGTGCACAAATTAATTGGATAAGATCGGCATGTGACTTACCGTGAGATAGAGGCATCCTTTGGCATATCACAGACTGCAATACATTCGATTTTGCATGAACTTTTTTCAAATGGATTCCGCATAATTTGACCGACGCTAAAAAAAGCTCGTGTTGATTGGTGCAAGGGAATGCTAAAAAAATTCAACCTAGGCACTGCAAAATCCAAATACAACATGGTTACAGGTGACGAAACTTGGATTTATTCATATGAACCGAAAACTAAGCAACAATCCACTGTTTGGGTCTTCCAAGGTGAACCGAACCCACAAAAGTTGTTCGTTGCACGAAGCACTTCCCAGAAATGATCGCTTGTTTCTTCGGTTGCACTGGACATGTCGCAACCATTCCTTTAGAGCAGTGGTTCTCAACCGGGGGTGCCAGTGCCACCAGGGGTGCGGGAAAGCATTTTGAGGGGTGCGAGATGATTTATAGAAATTTATAAAATTTATATAAAAAATCTAGTTTATTTAAATAATAATAAAAAAATTATTTTTCAATTTCAATTTTCTTTCTAATTTTTTTAAGGTTAAGAACCGCTGAAAGCTACATACATCAATTTGATCAATTTTAAAGAAATATTCATGCGATTTCCTTTTTTTTTGCTCTTCACTTTTTATTTTGATCAATTTGACATCAACTGAAAAAATCTGAACACATTTTTTATGGGGGTGCGGGAGCTTATTTTCACATTCAAAGGGGTGCTCACCACAAAAAAGGTTGGGAACCACTGCTTTAGAGGATCGCAGAACAGTTAATGCTGAATGGTATACAACAATTTGTTTACCAGAAGTCATCGACAAAATCAGAAAAAACAACCAAAAACGTCGCATAATTCTTCATCATGACAATACAAGCTCCCACGCAGCACGTCAAACAATTGATAATTTGAAGGAGAAAAACATCTAATAATGTCTCATTACCCGTATTTACCTGATTTATCTCCTAACGACTTTTTTTTTTGTTCCCCAATGTCAAACAAAAAATTTCTGGACAGCTATTTGAATCACCTCAAGAACTGTTGAAGCCTTCGAAAACCATGTTTTTAAGATACCAACTTTAGAGTGGAAAAAATGTTTCGAGAATTGGTTTGAACGTATGCAAAAGTGTATAAATCTCAAAGGCGAATAGTTTCAGAAGCAATAAAACAGTTTGTTCAAAATAAAAATATTTTCTTTCTTGGTTTTTGTAAAAACTCGTTGCCCTCGTATTAATTTACTAGATACCTACGAAAACCTGAAATGTGTTAAATTTTACATTTGACATTAATGTTTTCTTTTTACCGACCGCCAACATATATAAGGGAGGTATTGTGATCATACCAATTTTGACGTTTCGAGATTTCGATGGATCTCCTCGAATTGAGGTCCCTACATAACGTTTTGACTATTTTTAACATGATGTCTGTCGGTCTGTCTGTCCGTCCGTCTGTCTGTCTGTCCGTCTGTCCGTCTGTCTGTCCGTCTGTCCGTCTGTCTGTGTACACGTGCAGAACAAATTCGGCTGAATAGATTTTTATGAAACTTCATATTTAAGCTTCTGCCGTTAATGGCACGAGTTGATCAACTTTTGGTAAAAATCGGTTGACTAAAAATGGGAGTTTACTCGTGTTGATTTTAAGATTTTTGCGAATATTTCACAACAGAAAAATTTCTCGAAAATATTTATTAAACGAAAGTTGCTATAAAAGCAATAACTAATAACTTTTATTTGAGACGTTTTTTGATAAAACGAAAAATTTCTGTAAAATTTTTCGAAATTTTTTCCAAGTCTCAATCTTTTCATATTTATATGTAACGTTTCCATGGTCATGATAAATAATATCTCTGTTAGAAAATATTAGGTCAAGTTATTTCTACTCTGCTGCTAGAATGTAATTTATATAAGTACTTTATGATGGCAGTCGGTCCTGTGGTGGCCACAGCTGATTTTTTTATGTAATGATGATAATATCTCTTTTTTATCTTTTTAAAAAAGAAAATAAACATTTTTTAAATTATTAAAACTACAATATTGTTTCGTCTTTTTACTGTCTCAATATATTTTTATGACAGTTATTTACATTTCTTATGTAGAATCGATTGGAATTTGAGATGCATTATAGATTTTTTCACACGAACATATTTCCATAAAATTTGGGCATAAAATAGATATTTTACTACCGTTTCCGTGAAAGATAATGACATATATCAGACATTTTGATAGAATAAAAGGCGATTTATGGATGTTTTAGAGAAATATTTTAGCGTCAGAACATATTTTTTGTTTGAATTCTTATTATCTACTTGAAATAAATTATCTACAAGAAAAATACCGGTACGTCTACATATAAAATAAATGAATACTCGCTATTCACTCTAGCACTATGTATTTATATTAATTATATTATAAGTAAGTGAAGTTATATCTAAATTATTATTACGTGGTTACAAATAATAGACGATTTTAGTTGTGATTTCAAATATTTATTAAACAACTAGAATATTAAGTTAGTTTTACACAGTTCAATTAATTGATCAACAAATTGATCAAGTTTTTTGTCAATTAATTGAAAAATTTATTGGTAACCTTGGGAACAAAAACTTCACTTTACACAAATCAATTTATTTATCAATTTTTTTGAAAATTTTTACATTACCAACTGTAAAACATGTTGACATATTCATCAAAATGAAAATATTGAAAAAATCTTCACAAAATTACGAGCTGTGAACAAAAACAAAAGAAATAACCTAGATGATGATAAATTAGAACGTTTGAGGTTATGTTAGATTTGAAACCGAAACAAAAATAATATGTTTCGAGGTTATGCTACAACTAAACAGTTGGCAATATCTTAACAGATAAAAATATACCTAGAATTCCCTAAAAAATTGATGAAAAATTGACAAAAAATAGAACTTGTTCTATTTTCAAAATAAATTGATCAAATTTTTTGTCAATTAATTGATCAATTAATTGAAGAAATTTTTACGCTTTACACACATCAATTAATTGAATGTCAACTTTTTCAATTAATTGATCAAATAATTGAATCGTGTAAAACCCACTTTAGACTTATACATTAATAGACAACAATAACACAAGCAATAAATACCACTAGTCACTACACTTAAACCCTAGTTAATCCAGAGTTAACTGATCCAGGTGTATCACTGACAACTAAATCACTCAGTCACCGTACCGAATTCCACTTGAGTTCAATCACTTGTCTAACTCCACGCTGATGTTGAATGCACGAAAGAGACTTATTAACGACCTTAACTTGACTAACTGTTCTTAAATACTCGGCGAGATCCACTGTCTGAATACTGTTGCCTCTCCGGCCTCGTGTACCGCATCTTATATAGAAAACCTTATTTCCTTCTCTAAAATTCTAGAATATTCGGGTAACTAAGTGTATAGTATCCGCTTCAAGGCTACTATATTCTTTAGTAGGGCCGTATTCGTAACATTATTGTTTGTATGTAAACGCTTTATAGCGTTTGTAATAATATTGTCACAGGGTGAATTCAAGAACGGAGTCTTTTCTACAAAATTTATTATTTAATATTAATTTACATCAGAATTCAATTAATTGTCAGAATGGCTGCTGGTGTTGTCCATTAGAAGCTGATGTAAGTCCCGTTCTTGCCCCGGCTTCTTCAGGATCGGTCGAACCACCCCAGGTATACGCACGAGGCGAACAAGTGGAGAAGCCCTGTAAAAGACACTCACATCTCGTGTTGGTGACTTCAACAGCTAGGCTGGTCCTTGGGCAACGTGCTCACAAGAATGACTACTGCTTGGCCACCAAGAAAGACTAACTTGAATGACTAACCACATGACTCTATTCCCTAAGACCATTTTATAACTGTTAACCAGGACACTATGACGTCAGCGCCTACCTCAATTGTTTTAGAAACATTATTCATTTGTGTAATTGTTGGCAGCAATTAAAGACCATAGTCAGGAAAATTGAATAATGTTTATCAACACATTAGAATGTAGTTCAAAACTTATGTTGACAAACACGCAACACTCTGCACATTCTTTAAATCCCAAAACCGTACGTCAGCAACCGTGACCTACACCGCCTAAAGGCCGCTCAAGGAATTGGGACATTAGAATACAATTATATCATAATTGTGACAATATCAATTAAAACACACAAATCCTAGCACATTTAAGAATTTATTACAACGTCTATTTACAAACGGTCACACATATGTCATCATATTATAGTTGCTATCGTAACATATTACAAGGGAAGTCCAACAACTTGTCCTGTTCCTAACACGACCATCCTGACCTTGCCACGTCCTCGCAGCGTTTTCAAAATTTATCTGCAAAATAAAACAACTTGCTATCCTAACCGCATCCTCACAGTATCTTCAAAATTTAATAACTTCAAAATAAAGCAGAGGAAATGAAAACATAATGTTAGTTTTGTCTGACACCTTGAGATTCCTGACCATCCAGAGTTCCCCTGGACTCCTTGAGGTCCCTGAACGTTCAGAGTCAAACAAAACAAACACAACTCCTTGAGGTCCCTGACCATGCAGAGTTCCCCTGAACTCCTTGAGGTCCCTGACCATCCAGAGCCAAACAAAACATACAAAACTCCTTGAGGTCCCTGACCATCCAGATTCAAACAACTCATTATGGCTAACACGTGCCATATCATCAGCATTGTTATATACATTATTCTGTTTAATTAACATAAAGCTATGCTCTAGTCAAAGATAGCGCAAAAACCACCATATCTTCAGTATAGCTGATGTAGTTAATAACAGATGAGCCAGCCACACTAATATCATCCATTTAGATGTTGAACAAGAAAGATACAAACAGACCGTCATGTCGTGCTCCGGTGTTTTATACAAACACACAGTATTTAGTTGTGCTCCAACGAACTTTGTTTTGTTCTTTATTAAACTAGTTATGTAGTACAGAGTTAATTCACCAGCAGATGTTCTTCAGTAGTATCTTTAGAAGTTTTCCTCTATCCACCCGTTAAATGCGCTGCTAAGGTCTAATAAGGCCACAAACACTGGCGTATCTTTCTTAAGTACTGAATTATGGTTGATTTTAAAAAATATACCGCCATATCTGTGTCAAATTTTTTAATGCAAATTGGTTGACGCACTGTAATTTCATCATTTTCATGTCATGAGATTTTTTTCAAACACTTTAGATAAAACTGGATATTGCAGTAAAGCGATAATTCTTGCTGGGTGTCATAGGACCGATTTACCCTTATGAAATGGAACAATGTCAGTCTGGATTAATTTCATCGATAGATGTCGATGTACCGTTCTGTATGTGAAGCAAAATATTAGGTCGTCAAGGATGAAATTTGTAGAAAAAAAAGGCAAAGTTGGTTGATAACTTACAAATGTAAGGAATTATTTTATTCATCAAAGTATGCACCCATATTTTCTATACACTTTTGCCATTTAAGCGGCTGGTTGTTCAGGCCGGTGGTATATAACCCTGGCGGACGAGAGTCATTGAATTCCTGGAAGGTCAGTTTTACAGCATTGTCGGAATTAAACTGTTTACCTTTTAAAAAGATGTCCAAATTGCGGAAGAAGTGGTAGTCAATGGGGGCTAGGTCTGGTGAGTATGGAGAATGATGAGGAAGTTCCAACTCCAATTCCTGTATTTTTGACACAGTCATGTGTGCAGTGTGTGGTCTAGCGTTATTATGCAATAAGGTAGGAGTCGATCTGATGACCAATCTAGGCTGTTTTTCTTCCTGTAGTTTTGCTTTGTCATTTGACCAATTTAGGCTGTTTTTCTTTAAGTTTTTGCATCATTTCGTCCAGTTGGTTGTAGTATATTTCTGCTGTGATCGATGAGCAGTTTTTTTTTTGTTTGGTTTTTAAGTTACCTGTACGAAATTTGGCGAACCAATTTGATATTGCTGCGTAGTAACACTAGAGCCAAATACACTATTAAGGTTTCGCGCGGTCTGCGATGCCGTAGTTCCACGTAAGAACTCATACTTCATAATAGTGCAAATTTCCGACCGTTCCATCTTCAACAAAATAATTTTTTAGAAAAAGTTTTAGTGTTTTTTAGAGCATAAAATGATTTCTTTAAACAGGCGAGATGTGTAACTTTAAACAGAACGGTAAAATATTAAGCCAATGTGAAATAATAAACTGTTAAAGTTAGCAATATTATTAACTACAAATTTCATCCTTGACGACCTGATATATATATATATATATATATATATATATATATTTCAGGTTATGAGGCCTAAGTAATCCAGGAGACTTCTTTGCACGATTAAAAGTCTCGTTGGAATATTGATTGTGTCCATCACTAATAGATTGATGTGTCGAGCAGTTCACGGAATTCGGAACATCCACCTCCAGCACCAAAATAATCTTCTTATCAGCGAATTTCAATGTTCATTTTCTTGCTGCATACATAGCCGTTGAAAAAACAAGTGTCTATATATACATATATAATTTTTGCACTCAAAGAGATGTTGCTATCTTCACAATTTTCGTTAGCTTTGTCATAGCTATTCTAACAACAATTACACGAATTTTAATGTCTTCGGAAGAAACCCCTTATTGCTAAATATACCCTAGGTATTCATATTAATCAACGACACCAATCCGTTAACTTAAGTTGCTTTGAGCAGATCGATAGATAATCGTTATTTTGGTTGTACCTCCGTTTAGCATCATACCTAGTTTCCAGCTTTCATTTTCTACTCTTAGGTCAGCGTTTCCCAACCTTTTTTGGCTCGCGTACCACTTGGTAGTGCATCACGATAAATTGTACCACTTCGTAAAAATGATTGTATTTCGTATATTTATTTACTTAGTATAGGGTGACCATTTTCTTGGAAAAGGCAATGCGGGACGGAGCAAAAAAAAGGTCGTCATTTCCGAAATATAAGTGAAGAGCAAACAAAAAAAAGGTCATCACTTCCCAAATATAAGTAAAGAACAAAAAAAGGTCTTCACCTCCCAAATATAAGTACAGAGCAAAATTCGGCCCTGGGGACACCAAATCAAAATGCGGGACGAATGGTCACCCTAACTTAGTAGAAAGAAACGACATATGACAAAATAGTAGAATCTACTATTTTGTCATATTTCGTTTACTAATAAATGGTTTTAATAAAAACACAGAATTATAAAAAACCAATTAATATATTTTCTATATTTTATTGTTATAATCATTATTATTATAATCAAATATTTTTATAAAATAAATTTTATGAGATCCTTGTGCTTGTTTCGAAGAACATAATTTTTTGAAATTTGGTTCAAAAGATGCGAAGTATTCCCTTAAGTCTACAGCTGCGTTTAATCTGTTTCGATACTTATTTTTTTAAAAAATATATGAAGAAAGAGCTCTTTCTACTAATTCCGTACTATGAAACAGTAATAATAATTTAAAAGCTTTCTCAGAAAATTGTTCATATTCTTTATCAATGTTTAACCAAAAATTAATTAGATTGTGTCGTTTGAATTCTACTTGTAACGTTCTGTCACATGATAATTGTATTAAATTTTCTTGTCCGCCATTATTGATTATTTTTCATGTACCACCAACCAGCAATTCGCGTACCACCAGTGGTACGCGTACCACAGGTTGGGAAACGCTGTCTTAGGTAATCAAGGTAGTATCATCCGCGTATCTCAAATTTATGATATGTTGATCACCAAACTACTCCACCTGGCCAGCCATTGCCATATTCCCATGACGTACTCCCCATATATATAAAACATTTTTTATTACATTTACATTTTATTTTAAATATACATATAAAAATTCTGATGTTTTGTAATATTTAAAATAACCAATTATTAATTTTTTGTTACGCAAATTCAATACAACAAAAAAACTTTTATCAAAAAGTTAATATTTGTGGTTTTCATTACGTACGTTCCTTCCTCTACTTTAATTTCCTGGCATTCTGTGCAAAATTAATTTAGCCAAATGAAAAAATCTAGTAATTGATATTTGCGGATGTCGCTGTGATCGCAGATCGCAGCGCCTCTGGTGCTAAATTACAAAACAATAATCCCGTAGGAAATCGCTCTATTAGCTCAGTGAGAAAGTAGAAAAGTTTTCTTTCGTTTCGTCTTCTGTTCAGTTTGGAACAGTGGCGTATACTCAATATGTTTAGAGTGATTTTCGTACACACAAGGCAAATAAATTAAAACTGCAAAATTATTTATATTTATATATTATATTAGGTTGTCCAGGATGAAATTTGTAGAAAAAAAGGCAAAGTTGGTTGATAACTTACAAATATAAGGAATTATTTTATTCATCAAAGTATGCACCCATATTGTCTATACACTTTTGCTATTTAAGCAGCAGGTTGTTCAAGCTGGTGGTATAAAACCCTGGCGGACGAGAGTCAAAGAATTCCTGGAAGGCCAGTTTTACAGAATTGTCGGAATTAAACTGTTTTCCTATTAAAAAGTTGTCCAAATTGCGGAAGAAGTGATAGTCAGTGGGGGCTAGGTCTGGTGAGTATGGAGGATGATGAAGAAGTTCCAACTCCAATTCCTGTAGTTTTGCCACAGTCATTTGTGCAGTGTTGTTTAGCGTTATCATGCAATAAGATAGGAGTCGATCTGTTGACCAATCTAAGCTGTTTTTTTTCAAGTTTTTGCATTATTTCGTCCAGTTGGTTGCAGTATATTTCTGCTGTGATCGATGAGCCAGTTTTTTTTTTTTTTTTTTTGGTTTTTAAGTTACCTGTACGAAATTTGGCGAACCAATTTGATATTGTCTGCTGCGTAGTAACACTAGAGCCAAATACACTATTAATGTATCGCGCGGTCTGCCATGCCGTAGTTCCACGTAAGAACTCATACTTCATAATAGTGCAAATTTCCGACCGTTCCATTTTCAACAAAATTTATTTAAAAAAAAGTTTTTGATATTTTTTAGAGCATACAATGATTTCTTTAAACAGGCGAGATGTGTAACTTTCCAACAAAAAAAAAAAAAAACCGAACGGTACAATATTAAACCAATGTCAAATAATAAGCTGTTAAAGTTTGCAATATTATTAACTACAATTTCATCCTTGACGACCTGATATATTCATGCTATAAATGAAGAATTTGAATTTTATTTTGCTACTAAAATCGATTATTTTGACTACTGACACAGTTTTATAATACGATGGTTGCCTTTTCTGTTTCGGGATTTGAGATGAAAAACAATTATTTATCAACAAAAGTGGCTTTATTGTTTTTCAAAATATTGTCCATGAAGATCAATATACTTTTGCATGCGTTTGAACCAATTTTCGAAGCATTTTTTCCACTCCGATTGAGGCTTTTTCCACTGCGATTGTTAAATTATGTGGTATCCAACGCGAACAAATCTTTTTGTTGACAAATGTTCATGCAATAGTGTATGTATGCTTGTCCCATTAATGCCCAAGGATACCTCAATCTCACAATAAGTCACATGACGACCTTGCAGTATCATTTCACACACAGCATCAATGTTTTCCGGAAAAACAACCGATTTTGGACAACCTTCACGAAATTCTTCCTTAAGCAAACTACAGCCGCGATTGAAGTCGGCAAACCATCGATAAACAGTAGTCCTTGATGGTGTTTCATCGCCAAAAGTCGAATTAAGTTCATCGATGCACTGTTGTTGGATTAATCCACCTCGAAAGTTGTAAAAAATAATCGCACGAAAATTTATATTCTAAATCTTTCCCATGCACTTCGATATTGTCTCGGTCTTCTGTTTTGTCATTTTCAACATCTTCTGCTTCATTACATACAATTGTTTCATTATATTCTAAATCATTTTCATACACTTCAGTATTTTTTTCTTCACTTGGATTTTTGTCATTTTCATCGTCTTCATAGAATATTAAAGTTTCACCTATTTCTTCTTGTTTCTCAGTTAGTAATCCTGTACCGTATTCATTTTTTATAAACTTTTTTGTATATATTTCTTCTAGTCTTATGTTAACTTTTTTCTCCAGAATCACTTCACATTTTATATTGCCATCTGCTAATTCTATTTGTCTTTCAAATTCATTTTCATAATTTTGTAATATTTCTTTTCTTCCGGTCATATGACTAGTAGCTGCTAAATCTATTATCCAGTCATATTCGCTGTATTTTACAAAATTATTTTCCACTGTTAATGCAAATTCTGTCTTTTCTTGAGTATGCTGGCCTTGAATTTTCTATTATCCAAATATTTATTTTTATCGTATTTATTTGAGTAACTCTGAATATTAGTCCTACAATCTTTTGCTATATGTCCAAATCTATTACATCTAAATATGTCCAAATCTACCAGGTCTACAAGTATGAAATGCGGATTTTTTTCAAACTTGCTGCGCAAACAGTGTGTATAGTTCAAAGTTTCAACACATATGGCGTTTTGTTAAATTATCATTAAGTATCAAATGCGTATAAGTTATAATTTGAAAAGTGATCATATAGTTTTATTTTACTGTGTTAAAAATGTCAAATTTTGTGCCAAATAAAGAGCATTCGCGCACAGTACTACTGTTTTGTTTTCATTTGAAAAAAACTGCTGCTGAATCATACCGACTGCTTCGAGAAGCTTATGGTGAATATGCTCCATAGCAAGATACGTGTGAACGATGGTTTCGGCGTTTCAAAAGTGGTGACTTTGATCTTACACACAAAGAACATGGAAAACCTCCAAAAAAATATGAAGATTCAAAATTGGAAACATTGCTACAGGAAGACGATAGTCAATCACAAAAACAACTAGCAGAGCAGTTAGGCGTTAGTCAACAAACTGTTTCCAATCGCCTACGAGAGATGAGTAAGATCCAGAAAGTCGGCAGATGGGTTCCACATGCATTGAATGAGAGGCAGATGGAAAAACGCAAAAACACTTGTGAAATTTTGCTTGCACGATACAAAAGAAAGTCTTTTTTGCATCGTATCATTACTGGCGATGAAAAATGGATTTATATTGAAAATCCCAAACGCAAAATGTATAACTTCTAATGGAGCATACTTTGAATAAATAAACTTTTACTGTTTTTTTGAGTTTAATGTGTAATATTTAAAAAAAAAAATCCGCATTTCATACTTGTAGACCTGGTAATATTACAACTTCTATTAAATTTCGCCTTTTGATACCTTCCTTTGTTCTCTCGCATTCTGGTTTTGTTCGCAATTTCATCAACTTTATTTTCTTCTCCTAATATTTCTTCCTTTTTTACCATAGTAGCGCATATTTAACTTTTGCTAAGGGGATTTGAAAAATATCACTCATATTAAAAATTGTCGCTATTTTTGAATATTGATTTGGTAGTCTTTGAACAGCTATGGATGCGGCTTCTACGTCATCAATATTTTCTCCAAGTGCCCGAAGATGTTCTACCAAAGTCTGAATCCTCTCTATATATTTTTGTCCATCATTATTATGCAATTTCATTGTGTGTAATGATCTTTTAATATTTAGTTTTTCTTCGACTGATCTAATTTTATGGATTTCCTCCAATTTATTCCATACTTCTCTTACATTTTTTGTATTTAATATACAGTATTGGCCATAAAGATAGCAACTTTTGATAATCCTCTTTTATTTTTATTCTATTCAATATTTTTAAAAATAAAAAATGTTATTCTTACCTTTAACAATCCTCTACATATATTGTAGTAAAAAAATTAAATTTTAATAGTAAATTCTATTTTTTTTTTATAGTAATTATTATTTTTACCTGGACATAAAGATAGCAACTACTCTTAAAAAATCTTTTTTTTTATTTATTAAGAAAATGAATTATTATTAACAGATAATTTTTAATATTTTGCATAGTAACCACCAGTATTTATAACTTCCCAACATATTTTAGGCATTGATTCTAATAAATTCGTGATCATTTCATTATCAATATTAGACCAGGCACCCTGCAAAGCTTTAAACAAATCTTCAATATTTGAATGCGTTTTGTTTCTAATCTTTCTGTCGACAATCTCCCAAAGATTTTCTATTGGATTTAAATCGGGTGACTGTGACGGCCAAGTCATTACGTTAATTTTTGAATCCTCGAAACATTTTTTGATCAACTTCGAAGAATGTTTTGGATCATTACCATGCTGAAAAATATGTTTTAAATGCATGAACTCATCAGAATAAGGTTCCATAACATTCTGAAGGCTGTCTTTATATTTAAATCGATCCATTAATCCTTCAATGTGGTATAGAGGACCCATACCATATCCCGAGAAACAGCCCTATACCATCACATCGCGTCCGCCATGTTTAACTGCTGGCAAGGTGTATTTTAGAACTAATCTTTTATTAGCAGGCCTCCTAACGTAACTTACACCATAACTTTTAAACAAATTGAACTTAGATTCATCACTAAAAATAACTTTTTTCCATTGTTCCACAGTCCAGTCAATATGATTTTTAGCAAATTCTAATCGGGCCTTCACATTATTTTTGGATAGAAGTGGTTTTTTAGCAGGACGGCGACTAAAAAGACCCTCACTAACTAATCTTCTGCGAATAGTTCTTGTTGAGATGTTTTCTTGATCCATATGTGGCAAAAGGCCCAAAATTTTCTCCGATGACAGAAAGGGGTTATTGGTAGATTAATAAATACCTTCTTCTCGAAATCGTTTTATAATTCGCGACACAGTAGATTTATGAACATTTAAATTTTGTCAAATCACATTTTGCAGCAGCCTCTTTAAAACCAGAAATTATTAAGTTTCTAATTTCACTTGAAACAGTTTTACTACGACCCATGATTGACAAATATAAACTGAAATATTACTTGTGCACAACATATTATTTATGGATAAAATCTGCATATAACAAGAAAATTCAAGTAGTTGCAATATTTTTGTCCAAGCAAAAATGAAGAAATAATTTATTATTAATCTGTAAGTCAGATTATTTGACTATTAATTGATGTAACAGACAGAATATGATTAAATTATAGAACTAAGAGTATTTATTTTCCAATATTATTATTAAAATTTGAAAAATTGAGATATGTTAAAAGTTGCAATCTTTATGGCCAATACTGTATATTGAGTCTGTGCTGAGCTTAAAGACTGTACCAAAAAATTCATGGCTTATCTGTCTTTCTTCAGCCATTCTATCTGACTTGCATCATCTGTTGGTGGTTCAGCTTCAATTAAATTTCATAATCCTTTTGCTTGTAAGTAGAGTTTCATACATTATAATTGTTCCTTTCCAGTTTTTCTATTAATGATAATTCATTCATTTTTCCTAACATTTTTATTGTGCCTATTTATTATCTTGTATCTGGGCCCATAACCAATAGTTGGTACACTTAATATATTTCTAAATTCTGTTATTACAATATTAATTTATTACACAATATTTATATATTTTATTGACAGCTCTAATCTACAACTCTATATTTTTTCTATTTATCTAATACTACCATAACAACACATATTTACACCAAGATAAAATTTCAAAACATATCAACATTCCACGGCGTCTTCTTTTAGACATCGGGGCGTCGTAAACTTTTTTTGTATCTCTACCATCATCTATCCTTTGGATATGATACTATCATCTCAGTTGTCCTTCTTCTAGTACTTCTTCTACTGGTTTCGTTCGTATATCATCTCTATATTATGTGTTTCTTATTTGGTCCAATTTTGTCTGCCCATTGATCTTTCGTAGGAACCTTATTTCGCTGCTTCTTATCCTGCTTCTGATTTTCTCCGATTTTGTCCAAGCCTCAGTCTTTCTTAAAGACCTAGACTTTAGCCTTTGTCGGAATTTTCCGTTATAGAAGGTAAGAAGAAATCCTTAATGCTATTAAACATCCTACGAGCAGCTCCAACTCTTTCCGTTATAAATGACCCAACTTAATGCTTCCACTTAGGCCCGGTCTTTCCACCTTCAGATAAAGTTCCAGGTAACTATCTGACAGATAAGGATATTTATAACTTCATCTGCTGAATAAATGTCATCCCGTCTTTCTATACAAATGTATCTATCGGATAGTTATCTAACGGATAATGAGACTGACGTATTGGATTCACTGACTGGTATTGACATTTATTCAGCAGATGAAGTTATATTTAACCTTATCTGTCAGATAGTTACCTGGAATTTTATCTGAAGGTGGAACGACCGGGCCTTAATAATATAAATGATAAAAACTTCGGTTTTATACGATTTGTACATCGAATATTTTTCTGTATCTAAAGACCCTTTTGCTGTCTTTAAAATTTCCCAATTTTTTATTCACAATTACCTATTCAGAATAGATAGACCTAATAGATAATTCTTTATCACGTCTCCTTGCAACAGTGAACAAATATGGCGCAGTTATAGGGATGGGAAAAATTACGTTTGTTGAGCTCAGTTCTCTGATCTATTAACAATGTATTGTTACAAAAGACTTATTATTAATAAAATGAATAGAAGTAAGCTATAGGCGATCATCTAGAATAGATTTGTCTGAATAAATATAAATTAGATGTGTTACTTGTTACACGACGCGGGGAAATAATGATCAAACCCGAAACCCAAACACAACCCTTAAAACCCGGAGTTTCCCGTAGTGGAAGAGGTCAAGATACGCCACTGATGTGGAGTCTGGTTTCCACTCGGTTTTCGTACATTGCAGTAGCTTTATTAAGAAGTTTTCAAGACACCAGTTGGCACGAAAATACTATTTTTGTAAGATTCGTCTTGATTAAAGTTTGAAATTTGTGAAGGAAATAGTTTAAAGTTAGACAATCAAATCTTTTCTTAAGAAAGAACTGTTTGTCAAATATTGCTGAAAAGTATTACTACACTGTCAGAATTCTATAGAGTGGATTTAATGGATGAATAAACTCTTTTACTTACTAAGTTCTATTAAGATTGTAAAGGATACGCTAAAATAGTAGAAAATTAAACAATCCGAACAAACTGCTTTGGAATCTTTTGGAACTACAAAAATAATTATAAATGATTAGTTTACAGTAAATTCTTGTCTACAGTTGTTGCATGATAACAAGTCTTAACAAGTCTTTTATACAAAAACTGTTTGATTGCAAATAGTGAAAAACAATAAAATTTAATCATGCTGTTTAATTATTTACGTATTAAGGACGGTAAGTGCAGTTTGACAGTCGAGGGTGCACTTTACGGCCCAAAGGGTAGCTGAGGCTAAAGCATCCTGAGACTGACGATGCACTTCGCCCGCAGGACGTATAAAATTTTTCCGCAAAAATGAAAAATCAAATAAGGTTAATGCAATTTTGACAATTGTATAAATCAGTCTAATCACGTGGTCCGCATAACGTCCTGTCATGTGTTGGAGGTATTACAAACTGCTAGAGCCATATAATATCATGTAGAAAAAATAGACGATTTTCAAGTTAGTATGATTTAAATTTGACACTTCTAATTATGTTGATTTTATGACCACGTTGTTTCTAAGGTATATAAATAATATACAAGGTGTCTCAAAAGAAATTTTATATTTATTTAGCTTACTGCGTGAACGCAACGTATCCGAGGGGTGCGGGGGTTAAGTCAATCGGTAGCCTGGCTCTTGGGAATTCAATCGCTATGGAGCGTTTCTCGGGAGCAGACCTCGCGTTATGCGTGCGAGAGTTTTACAAAAACGGTGATTCGGCGACTGTAGCGCGTAGAAAATTCTGCAGTATTCGAGGTTTACGCCACCTAAATGATGCGCCAAGCATTCCTCTCATTCGACATTGGGTTAAAAAGTTTGAAGAGACTGGTACAACGCTGGATAAATCAAAATCCGGGCGACCTAGCTCATCAAGAACGGTAGAAAACGTGGAGAATGTTAATCAGTCTTTTCGTGACGAGCCGAACCTTTCAAGTCGGAAGCGCGCAAGTGCTTTAAATGTGCATAGATCATCATTACATCGCATTAGGCACAAAGACCTAAAGCTGCACCCCTACAAAATTCAATTGGTGCAAGAATTAAAGCCCCAAGATGCCATTCAGAGGCTTAATTTCGTAAATCAGGTGATTGAGCGATTTTCAACGTTTACCAACATTTTGTTTTCAGATGAAGCTCATTTTCATCTTAAATCTTATCTTAAATCTTAAATCTAAAGTTTACACCAATAAACCGACTTCACTGGCGCATTTGAAAGAAAATATCCGTCACGAAATGGCAGCCATCCCTGAGTCCACCTGCCGAGACGTCATAAGTAATTTTACTGTTCGATTAAATGAGTGCCGAGAACGCGATGGTCTACATTTAGACGATATTATTTTTAAGAAATAAATCCCCAAAAAGTGTATTTTAATAATTAATAAACATTTTTTCTATATACGGCTTACTTTTTTTTTAATCGATCCACTAAATATAAAATTTCTTTTGAGACACCTTGTATAATATAATATCAGTGAAAATGAATAAATTGTCATGGTGTAATTAGACGTAAAATTGAATTTTAAATCTGTCACTTTATGTTTAAGGCATGATTTCCCTTCTTTTTTGTTTGCCCCGTAGGCCATATGCCGATTTTTTTTTTTTTTTTCGTCGACTTCCTTGTCTTCCTAATATTGAATTTTCCTAAACTTATTAACTTCCAATGTGTTTTTCACAGTGCTGCTTACTTTGATGGTATTTTTTTGTTGAGTGGACAATTGTAAAAAATTGATGTGAAGTGTGAATTTTCACACATTGCAGGGTTTCGCAGGTATATAATAAGTGAAGGCGGCTGAGTGTGTAGGACAAATTTTGTTTTGTAGTAATCACAGCAAAATGAACGATATTTTTAAGATAATTTATCGTTTGTTAAACTAAGAGCTTTAAAAACAAATTTTATGCTAAAATATTTTTTTGTTAATTTTAATTCGAATACCTAATACCATCATTTAGGTTTCTAAATATGTTCAGTATTTTTTTTATATAGCAAGGTTCATTAAGAAAATTGCGCGTATGGCTTCCATTAGTTGTTTTAAGTCATATGCTCCGCCCCTCTGGTTTCGTATACATGACACATGGAATGAAAATATAATTCCAACAATTCCAACTGGTTATTAAATTTACGCTCTTAAAAATTAAATGCAACATTTGCCAAAATATAACTAGAATTTTGACAAAATAATTTAAACAAAATAAAAATGGGAAAAAAAACAAAAAATAAAATTGTCTCCTCTGCCCGGGAGCGAACCCTAGTTTGCTGAGCAGCAAACGAGCAAGTTAACCATTTGACCAGGATACGCCTTCTAGTATAGCGTGTTACATAACTATAACTTTTGTACATCGTCAACCAAAAAAGACAAAAAATGCGTTATTTTCCGAAAACATTATCTGATCAAAAATTCCTGTTGTACTATTCCGGTTCACACCAATGTACATTACTTAGAATTTTTTCAGATTTTTAGTTTAAACCATCTGGGCTACAGGATGTGAAACAAAATTTTTTTTGCACAATTTTAGCAAAAATCGCATCAAAATAATTTATTTTGCAAAAATAAAATTTTGATCGTTAATCCACGTACTAAGGGCTTTCATTTAATACAATACTCAGAATTAAAAAAAAAAAATTCGATGAGCACATATTTGTTTATATTTAAGGGGGATATGGTTTTTAGATTTTTAGTATTTTTCCTATATGCGGGTCAAAGAGTTGTATAAGCATGCCAAATTTCAACTCTCTAGGTTTAGCCAGTTGGCTACAATTTTTACCGAACAGACAGACAGACGGACAGACGGACAGACATACAGACAGACAGACAGACAGACAGACAGACAGACAGACAGACAGACATACAGACAGATAGATAGACAGACAGCCAGACAGACAGACGACAAAATGACGGTATAAGGGATTTTTGGCCATACCACAATAACAAATGTCAAATTTTACGTATATAGTACTGACACATTTTAATATTGCCATCTAGTGGTCGTTTGTTAAAATATAAAAGGTAACTCTCGTATATTGTAAAATGCATTAGTTATTTTACTGTAAGATTATTTTAAATTTGTTATATTTTCATTTCATTGATCCTTAAGGGGGGGTACGGGCCCCCAGTGCCTCCTCTGAATACTCCACTGAGATAACACGCTGTGTAAAGCGGTGTCCACACTATGCCACAGTTTGCCATTTGGCAATGCCAGAAGTAATGTAGAAGTGACCGTTGGCACATGCCATCGTGCCAGTGGCATGCCAACAAGAATTGCTCGTGTGTCGGTCTCCTTCAAAGAAAGCCGATAAGAACGAAGAGTGGGGACGTGCCAACTGGCATCACGCGGCTTTAGGCTTAAATTCAGGTTGTGATGTTCAGACGCCGATGAGCAACGTTGTTTATAGATGGAGTGGACAAACGAAAAAGTGCTTAATTTGATCGATTTATACCGGGATCGTCCTGTTTTGTGGGACTGTCGTTTAAAGGACTATAAAGACAGGAATAAGAGATGTGACGCTCTATTGGAAATTGCGGTTAGTTTTGGAGTACAAAAAGAAGAAATTGATAGAACTTGGTGTGTCATTTTTCGCGCTAAATAAAAAAAGAGAGAAGGTTATAAGTCCGGTGCGTGATCTATTTTGAAGAGTTGGACGTACCCATCACCGTCGTTTGCGCCGTTTACATATTTTTTCTTCACTGTCAAGTATGATAACAGCAGCTGAAGCAATTAGTAAATCTTCCTCGGTGAACATTGTGCGACTAAACTAAATGCCAACACAGATGTGGACGTTTATACAGCCAGTTCTTGTTGCGAACACAGAGGAATCCGCCGAATTGGTTTAGACGCTTTCGAGGTGGGTCTGGTGCTCGTAAATAGATTGTTCATTCTTTCACATCATCATGGGTCATTGGTTACGGGACTAGGACGCGAAATCCTTAGATTGCGGGTTCGATTACTGGAGAGGTTAAATTTTGAGATTAATTTTCAATGTTCTGTATTTCCATAACGTCTAAAATATAAATAATAATGTATCTTACCATTATATCTATTCATATTTCATATATCATTTAACAAGAATCTTACAAGGAAGGCTTTGGTAACAGTAAGCCACTTAAATAAGTTTTTCAAAATATCCCTAACGTTCTATAAGATGAGTGAAAAGGCAAGAACGCAAAGTACCGTAGGTATCAAAATCTAAAGTACAAGATCAAATATGTTAAGTATCACACCTAACTATGTGTATACTCTTAGCGTAACGCCTGGTGAACGCTCTTTGAGAATCATGTACGTTCACAGAGTAAATTACTGTTCCAGATTGCGAAATGGCTGAAACTAAACCCTATTTGAACATTTCTGTTTAGTTCTACACTTGAATTCATCATAACTGTGGAACGTTAATTACGAACTAATCAAAAACATTTATCAACACTGCTAGTTAAATTACTAATACTTCGGAAACGTCAGGGTTGGAATGCAAATATTTTACTAACTCACCATTTTAAAATTAATCAGATTTCAATACGAATTGTTCAAATAGTGAACATTTTGTTTGGATAAACTTAACACACAAACGTAGGGAAAGTAAGTAATTCACCTCTGCTATTTAACCTCATGCCGGAGATGGTTCGAAAAGCGCAAAATACCAATCACTGTGGTCTACAGATCCATGGGTACCACAACATTTTAGGGAATAATTCAAGAGACTTTAAAAGCCCATTGATTGACAAAGAGCCTGTAAAAAAATATTCGATTTGTGATCAAAGAGTTCGTGCAATTTTTTAATTTACAAAATAATATTTATTTATTCATCAATTATTACTTTGTCCGCTTTTAAATGGGGACTATTGTCGTTTTTTTTTTTCAGTCCTCCAAACTCTTTTGGAACGCAGATTTTAGTATAACGTTCAGCTTCGTTTGCTTTTATTTCTTCAATGGCCGTAAAACGCGGACACCGATATTTTGTACGTTTGCCATTGCTGATACTGTCCGCAACCCGTACAATTTCCTTCTTCATCTTAATTTTTAAGTTGCCATGAGTTCACTTTTTCCTGATGGAAGGCGGCTTTTGATAAACAAAATGATCAAAAACCTCATTTAACCGATAAAAATTACTACTTCAAAGTCAAAATCTAGAAAAGAAACAGGCTATATATTATTTAATTTGAATCCGCTTTCCGTTACAACCTAACAATAATTTGACTTATGCTTTTAACCTATTTATTACGTTGCCTAGCAATGGTCGGCCATTGCTGCTTGAACCTGTTATGTAATGAGCTCAACCTGTTACGTAATGAGCTCATTAAGTCACCGGTGTGTAATAAAAAGGAGTGGGGAACGTGTTATATTTACTAATCACTGGCACAACTGTAATGAACGTATATCTATATAGTCGTGGAAAATAGTATATTATGCAACGAGCATGAAATGACTATTCCATGCAAGTTTCATATTATGCTTTTTCCACGACTATAAATTTATTAATTAGTAATTTTTATTGAGTTCCCTTCAAAAACTAACAATAATTTGATAGTTGCTCTCAACCTATTTATTACGTTGCCTAGCAACGACCATGTACGTTGTCATGCGGAATGTAAATTCAGTTAAAATAACAATACTTGCCTCAACTGATTAACTGCCTGACCGAAAGTCACTGGATTATACAAAGTAGCGCAAGCATTTGAAGAAGCCGACAGACCCCAGGGTTTGATTGGCAATATTGCTTCCCCTATTAAGCAAACTAAAGCAGCAATTTTTACGTTTTTAAGTTTACGTCTGCGCTGTCACATCTCCCTCTCTCGCTTTCATTTAATAACCTTTGTCAGCGGTTTGAATATTTAAGGTTAAGTTTAATTTAAATTTATATATTATATCCATTTTATTTAATAAAAATAAAAAAAATAATTGAATTGATTACAATGTTTAAAATAAAAACTAGTTTCTTATTTTTGTAATGTTGGAATCACTGAACATCATTTGTGTTGGCGACATTTTTAACCCCAGCATGGCCGCCGTTGCGGTACTTTGTATAATCCAGTGACTTTAGTATAATCTAGTGACTTTAGCCTGACCAAGACAGACTCTATCAAAAAATATATTTGCAAAATTTGACAACTTATTATTCAACTATGATATTCAATCTTTCTATGATGATTATTATTAATTACTATATGAGATTCTATTATATGATAACTATATTCTTCAATTTGAATCCGGTTTCCTTTACAAACTAACAATAATTTGACATACGCTTTCAACTTATTTATTACGTTACCTAGCAATGGTCAGCCATTGCTGCTTGAACCTGTAATGTAATGAACTCAAGGAGTTCATTATGTAACAGGTCGGCGGTGTGTAATAAAAAGAAGTGAGGAACGTGTTACATGTAATGAACGTATATCTATATACCAGGTCTACAAGTATGAAATGCGGATTTTTTTCAAACTTGCCGCGCAAACAGAGTGTATAGTTCAAAGTTTCAACACATATGGCGTTTTGTTAAGTTATCATTAAGTGTCAAATGCGTATAGGTTATAATTTGAAAAGTCTTCATATAGTTTTGTTTTACTGTGTGAAAAATGTCAAATTTTGTGCCAAATAAAGAGCATTCGCGGACAGTACTACTGTTTTGTTTTCATTTGAAAAAAACTGCTGCTGAATCATACCGACTGCTTCGAGAAGCTTATGGTGAATATGCTCCATCGCAAGATACGTGTGAACGATGGTTTCGGCGTTTCAAAAGTGGTGACTTTGATCTTACAGACAAAGAACATGGAAAACCTCCAAAAAAATATGAAGATACAAAATTGGAAACATTGCTACAGGAAGACGATAGTCAATCACAAAAACAACTAGCAGAGGAGTTAGGCGTTAGTCAACAAGCTGTTTCCAATCGCCTACGAGAGATGGGTAAGATCCAGAAAGTCGGCAGATGGGTTTCACATGCAAAAACACTTGTGAAATTTTGCTTGCACGACACAAAAGAAAGTCTTTTTTGCATCGTATCATTACTGGCGATGAAAAATGGATTTATTTTGAAAATCCCAAACGCAAAAAATCATGAGTGAACCCAGGCTCACCATCCACATCAACTGCAAGACCGAATCGCTTTTACAAAAAGAAAATGCTCTGTACTTGGTGGGACCAAAAGGGTGTGGTCTATTATGAATTGTTAAAACCTGGTGAAACAGTTAATACCCAACGCTACCAACAACAACTAATCGAATTGAACCATTCGTTGCTCATAAAACGACCAGAATACGAAAGAAGACAGCACAAGGTAATCTTTCTTCACGATAACGCTCCATCACATAAGGCAAAAGCAGTTTGCAACACATTGGAGGCACTCAAGTGGGAAGTGCTACCCTATGCCGCTTACTCACCAGACTTGCCCCCTTCAGATTACCACTTGTTCGCATCGATGGGTCACGCACTTGCCGAGCAGCACTTTTGTTCATATGAAAATGTGAAAGAATGGCTAGAAGAATAGTTTGCGAGGAAAGGGGAAGAGTTCTACTGGCGAGGTATTCACAAATTGCCTGAAAGATGGGAAAAATGTATAACTTCTAATGGAGTATACTTTGAATAAATAAACTTTTACTGTTCTTTTGAGTTTAATGTGTTTTATGTAAAAAAAAAAATCCGCATTTCATACTTGTAGACCTGGTAGTAGTGGAAATAAAATAATTCAGAACAATCTCTTCCAGATTATCTGTAGATTGTTACAAATCATTTATTTACTGACAGTAATTCGTGTTTCCTTTTCCATTTTGCGGTTCATCATTAATGATAAAAAATAATGAATCCATTCACCCTAACAATTAAAATTAAATTGAATTGAGAAGCTCCTAAAAACTTTGAAGCGCGATGTTAATTTTTAGTCAATAATCACTTACACCAAAGAATCTCAAAACTTTTCCCCCGGCCTAATTTTTAAAACAAATACTAAAAACACACAAAACTATAATTGATAAACTTCTAAAACTTTAAATAAAGAAGTGTCTATAATCTGTAAAGATTAGCAAGTTCCGAAAACTTAGTTAAGTTCCTTTTGCCGTTATCCTGTAGTAAACGTTAACCGAATTTCACATGTCAGTAAGCATGAGTAAGTTCCGTGTCTTGCCGCATCGAGGCGCTGCTGTATTGCTGGACTTTAGGGACATGTAACGCTGCTCAATATATGTTGGTATCCCTGATGTTAACTGAGATGGTTTAACTACTTTAGGGGAATGCGAGGTAGTTAGGTTGTAAGTACTGCAAATTTACCCCTGGGATATGGGTTTTTGGTGGGTAAAGATGGGTTCAGTCGATGGCTATCTAGGAAAATAAGAGACATTTTCAAACAATGATCCTATTTACGGTTTGCCGCATATAAAAATCAATTCCTGGATTTTCTCCTTTAAAGGTACAACAGAGAGATAGAAATAAATTTAAGGGTGGCCAAAAATTAGCTTTTCAGTTTCTATTTCAAATAATTCCTATTGTGGGATTGTTGTGTCTACAGGATTTTTAATAATAATGCCAGCGTTAGAGTTTTTACATAAATGATTTGTATTTGGACTGATATGATGTTGACGTTCGTAGATGTATCGGTAACTGACTAATGTTACTAACTGGGAGATCGTTTCTCGTAGTGGTCAGATGGTTTATGACATCTTTGGGGCAAAAATAATTTCTAGGAGAGATCAGCTAACCAAAGATCTAACAAGTTTTGGTATATAGGGCGCATGGCATAACCTGACAATGAACAGATCAAGATGGAGGACTTATGTGAGTGAGGCCAAAAGTCAACCTGTCTGATAGCAAGATTATTAAAGTAAAGGTTGTCTCGTAACTTGTAGTGGTGGGGGTAAATAGCGAAGCTACGCGTCATCTGTATGCTAACGGGACGTCAGTCTTTTTCTTTGAAAGGAATGTTTCTTCGTTCTAAATAAATTTTCTTACATTCATTTTTGATGTGAAGTGAAATATTTCAATATTCTAGTTTTAGGGTGTCCCCCCGTAACTACCCTAATATTCATCAAAACAATTTTCTTATAAACAATTTTTATTGTATAGTTTTTTCTGTTAAGATAATTCTGTTCATAAATGAAATATATGAAATAAGCCATAATTACAAAAGATTTGATGTTATCACCTTTAATATCAAACTCTTACTAGTAGGCAAGAAAATTTGCAAGTTTTATTTGGTTTTTTATGTAACAAAATCATTTCCAAAGCTTGCTATGTTTAACTTTGTACGATTTATGTTATTGATTATTTTGTAAATAAATGGTCGCCAATTTGCAATGGTTAAAATTAAAGTATGATATTTTGATATCCTTGTAAAGATGATTTAATGTACATTCAAGAAAAAAAAAAATTGAAGTACCGATTCCCTATGCTAGATAAAAAGTTGAAACAATTTCCGTTGAAACCGGAAGTGATGCATATTTATTATTATACGAGCCCTGTCCACTTTCAGTTGGCCCAGCTATGAAATTTTCAGTTTCTTTAGAAATTATTAAATAATAAGTAAAAGTAAATGCTGCTTTGTACATTTTTTGACAATATAATCATATTAGAAGCAAAGGGGTCAAAATTTATTCTGTAATATTTAATTTGTGATTATAAAAATAATATTCGTAAAACAAACGTATTTTTTGAGTTCATGTATTCTTGTACTGTATATAAAATAACTGGGTTTTTGCGGTAGCTATGCGTAGTAGGCGTTGGAAAACAAAGTTTGTTTATTGACTGTGATGTATTAAAAGTGTTAAGTCTAAATTATTTTAAAACATGGGCAGAGGCAAAGCTATTGATGAAAAAAATCGGTTAATCATTGTGAACTTAGCAAAAACAATCGAAAAATTATTAGGTTTGTCAAGATACAGTATTATAAATATTGTAAAATTGTACAAAACAAGTGGTTCAGTTGCCCCAAAGCCCCAGTACGTGAAGAAAACTACACTGACGGACAATGACAAACGTGCATTGAAAAGAATTATTAATGATAACAGACGTGCTAATCTTAAATTACTACACTAATTGACTATAGGTCAATTGAGTGTACTATGGAGGGATGTTGTTGGAAGACGTGTTTCAATGTCTACATGTCATAAGGAAGCTAATAAATTAGGATTTGGAACCTATAAGGTAATATTTTTTTAATCGAACTCTTAAATGTATATTTACAGAAATTTATAAAACTTTCTTAGGCCTAGGAAAAACCATTGTTGACGTCTAAGCAAAAGAAAAACAGGTTGAAATGGGCAAGAGAACATAAAATATGGAATTGTGAAAAGTGGAACAGCGTGCAATGGAGCGATGAGTCTAGGTTTGATCTGTGTAGTGGACAACCGGAGCAGAGTTGTTCGTCAGAAACATGAAGCATATCATCCCGATTGCTTGAAAAGGAAGATGAAATTTCCAGCATCTGTCATGGTGTGGGGTTCAATGTCTGCAAGAGGTGTAGGAAAACTTCACATTATCGATGGCATTGTTCACATAGCCAAATATTTAAGTATTTTAGAGGAGTATCTGTTGCCAACTATAGAACATGCATTAATCTCTGGGGAGGATTTTATTTTTCAACAAGATGGAGCCGCTTGCCATACGTCAAAAAAATCTTTGAAATGGTTCCGTGATCAATCTATTTCACTTTTAGAGTGGGTTTCAAGTAGCCCAGACTTATACCCCATCGAGAAACTTTGGTACGAAATGAAAAAATTAATGTGAAGTGTGAATTTTCACACATTTCAGGGTTTTGCAGGTATTTAGTAAGTGAATGATGATTATTTTGGATGCGAAAACAAATTTCATATTAAAATATTTTTTGTGTTAATTTTAATTCGAATGCATAAAACCATTATTTAGGTTTCTAAATATGTGCAGTATTTTTTTTTTTTTTTATATAGCAAGGTTCATTAAGAATTTTAAAAATTGCTCCTATGGCTTCCATTGGTTGTTATAAGTTCCGCCCCTCTGATTTCGTGTACATTGAAACAGAATTAAATTATAATTTAAACAATTTCCACTGGCTATTAAATTTACGCTTTTAAAAATTAAATGCAACATTTGCCAAAATATAACTAGAATTATGAAAAAACAGTTTAACCAATATAAAAATTTAAAAAAAAAAAACAAAAAATAATATAGTCTCTTTCTCACAGGGTTCGATCCCTTTCTGATCGGGTTACTTGAGTGAAAAATCAGCGTCTAATACCACAAGACCAGCATACACGTTACAGTGTGGCGTGTTACAAAGCTATAACTTGTGTACATTATTAGCCAAAAATCACAAAAAATGCGTTTTTTTCCAAAAACCTAATCTGATCAAAAATTCCTGTTGAACTATTCCGGTTCATACCAATGTACATTACTTAGAATTTTTTCAGATTTTTAGTTTAAACCATCTGGGCTACAGGGTGTGGGACAAAACATTTTTTGCACAATTTTGGCAAAAATCGCTTCAAAATAATTTATTTTGCAAAAATAAAAATTTATCGTTAATCCACGTACCAAGGGCTTTCATTTAATACCCTAACAGAATTATAAAAAAATATTTTTTTTTTCGATGAGCACATATTTGTTTATATTTTTAGGGGGATATGTTTTTTAGATGTTTTAGTATTTTTCCTATGTGCGGGTCAAAGAGTTGTATAAGCATGGCAAATTTCAACTCTCTAGGTTAAGCCGTTTGGCTACAATTTTTACCGAACAGACAGACAGACAGACAGACAGACAGACAGACAGACAGACAGACAGACAGACGACAAAATGACGGTATAAGGGTTTTTTGGTCATACCTACAAAACCCTAAAAACGATTGCGTATAACACCGGCTAGAACAATTCCAGAATTAAGCCTAAAGCTTCAAGAAATATGGGATAATTTTACTCCTAGACAATGCCAAGACCTTGTAGATACTATGCCTAGAAGAATTAATGCCGTTATAAAAATGAAAGGTGACGTTACCCAGTGGTAACTTCTGAAATAGGTTTCCAAGTTAATGGCTTTCCAATGGAAATGTTATTTTTTTCTTATTATTTTACTTTAATAATTGTAAATATTAATCGTAAATCTCTAAAATGTTTAATTGAAAATAAAATATTACCTAGATTTCATAAGCTATTCCATTCTGTTAATTGAACACCAATAAGTAAAAATTTCGTAGCTGGGCCAACTGATAGTGGACAGGCCTGGTAGGCAATCCCTTTTGTCTAGTTTAACTTTTTTCCTGAAGAATTTTTTGTATCTCTTAAAATAAAGGAGTTATTCGAGGTTCGGCGTTTCAAACAAACACCCTGTATAAGGGAGGTATTTTGATCATAGCGATTTTGACATTTCGAGATGTCGATGGGTCTCCACGAATTGAGGTCCCTACATAACGTTTTGGCTAAGTACTTTGTGATGGCGGTCGGACCTGTGGTGGCCACAGCTGATTTTATTTCTTTAAGATTTCACGCACATTTGGTAAATTTTGCGACACACTAATGTTCCGCGGCGCAACCTTTGGGAAACACTGCTCTAGGTCGACTCGTTTGACCACAATTTCTACCAACCAAACCGACAGACAGACTGACCGATACATGAATGACTAGATGCAGGTTGTTTGGTCATACCTACACTGCAAATCTTAGTGAGTAATAGTACTTCTTTTAAATAAGTACTTTTTATATTACTCATTTAAAGTGCGTACTTGTACTCACTTTGAAGAAGGAGATAAGTGTACGCACTTGAAGTGAGTACTAGTACTCGTTATAAATGAGTACTTCAAAATACTCACGTAAAACGAGTACAAGATAAAGCGGAACTGAAACTACGCGTTATATGTGAGTACTAATACTCATTTTAAATGCGTACTTTTAATACGCGTTATATGTGAGTAACCTAACCTAACATATTAAATTTCCTGTCATATAAGCTCTTTAAAAATAAACAACCAAATAATAGTACAATATTAACGTTTATTAGACAATTAAAAATTAAAAAAAAAGTGCCAAAGTATCTGCTGATTAATAAGTGAATGTAAAGTTAAGTAAAAGTGAAAAATAATAATAATAAAGTGAAATGTAGCATTGAGAGGCTGCTGAAGCCAGAATTTATTTTTGCATAGTTTTTGTTTAAGAAGGTTCGGAAACCTCAAAGTTAGTTATACAAATATGCAGTTTTAATTTAAATGCGATATAATAATAGCACATGTGATGATTGCATTATTTTAGGAATAAATGCGCTCAGATTAATTCAGGTACCTTCTAGATATGTTTAAAGATTTAACATTGATTCTATTATACGACATAATTACCGAGACAATTACATTATATTTTAGATACTAAAATAATACGTTTCAAAATGTAACTAAGGAGAAAATCATAATTTTTATCTATTATTCGTAGAAATTGTTTAGAATAATTTATTGAATTTTAGATGATAACTAAGTTCATACTTATACTTAATCATTATGATTATTTTAGTTGTAATATCTGAAAGGTTTCAAAATTTTTTAAATAAATATATTCAAGAAATAATAATAATCGCATTTTATTATTGACAGAAAAATATGAAGCTTCATAAATTCTGGAAAAAGATTGCATTGAAAATTGGTAAAAAAGTGTATAAATTATTGATTATAATAATTTAAAAACTATTTTTCTGATGTTCAATCAACATTTTTACTTTTCCTGAATTTTAAAGCTTTATTGTGACGTCACTCAAGAAAAGAGTTTTATACCTATGTACGCACTATAAGTGCGTATTACTACCCTCTCTTCCTTTCCACTACCCATTTAAAACGCGTACTAGTATTCATTTAAAGTGCGTACGAAAGTACTCACTTGTACGTGAGTAAAAACGAGGACAAGCAATGTACGCACTTTAAATGAGTACTAGTACTCACTTGAGATTTGCAGTGTACGAAATCCTGAAGAATTGTATGGCAAATATAAATTTGCAAAACTAATGTAAAATCTTAAATCTTTGCAATATTTAGAAAACTGTTTCCTCAATATTTCTTAAAGAATATCACAATTTAATAACATAGTACATAGAAAAAACAAAATACAAAAACTTGAAAGAAATTTTTGTACAAATAAGTTCAATTTCCTTTTAAAAGATAATTTTCTTGATCCATTCTGCGAAGTAGAAAATGTTATAAAGAGTAAATCTTTGATATTTGAACTATCCGTGTATGTGGAAACGTTATTATCTCGAGTCAATAGCGTCCTAAGTTGAAAAGAAGCAAAGTTAAATTTGCAATTGACATGGTATGGTAAACCGGGTCTTCTGTATTGTAAATACACATGAATCGGCAAACTACATCACTTCAAACTTCCGACAATAAAGACTCATCCATTTAATTTGTGCTCCAACAAAAAGGAATAGAAGAAAATCGTTCAAGTTTTAACTATACAAACTAGAAAGTTTTGTGATATTATTTTTGAAGATGTTGCAAACAACGTGCAATGCTTATCAGACACAACATAAATTTTTGAAGTTTGCTAATATGAAACTAAGGGTTTGTTTTTAAGAAAGTTAGAGTATTACAGTAAAAAAACGACCGTGATATAGACTGCTATAATTGGTAGTATACAAGAAATTTTACTCTACAGTTGTACAATTTGAAGTCCTTAAACTCAATTACAAAAATTGATAAATTAGTTTTTAAGTCCTCAGTTTCGGTGTTTCTGAACTATTTTAACCCTGAAGGTTTACATAATTATTACATGCATAGAAGCATACATGTGGTAATATGTTTCCCCATTAAGTAATATTTTTTTATACTCAAACAATATATTTTTACACTTGAATTTCAAATATTACATATACGAGGGTTGCCTCTTATATTTCGGGATTGCGCTGAAGTAGTGCTGCCATCTCGCAACTGACGCTTCTATTGTAAAGTTTGACATTTTTGACGGTATACGTACTAAGAATGTTTGACGTATAAGCGCTATTTGTGTTGTTTACAGTAACTTGAAAAAATCTCGGCTAAAAATGAAATTAAATTATGAACATTTTCTAGCGATTATTTTTTACAATTTGGATTGGACGTGGATTAACCCAACAACTGTGCATCGATGAACTTAATTCGAATTTTAGCGATGAAGCACCATCAAGGACAACTGTTTATCGATGGTTTGTCGACTTCAAACGTGGCCGTAGTTCACTTAAGTGGGAAACAGAATGCAACGAGTTTGACGGCGCGTTGACGCCGTTCGTACGGCGCTATCTGTCAGAAGAAAGTTAAAACCAAGCTGTCGTACGTAAGTGCACAGAATGGACAACGTCCTACGACGTTCGAACGCCGTTGATACTGAATGTTCGTCAACTTCCAACTTTTGACGCCGTTGAACGTTGACGCAGAACACCTAACCTCAGTTTTTACTGAATGGTAATGTGTTTGTATGTATAAATAACTTGCATACAACATAAATAACATCACACACAAGTCTTCATCATCCATTATACTTTTAATAAAGGAAAGCGCACGTATAAGTACAGATATAGGTTGTCAAGTGACACTTGACGGCGTTAAAAATTATTGCATTGTGTGCAGGCGAAAATTCTCAACGGCGCTAACGCAACGCTGTCGCAAATCACGGCGCGCTGACGGCGTAGCGCGCTGTGCATTCTGTTCTAGGCTTTAAGGACGAATGTCGTGAAGGTCGTCTAAAATCAGTTGTTGTTCCGAAAAACATTGATGCTGTGCGTGAACTGATACTACAAGATCGTCATGTGACTTATCGTGAGATTTAGGTATCCTTGGGCATTACTGAGACCGTCAAAAGATTTGTTTGCGTTTGATCCCACATAATTTTTACAATCGCAGTGGAAAAACCCTCAATCGGAATGAAAAAAGTGCTTTGAAAATTGGTTCAAACGCATGCAAAAGTGTACTGATCTTCATGGAGAATATTTTGAAAAACAGTAAAGCCACTTTTGTTGATAAATAATTGTTTTTTATCCAAATCCCGAAATATAAAAGGCAACCCTCGTACAACCACCAATAAAAAAAAAATTAAATAAACCTGAAGTGAGAATTTTTACACATTTCAGGGTTTTGTAGTTATTTTCTACAGTATCTATGTGACCGTGACAAAAATAAAACCGATTAACAGTACGTAAGAAAAAAAATGTATATAAATTATGAGGTGTGTAAATTAAGTAACCGGACTGATTGTTTTAAATTTTATTATTCGAATAGAATTAAAATTCGATACTGTCTTCCTCAAAATAACTTCCTTGGGAAGCCACACAGCACTGGAGACGGTTCTTCCAATCCTCATAGCAGTGCTGGAACTCGTATATTGAAATAGCTTTCAGCTGATCGGTTATGGACGTTTGAATGTTTTCGAGTGTCCCAAAATGAAGTCCCTTGAGGTGATTTTTCAATCTTGGGAAGAGGAAAAAGACACAAAGACTCAAGTGAGGCGAATAGGAACCTCAGGAATGTTTTTACTGGCCAAAAACTCGTTTATTGAAATTGCTGTGTGACAAGGCGCATTGTCGTGATGCAACACCCAGTTGTTCTTGATGTTTGGTCTCACACGCATTTCCCTTTTTCGAAATTTTTCAAAAACCTCTCGGTAAAAGTGTTGATTGACCATTTCGCCTTGAGGCAACTCTTTGTGGAAGATTCCCTGGCTATCCAAAAAAGCAAATCAGCTGCATTTGATCTTTGACTTGCTCATTCTTGCTTTTTTGGGCCTTGGAGAGCTTGAAACCATTCCATGCTCTGGCTCTTAGTTTCCTGGTACTCAAACACACAAGTCTCGTCACCAGTAATGACATGTTCCATAAAATGGGTATAATTTTCAATCGATTCCAAAAAGTCAAGGCACCTTTGCCTCCTGATGTCCTTTTGATCCTGTGAAAGGTTTTTTGGAACTATTTTTGCGCATATTTTTCTCATCCCCAATTCATTGGTCAAAATCTGATGAACGGTAGTGTGAGTCAAATTCAACTCTTCCCGATCCTTCTGACTGTCAACCGACGATCTAAACGCACATGATCCCAGATTCTGTCGAGATTTTCATCGGTTCTTGAAGATGAAGGCCTTCCGCTGCGTGATTCATCTTCAATCAACTCTCTACCTTCTGAAAATGACTTAAACCATTAAAAAACCTAGGTCCTTGACAAAACACTGTCTCCGTAGGTCTGCTGAAATTTTGCAAAAGTTTCCGTTGCACTGTGCCCCAGTCTGAAGCAAAACCTGATAGCACACCGTTGCTCGAAATGAATGTCACTCATTTTTAGAAAGCCCTAGAAAAAACTGTTTCACGAAAAAAATCTCTACGGACAACAAAATTACTCTAGCGAGTTCAAAGTCGTACTGAAGGCGTATCATATATTCACCTGCTGTCTCTCCAAGTCCCAAGTCCCAAATGTTGCCAGATCAAACGCTATGTTGTTAGTCTGGTTACTTAATTTACACACCTCGTATAACCATATTTTCTATGGACATTTTAAACGTTGAATTTTCTATCTATAATTTGACCTTTTAACTTCATTAAATAGCTCAGTAGGTCACTCTTTGAACACTCCATATCTCTACATTTTTTTCCTTTTGATGTTCAATAAAAAAACTAACAAAAACATTAAATGATGTAAAAGGACGCATCACACTATCAAAAAAATAACGGTACGCTACTAAAACGAAGTAAATATCAAGTCCTTTACGCGCTTCAAACATGGCTTGATGGTCCATTAAAAACGTAAAAAGTTGGTGCACTCATGTTGTTAAACACGAAATGTTTACTTGGCGTTAAACTTGTATTATCGCTCGTCAAACGAATTTCATATATAAAAATTCATATAGAGAGTCAGATCGTGTTTTAGTTCTGTTTAAATAGGTATGAGTCAAAAGGTTGACTGATTTCCATCGATTGTACAACAAAGGACTGTAATTTGTCATTCTGATTTGAATCTACAGCACAATCAAAAATTGTTTTCATTTTTAATATGTCCATTTATTTTTATCGATTTCATCTGATGTAATCAGTATACAATGTGATCTCCCTAAACAGTTGGCAATATTTACTTACATGTTCTTTTTCTTCTTTTTCCTTCAGCCTGAAAATTGTATCTACTCCTGATCATCGGCCTATCTTCTTTTTTAGGGTTTTGTAGGTATGACCAAAAAACCCTTATACCGTCATTTTGTCGTCTGTCTGTCTGTCTGTCTGTCTGTCTGTCTGTCTGTTCGGTAAAAATTGTAGCCGAACGGCTAAACCTAGAGAGTTGAAATTTGGCATGCTTATACAACTCGTTGACCCGCACATAGGAAAAATACCAAAACATCTAAAAAACATATCCCCCTAAAAATATAAACAAATATTTGCTCATCGAAAAAAAAAATATTTTTTTTTAATTCTGAGTAGGGTATCAAATGAAAGCCCTTGGTACGTGAATTAACGATCAAATTTTTATTTTTCCAAAATAAATTATTTTGAAGCGATTTTTGCCAATATTGTGCAAAAAAAATTTTGTCCCACACCCTGTAGCCCAGATGGTTTAAACTAAAAATCTGAAAAAATTAAGTAATGTACATTGGTGTGAACCGGAATAGTTCAACAGGAATTTTTGATCAGATTATGTTTTTGGAAAAAAAAGCATTTTTTGTGTTTTTTTGCTAATAATGTTGACAACTTATAGTTATATAATACGCTCAACAGTAACGTGTTTCTTGGTGCTGTGGCTAAGATACTTGCGTTCTGTCCAAGAATTCGTAATCGGACTCATGTTCGAGTCCTACGTGAGGAGACAATATTATTTTTTATTTATTTTTTGCATTTTTATATTGTTTAAATTATTTTTTCAAAATTTTAATTATATTTTGGCAATTGTTGCATTTAATTTTTAATAGCGTAAATTTAATAACCAGTGGAAATTGTTGAAATTATAATTTAATTATATATTTGAATGTACACGAAATCAAAGGGGAGGAGCTATGACTAAAAACAACCAATGGAAGCCATAGGCGCAATTTTCAAAATCTTAATGAACCTTGATATATAAAAAAATAAATTTAATTCGAATGCCTATTACCAGCATTCGAATTAAAATTCATAAAAAAATATTTTGTTATAAAATTTGTTTTGGCACCCCAAATAATCATCATTCACTTACTAAATACCTGCAAAACCCTGAAATGTGTGAAAATTCACACTTCACATCAATTTTTTCTATACGTTCTTATCCTAAAGCCGCATTCAGAGCTCTTAAAACAATAGCTTATGCATTGTGCCTAATGGACTATTCACTGTCACCAGAAAGTTTGTCATATGGTAAGACGTGAAACCGTTCAGACCTCCAAATTTAATACGCTGTTTGTTGTGGATTGTGCATAATTTTCTAAACTTATAGCTAGTGAGATGTTATAATGAGACAGACATATAAACACATTGGCTATCGCATTCTATCAGAGCCACCGTAGTTATGGAATTCCTTTACATAACCTAACATAATATCATCATTAACAAATCTTGCTCAAAATTACAAAGACGGACAGAAAATATGATCAATTTAGGTAATTAGGTAGTTAAAATCTAAGACAACAGAATTATAAGAACGATAATACATATAAAATATTTTACGAAGCAAAATAGTAGTTCAAGAATTACATCGGAAGTACGATTTGATCCAATAGGGCATATTTTGGAAAGAACCGATGATGGAAAACAAAGAAAAAGTGCATGCTGCAAGCGTACAGTGCGTAAGCGTAAGCGTAAGCGTAAGCGTACATGTAAAAAGTGCAACGTTGGTTTGCACATGGAATGTTTTGTTAAATGGCATAGTAAATTTTCTTCAAAATATCTCCGAAATTACTGGAGATACGAAAAAAATGATAGAGCACTAAATTGTAGCTTTTTGAATGACTTAAATTTCCTTGTGCATATATTTTCTGTACAGTGAATATTTGGCGAGATATAGCCGTTTAAAACCTCTATTTACAAGCGAACACCACCTTATTCGAGCCCTTCAAACTCACCCCATTTAAAAACTAAGGGATCTTAAGGAATTTAATTTACATTTACGTCGTATAGCTCATGAAAAGCCCTACAAAATCGTTTTTGAAAAAACTTTCTATCACTAAAAATGAAGGAGCTATGTATGTGAATATGCAGTGTAATTTGAGATTAATATATTTTTTTATGTAACTACTTTTTTTTTCTATGTAGATCTATTGAAGTACTTTATAAAAATTGCAATGTTATTAAGGGTGGTTTTTAAGGATTGAAATATTATGATATTATATCCTAAAGCATGAAACAATCATTACTTTACCAATTCAAACAAAATTTTACCCATATTAAGGTTTTGCAATGTTATTTTATAATTTTTGACAATAAAGAGTAGTTTTCACTTCTAAAAATAAACAGTGCCCATGAGCACGATATAAAATTTGAAGTAGAGGGTGACATGAGCCTAATCCCAAATTTTTATGCAAATCGATGAAAGACGAAATCATTTTTTTAGGATAAATAATTTTTTTTACATTAAGCTCCAACAAGGGTTGATTTTTAAGGGTTGAAACATTATGAAATTGTATTCTAAAGCATAAAACGATTCATATTTAGCTAATCCAAACCAAATTTTACCCATATTAAGGTTTAAAATGTTATTTTATAATTTTTTACAATTAGGGGTAGTTTTCACCCTTAAAAAACAAAAAGTGTACAACGGCACAATGTAGAAAATGAACTAGAGGGTGAAATGAGCCTAATTCCAAATTTTTATCTAAATCGATGCTGGACGAAAAAATTGCGAGGTTTTGTCATTTTTTGAGCTTCATTTCCTGTACTATATATTATCTATAAAATTAATAAAACCAATAAGCTTTCAATGTCCATAATATTAATTTATTTAGTTACCTTTAAGACCCACGGTCATTATTTGACTACCACCGATATTATCAAGTTTATCTCTACAGGTAGGTAAACAAAAATTTTTTTGGTAATTTTTATTTCATTTTGATGGCCAATTAAACTTATTTCAGAAAAAACAAATTAAAAAAAAATCGGGGCCTTATTGGGTTAAGTTCAATTAGATTATTTAAGTTCAAGCTCAAAACAATACTTATTGAGAATTGTATCTACAATTCGGACGAATTTTTCAATATTCATTTCAGTAATTACGCCTAACAAGTAAGCTACTTTTTTTCTATCTTTTGTAATTTTATATAATTTTGTTTTCTTTTTTTTTTCTTATCTATCACATTTAATATTGCATTTTCATTTTTCAATGTTTTCAAATGTTTTTCAACTTTTGTTCAGAGGATTTATCATATATGTACTGATAAATGTAAAGGTTGTAAGTTATACAACATGAAATAAATATTATTATTAGGCAAGGGAGAAAGATAAGTGAGAGAACTGGAGGCAAGAAGGAAGGAGATCGGAGAGAGAAGTCGGAATGAGAATAGGAAGAAAGAGAGGGACACTGGAGGAAGTACAAAGAAATGAAAGAAAAAATATTACTTAACATCCATATTGAATGTTATTATATTTTTCATTTCTTTGTAATAGTTAATACCCTAAACGCCGCAAGGCCTAGGGAAATAAAGAATATATTCTAACCAAATTTATTCAAAGACATATGTATGTGATTTTCTTGGCCTACTCTGATGTATTTTTTTTATTTAATCACACGTTATAAACAAATATTTATCGAGATTTGAAAACCATTTGAAATCATATTTATTCCCTTAAGAGTTTTTCCCATTATAACTTATTGGAAAAAACCACCACTACCCAAAATATTGACGTTTTGTCCTAAATCCTCTCATTGTTTGTGGCCCCTGAAGCGGTAATCAAAATCACTTGAGCTTATTTTGAGGAAAAATATATTTAAAAATGTAAAATATACTCTCTTACCCTTTTCTGTTTATAAAAAAATGTCAAGAAACCCTTCGGGATATTTAAAGTTCCATCACTACTTATCATTTTGTATGTAAAATAGACTGCGACCCAAATCAGTTCGTCACCCCTACTGTTGGATATTGATGTTTATATCAAATAATAATTCCATTATTTGTTGATAAAAAAATGTAATTGTTAATCCATGTATCAAAAACTTTCACTTGATTTTTTCTTCGATAAATACATATTTATTTATATTTTTGACGTCTCAATATTTCTCTTACTTATGATCAGTTCTCTAAATCAGCCGCTTGGCCACAATTTGTACCGAACGAACAGACTCATGTGACGGAATAAGGATTTCTTGATTATACCCACGAAAATCTAAAAATAACATATAAATATGCATTTTCTGTTAATTTCAACACTTATCATAATAAAATATAGCTTATTATTATTGTAAAATACATAAGTTATTTTGCTGTACGATTATGATAAATTAGTTAAATTTTCATTTCATTGGACCTTCAGAGGGGGCTTTAGCCCCCCCCCCCTCTGAATACGCCACTGTTGTTCAGTACAACTTATACCAGTCCTTTTTGTGTGTAAAACATCATAATTTCAAAAATACATAAGAACATATTGATATTCACATTTATCTACAAAATAAAACCTAATACCGATTTTAAGCGCGCGATTGTCTCCAAAACTACTCTCTTTATTATATTTCTATTCTATTTCACGTTTGAGGTGTCATTTTAAAATTACATTCTGAAGGTTATACCGAAGTCAGATTTCGACTTTGTCTTATCTGAATCGAGTAATTAGTTGTTTAAAATAGTTTTATCATTTGACTGGGCGAATGTTTTAGTCGATGTGTCAGGGGGAAAAGGATCAACGCTCCCCTTCATATAATTTGTTGGAGCATATTTGGAAAGTGATTTATTTTCACTTGAACAATAATTATGTCACTTTATCAAGAGTAGTCAATCTTAAAAAATGTTTATTTATACGAAAAAAAAAAGTGCCAATATTGTTAACAATGATGTAATTTAAAAATTAACTACTGTTGTGGTTAAAAAAAATTATCTTCATCTCTCCGAGCAGCGCCGTGTAATCTGCTGGTCCTGGGAGGGGCCCAGGCCCGTCATTCCCCCTTGGCTGGGCCACTGGGTTGTGGTTAACAAATTTTATCTTCAACTCTCCGAGCAGCGCCGTGTAATCTGCGGGTCCTGGGAAGGGCCCAGGCCTGTCGCCCCCCCCCCTTGGCTGCGCCACTGCAAATGATAAAATACATTGAATGTATAATGTCACATAATAGAACTCAGCATTATTAATATTATTCAAAACAAGTAATAATTGTGATAAAAATAACGATTCACCAAACATCCTAGTGTAATCTTGGTCTTCTATCTGGTACTATTATTTTTTTTTAAATCTTTTTAACTTAGTTGACGTGTAACGTATATATGTCGCAACCTGTAGAAGATAAGGAGAAAAATTTTATCCGTTAACTTTATAAAAAAATTTAATATGTTTCAAATTTTATAATTTTAACTCTGATTTTTATAAATATCTTTGCAAGTAAGTGTAATAATGTTTAATTTTATATTTTATTTATTATTAATTTTATATTTACTTTATGTAATTCATTTTAACATACATGTACTTATTTTTAGGCTTTGAGAATGATTCAGATAGAACCGAAACTAGTTAGCAAGTAAATAAATCTTTTTAAATATTTGACTAAATTTGCTTTTAATTATCGACCGAAACCCAAGAAAATACCTATATATTTATCTATAAAATACGGTCAAGAATTCTCTTATTCAATCCAAGTGTAACTTGAACATACTTGTACAGATTATTTTATTCTTGTAACAATCAGGTCCATCTTATTTACTAGGAAAAGCAGATTTTCGAAAAGACACTTCTCTGCGTAAATCCAATAAAATTCTTTACCTCCCTTGTCATTTCCGACTTTATCTCCTCTTTCTGTCTCCTGTTTTCACTCGGTTCACGGTCGTTCTTCCTTTCCGCTCATTTCTCGGCCTCAGTTCTCGACCGTGCGATTTTTACTGTACACTTATGTTATTTTCTGAGAGGACTTGAGCGCCAACCGGCAACATTCTTCCGGTAGATAATTTTGTTACGTTTATAATTGAACGGACTTGCAAATTTGTTCTTTCGAAACGTAAAAGTACTTTAAATGGGATGAATTTTAAAGAAATATATTTGAGAGAAAAAATGTATTTTTAGATTGGACTAATATTTTATTTTTCTTCAAGCGGATTATAATGCTAACATTACATTGTTCAATACATTCGATAGAAATAATAATTTTTTTTACTAGTAACAAAATGTGAACATTTTTATACTACTAAATAGTTCATATAGTTATCAACAGATGGCACTGATGGCAGCAGTCGCCATAAACAAAACAGCTGTCAATTTAATATGTTTGTAGCGTGGTTTGTAGTGAATTCAGAAATTAGTTACGTTATTAGTGAGTTACTTTATTATTATTCTGTAATCATTCTGTGATTAGTTACAAAATACACAATATAAAAATCAAAAATTAAAAAATGTCTCAACTAATTCAATGTACACCGCCGGAATTAGCAGCAATAGCATCTGAAACTATAAAGTCATAAGTATTTATGGTTGCAAATTTTTAATACATACGCTTGAAGAAAAAATAGTATATGTCACTCGGAGTAGAACGCCTTTTTTGTGCTTCGCTCAATATGCAAGCCTCGGCTGCGCCTCGGCAGCAACATTTGAGCTCAGCATAAAAAAGAGTGCGTTCTACTCCTAGTAACATAATATACTATTTTATTCAAGCGGATTATAATGCTAACATTACATTTTTCAATACATTCGGTAGAAATGATACATTTTTTTACTAATAACAAAATGTGAACATTTTTATACTAGTAAATAGTTCATATAGTTATCAACAGATGGCACTGATGGCAGCAGTCGCCATAAACAAAACATCTGTCAATTTAATATGTTTGTAGCGTGGTTTGTAGTGAATTCAGAAATTAGTTACGTTATTAGTGAGTTACTTTATTATTATTCTGTGATCATTCTGTGATTAGTTACAAAATACACAATATAAAGATTAAAAATTAAAAAATGTCTCAACCAATTCAATGTACACCACCGAAATTAGCAGCAATAGCATCTGAAACTATAAAGTTATAAGTAACGGGTGTTTTTTTTAGAGGTATAGAACTTTAAATTGCAATAAAACAACGATGGATTATTCGATTGACATGAATTTTTTTTTATTCGAAAGATAATCTTGTGGCATTACATTAAATCATACCAACAAGACGGCGCAACATGTCACACAGCTCGTGCCACAATCGATTTATTGAAAGACACGTTTGGTGACCGCCTAATTTCACGTTTTGGATCTGTGAATTGGCCTCCAAGATCTTGTGATTTAACACCGCTGGACTACTCTCTGTGGGGCTATGTAAAGTCATTGGTCTATGCAGATAAGCCACAAACGCTTGACCATTTGGAAGACAACATTCGCCGTGTTATTGCCGATATACGGCCACAAATGTTGGAAAAAGTCATCGAAAATTGGACGTCCAGATTGGACTACATCCGAGCCAGCCGTGGCGGTCATATGCCAGAAATCATATTTAAAATGTAATGCCACAAGATTATCTTTCGAATAAAAAAAAATTCATGTCAATCGAATAATCCATCGTTGTTTTATTGCAATTTAAAGTTCTATACCTCTAAAAAAAACACCCATTATTTATGGTTGCAAATTTTTAATAACTACGCTTGAAGAAAAAATAGTTTATATCACTCGGAGTAGAACGCCTTTTTGTGCTTCGCTCAATATGCAAACCTCGGCTGCGCCTCGGCAGCAACATTTGAGCTCAGCACAAAAAAGAGCGCGTTCTACTTCTAGTAACATAATATACTATTTTTTTGTTTGAATAATGTCTTTCAAAAAATTTTATTGTCAATTTTATTTTATTTTAATCACATACAAGAGATTTCTCAAAAATATAGCGAATTAGTGTCGTCCGATTTTATTTATTACAGGTAGAATTCTACATACGCTGTTTCGTTCCTGGGATAATGTGACCATTTCCTTAAGAAGGCAATGCGGAACAAAGCGAAAAAAAGGTCCTCATCTCCACAAATACAAGTCAAGATACGAAAAGTTAGAATGCGAGACTTTTGCGGGACGCGTCTTAATGCGGGACACCCGATCAAAATGCGGGACGAATGGTCACCCTATCCTAGGAGAACCGGCGTAAATCGAACTGGCGTAAATTGAACCTAACTTATAGTGATGGTATAGGGTTAGTTTCCAAGTAAATAAACAATAGACATAAAGGGTATCTATAACGCTATTTTATTTGACCTAGCACGAGGGTTACCTTTCACGTTTTTACAAACGACCACTAAGATGGCAATATTGAAATGTGTCATTACTATATTCGTAAAATTTGACATTTGTTATTATGAAATCAGTAGCAGCTTATAAATTGACCGAGTACTTTGTTAACAGTGAGAATAAAAAAAACAAGTTTGTGAAAAAATGGATATTACTCGTGAAGGTTTTCGTTGAATGATTTTTTACGATTTTAGTAAAGGCCTAACTCAACAACAATGTATAGATTCGCTTTGTTCAACTTTTGGTAATGAAGCACCATTAGAAAAGACAGTTCACTATTGGTTTACAGAATTTCGTCGTGGTCGTGCGACCGACAGTGGTGAATCTCGTGAAGGTCGACCAAAATCGGTTGTGACTCAAAAAACTTCGATGCTATGCGCAAAATGATTGAAGAAGATCGGCATTTGACTTACCATGAGATAGAGGTATCCTTTGGCTTATCGCAGGCTGCAATACATTCGATTTTGCATGAACATTTAGCTGTGAAAAAGATCTGCTTCCGATGTATTCCGCATAATTTGACCGAAGCTCAAAAAAGGCTCGTGTTGATTGGTGTAAGAGAATGCTAAAATTCAACCTAGGCACTGCAGAATCCATATACAATATCGTTACAGGTGACGAAACTTGGATTTATTCATATGAACCGGAAACTAAGCAACAATTCACTGTTTGGGTTTTCCAAGATGAACCGAAACCCACAAAAATTGTTCGTTCACGAAGCACTTCCAAAAAAATGATCGCTTGTTTCTTTGGTTGTACTGGACATGTCGCAACAATTCCTTTAGAGGATCGAAGAACAGTTAATGCTGAATGGTATACAAGAATTTGTTTGTCAGAAGTCATCGACAAAATCAGGAAACAACCAGAAACGTCGCATCATTCTTCATCATGACAATGCAAGCTCCCACACAGCACGTCAAATAATTGATTATTTGAAGTAGAAAAACATCGAATTAATGTCGCATTGCCCGTATTCACCTGATTTGTCTCCTAACGACTTTTTTTGTTTCCCAATGTCAAACAAAAAATGGATGGACAGCGATTTTTATCACCTCAAGAAGCTGTTGAAGCCTTCGAAAACCATGTTTTTGAGATACTAACTTTAGAGTGGAAAAAATGTTTCGAGAATTGGTTTGAACACATGCAAAAGTGTATAAATCTTAAAGGCGAATATTTTGAAAAGCAAGAAAATAATTTGTTCCAAAAAAACATTAGTTCTAGTTTTTGTCAAAACTTAAAAAGGTAGCCCTCGTACTCGTTGACTCGTACTTAGCGTTTACTTCTGTAGTTTGCTTATCAGGTTGTTTGATTTTATCTGCATTTTTCATAATGATAGTAACAGTTAAAGGCGGTAAATTTATTATCCTGCAGACATCAGTACGTTTTCCCCCACTTTCCATTCGTCTAATAACTTCCGTCTTTTTCTCAAGGGAGATAGAAATTCTAGCTCTTTTAAGTCCATCTTTATTTGGGAACAAATTAAAAGTTATACCTTAAGTGCTCTTTAGTAGCTAAATCAAGTAACTAAATCAAGCTGCTAAACTAAACGAACAACTTGAACTTGAACTCTGAACTTTGGACTAGGAATTTGGTTTCGTTTACATGAACATAGAGGATGCAGTGGTGAATATAAAGGGAAGATAACGTTAATAAACCCAACTGCACCAATGTTTTCTTGCAGTTGCACCGGTATTGGTTATTCCCCATAATCCTGACAGGTCTACGTTGTAGAGAAAATAGCCGTCTCACATGGTTGGAATGCCCCCAGATTAGAATGGCATAAGTCAACTGAGCTTAAATAGAGGCAAAGAAGTAGGTTCTTAGAAATGCCTTAGATCAGGGGTCGGGGAACAGGGGTAAAGTACCCCAAACGGGGTAAAAATTAAATTCTTGGGGGTAATGAGATATTAGTAGATATAAATGATATAAATACAAAAAGTCAAAAAATGTGCGTTTCTAAATACGACATAAATTTTACTTCTGTTTCGTGAGTTATGTAAAGATGGCGAGGCCGAGTACATACCAGGTCTACAAGTATGAAATGCGGATTTTTTTTTTTTAAATAAATTACATTAGACTCAAAGGAACAGTAAAAGTTTGTTTATTCAATGTATGCTCCATTAGAAGTTATACATTTTTCCCATCTTTTAGGCAATTTGTGAATACTTCGCCAGTAGAACTCTTCCCCTTTCCCCGCAAACCATTCATCCTAGTCATTCTATCACATTTTCATATGAACAAAAGTGCTGCTCGGCAAGTGCGTGACCCATCGATGCGAACAAGTGGTAATCTGAAGGGGCCAAGTTTGGTGAGTAAGCGGTATGGTGTAGCACTTCCCACTTGAGTGCCTCCAATGTGTTACAAACTGCTTTTGCCTTATGTGATGGACCGTTATCGTGAAGAAAGATTACTTTGTGCTGTCTACTTTCGTATTCTGGTCGTTTTATGAGCAGCGAATGGTTCAATTCGATCAATTGTTGTTGGTAGCGTTGGGTATTAACTGTTTCACCAGGTTTTAACAATTCATAATAGACCACACCCTTTTGGTCCCACCAAGTACAGAGCATTGTCTTTTTGCCAAAGCGATTCGGTCTTGCAGTTGATGTGGATGGTGAGCCTGGGTTCACCCATGATTTTTTGCGTTTGGGATTTTCAAAATAAATCCATTTTTCATCGCCATTAATGATACGATGCAAAAAAGACTTTCTTTTGTATCGTGCAAGCAAAATTTCACAAGTGTTTTTGCGTTTTTCTATCTGCCTCTCATTCAATTCATGTGGAACCCATCTGCCTTTCTGGATCTTACCCATCTCTCGTAGGCGATTGGAAACAGCTTGTTGACTAATGCCTAACTGCTCTGCTAGTTGTTTTTGTGATTGACTATCGTCTTCCTGTAGCAATGTTTCCAATTTTGTATCTTCAAATTTTTTCGGAGGTTTTCCATGTTCTTTGTCTGGAAGATCAAAGTCACCACTTTTGAAACGCCGAAAACATCGTTCACACGTATCTTGCGATGGAGCATATTCACCATAAGCTTCTTGAAGCAGCCGGTATGATTCAGCAGCAGTTTTTTTCAAATGAAAACAAAACAGTAGTACTGTCCGCGAATGCTCTTTATTTGGCACAAAATTTGACATTTTTAACACAGTAGAACAAAACTATATGATCACTTTTCAAATTATAAGCTATACGCATTTGACACTTAATGATAACTTAACAAAACGCCATATGTGTTGAAACTTTGAACTATACACTCTGTTTGCGCGGCAAGTTTGAAAAAAATCCGCATTTTATACTTGTAGACCTGGTAGACCTGCTGTACCATACAGAAATAATAAGGCTTTTCGGGGAAATGTACTCAACCGCATGTGGGCTCTTAAAAATGAAATCAAAAGTTTTTTAATCGACCAAAATCACGTTCTGTCAAAAAAGTTCACAACTTCTTCATGGCTTGCATACCTCGCTTATTTAGTAGACATTTTTGAGCATGCCAACATACTTAATAAAGAATTACAAAGGAAGAAAATCACGATAATATCTGCCAATGAAAAATTGTCAGCGTTTGGTTCGAAGATTTCCTATTAGAAACGAAAAGCTAATCAAAACAAGATAGCTGCTTTTCGAAAATTAGCTTTTTTAGGAGATTCGAATGATACTCGTTTTGAGAACATCAAAGTCACAATCACAAAACATCTTGGCAAACTAAAAGACCGTTTCGCTCAATATTTTCCCGAATTTGATTTAAGTACAGTGAGTTGGGTTATAGATCCTTTTAAATGCCAAATATCTGACGTGCCAGAAGAGCCACAAGGGTTGCCTGAGTCAATATGAAAACCAAACCGATCTGTCACATTTTTTGATGTAAAGTCTTTTAAAATTGTCCTTGAGGAGGAAATTTAAAAGTTGTTGCTATGTGAAACAACATATCTCTGTGAACAAGGATTTTCCATACTAACGAACATTAATGGTTGGTTTATATACGGAACAAGAATAAGGAATAGGAAATAAGAATAGTACACAAGAATAAAAAATATTAAACCTTTTATATAGGACATAACATTTCGTCGCTGCGCCTGCGTACTTGCGTTAGCCTGTGTTTAACGTTTGTCATTTGACAGGTTCTTAAAACTTACAAGAAGAATAAATAAAAATTATAAAAACATTTTATTGTTGTTTAAAACCCTCTGATCACAACTGAAAAACATCTGTTGAACAAACTTTATTACGGCAGACATTTTTATTGCTGTGCGCAGGCTTATTGTGTCTTATTCTTGAAATAAGAATAAAATGTTGAATGTTACCAACTATTCTTATGTTTAAGTTAAATTTCATTCCTACATAAACCGATATACAGCGCAGCCATGTTTTAACATCTTGTGTACTATTCTTATTTCCTATTCCTTATTCTTGTTCCGTATATAAACCAAGCATTAAACGAAAAAGAGAAATCGACTGGACCCCAAAGACTGTATCCAAATCGCACTAAGCATTCCCGATTTTGATGTCAATATATCAAAAATTAAACAATATCATTTCTCCAAATAAAGATTTTTTTTTAATAAAAAAACATATAATTTTATAGCATTATTTTATATATTTTATGTTAATTAATATGTAAATTCTAAAGAATTCAATAAATCCTTCATTGTAAATAATCTATGATATTTATTTTACAAACCAGTGGGGTAACGGCGGTGTAAAGAAATATATTTCTGGGTAATGGGCAAAAATGTTCCCCGACCCCTGCCTTAGACAAACACCATTTTAAGTTTTTAGGCAGTAACAATATAGACGAACAAAGTTTATTGGCTATTTTGTTAGCATGCTAATCCCAAGTCAGTTTGCTGTCTATTTCTAAACCTAGAAAGGATACCAAAACTGGATTGTTGGTGTCCTGTAGATTTCTAGTAGAGAAGACCATAAGTTGAGTTTTATTCGTGTTCAAAGTTAACTTATTTGCCAGAAACCAGTTGTGGTAGTAGGACATGGATAGTTCTCTATTATCTATAAATGACGTTAGGGATTTGTTGCTATCAAGGACCGTAGTTTCGTCTGTAGAGAGGATGGTGTTTAATTCAATATTAACGAAGGGTAGATCATTGATGTATGTAAGGGAGGTAACTTTGGTATTATTTCATAAATAAATTCATTATAATCATTCAATTAGAGTAAAATATTTATTCTGTTAAACGATACAAAAATAATCTATTGCTTAGAAAGGGCATTTAATATAACGGTAGATTTTTTATTATTGCAACTTGATACTTTTGTCATTGTAACATGAAAAGTGAATCCTAAATTATTGTGTTAAATAATTATACGTCAACCATAAGCACATAAATAATAATAAATTTTTGTCTGATATATAAATATGATGATTGGGCTATTTTCTAATGGGATATTTATCTGAGTTATCACCAATAAATTATGAATTTTAAGATAGTACAAGACAGATAGTCAAGAGGTGTTAAATGACATTTAACAGTTGGGCGATGTAAGCATTTCAGGGCAGTCATGTTTTAAGAGGAGTTGATGTTAAACCATCATAACGTTAAGATGTTAACAAAGGTAGTTGATTTTGACCCGTCGTATGGTTAAGACCATGTTTAAGAGTTCAGTCGTGTCTTAAGTAGAGTGAGAATTTGTTCATCATGGGTTAGAGTCATTTAGAGTGTTCGGTTGGACTAGTAAAATGTAACAAGTAATTCCGTATGAACGTTAGTGTAGTGCCCAGCTAAAGACATGTGAGAAATAAATGGTTTTAGAGGATGTCAGTCAGGACTGTGATGTCCAGTGGACAAATTAGTGATTAGTGCTAAAGAGTTCAGTGTCTAGTGTGTGTGAATATCTCATTTGGATTTAGCTGTATCGACGTAATTGTAAGTCTAGTGTAATTAGTGTAAATATTTAAACCGTATCATAATTAAAGTAGATTAGCAAAAATGTTGAATTTAATTGAACAACCCTTAATCTTTCCAAGAATCATAGCAACCAGCTAGCGGACTAATAGGGGGGGTCCAGACTTGATCCGCTCGCAAGTCCTGGAATCCATAATGTACAGAGTAAGTACAAATGAAATAAATAAATCAGCCAACCGTGACATTACATATTTATATATCAGAGTCCCCACAAGTATAGTAGGAATAGAACGCGCAATAGAATATAGTAAGAATAGAATAGAATAGCGCAATTTGACCAATTTGGCCGTTGCAATTGCTGACGAGTGAGTTGATGCATTTTCATAGTGGAAGAGAAATTTTTCTTCGCCATATGACTGCTTTTTCATCAATTTAGCGTGTAATCGATCCAATAAAGTGGCATAATATTGTCCCGTGATTTGTTCACCTGTAGTCTGTCTATCAATCAGCATGTAAAGTCTCGTGGACTATACTACAGTTCTAGAGCTGAACAATCCATAATTGCAAAAACCTGTAAAAACCACATAAAACAACTAATATTTTTTTTATAAATCCTTTTTATTTCACACTTCAACTTTAGTTACATGAAAAGAAAAATTCAACATCAAATAAAAAATAAAATATTTTTCTAAAAAATCCTATATTATTGAATGAATGTTGGAGGTCCGGTGGAGATAAACGGGCTGGGCTGCTCATTGATGGACAGTAATACAGTTAGAGAGAGCTGAAGAGTTGGATGTTTGTATATGCCGGAGTTAGAGCGCTGTTAGAGCGGCGTCTGCTCACAGTCGACTACTCCCAGGGGAGAGTTCACCAAATGAACGTTCCGTGACTGCTCTACTGCTCTAGCTGTCGCTGTCTACCTCTTGTTTTTATATTCCGATGTATGGCAGTAGCGGAGAAATTTTTTTGTGAAGAGCAAGGAACGAATTATAAAATTGTTTTGGCAATTGCTAAAGCCAAAACTGCAGTCAAGTTGTTAATAAATAAATTTGTTAAAAGTTTAAAGTAAAATTTTGTAGAACTTAAGGAGGAAGAATTTTTTAAGTAGCACACATACGTAAAGAACAAATAAATATTTACGACTAGCTGACGTGCCCGGTGTCTGTTCCTCCCTTCACCCCTACCGCTCTACAGAGTTCTTCCCATTGATGCTTTTAGGGATTTTTTCTATATAATTTTAATGTTTTCGTTTGACTGTAATTGGCTATCAGAATTCGAGTACTCCGAGAGTCATAAAGACAGGTCTGTTTTACCATTAACGATGGTGAAACAGACACGCAAAGGAACTAATTTATAGATTATTTTAGATTTTCTGTATGTGAAGAATAATGGGTCTAGCCCAGGGGTCGGCAACGCGGTGCCCGCGAAGCAATTTCTAAGTGCCCGCCTAACCATGCGAAATTCTATTTCCGAGCCGCTTTTAGTAATAGGGGAAACTTCCTAAGCGCCCTGACATCTGGTGGCAATTTGCGAAAGATACGAAAGTCACATTGTTTTGTTTTGTTCAATGGAGAAATACGTGTTTTTTTGTTGTTTGTGTTTTATTTTTGTATATCATGGAAAAAAAAACAATCAATTTTGTTGTGTGTCGCAATTTAAATCGTGAATGAGGAAGAATTCTTTTTAAACATTCCATAATTTACCTAAATCAAAAAAAAAAAAATTAATTGAAACGACGTTCAATTAATTTTGACGAGTGGATCGTAAGTTTTTATGGACTCGAAAACTAAAAATGGGCAAAAATCCAAGCCCTTACATGCATGTTTGCTCGTTGCATTTTAAGGAAAGTGATTTTTTACGTCCAAAAAAAGACTGAAAAAAGCATTTATCGCACCCAAAATTTGCCTAAATCATCAGTTGATATATTAAAAGGCCCTTCTACTTTTTCAGGCAGAGATATTAATTTTTACTAATATATTTACCATATTTTTATTATTATATTGATAGACAGTCAAAAAGAATTAAAAATACAATGAAAAACTAAAAATTTCCTTGGAATTTCTTTAGAATAGTATATTATTACATATCTTGTAAATCGTAGATTACCTTTAAATTAAAAAAAAGCTCGGAAAACAGAAAAAATACAACTCGTGTTCATTTTTACCACGTAAACAAATACACGAGTAACAGTTTAATGTCACTTTCGAGTGTTCAAGCTTTGCCGCATATGGCGCTGCGATCTTAAAAAGTTTCCCCTATAAAAGTACTTTCAAGAAGACTAGAAGTGTTATAGTTTTATAAATAAATATAATTTAATATTCATTAAATTTAATTGTAAAACTAAATTTTAAAATTATTCCCAATATAGACCCAATATGAAAGAAAGCAATAATATTATTGTTCCAGTTATCTCGTGGAGATAAAAAGGCCCCCTTCACCCCTCTACCTATCTTTTAGTGCCTTGGTGGCCGCTTGAGGTTGCACGGAATAAATTTTAATTTCCCCCCCCCCCTTTGTCCCACGGTGCCCGCCGAACTCCCGCATTTTTGAAATATGCCCACTTAGTAAAAAAGGTTGCCGCCCCCTGGTCTTGCCCATTACCGTAAAACTGGTCTATGACATAAACGAAATAATTCAAACAACGAAGAGAGGAATACCGACGGACCAATATAAGACATCGACAGCGTAACTGTTAAATTTAAGATGTAATAAAACACTAATCCTTTCTTACTTTCTTATCTTGGCAGTCATAAGTACGGTGGAGCACGGGGAGGTAAAAAATTGATGTGAAGTGTGAATATTCACACATTTCAGGGTTTCGCAGGTATATAATAAGTGAAGGCGGTATGCTGAGTGTGTAGGACAAATTTTACTTTGTAGTAATCACGGCAAAATGAACGATATTTTTAAAATAATTTATCGTCTGTTAATCATATAATAAGACTGGTTATTAAATTTACGCTCTTAAAAATTAAATACAACATTTGTCAAAATATAACTAGAATTTTGACAAAATAATTTCAACATAATAAAAATGCAAAAAAAAAACAGAAAAAATAAAATTCACTCCGTACTCGAACTCGAAACCTTTCGTTTCCAGCGCATTTTAGCGTACGACACCAGTGCTCTAACCCATTACGCTATCGCACGCCTTGCATGTGAGAGTCTTACATTGGTATAACTTTTGTACTTTGTGAACCAAAAACCACAAAAAATGCGTTAATCTGAACATAATCTGATCAAAAATTCCTGTTGTACTATTTCGGTTCACACCAATATACATTACTTAGAATTTTTTTAGATTTTTAGTTTAAACCATCTGGGCTACAGGGTGTGGGACAATATTTTTTTTGCACAATTGTAGCAAAAATCGCATCAAAATAATGTATTTTGCAAAAATAAAAATTTGATCGTTAATCCAAGTACTAAGGGCTTTCATTTGATACCCTACTCAAAATTAAAAAAAAAAAAATTGTTTTCGATGAGCACATATTTGTTTATATTTTTAGGGGGGTATGTTTTTTAGACGTTTTAGTATTTTTCCTATGTGCGGGTCAAAGAGTTGTATAAGCATGCCAAATTTCCACTCTCTAGGTTTAGCCGTTTGGCTACAATTTTTACCGAACAGACAGATAGACAGACAGACAGACAGACAGACAGACAGACAGACAGACAGACAGACAGACAGACAGACAGACAGACAGACAGACAGACAGACAGACAGACAGACAGACAGACAGACAGACAGACAGACAGACAGACAGACAGACAGACAGACAGACAGACAGACAGACAGACAGACAGACATACAGACAGACAGACAGACAGACAGACAGACAGACAGACAGACAGACAGACAGACAGACAGACAGACAGACAGACAGACAGACAGACAGACAGACATACAGACAGACAGACAGACAGACAGACAGACAGACAGACGACAAAATGAAATCATTTGAGAATCAGGGGCAGAAATTATAAAAATCACCTGAGGGCGGGGAGTAAAAATTCAGATTATCACTTAGCGATAGGTTCGAAAAAAATCAAAATATCACTTAGGGATGAAAGTGGCAAAACTTAGTGTAGTGGCAACTTCAATAGAGTAACAAATATATGATAATAATTATATAAATTAATCAAATTTTAAATTATATAAGTAGCATTCATTTATTTATTTTCTATCATAAATTAGTACGAAATAACTGGATTGTAAAGAAAATAAAAAACTTGTAGAAATAATAGGCAAATTGAATTATTTCTATTGTAAGGAAATACTCTTATATAATTCGCTAAATGTATAACTTCGCTTTGTAAACTTGTACTTGATATCCTGTAATTCCGGTTTGTTCCCGAAAATTTCAATACTACCATTCGATTCTTTCGGTATTTTGGATATTATTTCAACTTGCTCATCATCGCATTTTGTAGTTTGGTATGTCCACCCACCCCCATGGTGATCTGATACATCCTGTATATTAACAGAATAAACTTTGTCACAAAATCACATAAATGAATATACAGACTCGGACAAATTTATGGAGCACTCTACGTTATATTGAATTTTAGGATTATTACAGGAAAAATGATAAATAAAATAATACATACAGCTTTTAATGACAACTTTAATCAAAATTATTAATATTTTGTGGTACCTCCTCGTGCTTTAATTACCGCACGTACCCTTTTAGGCATACTGCCCACAAGTCTTTTACGTACATCGGATTGTACATTGAACCATTCGTTCACAATAATTTTCTTCAATTCTTCTTTTGATTTGTTTTGTAAAAAGACACCTTGTTAGATAAATCTGGTGACTGGGGGCCATGCGAAAAGTGGCACATTGTTTTTGGAAAACCATTCATTTGTTGCTTTGGCTTTGTGACAGGGGAAATTATTTTGTTGGAATCATATTCTGGATTGTCTTGTATTGAACATATTTGAATTCATTGTTTGGGACCTTAAAAATAAGTAGGACGTAAAATTAGGTTCCAAACTTGCTGCAAATTGGTTTGTAATGTTTTCTACAATAATTTCAAAACTGTATTACTGTGATAAATCATATTTTGAATGTTATCTTCTCAAATATTTTTAATATCAGCCCTGTCTACGAAATCCTGTAAACTATGAAAATTCACAGTTTATATATTTTTTCAGATAAACAAGTTTCGTCGCATAAATGTTTACGTAATTCCTGCTAATGATATAGAAATAAAATTTCCTTATCAACTTATTTAAGAGGATTAATTATTTTTTTAATCCCATACTAATTCATTTGTGGTTAACAAAACATCGAGGTAACATTAAAATGTCTTTCTTATAAATTCTAAGTTATTTTTTGTACGTATTTTAACATTGAATATATTGGGTCTCGTGAAAGTGTAGTTATTTTTGGAAATTTGAGTATTAAATCAAAAACTATATCTCAAAAATGGTAAGAAATAGAGACCTAAGGTTTAAATCTTTAAAAAAATTTGTTTTACGATGTTTTTTGTATAATATCTGGTCCGTAATGACCTAAACTAATTGGTAAAATTTTGATTTTATTTTGTAAATTTCAAAAATTCATACATATCTCAAAAATGGTAAAAGGTAGAGACTTGAGGTTTGAATTTTTGGAATTCTTACACCTTGTTTTGTCTAGAAAAAAAGAATGTTTGATCCGTAATGACCTAAAACTATTGAAAATTTTAATTTTTTTGTAATTTTAAAAATTCATATCTCAAAAAAAGTAAGACATAGAGATTTGAGGTTTGAATTTTTGGAATTCTCACACCTTGTTTTGTTTAGAAAAAATTAATGTTTGGTCCGTAATGACCTAAAACTATTGGAAATTTTGATTTTTATTGTAATTTTAAAAATTCATATCTCAAAAAAGGTAAGAAATAGAGACTTGAGGTTTGAATTCTCACACTTTGTTCTGTCTAGAAAAATATAATGTTTGGTCCGTAATGACCTAAAACTATTAGGGAAAATTTTGAAACTTTTTGTAATTTTAAAAATTCATATCTCAAAAAAGGTAAGAAATAGAAACTTGAGGTTTGAATTTTTGTAATTCTCACATCTTGTTTTGTCTAGAAAAATATAATGTTTGGTCCGTAATGACCTAAAACTATTAGGGAAAATTTAGATTTTATTTTGAATTTAAAAAAATTCATATCATAAAAGGTAAGAAATAGAGACTTGAGGTTTGAATTTTTGGAATTCTCACACCTTGTTTTGTCTAGAAAAAATTAATGTTTGCTCCGTAATGACCTAAAACTATTAGGAAAAATTTTGATTTTAATGGAATTTAAAAATCTTATCTCAAAAAAGGTAAGAGATAGAGACTTGAGGTTTAAATTTTTGGAATTCTCACATCTTATTTTGTCTAGAAAAAATTAATGTTTGGTCCGTAATGACATACATATTTATTTATATTTTTCCCGCGACGTATTTTTTGAGCTTTCTATAGTTTTTCCATATGTTAGTCAAAGAGTTGTATAAGCATGCCAAATTTCAACTTTCTATGTACAGCCGTTTGGTTACAATTTTTACCGAACAGATATAAATATGATTGACGTTATATATATTTTTCCTAAAAATGTGTCTGCCAAGAAAGTGCTAAAAATAAATAACCCAATATTATATATTATAAACATGAAGTAACAATAATTAAACACTTTAAATATAAAAAAAAAATAATAAATTAAATAAATAAATAAATAAGTTTATTCTTATCATACTTTAAAATTAACTAGATTATTAAGACCCGATCTTTCCATCTTTAGGTAAACCTCTAGGTAACTATCTGACAGATAAGGTTATCTGGAACTTCATCTGCTGAATAAATGTCAATACCAATCAATGAATTCAATACGTCAGTCTCATTATCCGTTAGATAACAATCCGATAAATAAATTTGTATTGATAGACGGGATGACATTTATTCAGCACAGAAAGTATCACATAACTTTATCTGTCAGATAGTTACTTAGAGGTTTACCTGAAGGGGGAAAGACTGGGCCTTAAAAAAATACCTAAATAGTTTCTATTAATTTAAATAACCGAGCGCCTACTGTTATAAGCAAGGAGCTACATTTGTAAAATCGACTCAAAAAAATTGATGTGAAGTGTGAGTATTCACACATTTCAGGATTTCGCAGGTATATAATAAGTGAAAGCGGCATGCTGAGTGTGTAGGACAAATTTTATTTTGTAGTAATCACGGCAAAATGAACGATATTTTTAAAATAATTTATCGTCTGCTAATCATATAATAAGACTGGTTATTAAATTTACGCTCTTAAAAATTAAATGCAACATTTGTCAAAATATAACTAGAATTTTGACAAAATAATTTCAAAATAATAAAAATGCAAAAAAAAAACTGAAAAAATAAAATTCACTCCGTACTCGAACACGAAACCGTTCGTTTCCAGCGCATTGTAGTTTACGACACTAGTGCTCTAACAATTACGCTATCGCACGCCTTGCATGTGGGTCGCTTACATTCATAGAAAAAAGTTCTTTAAAAAATTTAAAAGGGCTTACATTGGTATAACTTTTGTACTTTGTGAACCAAAAACCACAACAAATGCGTTATTTTCCGAAAACATAATCTGATCAAAAATTCCTGTTGTATTATTTCGGTTCACACCAATATACATTACTTAGAATTTTTTTAGATTTTTAGTTTAAACCATCTGGGTTACAGGATGTGGGACAAAAATTTTTTTGCACAGTTTTGGCAAAAATCGCATCAAAATAATTTATTTTGCAAAAATAAAAATTTGATCGTTAATCCACGTACTAAGGGCTTTCATTTGATACCCTACTCAGAATTAAAAAAAAATATTTTTGTTTTCGATGAGCACATATTTGTTTATATTTTTAGGGGGATATGTTTTTTAGATGTTTTAGTATTTTTTCTAGGTGCGGGTCAAAGAGTTGTATAAGCATGCCAAATTTCAACTCTCTAGGTTTAGCCGTTTGGCTACAATTTTTACCGAACAGACAGACAGACAGACAGACAGACAGACAGACAGACAGACAGACAGACAGACAAACAGACAGACGACAAAATGACGGTATAAGGGGTTTTTGGTCATACCTACAAAACCCTAAAAAGGCGACGAATTATTAAATAAAATTTGCCGCTTTTATTACATTTATTTCATTCAACCTAACAAACACCGCTCCCTGGTAGTAGACTCCTGGATACAGAAAACATTATAAATCAAAAACAAAACTTATACTCCCTGTTGACAATTATTACACCTTTTTCTATTCACCACAACTAAGAGTCATAAGTAAGAAAAGCATTGTTCCGCTCCTGGTTTTCTTACATTCTCTCCAACACTCGGCAGATTTTCAGCGTTAAGACACCAGACTTTGACCTGTAAATCCAATAACTTCTCATCTACTTGCTCTTGCGTCGGTCGTGCTCTTTCAGGCGCCGTGTTATTTCCTGAGTATTTTTTGCATCGTGCTTTTTGTATTAGTTTTTTATGCGGCGATAGAGGTGTTTTTGAACGAAGCAGACTTTACTGAAATAAGCGATTAAAATAACATTAATCGCGGTTTTGCAAGTGTTATAGTAATGTGTTTGGAATTAAAGGATTTTTGTTCCGGTTCGAAAACATTTTTATAGTATTTAAAAAAGTGTAACCTTCATCATAACATTTGTTTTTCAGTTCCAGCTCAGAGATATTATTTCTAGGAATAAGTGGAATTGGGCAGAAAATTGCATAAGAATAGGGTAGAAAAAATAAAGAAAGAAAAGTCGAATTATACGCATTGCACAATTAAATTAGTAACAGTATAAACATCAAAATTTGCAACTAATTATTATCTAACCGGAAATTTTTAATTGTAAAAAAAATAATGTAATAATAGATATAGAAATTGCATAATAGACGCCATCTTGTAAACCAGTCGATGCAAATGCTGATTTATCGAGATCAAAACATACTGCAACCAAGTGTTGATTGTTACTGAAGGCATTTTGTATTTTTGTTCCTATAAGATGTATAACACTGGTCAACAGGAATTTTGAGGCTGGGTTCTACATATCTGATTTTTATTTCTTCCACATTATTAATTAAAGAAAAAATAGTTTTACCCGAAAAAGTTTGCTTTTGTAACTATCAGAATGAAATTACGGATTTTAAGAAAATTTCCCTTTTTTCAGACCTTTATTGTATATAAAAATAATACAAACTTTTGTTATGCATTTGAATCAGTTTTATTTACTTGAAAACCATTCGAAACAAACAACTACTGTAACAGAATATATAAAAAAGTTTAGAAATAATTGTTTTTCGTATTTCTTCTGTGATTGTATGGACTTTCTCGTATTAGCCCCCAAATATAGTCCCCCATCATACTCTCATTGTATTGCCCCTGATAACGACGTTCAAAGTCCATCACGTCTCGATGAAAACGTTTTTCCGAATAGGCTCCCATGTTATCTTTAAATTGGTCCAAGTGAGCATGTAACATATGCACTTTAAGGGTTATTCTGCAACTCATGAGTTTAAAGTTATCAAGCATAGTTGCAATAAGTTCTTTGTAATTGTCTGCTCTGTTGTTTCCGAGAAAATCATGAACCACTGCTGTCCCAGGCTTTCCTTTCATGAGTACTGAGTACCTGTGAAAATTCGTCACTGGCCATTATTTTCTTTATTTATGGTTCGACAAAAATAAAGGTAACAAGAATCTCATGAATCTCAGAATATCAGAATCTCAGAATCTCATGCATTCCTTCTGACTGGCGTCTTTTCATAGACAGTTCTACAAAAAGTTTAAAAGCTGTCCTTCTTCACATTGGAAATACATTTCCATCTCTTCCTTTGGCTCATTCCGTAATGCTCAAAGAAAATTACGAAAGTGTGAAAATGGTGCTTGAGAGTTTAAAGTATGATAAGTACTCCTCGCCAGTGATAGGGGATTTTAAGATGGTTGGATTTATGATGGGATGCATTCCCATCAGAAATCCAGCCATTCTCTTGTTTTGATAAATTCGCCGCAAATATAGCAGAATGAGTCTACCTGGTGTTTACAACTTCTTGACGCCATTTTTGGATCTGCCGTCATACAAAAGGCGTTGTATCGCTGCAATGCGTATGCGCATACCGACTATGAACCACGTAAGTGAAATGCCACTTGTTTTCCACCCGCTCGTCCTCACCTTTACTTAATATAACGCGCTTCTCCTTATATGGTCATAAAAATAAGTAAATATAAATTGGTTGTTGTAAAAGGTACAAAAGCAAAGTTTTTCAAAAATACACGAAGGTTTTAATTATTTTTCGATATAAAGAATCAGAAAATAAAAAAAGTAAAATTAAGACTCAAAAAAAAAATAATTTGTTTGGTTGACCGGTGTAATTGATCAGAGGTACATCGTCCGTTTCGAAAACCGTTGTCCGTTGTTCAACATTGTTCGTTAGCCAGCAAAAGATTATTTTCAAAATACCATGAAAGTCTTTTGTTCACAATTTTTTCCATAATTTTGTCGATTTTGTTCGACAAGGCAATTGATCTATAATTTTTGGGGTCATTTTGGTTTTTATTTGGTTTTAATATTGGAACTATAATGACTTCGCGCCATGAGTTTGGGTACAAAATTAATAACTTTCTTACGGAATAATTCTACAAGTCATTCTACAAGTCTATTTAAATGTAAAATATTAAAGTATTAATAAGGTTTTCTGACGCTAGTCCGCTAATTTTTAATAAAACGAGGTTTAAAACCAAAAAAATATAAATATTCGTGGTGCAATAGTTTAAAAAACTTTTTCAATGTTGTGGCTGATAAGAAATATAGCCCGCAGAGATAGAAATGCACGTCTTTGCGTAATATCTCTTTAATATCGTATAACCTGTAATACGTATACCTGTATCTGTAATACCTTTTAGAATCATATCTTTTAAATAGAATTCAATATGTTAAATTTAATAATAAATTCACTGAAAATTTGTCTCTTTTGTATGGAGTTCCACAGGGATCAATTCTAGGACCTCTCTTGTTTATTATATACATCAATGACCTGCCAGCATCAATTTCCACAATTTCCAAATCTATTTTATATGCAGATGACTCTAATTTTGTTTTGAGGTCATCAGACTATGATCAGCTATTAAATGATACTGGTCACTGTTTCGAGGAAGCTAAGCTCTGGTTTATATCTAATAAACTCTCTACGAATGACGACAAAACTCAAAATATGCTCATCAGCTGTAGAAAGCACATTTATGAAAATGAAGCATGCGTAAAATTTCTTGGTATTTACGTAGATCCGAAACTAACTTGGGAGCAACACATTAATCATTTATGTAGTACTTTGTGTAAATCAATCTACTTGCTAAGACAACTGGCTAATTCGGTTTCAAATCCTATTCTCCTGATGGCATATTTTGGTTTGTTTCAGTCACACATGTCTTACGGGATATTAGCCTGGGGACATGCGTCATTGTCATATAGAGTTTTTAGGCTACAGCGCCGAGCATTGAGAATAATTGCACGCATTTCCTATAGGGCTGATTGCCGTTCACATTTCGTTAATTTTAATATTATGACCTTGCCTTCTTTGTACATTTTTCAAAGTCTACTCTATGTACAGAAAAAAAATTCAGATCTATCTACATATGAAGAAAATCATAGTTACAATACAAGAAATAAAGGTAACATCTACCCAAAATTTTTACGTCTTGATAGATCTAAAAATAGTGAAAATTATTATGGCATTAAGTTTTACAATACATTACCGAGCAAGCTCAAAACTCAAAATTTTACAAACTTTAAAAAAGTAATAAAAGATATTTTAACAAAAAACCCGATGTATTCCATAAGTGAGTTCCTAGAATATTTTAAACAACCGTAATATTTTATCCAATTGACTATATTTCTTATATCTCTGCATATTTGATGTTATTATACTTTATATTTATGTTTATATCTATGTCCTCATTGTGTAAATTTCATATATTTGTAATTTTGACTGACTAAAAACAGTCTTTGATATTGTAATTTAGTCAATAAATATATTATTATTATTATTATTATTATTATTATTATTATTATTATTATAAACTAGTAAATTTCAGTAGTATAATTTTCTGTGAACAAACTTACTCTAATAGTTCACTTCTAGTTCGTGCTGTGCCCTTCTACATCCAGCAATCCTGTACTTTACAATCGAGTTAAAATGCCAGGAAATTTTATTCATAATAAAATCTGAGAGGGCATAAAGCTGTCAGGCTGAAGTGAACCAATTTCATTTGAAGAACCAGAATTTAATTTTCATACAACACGGAGAAAATAATTCTAAACGTTAAGTTGCCGTTGCCCTAGGTGACAATAGGGCTAAATTCTACCCCTTGGAGAATCGAACCTTTTACATTATGCATGAAATCTTGTTGCTTATTTTAATTTATTTCTTTTTGTCTCTGATATCAAGAAAATGTCAAGAAACTCTTTTTTGGTCTAATTTATTACTACTTTCGTATACAAAATATTAGATTGGTGCACACGAAATGTCGGATTTTATAAAGAATTATTAAAATTCCATATTTTTATTATTCTAGTAAATACAATTTTTTTTAAATCTGATTTTTAGGATTTTGTAGGTATGACCAAAAAACCCTTATACCGTCATTTTATCGTCTGTCTGTCTGTCTGTCTGTCTGTCTGTCTGTCTGTCTGTCTGTCTGTCTGTCTGTCTGTCTGTCTGTCTGTCTGTCTGTCTGTCTGTCTGTCTGTCTGTCTGTCTGTCTGTCTGTCTGTCTGTCTGTCTGTCTGTCTGTCTGTCTGTCTGTCTGTCTGTTCGGTAAAAATTGTAGCCAAACGGCTAAACCTAGAGAGTTGAAATTTGGCATGCTTATACAACTCTTTGACCCGCACATAGGAAAAATACTAAAACATCTAAATAACATACCCCCCTAAAAATATAAACAAATATGAGCTCATCGAAAACAAAAATATTTTTTTTAAATTATGAGTAGGGTATCAAATGAAAGCCCTTAGTACGTGGATTAACGATCAAATTTTTATTTTTGAAAAATAAATTATTTTGATGCGATTTATGCCAAAATTGTGCAAAAAAATTTTTGTCCCACACCCTGTAGCCCAGATGGTTTAAACTAAAAATCTAAAAAAATTCTAAGTAATGTATATTGGTGTGAACCGAAATAGTACAACAGGAATTTTTGATCAGATTATGTTTTCGGAAAATAACGCATTTTTTGTGGTTTTTGGTTCACAAAGTACAAAAGTTATACCAATGTAAGACACTCACATGCAAGGCGTACGATGGCGTTATTGGTTAGAGCACTGGTGTCGTAAGCTAAAACTCGCTGGTAAACGAAGGGTTTCGAGTTCGAGTACTGAGTAAGTTTTATTTTTTCTGTTTTTTTTTTGCATTTTTATTATGTTGAAATTATTTTGTCAAAATTCTAGTTGTATTTTGTCAAATGTTGTATTTAATTTTTAAGAGCGTAAATTTAATAATTATCTTATTATATGATTAACAGACGATAAATTATTTTAAAAATATCGTTCATTTTGCCGTGATTACTACAAAGTAAAATTTGTCCTACACACTCAGCATACCGCCTTCACTTATTATATACCTGCGAAACCCTGAAATGTGTGAATATTCACAACATCAATTTTTTAAATTCAATGTAATTTTTAATGGCTTTCTTGATATCTTCATTGTCACAAATTTTTCCAATTAATAAAAATAATTCAAGCTATGTCACGTTAGTACAATGAATACTGTAAAATTTCCTGATATTTGACCATAGTCGAATTCTTATTTTTGGCTGAGTTAAGGTACTAACCATACCTACGCCTGAGAAGTTGCGGACCATCCCATCAGAATACAATTCCAAATTTGGGATAATAAATACGCCCTCTATATACGCTCTATGTACAGATGACTTACTCACAGATACGGTTTGAGCGATTAATTGAGTAGATGTACAGTTATTACTTTCAACTTCTAAAGCAATTTCTAATTTCTTTTCTTCAGTCAGTATAGTTGATGTTCGTTTCCTTGTTGTATGATTCAAATTGAGGCATCCGTGGCGTTTAAATTTGGTAACAAGCCTCGATATTGTAGAGGGATTCGGTGTACGACGATTCGGATAAGTAGCACTGAACATAGCAGAAACTTCTCTCAAACTCATCTGAGAATTGTACCAAGTTACAAGTATGATTTTTCTCCACTTATGTAAATTTTTTTGAATGAAAAAGATACCCTTAAATCGCCTGTGTTGCAAATTAAAAGAAACGCAATTTTATATTGCTGTCAGATTTCAATTACCATAGTAACGATAATATCTATATTGCAGGATAAAAGAAATTCACTGTATATGAACAAAAACAAAATTTAATGTAGATATTATTGGGTTGTTACATAAGTCCGTTCGTTCTTTTTTCACCTTTTATTCAATAAAATATACATTCTAAAAAAAAAAAACTTTTATTATCAAATGTACTGTCCATTATTTTCTATCACTTTGGACAAACGCTCAGGCAATTTCATAATGCCATCTCTCCGGAAGGTTCCGTCTTTGCTCTCGAAAAATCTGTAGAGGTAAATTTTGATATCGTCCAAAGATGCGACATTTTTTCCGTTAAGAGAATTTTGCAGAGAGCGGAACAAATGGTAGTCGGAGCATATGGTCCAGACATCGCACCATCCGACTAACTTCAATATGGCGCCCAGTAAAAAAGTATGAAACAAAACCAACACGCTTACGAGACTAGGTTCTGGTATGATGATCCTCTCTATGAGAATTATCTCTATAGTACGAAGATACTTAAAGAAGATATGGAGGAAGAAAGAGGATATGAAAATATTGCGATGTTTAGGTTTGGAAATGAAGAGCGAGTTAATCATTTTGATTAAAAAGGAAAAGTAAATGTGCAGAAGATTGCAGTAGGGAACGTAAAATGCTGGAGCATTTAATATACTAGCGTCGGCGAATCAACGCAGTTACGTCACAATACGTAACAAACGAGTGTATTGTTTGGAACAATGCAATTGTTTGTTACGTCGTGTGACGTAACTGCGTTGATTCGCCGACGCTAGTATAATAGTATATTGTGCAACTAGCGCGGAATATGTATTCTGCGCGTGTTGCTCACTATGCTTTTCCTCCGATTACATTTTTTCAATAAATAAATAATCAAGAAAATACAATATAAATAAAATTCACAGCCATTAATGCACGCGCAGCCAGTACGGAAATGAAAATTCTCGGAAATTGAACATGCGCATTGCTGCGAATTTATTCTTTCCTGCACAACGCACATGCGCATTGGGTCGCATTTATCATTCCCGCATCGCCTGCGCGCGCATGAAAGTAACATGCGAAATTAAGCTAATTTCCTGTCAACAAACAGTATCGAAATGAGACAGTTTCATAGTAATCGTAGGAAAAATGTTTGTGGTACTGAAGGAAAAAACTGAGGTGTTGTGTGATACTGGAACAGGCATATAGTGGATGAAAACATTGATAATTAAAAAAAGGGGATTGACTTGAAACTAAGTTTAGTTTAATTATTTTATTTTATTTGGTTTATATTGGGATAATATTTTTATTGGGCTTTATATTTAAGATTAACTAATATGTCAATAACAGTCAAATATAAAGAGGTTTTAAATTCCATTCCAGAAATGGCATGAATAATATAGTATCTTTCTATCTACTGTAGAACTACATAGATAAATTCAAGGGTTAGGCAACCAGCGGCTCGTGAGACAAATGCGGCTCGCCCAACGATTTTATGCGGCCCACTAATAAGTAAATATAGTTTACTTTTCTTATCCAGCGTGGCCAAAACATCACTGCTTTAGACTTCTAAAGCCTGGAACAGAATGCACAGCGCGCTACGCCGTCAGCGCGCCGTCATTTGCGACGGCGTTGCGTCAACGCCGTTAAGATTTTCGCCTGCACACAATGCAATAATTTTTAACGCCGTCAAGTGTCACTTGACAACCTATATCTGTGTTAATACGTGCGCTTTCTTTTATTAAAAGTATAATGGATGATGAAGACTTGTGTGTGATGTTATTTATGTTGTATGCAAGTTATTTATACATACAAACACTTTACCATTCAGTAAAAACTGAGGTTAGATGTTCTGCGTCAACGTTCAACGGCGTCAAAAGTTGGAAATTGACGAACATTCAGTATCAACGGCGTTCGAACGCCGTAGGACGTTGTCCATTCTGTGCACTTGCGTACGACAGCTTGGTTTTAACTTTCTTCTGACAGATAGCGGCGTACGAACGCCGTCAACGCGCCGTAAAACTCGTTGCATTCTGTTCCCCACTTTAGTGTGCAGTTACATTGGATGCGGACACGTGCGATTTTTTGAACGCACGGAAACTGACAACAAAACAAACACACGAAATTAAATGAGCATGGTAACAGTACATGCATACTTGCGTGCGGTAACTTGCGTCGACGCACAAACATGTTTGTCTTTTTATGCGTCCAGCAGGCCAAAAATATGAGTTTTGATCCAAAGACTTTTTTTACAAAATTAGAAGAAGAATAGAATTATTAATATGCTGCTGCATAACAATGGGGATTTTTTATTTCGTTATTTATCTGTTTATTTATTTATTTTGTTTTCTTCATTTCTTTGAAGTTCTACAGAAACAAATATGTTTGTTCCTGTCCGAAAAAATCAACAAAAGTTAATTTCTGTCTGTTTGTTTTTTCCGAGATTCACGTCAAAATTATTCATCCAGATGAAAAAGTACTTCGGACAATAATATTTCTTTTTTTATTCTAAACAATTTTTGTCATACACGTTTTTACTGTTAATAATATGGGAGATATTTCAAGATAACTCCGTAACTCCCCAAATATTCATCTAAAAATGCATAGAACAAAAATAATTTGTTTTATATGTTTTTGCTGTTCAGTAACAGATATTTAAAATAAAATAGTTTAATTTGAATAAAACTGCACGCAAGTCGCACGTATGTACTGAAACCACCCATCCGCGGATCAGGACAAGAACGTTCAGTGTAAACGCTGGTTACCGCACCCACGGATACAGTGTAACCCTAGCCTTACACACTAGGCGTATTTATGCCGACATAAAAGCATGTCAACGAGCGTAAAGAACTTAAGAACGTAATAAATAGAAATTAGAAAGCAAATACGGCCAGCCAAACATTTTTGTTACTAAATGCGTTACGTAATAATTTTTTTTTAAATTACTGAATCCTACCCGTGACTTAAAAAGGGTGCCGACCCCTGGTTTAGTTCATTAAATTTCTTGCACGTACTTTTGCATTATCGTGTAACAGAATAAGTCCTTGTCCTTTAATGAGAGCCAGACGCTGCAACTTCATTTTATCATGCATTTGTTGAATATATTCGCAGTACCTTTCTGCTTTTATCGTTTCACCAGTAGGCAAGTAGGAATAATCTACTACACCATATTATACTACAACAAATTGTTATCAGTAACTTCTGAAGCGAAGACTTTGAAACTTGTCTTGGGGATAAATTTTTGTCTAGACATTAAAGTGAATTCTTATAATTATCGTACAATATACAGAGGTGGTAAAAAAAAACATTCATCACCCTATAGATTTTGTTTCTCAAATATTTCTGTTGTTTATACCGACATCTATACTAAAATATAAATTACTTCGTTTGTGTGTACGTATAATAATAAATAATAATAGGATCAGAGAAGGTAAGTTCTCCGTTTCTATACCGCCGGTCATAGATATGAAAGCTACGGAAACCAGACAACTGGGGCCGTAAGACAATTGGGGCTTTTCACAACTGGGGCCATTAACAACTGGGGCGATGGACAATTCAGGCCGTACACAATTGGGGCTTTTCACAATTGGGGCTTTTCACAACTGGGGCCATTAACAACTGGGGGGATGGACAATTCGGGACGTACACAATTGGGGCTTTTGCCAACTGGGGCCATAACTATAAGAGCTAGAGTCTTCTTTTGTTTAAAATAAAAAATAATTATTTTACAAGTTGGCATAAATTAAATTGCGTGTTCTTTTGAAAAAATATATTTTAATGGTTTGGTTAAGTACATTTTGGTGGGAATTAGAATAAATAAATAAATTTTCGACCGGTCCTTTATCCCTATATAAACAGGTACTCATTTTAAGTATTAAATACTTAAAGCTGAGTCGACCCCATAGCTGACTGCACAATATCGGAAAACAAAAATCGGAAGGAGGTGGGGGGATTCGAACCCGCGTCTCTCTGCCCCGTAGGCAACCGTCTTACCACAGAGTCACGGCAACTGTATGTATGATCCATCAAAACTAAAGAACGACAGCACTGATGCAAAAACATACCGGCGTGTTCATAGCATAATTTCTGGTAACAGACCTATTTTTATGATTTTCAGGCAGTGGCGCACCCAGAAATTTTTGTTGGGGGGGGCGGAAGACAAAATTATTTAAATAATGAATAAGGTTCATACTTCTAAATTTCAAGTGATGATCTAAAAAGAAAAGGTCCTCGCTTCGGAAATACAAAGTGATGACCTAAAACAAAAAAGGTCCTCACTTCTAAAATACAAGTGATGACCTAAAAAAAGGTCCTCGCTTCGGAAATACAAAGTGATGACCTAAAAAAAGGGTCCTCACTTCTAAAATACAAGTGACGACCTAAACAAGAGACGACCTCATCTCTGTTTTTAAAATTTTCTAATTTTCGAATGTGTTTGTTTGTTTTTATTTTTATTTCCATCCTTCTTCGGGGGGGGGGCTCCCCTAGGTGCGCCACTGTTCTTAGGAACCTGATTTTTTTTGGATTTGGTTTCGATATTAAGGAATGATTTAGTCTATTTAAGAATAATTATGAGAGATTTACTGCAGTCCAAAACTGCTTATATATAAGAATGTGATTTTTCTCTTCTTGTTTAATCAAGAAAAAATAAAATTTGCGCGTAAATTTAGTTTTTAATTTGACAATATTTTATTTTTTCTTGATTAAACAAGATAAACTAAACTTAACTTTGCGCGTAAATTTAGTTATTAATTTAGTTATTAGTTATTAATTTGACAATATTTTATTTTTTCTTGATTAAACAAGAAGAGAACAATCACATTCTTTCCGGTTAACCTCTTAGTTTCAACATTAGGTTCATGTTGACCACGTGCGTTATTCTCACAACTATGTTAAAAAAAATAATTATTGTTTCACATTAAACATCTATATTTTTACCAATGGAAATAACTATCAGTATTGATTATTTATAACTAAAACATTGTACAACCACCTTTGTTTGACACTTAAATATTTCGTAAGTAACAAATAATTTTTATAAATCAAATTTAATTTTCACATTGTTAATTTATATATACAATTCATTAATAATAATAATAATTTAATAATTTTTATGAAAGCCTCCTATCGAAGGGAAATCGCGTCCATTCCCGCCTGTAGATCTTCTGCCAACTCTTTGATCTGCAGGATGCAGAAAGCAGTGCTGCTCGGGTCGCTCCGCATTGTGCGGGCACTGGATCTGGCGTAATTTCCGCGGCTGCATATCGCCAGGGTTTGGGATGCAGTCGTGTGTATTTAGCTCCACTAGTCTCTAGTATGACGCGGTTCAAAAGGTTGCTGAAGTTTGAGATTAGTGGACGCTTGTCAAGACCTGACAAACCCCAATAATAATAATTTATATATATATATATATATATATATATATATTTGCAATCTTTAATACTTCATTTAGTATTTATTTACACATAAACACAGTTTTGGTATTTTATCTGGACACAGATAGAAAATGACTACACGAGACCCACCATCTATATTTGTACCAAACACTTACCCACTAAAATCTTTCCAGATAAAATAGTAATTTCAATATCTCCCTAACGCGTTCTCCATAACGTGCATTAAAAATATTTAACTTTCTTTTTCCTTCCAATTTAACCCGGAAATTGAAACTTTTTACACTATATTCATTTTCCTCACGAGAAAATATAACAAAAAAATTTAAATAGTTTTTAAAATTGAAAAATAATAAAATTATATCTTACATTTGTTGAATGTTGATTTTAATATCTGCTCTAACGTATGCAAACTAATTATCGTGTATACCATTGTATGCACCGCAAAATGGGAGTAACAAAATTAAAGCTGGCAGTTTTCAAAAGGCACGTACAACGCTTGATACTGCTTTTAAAAGAGTTCACGATGTATAAAAATAAAAATATGAATATTTTCTCTTCTTTTTGATCATATTGAAATATAAAATCTCTGTAAAATATTTTTAATGGACGGATGTATTTTTAAGGATATTATTATTTCGCAAAATAAAATTGTGTTTTTATAAAATGTTATTAATGGAAATCTATTTATATACATATATAAACAAATGTCTCATTTGACTGACTCATCAATGCCCAGACTAAACCTCCGGACCTAAAAATATGAAATTCGGGGAGTATATGTATGGATGCCTCAATAACGTAAGCACCCATTAAAACGAAATATTTGAATTTCTTTCCCTTAGGGGGTGAAAGGGGTGAAATATATTTTCAAAGATTCCTCAATATCTCTTAGGATTCCTCAATATCTCTTAGGATTGATAGAAATTAGTGTTTTTATTTATTCTTAGGACTGATAAAATATCAATTTGGTTGTTACTTATAATTGTTGCTCACGCAATTATTTAAAAATATAATTCAGGATATTGCCCTCTTCAATCCCTAAAAGGGTGAATCTACATTCGGAGTGAATTATAGAACCTTAGGTGTCATTTTAAAATCTGTATAAAGTGTTTGCACCGTTTTTTTTTTTTTTTAATTTAATTTTTTTCAATTTTATTTTATCACCCAAAGTTACCCCCTTTATTTTTTTATTTTTTTTTATTTTTGGACTTAGCTACTGAGGCCATTATCCAGATGCATTTTATTTTATTGAAAAATTCCATGCCATAACCGGGATTCGAACCCGAGCCCTCATGGCCTAGAAGTCAGTACACTAACCACTACGCCATGGTGACCGGCAACCCCTTTTATTATTATATTATTATATTCGTTTTGATAGAACGCCTCCTGTGATGAGCTTACGATGAACAGAAATCTATTATATCATTGTCAATAAAGCAATTCAATTGACAGTTGCCAAGTAACATTTGTTTTTTTTTTTTTTGTCAACTTTAGATTATAATTCTATTACTCTTAATCTCACAAACTTTAATTTTAAATATGCTGGAATATTTTAAATCCGAAAAAGAGAACAATGGACCACTTATTGCTCTATCTTGTGTCCGGCAAAGAGTAGCAGCTGTCTTAAAGATTTCGGAATCAACAATTCATAGAATTATAAAATGTAATAAATCTGAACTTCTCACTAACAAAATCACGAGAAAACGAAGGAAATTAAAATCTAAACTAGTTTATTTTATTGATACATCGGTACAAACGTAAGGTCATGAAGTACTATGGCCTCCTTATCACTGCCAGTTTAACCTTATTGAACTAATTTGGGGTATAACAAAAAAATATTATGATAGACATATTGGTCAAAACGGATATAGTGATAACGAAGTTTTGAAAATGTGGCAAGTAGCCTGTGATCAAATTAGTTGTGAAACTTGGGCAAAATCTATTAAAAATATCGAAAATTCAATAAATGAATGGTGGGAAAGAGAAAGGATTGTTGATGATATTAATCCAAAATAATAAATGCAAGAAATGACAGCGATAGTTCAGATGACGACGATTACATTGACTAATTTTTTTTAAATTAAAATAAACAGTTAAATACAACTTGTAGCAATATATTATATCAATAAATATATTTTTACTTAATATTTTATTACTTTGTACTTAGGGGAAACATAAAAATTTAATTTAATTAAACAACAAATTATAATCCAAAATTTACGTATGAGTATAAGTTTTTCCTTATTTTTAATTATTACCTTAAAATTAATAATTTTGTTTGTTTGAGTACTGCTGTTAATTTATTTTCATGCTCAAATTAGTAAAGATATCTATGAATCATGCCGTTTCTTTCTAATGCTTTGTTTTTTATTAAAATAATTTCGAAGGTTAGTTGTCAACTTGCGTCACTATACGTTACTATGGGTATGCAAATAATTATAATGATATAGACAGAGAAAGCATATAGTATTGTACAAGGTGTCTCAAAAGAAATTTTATATTTATTTAGCTTACTGCGTGAACGCAACGTATCCGAGGGGCGCGGGGGTTATGTCAATCTGGCTCTTGGGAATTTAGTCGCTATGGAGCGTTTCTCGGGAGCAGACCGCGCGTTATGCGTGCGAGAGTTTTACAAAAACGGTGATTCGGCGACTGTAGCGCGTAGAAAATTCTGCAGTATTCGAGGTTTTCGCCACTTAAATGATGCGCCAAGCATTCCTCTCATTCGACATTGGGTTAAAAAGTTTGAAGAGACTGGTACAACGCTGGATAAATCAAAATCCGGGCGACCTAGGTCATCAAGAACGGTAGAAAACTAGGAGAATGTTAATCAGTCTGTTCGTGACGACCCGAACCTTTCAATTCGGAAGCGCGCAAGTTCTTTAAATGTGCATAGATCATCATTACATCGCATTATGCACAAAGACCTAAAGCTGCACCCTTACAAAATTCAATTGGTGCAAGAATTAAAGCCCCAAGATGCCAGTCAGAGGCTTAATTTCGTAAATCAGGTGATTGAGCGATTTTCAACGTTTACCAACATTTTGTTTTCGGATGAAGCTCATTTTCATCTGAACGGCCACGTAAATAAGCAGAACTGCCGCTACTGGAGTGCAACGAATCCGAAACGCAAACATCAGAAACCCCTACATTCGCCTAAAGTGACCGTATGGGCTGCGATGTCGGCGCGAGGAATTATCGGCCCTTACTTTTTTGAAGACGAAAGGGGGCGTGCAGTTACAGTGAATTCAGAGCGTTATGTAGAGATGTTAGACAACTTCTTGGTACCTGAACTGCAAAACTTTCCTGGCTATAACCAAAGAACATGGTTCCAACAGGACGGAGCAACTTCACACACGTCCAATATGTCTCTGCCACGTGTTCGTGAAATTTTCTCAGGCAAATTGATCTCCCGGAGAGGTGACATAAATTGGCCTCCACGCAGTCCAGATTTAACCCCTATGGACTTTTTCCTATGGGGTTATCTTAAATCTAAAGTTTACGCCAATAAACCGACTTCACTGGCGCATTTGAAAGAAAATATCCGTCACGAAATGGCAGCCATCCCTGAGTCCACCTGCCGAGACGTTATAAGTAATTTTACTGTTCGATTAAATGAGTGCCGAGAACGCGAGAGTCTACATTTAGACGATATTATTTTTAAGAAATAAATCCCCAAAAAGTGTATTTTAGTAATTAATAAACATTTTTTCTATATACGGCTTACTTTTTTTTTAATCGATCCACTAAATATAAAATTTCTTTTGAGACATCTTGTATATCGATACTTGTAGCAACGAACAGTCACCTATCAGCAATCCGACTATAGTAGATGAGTTGAACTTCTGTATATTATGTACTGTTGTGATAATAATAAAAACCTGGACAGGATATCTACTTCTCTATATTAAAAACATTTGTTAAAATAAAGTAAATCTGAAAGTTGTAAGTTTTTTGTTTTGAAAAGTTTTCGGGTACAAGTAAGTCATCCAAGAGGATAGACAGTGTTTATACTTGAGCCGGAAGTGAGAAAGTACAGAGGAAATGCCTTGGATCTGTGTGTGTGCGAGATAAAGTCATCTAATCACAAGTTTCCAACTTTAACACGACTTCTTCAGCAACTTTTTATTTTATTTCTTCCATAAATTTATTAATCTATGAAGGTTTTCTCAGAGATATCTTGCAGTTGATTAAGAAAAAGCAGAAATTATGTGCTATTTTTTTGGAAAAATACGAGACGTTTTAGAAATGAATTCGCTATGTTTAAACAGAGATGAGAATAAGAAGCGTAACACAAAATGAAAAGTACATATATTGTATAAGTAACTGCAGAGGGCGCGCACCATTTAGGAGCCCATCAAACCCCTTAACCCAGTGGTTCTTAAACTTACGTAGTCCGCGGACCCCCATTTGAACAACATTTTGTTTTTGCGGACCCTATCCCAACCCTAGGCATTTTACGTCGTTAAGACTTAATTTCTGGCTCAATAATCTCATAGGCACTACATTGTAATAAATATTGGTAAAAATGTATTGCTGGTTTAATAAATGTTCTTGTGCATTTATAGAGGAATATTTTTATTAGCATATAGAATAAAAGACATAAAATTAATAAAAATAGTAGTAAAAAAAATAAAACAAGTTACAAATTATAATACGTTAAACTCATACAAACATTTCTTGGTCAAATATTGGTCAAAATAGATCTGCTTATAATATGTTTTCTGTAAATAATTTGCAGTTTAATAAAAATAATTAAATTTGTCAAAAGTCAAAAAGTCTTGACCATGTAGGATTTTTATTAAATGAGTTATTTGAATAAAAACGAAAAGTTGGGGGATGTAAAGTAAATTTCCAAATTGTTTCGCGGACCCCCGGCAATGGCTACGCGGACCCCCAGGGGCAGTTTAGGAAACGCTGCCTTAACCCATTAAGTCCCAAGTATATATTTTTTATTTTATTTTTGTTTTTTGCATTTATATCACATAAAAACATTAAGTAATTGATATTTTGGCAAATTTTAACTTTCGCATCCATAAGGGCCTCAGGGGCTGGTGTCGTCATATGACGACAACGGGACTTACTGTATGACATTGTTAAATAATACGACTTTTTTTAAATATATTTATGTAGCACAATCTTAGTTTTATTTCACACAAAACTCTGTTTAATTATAGAAAAAAAAACCTAAATCAGGATCATTTGACCAATACATTTTTTCATGGTAATTGATGGTAATTGATGGTAGCCAGATAGAAGTAAAATTCCCAAAAAAGTCTTCAACTCTTCTACAGAAAAAGTAAACGGTTCATTTTTTGTTGCAGAGTAACGGATACTTTCTTTTACAATATAAGAGTTTATTTCATCAGTCCAAATGGTTTCAAATAATTGCACAGGTGATAAATGTCCGATTTTACTCTTTATATTCAACAGAACTTCTTCGAATCTTTTTTCAAAGATAGGTAACTTTGTGTAATGAGGTTTTGGCGGCTCCACATAGGTTCTTCATTACATAATCGACGTTTCTTATTAGATTTAGAAGTGCTGGGCATAGAACTTGGCGCAGAAATAATATTTTTTGACTTGAAATGAACTGCCACTTCACCTGCAGTATCTCTTTCACTTCAGGTGCGTCCTGGAGTAAAACATCATCATCTATATCTTCTTCATATGTCTGTTCGTCAACCGGTGGACGTAAAACGACAATATCCACCTTTTCATTTTCATCTACTTCTTCCTAAAAGGAATCGTCGTTAATTATTTCCTCTAATACGCGAACTGATAAAGCCCTTTTCGTAGACATTTTACTAAAAAAATAAATTATCCTAAGTATGGAAATAATTTTAAAATACTTGAAAAACTTACGGTTATTTTATTCACTAAATAATCACTACCAATATACACGCATTTGCAGAGTAGAACCACCTAGTAAGTGAAACAACCCTTAAGCGTTATTATATCTACGAGTCCCACTGTCGTCATATGACTACAGTGAATTTAGACATAGTTTCAAGATTACAAAAGTTGCAAAGTGCGCTAAACAAATAATAAATATATTTTGTGTACTTTGCAGAATTGTTATGTTTTTTTTTGTTCATTAACACTTTATTTTTCATAAATAATACATAGAAACACGTATAAACTGAAAACCTTCAGTAGCAACAACTTAAAAAAAAATAACTATTTAAAATTTATTATAAATAATTATTCAAAATATTTCAAATCTCAAAAACTAAATAATAAAGATGCATTTCCTGCAAAATTTATTTCGAAATATCACATCGGCGAAAAGTTACAGGCCCTTAATTTTGCTCAATCAAATGACGACAGTGGGACTTAATGGGTTAATTAGATTTTTATTGGTTTAATTCCTCTAGATCTAGTTGACATATCTACTGGGGGGGGGGGGGGGCAAAATAGTAATCTGCGGGGGGCTCAAAATATAAATTTACACCAGTGGATGGATATCGTCTTACGAAGTGTGTAAATTAAGTAACCAGACTGATTTAAAATTTTTTTTTATTCGAATAGAATTACAATGCAATATTGTCTCCCTCAAAATAACTTTCTTGAAATGCCACGCAGCGCTAGAGACGATTCTTCCAATCCTCATAGCAGTGCTGGAACTCGGATACTGAAATAGTTTTCAGCTGGTCGGTTAAGAACTTTTGAATGTTTTTGAGTATCCCAAAAAGACATTTTTTATCTCCCCAAGATTTTTCAATCTTGGGAAGATGAAAAAGTCACAAGGTGAGTCCTTGTGACTTGTGAGTCAGGCGAATCAGAAGTTTTTATAGAAGTTTTTTTGGAACCATTTTTGCGCAGATTTTTCTCATCTCCAAATATTTGGTCAAAATCTGATGAACGGTAGTATGACTCAAATTTAACTCTTCCCCGATCATTCTGACTGTCAACCGATGATCTGAACTCACAAGATCCCGGATTCTGTCGACATTTTCATCGGTTCTTGAAGATAAAGGCCTACCGCTGACTTAAACCACCAAAAAACCTGGGTCCTTGACAAAACACTGTCCCCGTAGGCCTTCTAAAGTTTTGCAAAAGTTTCCATTGCACTGTTCCTAAGTCTAAAGCAAAACCTGGTAGCATACCGTTGCTTGAAATGAATGTCACTCATTTTTAGAACGCACTAGAAACAACGAAAAAAATCGCTACGTACAACAAAATTACTTCAAACTCGTACTGAAGGCGTATCATATATTCACCAGCCGCCCCTCCAAGTCCTGCGTCCCAAATGTTGCCAGGTCAAACGCTATGTTGCTGTTACTTAATTTGCACACCTCGTTTAATCAACTGAAACAACTAGAAATATAATAAGCGGATGAAAAATATAAAAAAAGATATAGCCTTCAATTTCATTTATACAAAAGATTTAAATACTTCTGTTACTTCTTATTTCTAACAATTTATCTGGCTGCTGGAAACAGTGCTGACAGACATAAAAAAGTTCACATACTTTATATTAATTTCAGGTCATATTTATCATACTTTTGAGACTCATTTCAACATATTTTATTTAAATTCTTCTTCTAGTTCTTAAGGCGAGGCCAAACACCATAGTTTATTCTACAAAACTAACAATTTGAATTAAATTTACTAGCATCAAAATTTGCAGTAAATTTTTATCCATCTAATACGATATTTTTAACTGTATTTTTTTTTTAAATGTCATTGTAAATAAACAAATTGTATTATAGACGCCATATTGTAAAACAATCTACTTTTTTCTCTGTTTTCTTTTACGTTTTTAGGGTTTTTTAGGTATGACCAAAAAACACTTATACCGTCATTTTGTTGTCTATCAAATGGCTAAACTTAGAAGTTGAAATTTGGCATGCTTATACACAGTGGCGGCTGGTCTATAGGTGCTGCAGAGGTGCAGAACTGCCAATAAATATAGTAAAAATATATTTTTAAAATTATTATTTATATTGCATAATATTTGAAAGATTTATGGATTTATATGTATATCGACTAGTTGTATTCTGGAAAATGCATTGTATCTAGAGATGGGAATTTCGGCTCAGTTTGCGGAACCGGATCAGTGGAGGTCGTTCAGTTTGTTGAGCCAGTTCATTGATCCGGTTAAGTAAACATGTTTCCGAGACACAGGTCGGTCGTTAGTTCGTAGGTAGAACGTCGCTTAGAGCCGGTTCTTGCAATATATGAACTGTAAACATGATCCCGACACACAGGTCGGTCGGTCGTTCGGTCATAGGTAGAACGTCGCTTAGAGCCGGCTCTTGCTTAGAGCCGGTTCTTGCAACATATGAACTGTTAACATGATCCCGAGACACAGGTCGGTCGGTCGTTCGGTCGTAGGTAGAACGTCGCTTAGAGCCGGCTCTTGCTTAGAGCCGGTTCTTGCAATATATGAACTGTAAACATGATCCCGAGACACAGGTCGGTCGGTCGTAGGTAAAAGTCGCTTAGAGCCGGTTCTTGCAATATATGAACTGTAAACATGATCCCGAAACACAGGTCAGTCAGTTGTCGGTCGCTCGGTCGTTCGTTCGTAGGTAGAAAGTCGCTTAGCCCCGGCTCTTATCTAACATTTTTAAAACAAACAATTCACTTTATGTAGCTACTGTATTTTAAACCAGATGTGTTAAGTTTATGGCGATGTTTAATGCCCTTATAAATCGGACATCTGGGATTTGGGCAATATTTTTATATAGTATGGTTGTAAGAAAATACAGACTAAGCTTATTAGTTTCAAATAAACTGCCCTACAAATTGATGACAAAATACACTTTATGATAATACACGACATCGATCCAGATCCGGATCACTCCAGTCACTGCTCACAATCGCCCGACCAATCGTATCCTTGAAACTTGAAACTATACAGTGAGCCGTGAGCCGGCTCATTTCAATTTGGTGAACCGTGTCACTTCGGTCAGTGTACTGAGCTGGCTCAGTGAGCCGGTTCGTTCATGAACGACCCATATCTAATTGTATCTGTAGCGCAACGAAAGACAGCACGTAGCTTTACAGTGGGTTAGATAATTATTGTACCTTCTATTCTTTCCGTTTCTCTATAAGAATTTGCTAACGAACTACGCAGTTCTGTGCTCAGAAATATCCTCTTTCGTTACTATTCGGCTGTGGATCGGGTCCGTAAATCTTTACAAATTTTTACAAATTTTTACAAATTCTTGTAACAACACCCATGGTTACTGATGAAGCTGAACGTTGTTTTTCCATTCTAATACGTATTAAAACTTTTCTCTGAAACTCGATGTGTAAAGATTGTCAACGGCGCTGTCAATAGAAAAAAAATAACAATATAAGCATAATTTTTACTTTTATTATTATTATTTTTTTCTTCTACCTTGCAGAACATCCAAAGATTTTTGTCACGAGCCGCCTCTGCTTATACAACTCTTTGGCCCGCATATAGGAAAAATACTAATACATCTAAAAAACATATCCCCCTGAATTTTATTTTTGCAAAATAAATTATTTTGATGCAATTTTTGCAAATTTGTGCAAAAAAATTTTTGTCCCACATCCTGTAGCCCAGATGGTTTAAACTAAATATCTGAAAAAAATCTAAGTAATGTACATTGGTTTGAACCGGAATAGTACAACAGGAATTTCATGTTTTCGGAAAATAACGCATTTTTTGTGTTTTTTTGGTTGACGATTTACAAAATTTATAGTTATGTAACACACTAGACTAGAAGACGTATCGTGGTCTAAAGATTAGCATGCTCGCTAGCTACCCTGAATTCTAGGGTTCGCTCCCGGGCAGACGAGACAATTTTTTTTTTTCCATTTTTATTTCCTTTAAATTATTTTGTCAAAATTCTAGTTATATTTTGGCAAATGTTGCATTTAATTTTTAAGAGCGTAAATTTAATAACCAGTTGGAATGTTGGAATTATATTTTCCATGTACCAAGGGTACGTGAATTAACATTTGATACCCTACTCAGAATTATAAAAAAATATATATTTTTTTTTCGATGAGCACATATTTGTTTATATTTTTAGGGTGATATGTTTTTTAGATGTTTTAGTATTTTTCCTATGTGCGGGTCAAACAGTTGTATAAGCATGCCAAATTTCAACTCTCTAGGTTTAGCCGTTTGGCTACAATTTTTACCGAACAGGCAGACAGACAGACAGGCAGACAGACAGACAGATAGACAGACAGACAGACATACAGACAGACAGACAGACAGACGACAAAATGACGGTATAAGGGTTTTTTGGTCAGACCTACAAAACCCTAAAAACTGTGAATTTTGAAAGGTTTCCTAAGTTAAATCTTCTTAAATATATTGCATGAAATTTTAAAATTAAACAAAAAAATCTCTTCTTTGAAGAGAAAATCAATGCGGATTTAATCTCCGTTGGTGTGTTATTTTTGTTCATATTTCTTCATTAATTTTCACATAATTTAAAGTTATTTTCTCACGTCGTAAAAGCTCTAACATCCGCCAAACTAAGTCCTGACAAAAACTTTCCTTAATCAACTCTGATACCTCATAATCTCATTTTCAATATTCTACGTGCACCGAACCAACATCAGACCCGTTCAAGCCCGTACGTTTGCGTCCCGTGTCGTCCTCTAGTCCTTCCGAATTAATCAAATATAAGAGGAATCTCAAAGTCTTTTCTGGTACGTACACCAGGGTCCAGTCACGTATATGGAACGCGGCACGGACTCGAGACCTTGCTTAAACATGTGATCAGGAAAATGTGATCAAGTGAACCGTGGCATCACTTACTGGGAAAATTGAACACGCCGCTACTTGCTTTTAAAACAAGCTTTCGTTTATCAAACTCCCTGAAACAATATGTAAGATACGTTGGATTTTAAATTGTCCCAACAGTGCATGAAGCTTGTTAACGCTACGTATAACCTCCAGAGACTTCAGATGTTTCTTATAAAAAACTAACAAACTGAAATAAAATTAGTAACAATCTATAAATCGAATATTGCACCCAATTTTTAACTATTTAATAGAATATTATTAATTATAGAAAAAATTGTTGTAAAAATGTTATCCCTGAATAATTTAATAAATATCACACAACAATGTTCTATAATACAGTGTTCTTCAACCTTTTTGCCCCTGCGGGCCGGTGAAAATAGGATAAATATTTCGCGTACCGGCTGAAAGCTAAAAAAAAAAACACAAAAAAACAAACATATTTTGAAACAAAGATATTTTGTTTCTTTTTTTTATTGTTTTCAAAGCTTGCTACGTTCAACTTTGTAAAACTTATGTTGATTATTATTTTGTAAATAAATGGTCGCCATTTTGACATAAAAATATGACTTTTTGGTGTCATTGTAAAGCTAATTTAATGTACTTTTAGGAAAAAAATATAAAATTATCGATTCCCTATGCTAGATCAAAAGTTGGCATCATTTCAGGTGAAACCGGAAGTGCCTCAGAATTCTTATAGTAACCCTTTTTTTAGATGGGCCTTTTTATCTAGTTTAACTTTTGTTCTGAAGATTTTTACAAATAAAGGAGATTTTCGGGGTGCCCCGTTTCAAACAAACACCGTGTGTGTATATATATATATATATATTTATTTGTATGAACCTGTACAAACATACCTGTTCATACCTGTACAAACCATCGTAGAGGAATCATGTGTTTCATTTTATTAACATGACATATGCAATTAGCATTTATTTTTTAAGAAATTGACTGATGATGTGTAAATTGGATGTACACGAAACGTTTCATTTTATTTTATTTTATTTTATTGACAATATAAACTGACGAATACCAAGAGAATATTGTTTTATTTATATATATATACATAGTATTTTGTTATTATATAGGTATATGTTATACAATTGGCCGCAGAGTTGTTTCTGAGAGACCAATGGTGGCCCCCCAGTGGGCGCTGGAACCTTTCATGGTGGCGATAGTGGGTCCAGAGACAAATGGGGGGTGTTCAGGCAGTCAAGGGCCGCTCCTCTTGCTGCCGTCGTACCTTTTAAGAAATTAATAATAAAATACCGTTTTCATGAAGAAACATTTTATCAAATAAATATTAATTGGAACCCGACATTAACAAATTATTGAAACTCCACCAGCCTCAAACATCTCTTTATTATTTTTTTATTATTTATTGTTTTTTTTCTAATTTTTAAATTTTCAACAAACATATTTTTAATCTAATAAATTTGGCCTTTTCTATTTTTACTTTGTGATTCCTATAGACAGATGGATAAAATATGAGTTAATCGGGTTAAACTTTTATGGGAGAGAAGGCGTTGATTTTTTTTTTTTTTTTTAAGTTGGCGATGGTCTTGAAAAGGTTGGGAACCTATGTGATAGACGAAGCGCTGCGTTAACATCCATTCGATTTCTCTGTTTGGCTTTTATAATTGACATGGTTGAAAAAATCTTTTCGCACAAATAGGAAGTCGAAAAGATGACTAATAATTTGATAGCTTTATAACTCAAAGATGGATATTCTTTTTCTAGCGATTTCCAAAATTGAGCCTATGATTGCATTTTATGTCTGGACACCAGAGTAACATCACATGACAACTCGATCAGCTTTTCTTTTTCACGAGGATCAAGTCCACATGACTTTATATCTTTCAAGAATGGATTATTAATCCAGAGGTCACCTTTACGAGGACCCTCATTTTCAGGGAAATAATTATTAAAATTTTCAGCTAATGTTCTTAAATGTTGACTAATTGTTGAATATGACTTTCTGGTTGACCACAGCAGCAATCAAAAATTCTTCCAAAAGTGGAATCATTTCTATATCTTTCTCTTATAAGCTACTATTCCAAAGATCTAGCTTCCTCAGAAGTATGAAAAATAACCGCGAGAGGCGTTGTATTGGGGTTAGTAAATATTAAATAAATCATGGTTCGGACAAAAGTTAGCTTCTGCGTTGACTAAAATAATTTGCTATATACTCGTGAATAGAAGTGTGCATCTACATGATTCGGTCAAAATATTTCGCGGACCACGGGTTGAAGAACACTGCTATAATATATTGAATAGTCGACAGTAAAACTTTGTAAAACTTATCTACAATGCGTAGATGTTGGCAATATGTTGAGTTTAGAATACTTAAAGAATCACTTTCATAATGAATTTGTAATTTTTTCTGATTGTAAAAGCGCCGTCCAATATTGAGTTGCCCTGTATTTGAGAAAAAGAACTATTCACTAATTTATGATGTTATTAAATGCCTTAACGATCTTATGATCAGCGGTAAAATTATAAAAATATGCTGTATTAAAGGCCACTCAGATTTTGAGTTTTTGATTCGAACATCGAAGTCGATCTTCTAGCCAAAGAAGCAGCTATTAATGGCTTCTTGTTAAATATTTCTCTAAACAGTAATGAGATTATGACAATCTTCAAATCTTCCATATACAACCAATGGCAACAAGAATACAGTTCAAAGGATCATACTATGGTCAAATTCAACCTCTTCTTCCTAGAAAGCTTTTGTTTTCTTCTCACCAAAGAAGATCTTTTATATGCACTTTTATCCGGCTTAGATTTTATCACACTTTCCTCTCCCAAGAAAAAAGTTCCTCACCTCTAAGATACAAGTGATGACCTCGGTATATAAACACGTAACAACTACATGTTTTGACTCACTTATATTTTGACCAAAACTACGTATAAACCACGTATTTTTGGAGCTCTGGGGGGGTTCAAATCCGTGAGCGCGCCTGATGGAATGACATGATTAATATACTACTATCTTTGATTAAGTTTATAAATTATCTTGAAGCGATACATTTCATGTGTTAGACTATATATACCGGGTGATCACTATTGATTGACTGTAAAATGTACCATTTCTACTACATTATGTATAAAATTTTATTCCAGAAACTGGATTTTGTAAATATCTCTTCTGCGCATGTGCAAGTTACATATGTTTCCATAAGCTGTGACCGTCAAATTATTTTATAACCTATTGCTTAACATCTGTTTGTCAACAATTATTTTAAATATTGTGCTCTCAAGTTCGTTATTAGGTGTGTATATTGAATAATAATCTTTTAAATAAAATGTCCAAATCTACATATATATGTACCACGTACGTCTATGGGTTTAGTGTAGTTCAGCATAATTAATAAGCGGCCGAAAAACTATTGCAATGGAGCGGCCAAACAATCAATATTGATCACTTGGTACATTTTGCTTTCATAAATACAGTCAATTAAAAATATGCATAGAACAAGAGATATTAGTTTTTCTATTTTAAACAATTTGGCTTGTCGCACCTAGCCACACACTATAACTAAATGTAATACAGTCATTCTCAGAACTATTATTTTTCCAGGTGAGGTACAGGCCAGTGCATACCCAGGACGTGTAATCGTCACAGAACCCAAAGGCTCAGTCCAACCCCGCGTTACGGTGGAGAAGCATGCTGTGCGACGGGCGACACTGGGAGAAGACGTGACATTGCCGTGCGTCGCCCAGGGGCATCCTGTGCCCACCTACCACTGGGAGAGAGACAGAGATCAAGCAACCCCGGTACCACTAGGAGATAGATTTACTGTGCTAGCTGCTGGCCTGCTTAGGATAGCGAAGGTAAGCTAATCTGTTTTTAGAAATTGTGTAGTAAAATTTAAAAAACATCAATTAAATCGGTACTTGTTTTCAAATTTACTTTCCCCAGAACAGTTGTCCTATTCTTCGGTCACATATTCACTACCGCACAAAAGTATATACCGACCAAAATATATATAAATGGTCATTTAAAAGTGTACATAAATAACATAGCTTCCTGCTCATATATAATCACTGCAGGAGTGCCTCAAGGGAACGTACAGGGGCCTAAGCTGTTCAATATATTTATAAATGATTTTCCAAAACAGACAAATGTCAACTTAAGTCTTTACGTGGATGACTAAGCTCTGTTTACTTCATCCAATTTTAACATATGCTTCTCTTGCTTGGCGTACTAAGTGCGTAAATTAAGTAACAGGACTGATTTTTTTATTTATTTATTTCTTATTTGAATTGAATTACAATTCAATATTGTCTTCCTCAAAATAAATTCCTTGGGAAGCCACACAGAGCTGAAGACGGTTCTTCCAATCCTCATAGCAGTGCTGGAACTCGGATACTGGAATAGCTTTCGGCTGATCGGTTACGGACGTTTGAATGTTTTCGAGTGTCCCAAAATGACGTCCCTTGAGGTGATTTTTCAATCTTGGGAAGAGGAAAAAGTCACTAGGACTCAAGTCAGTAATGTTTTTACTGGCCAAAAAAACTCGTTTATTGAAAGGTCCTGTGAAAGGTTTTTTGAAACCATTTTTGCGCAGATTTTTCTCATTCCCAATTCATCGGTCAAATTCAGATAAACGGTAGTGTGAGTCAAATTCAACTCTTCCCCGAACATTCTGACTGTCAACTGACGATCTGAACGCACAAGATCCCGGATTCTGTCGATATTTACGGTTCTTGAAGATGAAGGCCTTCCACTGCGTGATTCATCTTCAATCAACTTTCTTCCTTCTGAAAATGCCAACCACACCACCAAAAAACCTGGGTCCTTGACAAAACACTGTCTCTGTAGGCCTGCTAAAGTTTTGCAAAAGTTTCCTGTGACACTGTTTTGAAAAAGCGACTGTTCCCAAGTCTGAAGCAAAACCTAATAGCACACCGTTGCTCGAAATGAATGTCATTTTCTCATTTTTAGAACGCACTAGAAAAAACTGTTTCACGAAAAAATCGCTAAGGACAACAAAATTACTCTAGCGAGTTCAAACTCGTGCTGAAGGTGTATCTCATGTTCACCTGCCGCCTCTCCAAGTCCCGCGTCTCAAATGTTGCCGGATCAAACGCTATGTTGCCAGTCTGGTTACTTAATTTACACAACTCCTATATGTAGCAATACTAATTTAAACAGTCTTCAAATAGTACAAAATAAGTGTTTGCGAATAATTGGTAAATATTTTATGCATGAATTAATAAGTGTAATGCATAAAAATATTAATATTGATACAATTCCGGATTTTATTTAAAAAATTTCACATAAATATTTTAAGAGAATTTCTAACCACGAAAACCAAATGGATTCGAATGTTGGAAAAACGGTTCATAAAAATAAACAAAAATTATAAAAGAACTAAACATAACATAATGAATAATTAATCTATTTATGCAAACAAAATAAACAGTAACTGTGTACTGCTAATTAGCTAAAGGTTTTTTAAATTCTCCTTCAAGTTTAAAATTACTGTAAATTGATTTAATATTACTTTCTTGAAGAGCTCTTGTTGTAAATTATGTCCAGAGGTGTATTTGGAACTCTTAATTTCTTTTGTATGTTGTAATTGTATTAAATTTTAACTACTGAATAAAGAAATTTAATATATATTTATATACACACATATATTTATTAGATTGGAAAATACATAATTAAACTTTTGATCAGTATTATTAAAAGTATATTGTTACAAATATGGCCCTGCCAAATAATACAGTAGCCTTGAAGCGGACAGCGAACCTTGAACATTCAGTTGCCCGAAGGTTCTAGAAATATATGGCACATTTAGGGTTTCGTTTATAAGGCACGCGACTTGCAACCGGAGAATCAGTAGTGTTCAGAAAGTGAAGCTTAGCAAGTCTTTAAGAACAATTAGTCAAGTCAGTCTTATTGAATCGGTTAAATCAGTTAAACAGGACAGTTTAGGGTTTCATTAAGTCAGTTTCATTCATTCATCAGTAGCGTAGAGTTAGACTAGTGATTAAACTCAAGTGGATATACTGAATTAGTGGAATTCGGTACGGTGACTGAGTGATTTGGATAATCAAATATTTGGACCAGTCTGAACTGGATGCGAAAATGTTTAAAGCAAAATGGAAAGCACATTGAATACTTGTAAATAAAAATATTTTACTTTCAAGTCGTTATAGAGAATACAATTTTACGTAAAAGTAAAAGTAAAATTTAAACCGTAAAAGATATTAGAAAAATATTTAAGATATAATTATTTGTTTTAAAAAGCTCTATCCAAAGATACCCAAAAAACCTATTTAAAAAATTAAAGTTCTCCTTGATATCCTGTACTTCAAGTATATTACGAAAAATTTCAATACTACTATTCGATCTTTGGGTAAACTTTGGTTATCAATTTTTTTCCAACTTACTCATACGCCGCGATTTCGAGAAAAATCGTATTCTTGCTATCTTGATACACCCTGTATATGCATCAACAACTTATTCGGGGCGAGCTTCCTAGTACCCTTTTCACACTAAATTTTTAAGATGCGATATTAAAGTGAGGGGGAGTTGAAGTGCTGGTGTGAAAGCGTGTAACCTCGCTTTAACTCAAGTTAAGTTTAAAAAAGATCTGCGTGTTAAAGATACTCCGCATTGCCAAAATAATTTCTATTATAAAAAAAGACTGTTTGAATTTATGCTGTCAACATTTTATATTATCTTAAACAAGAATACTGTATTATATCGACGTTATAAGAAGTTTATACATATTGCTATAATTAAATTAATTATTTCAATAATGTATTTAATACAATACAGAGCTACAATAATTGAGATAAAATGTATCGACTTATATGTTAAAACAGGTGTAATATATTCTGTATTGTAGAATGGAATAAAATATCCATATGTGTTTATAGGTCGTACATTTTCGAAACAACACACTGCGTAGAAACGAGTTTTTGACTGAGAGCTTACTGCGTCTGCGCACCCGCAAAGCAGTGGCGTAGTGTATGACTTATTATTTTATTGGTCAGCTGTTTGTTTGGTACCTTGTTTGTGTTTCGGACCGCCACTGGTAAAATAGTTGAAGTTCGCGTCGATTTGATGACTCATTATGTTGTTTCGAAAATGAACGACCTACAATAATAATTCAAAATGCGCGTCTGCGCTGAGAGTTAATAATTTCTAACAAAACTATTAATTTCCTGACGCTAACAAAATTACCGCAGCAGATGGAAGGACCGGAGATTTAAACATCTAGTGTGAAAGCAAACCAATCTTAAACATCAGTAGACTTAAAGCTCACTCATCTCGTGTGAAAAGGGTATAACTATATTTTTTAACAGCAGTAAACTAAAATAATTGCATAGACACATTTTATGGACTTTTGTAAATGAAGGATATTTAAGTCCAAAAGTAGGACACAAGACACGTATATGTAATTGTAGGACTGTTCTATCAATTAGGACACCTGGCAACCCCACTTGGAACAGTTTTTAATACTTTATTCATAATACTTTAATTTTAAAAGTTAAGTTTATTTTATACAGTTCAATTTTTTTATCAATAAATTGATCAATTTTTTTGTCAATTAATTGAACAATTTATTGGTAACCCTGAAAATAAAAGGATCACTTTATCAATTTTTTTGAAAACTTTTACATTACCAACTGTAAAACATGTTGACATATTTATCAAAATGAAAATATTGAAAAAATCTTTACAAAATTACGAGCTGTGAACAAAAACAAAATAAATAACCTATGTTCTATATCAGCTTAGAAAAATGTGTGGAAGAAAATATGAGCTGTTTGTCCTTGCTTCGGATTGGTATAGAACACCATCCCTATTACAATGTTAAAATATTGTTTTTAGTCCAAATTGACAGATGTTCAGTGTCGTACATTATATTTCATAATATCATTGTCTTCGAGCACAGATTATTATTCGCCCAAAGAAGAAGTTATTGATATAATTTTTAGACCTTCTTTTATATATATATATTTTTAATTTTTATTTACAATAAATATTTAAATAAGAAACTTTAGCTCTGAAAATGTATTGTTTGTTTTATTGCTTTATTTAAACTCTTTTAGCTAAATCTCTCTTTTTATTAATAATACATCATTTTTTAAATTATTTATTTTTTAACTTTTTCAAATTTCCCGTTATACTGAATTTATGTCATATAAATAACGTAAGTTAAAAAATTTCACTTTCAAGTACTTTCGAGTAAGTACGAAAAATCGCGTTCCCTCTTTTTTGATACAACTTGTATATAAAGCAATATTATTTAATTTTGTGTAGCTTCTTCTTGTGCGTTTTTATTTTGTCTATTTTATAATGTTGGTTCTTTGGAATTTAAGTGTTTTCAAAACATACATGCTTTCATTTCGTACTTTATAACATGCACATGTATCATACATTTGATAATCTTTGGCATTGGCATTTGGCTACCATGACAACATTTTACGCACTAGAGCTTAAAACACCAATTTAGACCCTGTAATGTGTGTTAAGTGCCTACTGCCCTGTTAAGTGCCTACTTCGCGCCTGGTGGTAGAAAAAATATTTATTGATTTGTATTTATTATACACTGCAAATCTCAAGTGAGTACTAGTACTCATTTAAAGTGCGTACATTGCTTGTCCTCGTTTTTACTCACGTACAAGTGAGTACTTTTGTACGCACTTTAAATGAGTACTAGTACTCACTTAAAGTAATTACTAGTACGCGTTTTAAATGGGTAGTGGAAAGGAAGAGAGGGTAGTAATACGCACTTATAGTGCGTACATAGCTATAAAACTCTTTTCTTGAGTGACGTCACAATAAAGCTTTAAAATTCAGGAAAAGTAAAAATGTTGATTGAACATCAGAAAAATAGTTTTTAAATTATTATAATCAATAATTTATACACTTTTTTGCCAATTTTCAATGCAATCCTTTTCCAGAATTTATGAAGCTTCATATTTTTCTGTAAATAATAAAATGCGATTATTATTATTTCTTGAATATATTTATTTAAAAAAATTTCAAACCTTTCAGATATTACAACTAAAATAATCATAATGATTAAGCATAAGTATGAACTTAGTTATCATCTAAAATTCAATAAATTATTCTAAACAATTTCTACGAATAATAGAAGATAAAAATTATGATTTTTCTCCTTAGTTACATTTTGAAACGTATTATTTTAGTATCTAAAATATAATGTAATTGTCTCGGTAATTATGTCGTATAATAGAATCAATGTTAAATCTTTAAACATATCTAGAAGGTACCTGAATTAATCTGAGCGCATTTATTCCTAAAATAATGCAATCATCACATGTGGTATTATTATATCGAATTTAAATTAAAACTGCATATTTGTATAACTAACTTTGAGGCTTCCGAACCTTCTTAAACAAAAACTATGCAAAAATAAATTCTGGCTTCAGCAGCCTCTCAATGCTACATTTCACTTTATTATTATTATTTTTCACTTTTACTTAACTTTAAATTCACTTATTAATCAGCAGATACTTTGGCACTTTCTTTTTTAATTTTTAATTGTCTAATAAACGTTAATATTGTACTATTATTTGGTTGTTTAGTTTTAAAGAGCTTGTATGACAGGAAATTTAATATGTTAGGTTAGGTTAGAAATTCATCGCAAGTATATTGAAAGTACGCATTTAAAATGAGTATTAGTACTCACATATAACGCGTATTAAAAGTACGCATTTAAAATGAGTATTAGTACTCACATATAACGCGTAGTTTCAGTTCCGCTTTAGAAGTGAGTACTTGTACTCGTTTTACGTGAGTATTTTGAAGTACTCATTTATAACGAGTACTAGTACTCACTTCAAGTGCGTACACTTATCTCCTTCTTCAAAGTGAGTACAAGTACGCACTTTAAATGAGTAATATAAAAAGTACTCATTTAAAAGGAGTACTATTACTCACTAAGATTTGCAGTGTAGGTACTATTTGAAATGAAAGTTGTGAAGTTAATTATTGTTCATCCTGTAGTAAAATAGTCTTGATTTTGTACTTGGTTTTGTAACAGACAATTTCATTCTTTCTTATAATTTAATATAATTAAATTTCTAAATTAGTTTAATATAGCATGTAGAATTATTTAACAAACATTTTAAAGTTTGTTTTGTACTTGTATACAGTTCTAAGAAAATCATAAACTTTACAGGGGAATAGTTTGAAAACTGGCACCGTAAAAGCGGTACTCTGAAACGTATGAAAGTTGTGGAAGTATGTGTATTATTTGCTTTCCGCACATGTATGTCTACATAAATTTTATGGTTTAGTTTTGTAAAGTTATCAATTCTGCCTGGAACATACAAGGACGAAATAAAACTTTAGCAATTGCTTCTATCCCCTGAGAAATTTATAATTTTTTTACTTTGCCATGTCAATACATATGTCAGAAAAAAGTATATAAAAATATGAAGTGAACGTCGATTTTCAAAAAAATCGTACTCGAGATCGTTCTTAAATATACGTTGTGGAAATTAGGGGAACACTTTTATAATGTTATCTATAGTGTTTTCCACGATTCAATTTATTGATTAATTCATAGAAATATTTCACAATTGATTGATGTGTGTAAAGTGTTCAAATTTCAACAATAAATTGAACAATTTATTGACGAAAAAATTGATCGAAAAAGTTCTATTTTTCATCAATTTTTTAGGAAATTCTAGGTATATTTTTATGTTTAGTTATTGCCAACTGTTTAGCTGTACCATAAACAATAAATGTATAGGTTATGTGTTTCATTTTCAAATGTGACGGAACCGCAAACGTTCTAATTCACCATCATCTATACACTATGTCAAATTAGAAAAGAGTAGATAGCGCTGCGAACCGAGTACGATTTACTCAGGACAAATAGAGTATAGCGGGAAATTTAAAATAAGTTTCAACTAGGACATGGGCGTAGTAACAGGGTTAGCAAGTGATTTTTTTTAATATAAAAAAGGAATTGTTTAACAAGATATTGAAATAAACAAGGCAGATAATACACTTACGTTATTTATATGACATAAATTCAGTTGTCATAGACGCTCCAACAGCGGCTATTTTGTTTATTAACCTAACCGCTGTGGTCTAAATGGGTTTCGGGCTTTGTTGACTGATTTTCGTAGACGTTGTAAAATTAAAAACGCCTTATTGAATCATCAAACGGTCCATAACAATTTTAACTATCAAACTGCTCAACTATCAAATTTGAAATATCGAAATTAGCGGCGAGTATAAGTTGTACAGTTAATTTTTGACCATCTACAACAATATTTAACTTTTTATGTAGTTGTTAGCGAATAAAGCGTGGAGAACCTGAAGTTGTATAACAAAAAATATTTTTCTATTAGGTTCGCCTTGAAGATGCCGGTAAATATACATGTTGGGCCAACAACTCAGCTGGAGAAGAGAGTGTACGAGTAACGCTGGAGGTAACGTCCTCTTTGACGGCGCACATACAGCCCCAAGTTCAAACTGTAGACGTTGGGAAAGAAGCTAGCTTCCAGTGTATCGTCGGTGGACACCCAGTTACCAAAGTAACCTGGTTACATGATGGAAAGCCAGTTGTCAAAGATGGAAGAGTGGATGTTAGCAACGATCCTTACAGACTGCAGGTAATTTCACTATTTATTACAGTAGCATACATTATTATTATTGTTGAATGTATTTTTCACAACACTCTGGGATAATTGGAAATACCAACTCTGATATTTAATGAATTCATAAAAACTACATTTAATACTCATTTACAGTAAAAAATTAAATGTATAGTCGGATTGCTAATAGGTGACTGTTCGTAGCTACAAGTATCGATACACAATACTGTATGCTTTCTCTGTCTATATCATTATAATTATTTGTATATCCATAGTAACGTATAGTGACGCAAGTTGACAACTAACCTTCCAAATTATTTTAATAAAAAACAAAGCATTAGAAAGAAACCGCATGATTCGTAGATATCTTTACTAATTAGAGCACGAAAATAAATTCACAGCAGTACTCAAACAAACAAAATTATTAATTTTAAGGTAATAATTAAAAATAAGGAAAAACTTATACTCATACGTAAATTTTGGATTATAATTTGTTGTTTAATTAAATTAAATTTTTATGTTTCCCCTAAGTACAAAGTAATAAAATATTAAGTAAAAATATATTTATTCATATAATATATTGCTACAAGCTGTATTTAAATGTTTATTTTAATTTTAAAAAAGTTAGTCACTATCATTTCTTGTATTTATTATTATTGGATTAATATCATCAACAATCCTTTCCCTTTCCCACTATTCATTTATTAAATTTTCGATTTTTGTAACAGATTTTGCCCAAGTTTCTCAACTAATTTGATCACAGGCTACTTGCCACATTTTCAAAACTACGTAATCATAATAATTTTTTGTTATACCCCAAATTAGTTCAATGGGGTTAAACTGACAGTGATAAGGAGGTAATCTTAGTACTTCATGACCATACGTTTGTGCCAATGTATCAATAAAATAAACTGGTTCAGATTTTAATTTCCTTCGTTTTCTCGTGATTTTGTTAGTGAGAAGTTCAGAGTTATTACATTTTATAATTCTAGGAATTGTTGATTCGGAAATCTTTAAGGCAGCTGCTACTCTTTGATGGACACAAGATAGAGAAATAAGTGGCCAATTGTTCTCTTTTTCGGAACTAAAATATTCCAGTAGACTTAAAATTAAAGTTTGTGAATTTAACAATTGTCCGCAAGCTCTATTAATTAATATTATTAACAGACACTGACAGCTAAGACAAATAACAAAAAACATTTTTAAAATCGCTGAAAAATAGAATTATTATATGAATGCACTACTTGATACATACATGTAACAGTCACCTATCAGCAATCCGACTATAATGCTAAATTGTAACCATGGCGTGTCATGGCATTGGAGCTTTTGTTTATCAACTGTAACTATCATTATTACTTTAAAAAATGGTATTTGAAAATTTGTGCTTGATTCTACATTGAATCTGATTATTAAATAAAAAAAATTACTGTAAACTATTGCAATTTATTTTAATAACAAGATTTCACAAAAATTGTTCAAATAAACCACCATTTATATGCTGTTCACTTTTGATGAACTTTCTGAAACCACAGGGATTTCACCAATACAGAAAAATGCACAAAACCCGACCTCAGTTGCTCAAGGTTGGGACATTCATTCTACATGACAACCCTCGCCCTCACATCGGGAATGTCGTAACCAAAAAACTGCGTGAATATAGTTGAGAAGTGTTACTTTATGCTCCCTACAGTCCGGACATGAGTCTGCCAGATTTCGACATTCCCAAAGCTGAAAAAACCTATGTTTGGACATCGTTATCGATCTCTTAATCAATCAATCAATTGGCTTTTACAACCCCTAGAGGGTTTTTGCCACCTCCACAAACTTCTTCAATCTTCCGCAGTCACGCGCTTATCTTCTACAATTATGGGCATCGATTCTTGGCAGGTCTTTGTGTACATTGTCCACCCATCCCATTCGAGATCTTCTTCTTGGTCTGTTTGTGCCTGGAACGCTATCGAATACTCTTCTAACTGGCATGTTTTTGGGCATTCTGATGATGTGTCCATATTCTGGAACTTTTTATGAAGCCAATCACATCCGGTTCATTACAAAGGTCGCGCAGCTCATCATTTCTTCGGATTCTACATATTCCATCCTGTTGAACAGGACCGAAAATTTTCCGTAGAATTTTGCGTTCAATGATTTTTATCGATCTCCGGAAGAACTTAATTCTGCTGTTACTAGCACCATTCGACAGATGAACAGAGATGGTGTCTTGAACAAAATAGTAAAGCTTCCCAAACGTTAGGACTTGGTTATTGAAAAGCAGGGATACTATATTAAGGCACCAGTGGCGTAGCCAGGATTTTGTCTTGGGGAGGGCCGAATCAAATTTCGAGGGCACGCGGGCCGCATACGGCCCTGAACCTTATTTTTTATGGCCCCTGAAGTGGTAATCAAAATCACTTGAGCTTATTTAGGGGAAAAATATATTTAAAAATGTAAAATATACTCTCTTCCCCTTTTCTGTTTATAAAAAAATGTCAAGAAACCCTTCGGGATATTTAAAGTTCCGTCACTGCTTCTCATTTTGTATGTAAAATAGACTTCGACCCAAATCAGTTCGACGCCCCTGCTGTTGGATATTGATGGTTATATCAAATAATAATTCCATTATTTGTTGATAAAAAAAAATGTAATTGTTAATCCCTATATCAAAAACTTTCACTTGATTTTTTCTTCGATAAATACATATTTATTTATATTTTTCGCGGGATATATTTTTGAAGTCTCAATATTTCTCTTACTTATGTTCAGTTCTCTAAATCAGCCCCTTGGCCACAATTTGTATAGAACGAACAGACTCATGTGAGGGAATAAGGATTTCTTGATTATACCTACGAAATCCTAAAAATAACATGTAAATGTGCATTTTCTGTTAATTTCAACACTAATCATAATAAAATATAGCTTATTATTATTGTAAAATACATAAGTTATTTTGCTGTACGATTATGATAAAATTGCTAAATTTTCATTTCATTGGACCTTCAGAGGGGGCTTGTACCCCCCCCCCCCCATCTGAATACGCCACTGTTATTTAGTACAACTTATATCAGTCCTTTTTGTGTGTAAAACATTATAATTTCAAAAATACCTAAGAAGATATTGATATTCACATTTATCTACAAAATAAAACCAATATATTTCTACTATTTTTACTCTATTTCACGTTTGAAGTGTCATTTTAAAATTACATTCTGAAGGTTATACCGAAGTCAGATTTCCACTTATCTGAATCGAGTAATTAGTTGTTTAAAACAGTTTTATCATTTGACTTGGCGAATATTTTAGTCGATGTGTCAGGGGGAAAAAGGATCAACGCTCCCCTTCATATAATTCGTTCTGGGGCCGTACAGATGGCTAGAAAATAGTACAACTTACCCCACTTTCCCCTATATCAGTGATGGCGAACCTATGACACGCGTGTCACGGGTGACACGCCAAGACATTTTAGGTGACACGCATCGTTTACGGACGGTCTTTGGCCAAGAACAATAAACTCATCTGGGCTCAAGTGATTGTCGACTTGAGGTCCAAACTTGAGAACCTGGAGAGAAATCGTTTGGAGAATGAAAAAGAGTGCTACTACGAACAGGAAATTTTGGGTGCTTGAAACCGATTACCGGACACTTTAGCACTGAAAAATCTAGCGATGGCTTTATTCACAATTTTTCCACCTACGTACTTTTATAAGATCTTATTCTTGGCGTTAAATAATATTAAAACCAATAAAAGAAACCGACTGATAGATGAACTTAGTAGCGCTTGATTGGGCTTGAAGTGCACGAAATACCGACCTTCAATTGAATTTAGCAAATGCAAATCAGCAACAAAAAAGTCACAAAATGTAAAGAATTATTTGTTTTTGTGTTTTTAACAAATAAATACATCAAAAATATAACTATTTTACTAGGGCTGCGCATATCACAAAATTATGTATATTTCTACATGTGACACGGTACCCGAGTTAAGCTAGATTTTTACCCAATTTTGACACACCGAGCTCAAAAGGTTCGCCATCACTGTCCTATATTGAAGTGTTTTTGTATATTCATGTCCAATTTCAACTCTCTAGGTCCAGTTATTCGGTCACAATTTTTACCATACAGATGGACAGACGCGAATGCCAGTATAAGAATTTCTTGGTTTTACCTACGAAACCCTAAAAACACAACTATCTCGATCGAACATTAGATTTGCTATAAATTTGCGAACTGATTGAATAACACTGTTATATTTTATTAAATCTAGTATAAACCAAAATTCTTCCGGTGAAAATTTACATTGCCTAACTTGCTTTTTCCCGGATAACAAATCCAAAATCTATATTTTAGATTATGGATTTATGTTTCAGGAACTGTTCCACGGAAAACTGGGGTTCCATAAGATTCATGAGGGATCAGTGAAATTTGACAAGGAAACATTATTTTAGATAAACGGCTGAAATTTTGTTTCCTTAGAAATAAGAATACATTAATTTAAAATATACTTCAGACCTCGAGACCAATTATAATATATCTTTATTAACTTTTTTATATGTCAGAGAGACGTCCTTGAAAGGTTTCAAAATAATTAAACGTAAAGAAGTAATTAGGTTGGCATTATTCGAAGCAAGATATAATGGATCTGAAAATCTATTATATTTTCCCTTTGCTTATTAACTTCGTTCTGAGAACTATCTAGTTCTAAGAAAATCCTTAACTATCAATTACTATAGCTAACAGGTCCGTCTACACGAAATTTTAGAGTATGTAGGTAATCTAATTATTGGGCCGTATGAATAAAAATAAGCATAACCTTTTACTTGCAAATTATGAAGCAAATCCTCCCAACAATATGAATAAAAATGCAAGCAAAACCTTCTACTTATGAGTAAGAAGCAAATGTTTTTTTGTTGATCTTTTGCTCAAGACAGAAGTAAATGGTTATGAATAAAACAGACCTTTTACTTTAAATTATAAGCAAATGCTTTGAAAAACATGGATCTATATATTCATATACTCACTTGTGAAAAAGTTTTGTAGTGAACTAATTGCCATGGCGGATATTGTGCATTTAAGAAGTATGAAACATTATATTTCTTCATCACGTCGTACTGACATAAATGTTAGTTTCGCTTTGAACAGGAGAACATGGAGTGTTTAGCTAATAATTTTTAGGTAACTTTTTTTTTGTTGAGATATCTAGCTGATCTTGGATTTCAAAGAAGTATCGGGGAGGAACTTGGGGTGGAGCAATCCACAGTATCACTGACTGTCAGCAGTGTTGTTGATCAAATAGTTTCACAAGCTGGCAACTGGATTAAATTTCTTACTTCCCAAAATTTATTAGTGGAGGCGAAAAAAATGTGGCAAAGAAAATACCGTTTTCCAACCGCAGTTGGTGTCATTGACTGTACGCATATAGGGATAGAAAAACCGAAGATCCATGGAGATGAATATGTCAATCGTAAAGGAAAACCTATGCTAAATGTATAGGCAATTTGTGATGCCAGTGAAATGTTTACAAGTGTAGGTGTAAAGTGCCCTGAATCTGTACATGACTTTACACCAATAAAAATAAACTGATATGTCAAACATGGAACTCAGTACAGCACTTGTACAGTTTTGATAGTGTTTGTAGACTAATTTCAAGTTGACAGCAATGCGAAAGAAGTAGTACGATTTTGATAAATACTGATTTTCAGGTTTCAACATAAACACATCCTCTTGACCTTTTACTCACCGGTAGAAGCATTGACTTGTAAGTAAAAGGTAATCATTATTCATACAAAAAGAAGCAAATGCTTTTACTCCAACCTTTTACTCGAAGTAAATGCTTTTACTTCCACCTTCTACTTATGAGCATTTACTTCAACTTTATTCATACGGCTGACTATTTGAGAAGTGCAGAACAGGGGTCGATAATCGGCGTCTCGTCGAACGATTTTAAGCGGCCAATCAACAAGAAAATACAATGTTTACTTTTCGTATTCAGCGTAGCCAACAAATTAATGCCGTGTTTCTTAAAGCTAGTCCAGATTAGCGAGCCAATCCTGTAATGTACCGCGTAACGTTATGCTCGCTTGAAATATACGTGTCGCGAATGTATTTTAAACTTCTTGTGAACAGTCCAAGAGTGGATCATGCTACGAATATACCCTAAAAATAACTATTTCAGTTAGAGAATGTATTCCAAATATACAGTGTAACTCATTTTATGCGAAGTTCATAGGGTCACGTGGGTGGCTTGATTGAAAGACAACTCCTGGTTTTAACAATACAAATTTATTAATTATAAATTCAAATTACCAAGTATGGCATGAATTTGCACATGGAGTTGGGGAAGTCTTCGGTCCACCCCGTTTTGGCTAGGATTGGCTTGGACCTATCTCCGAGGCGGGGGCTACCCATCCGGGAGTCGACGAGCCTGGAGAAGTCTTCTCCCACTCACATGGTGACTACTTGCTTGGCTCACCAGCGGTACAAGTATCTGGCATCGATGTATTGGTCGTCACCGTGTGGACTAATACGTGTAGAGGAGTTGGCTACGTTCCTCTGCCTCAATATTCTGCGACATCCATCTATTTGTACTGAAGGTTAACCCAGTTCCAATATTCATTCGTCATGACAAATATTTCCTCATTACGAAAATGCGGCGTATGCATTTCGTAATCAGGCCACATACGTCAGACGCTGACAAATAGTTTTTTAATCAGAAAAATTAGCGTCACAATGTCTAGATGTCGTAATCCTACCTATGTGACAATATGTTAGGTTAGGATAAAGTTTTAGTTTTATTAAATTCTTGTTCAATCTTCACATGCATATACAACACACAAAAAATCTTGAAGAAGCTAAACTGCTGGCCTAACATGTCGAAAAATAATTAAAGAAATGTATTAACTTACATTTAGTATCTACTCTAGGTTATGTAAACTTTGTCACAAACGTCCATGCTTGCGAGCGTCAAAACTATCTCGAATGCATCCATCCAAATTCGCCGAATTCCTTTATGTTCGCGACAAAAACCGACTAGGAGTGGAAAACAAATTGTCAGTAAATTGTGATTTTCGTCAACTCGTTGAGGATTTTGAATATAATTCAATATACCATATGAGGGCTACTTTGTAAGTTTTTACAAAAACTAAGAAAACATTTTTTTTTTCTAGATAAACCTGTTTAATTGCTTTTCAAAATAGTCGCTTTTAAGATTTATACACTTTTGCATGCGTTCAAACCAATTCTCGAAACATTTTTTTCACTCTGAAGTTGGTATCTCTAAAACATTGTTTTCGAAGGCTTCAACAGCTTCTTAAGGTGATGAAAATCGCTGTCCACGCATTTTTTGTTTGATATTGGGGAACAAAAAAAGTCGTTAGGGGATAAATCAGGTGAATACGGGCAATGAGACATTAATTCGATGTTTTTCTTCTTCAAATAATCAATTGTTTGACGTGCTGTGTGGGAGCTTGCATTGTCATGATGAAGAATGATGCGACGTTTTTGGTTGTCTTTCCTGATTTTGTCGATGACTTCTGGCAAGCAAATTGTTGTATGCCATTCAGCTTTATCTGCTCTGCAATCCTCTAAAGGAATAGTTGCGACATGTTTAGTACAACCGAAGAATCAAGCGATCATTTTCTCGTAAGTGCTTTTGTGGGTTTCGGTTCACCTTGGAAGACCCAAACAGTGGATTGTTGCTTAGTTTCAGGTTCATATGAATAAATTCCAGATTCTTCACCTGTAACGATGTTGTATATGGATTTTGCAGTGCCTAGGTTGATTTTTTTTAGCATTCCCTTATACCAACCAACACGAGTCTTTTTTTTTGAGTTTGGGTCAAATTATGCGTAATCCATCGGGAACAGATCTTTTTCACAGCTTGAACATTTTGTTCATGCAAAATCTAATGTATTGCAGTCTGCGATATGCCAAAGGATGCCTCTATCTCACGGTTAGTCACATGCTGATCTTCTTCACTCATTTTGCGTCCAGCATCGATGTTTTTTTCACAATCGATGTTTTTTTCACAATCGATTTTGGTCGACCTTCACGAGATTCATCACTGGCGGACGCACGACACGACGAAATTCCGCAAACCAATTGTAAACAGTTTTTACTGATGGTGGTTCCTTACCAAAAGTTGAACGAAGCGAACCTATGCATTGTTGTTGAGTTAGGCTTTTACTAAAATCGTAAAAAATTATCCAACGAAAACCTTCATGAGTTATATCCATTTTTTCACAAACTTGTTTTTTTAAATTCTCACAAACTACTTGGTCAATTTATAAGCTGCTACTGATTTCACAATAACAAATGTCAAATTTTATGAATGTATCAATATATCAAATGACATATTTCAATATTGCCATCTAGTGGTCTTTTGTAAAAACATAAAAGGTAACCCTCGTATAACACCACTTTATTATTATAAATTAATACGTATAGGTAGAACTGTTGTTTATCATTTGGTTTTAAGTATTAAATAACATATTTTTTGACAATCCCGAAATAGGAATTTTAAATCCCTCATTGGCTAAGATTTTTTTTCGACGAGAATGCTGAAGCTACAGGAATGATGGAATAAGTGTATTGATACTTTAAATTTATGATTAAAATTATTAATATATAATGTTATTAATAAAATGCAGATAAAACTTGAACCGAATTCGTATTTTCTTACACTTGTATTTATTTATTAGATTCGTCACTTATCGAAGGAGGACCGTGGCATGTACCAGTGCGCGGTGGGCAACGAGTGGGATCAAGCCCAGGCAGTAGCGGAGCTTGACATGGGAGATGCAGGCCCAGAACTTGCCTATTGGTTCAGCGAGCAGACTCTACAACCCGGACCAACTGTTAGCCTTAAATGTGTAGCCACTGGAAATCCACCACCTCAATTCATGTGGGCACTTGATGGATTCCCAGGTAACGAATAATAATTTATATAAATAACTATACCGCTCCTGACCGACTATCCTCGAAAATTTTCTGAATTATCTGGTCACCATATAGCAGGGGCGCTCAGACTTAAACCATCGGTGATCGACCATAAAAGCATTAGGCGGCAAGCGATCGACTAGGTAAAAATAAAATACAAAGTTCATAAATGGTTATATTTATTAATTGCAAAGATACAACAACTAATGTTATTTTGATGTTGATGAATGGCATTGCATGTCATCTGCATACTTTTCATAAAATGGCACATAATTACAAAGTGCCAAACGCAAGCATGAATTAAGATGTTCGTCACTGAGCCGATTACGATATTTAGATTTAATTATTTTCATTTCGGAAAACGCAGACTCGCAGATATAAGTTGACCCATATAATGCTGTTAACTGAAGGGCTATTTGTTTCAAACATGGATATTTTTCTTCAGATAAACAAGCCCACAACTTGTTATCTGTTGTTCTGGCTTTGAGATGTATATCTGACATAATTTTCAAGACTGGAATGAGATCTACCTCATTCCAAATAATATCTATGAAATGTTAAATCTTAAATTATCATCTATTATTCTATCAGATAGTTTAATATTTAATGTTCGTTACTAAATTAATAACTATTAAATTACAATAACTGTAAAAAAATATTTAAAATACTTTTTATAAATATGTACGCGATCGACTTAAAAACCTCTCGCGATCGACTGTTTGAGCGCCCCTGCCATATAGGATAAGTTATTTTTCCAATTGTATTGCAATTGTATTTTAATGGTTAATCAAAAATATTAAAATATTCAACCGTTTTAATAGCAAACGATAAGTATTGAAAACAGGCGAGCACCAAGATGGGAGCTTACAGGCTTCAGCAACTCAAATAAACACCTAAAAAAAAAAATTTGATCGATTTGACTGTTTTCACGTCACTAAACACGAACATCGACCCCCTTCTTTCAAAAGTGCAAGCGGGCCAAAAGTTTTTTTGCGGTGCGGTTTCATCTTTTCACCTTGCTGTTACAAAAAAATAAATAAAAATATGTTTGCCTTCTAAGCCTGCCCTAAGAATAAATCCTGGGTGCGGGACTCTTAAGAAGGTAATATAATGTTTATGTAATGTAACAAATCTACATAAATAGACGTTTTTTGTTGCTAACTAAACAGACTGTAACAATAAATAATGTCAATTTGAGCGAAGACTATATGATTAAACGCCAAAGCCTTCAAAACACTCGTTCTCGCCTATCTGGAGATTTTAAACTCAACCGTGATTCATTTGTACACAATATACTGCTCTAATCTGCGTCCGGACAGTCCAAAGGCTCGCGGGCAAACCTCAGTCTTTCACCTCGTTGATTTGCGAACCAAGTGGGGCAAGTTACAGGTTTTTTGGATACAAGTCCTCATTACCTAAACCTGTTTTGGATAGTTAGTGGTGGAATTACAACATTTTAATCTTCTGCGAGACAGCTTGAGGCAAGTCACTATCGCGCAGAACAGTTAGGGTAAGGAATCAGTCGTCTCGAACGCCTGTGGGGCCAGTGCATGATTTGAACCAAGTATCTCTGTGTAGAAACAAGTTTGACGTTTTATAGCGTAATTAATAATGTTTTTAGCTACATCCAAAACGCCAGCGATATTCGAATACTGCAGCCATCTACATGCAACCGCACTGCTTGTACAATGTCGGGAGCATTTGATTTTATTACACAAAAAAACACTTGCAAGAGTTTAGAAATTATTAAGATGATAAACTACTGGCCAAAATTTTATTTAATCAATGAGTTATTTGTATTAAAATATGTTAACTTAATATGCGGTATAATATAGTCTTCGCTCAAGTGAGCATTATTTATTGTTACAGCCTGTTTAGTTAGCAACATAAATGTTTGTTTATGTAGACTATTTATATAAACATTCTATTACCTCCCGATACTTACCGTTTCCTATTAAAACAGTTAAATAATTATTTATCTCTCTTTGAACTACAATCGTAATACTATTTTAATAATTTTTTTGTCGGCAAGTGTATAAACCTCGAGGAGTGTTATATAAAACAGTGTGTTAATATAATTTAACCTCTAACGAGCAGGGGGCTGTGTGTGTATTTAAACACTCTAAATTAGCTTTGTTCGCGGATCAAGTTTCTGATAAGGTACCAACAGTTAAGGAATAAGTTTCTGAACAGCTTTAATGCACATATCCGATTTAAGACTTGTTAGATATTTTTGTAAATTGATTTGTAATCATGTTTGGTCAGTGCTCTCTGCATATTCAAACACTTTTTCCAAAATATTTTCTTGTTGTCATCATCTGAATTGTTTTCCTTATCAAAAAAAAAAAATCTTTTATGCTACTTAAAATCATCCCAGAAACCAAACCCTTTCTCCCCCAAATTTGTTTCTCTGGAAGTAGTAAAGTAAAATGAATGAAATTTAGTTTCATACATAATATTATAGTATACATTAATATTATAGTATACATTTTATTTTCGCCAAGATAATGTATTTATCCTGGGACATATTATGCCATTGGTATAATATGTAATAATTTAAAAAACAAATTAAGAATCAAATAGGAATAAAGTGAAATCAAAATGAGTCAATGAATGAAAATGAAATGTAATTGACGAATCAAATAAATCATATTACACATATTTTTTATATGTGGTATGGTGTAAAGCAGTCAATACACAGGAATTTAACATAATTGGTAAATCACGCTCGTACGAGTTTCTTGTTGATTTTGGGAACATTTCTTACAACGGCGTTAGTAACTACCACCACTACTCTACCAACTAACCATCTCTTCATTTTGGTTTTGGCACATTCTCTTCCTGTAGCAACAAAGTTCTTCTGCTAATACAACCAAGAAATCAAGTAGTGGAAACTTATTTGACGAACCTCGTTGTAGATAATCCAACTGTTTACAACAGCAACCATGAACATTTTCACTGAACCGTCATTACTTTCAAAGGGATCCCTTAAACTCTCCTCTTCCTCAACTTCTAATGATAATTAACGGATATCGCCTACAATTCTTGTTCCTTTAATCTTCTCTACAGGCGGACAAACTTCTCGTGGCCGGGCGTGAATCATGCGCGTGAAATTTGTAGTGGGGATTATAACTTTGGCGAATTGCATTATTTCCTACACACGCTGTTACAGTCAAGTGCATACAAAAGCGCAACATTCAAAATACCTATATTAAATATTTAAAATCATGGAGACAAAAAGCAAACTAGGTGGACGTGCTATTAATAGTCAAAGTCGAGAAATATTTAGCAATGTTCTTGATATTTGTAAGCCTATATTATTTACAATCTACTTGAAATTGCTGGAGTTTGGAAAAAGACGCGGGACGAGGGTGCTCTGGCCAATAAACAAGTCGACAAAGTGAACGTAAAATGCAGTAATTACTTAAATCAAGCAGCTACGTTTCTATAGTTTTGTTGTTCGACTGTGATGGGAGGAACTTGTGTTTATAGACGTACCTAACTGATAAATATAATGTACACGTGTAAGAATGTGAACTTGTTTCTTTGACTGTTCTCTGTATCTGTCTCTGTCTTTCATAGTGCCCTCTCTATGCGCACCATTAGCCACGCCCGGCCACGAGAAGTTTGTCCGCCTGTACATGTGGTAAAAATACTACTGGGTTATATTAATCCCGTTCAAATATACCATTGGGATCATATGTCTCAAGACAAAAAAATATTGTTAATACTTTGTTAAAAAGAAACAATCTTATAAAATATTATGTCAACAGTGCCGCAACAACATAAATTAGCGCCTGGTGCTTAAAATTATTTGGCGCCCCCTCTCTAATTACATACGCAATTTTTAAAATTTCGTGGTAGGCTGATTGCATCAGTAAGGGAACGTTTAAGACATTTACTTACGTTGTTTTCTTCACCAAAATATTATTTAAGATATTTACTTTCCATATTTTATCGAGAATCCTTAAAATCTTATTGTTTTATTTTGATGCAAGTGGAAATAAAAAACATAACTTAATTCATAAAAATCACAAAATCACCAGTAAAGGAACACTTACTCCTAATAAAGGAACTATCTTATTACCAGTAAAGCAAAATACAAAAATATATATTATAAAGTCATTTTTTAACAATGAATTTATAAGAAACATTCGTTGGTATTATTTTTTGGTTTAGTTTTAACGTTTTTCTTTGGTTTGGTTGAAATTGCAATATTAACGATTATATTAACAAATTATGTTAATAAACTCAAAAATCATGATAAACATATAATATAAAAAGGGACAAAATATAAACTCTAGGTCAATGAAACACAAAATGAAACACAAAAGGGCTAAAGAAATATTATATTACATAACTGAAAATCATATTAAATAAGAAAATATAGATTTAATGAAAAAAAATAAATAAATAAATGGGATATTTAAACAACAAATAATAAATATTTTAGTATTTTAATAATATATTATATGATCACTTTAACGAAATGGAAAATTAAATTAATTGAACTTTTCTGGCTTTTAACTGCGAGAATTCGTTAGTTAAGTCCAGCGCCTGGTGCTGCGGCACCTCTCGCACCACCCTTGTTGCGGCACTGTATGTCAAGCATGATATTATATATTTTGGCACTAAATAAAAATAAAAATAATGTAATTACTTACGTTTTACACGAATTATACACTTATACGCACTACAATGCACTCGCACCGGCTTGTTTACCACTTTGAAATACTGTCCCAATAGGGGCAAAAGGGTTAATACGTCATTTTATAATATCGTACAAAACAAGTAGCAAGGGACAGACTTCATGTAATAAGACACATATAATTCATTTGTTTACAAAAAAGAATAAGTTGGTATAACGAGAATAACTGCACTATCTTAACAAACCGTTCGTCTTTGACTTTCTTATGCCGAACGCACCTGTAATTGTCTGAAGGTTACCTTGAATAACAAATATCTTGTCAGAAACAGTAACTATTTCATCCGTGAACACTAATAAATATATTGCCCACGTCTGATGCTTTAATATGTAAAAAACTTCATCCGAAAATAAAGCAAATGGGAAATAATTTATAAGTATACTAATATTTATTTTTTATAGTTCCAGACAACAGTCGTTTTTTGGTTGGACAGTACGTTACAATTCACGACGATGTGATCAGCCACGTGAATATCACAAATGTAAATGCGGAGGACGGTGGAGAGTACAGTTGTACAGCTCACAATAGTGTGGGAAAAGTTACACACAGTGCCAGAGTCAACGTTTATGGTCTACCTTTTATACGAGAAATGCCGAAGATCACTGGGGTTTCTGGGACAGACCTTATTATCAAAGTAAGCAACAAAATATTCGAACATTTACCTTAATGTATGCATTCGTTTAGAATTCTTTGGTTATGCGAATAGTTGCACCATTGTGATGCAGATTCTTTTACTTTACTTTGTGTCCTTTTCTTGCTTATTTAAGAGAAGTTTTACATTCTTAACTTTTTTGTTATATAATACAGGAGATTGCTTTCATTATTTTTAAATATTTACAATCGTTACAATCTTTAAATTGCTGTTTCTATGAAAATGTTGAAAACATTAACGAAATAAAATATAAAATGTAAAAATATAAGAGTCTGTTTTATATTTTTGAATAAATAATAAATGGCGTAACATACCAGACTTAATGCGCAAATGGTGATTGCAGTTTTTTAACCATTTCATTGCTAACCTCGCAGTCGTGCGGTCGATTCAATAGCTAGTTTGCCGCTTGTTCATCGCAATCCTAACAAGTTTTTGCGTCGATACATAACCGTTGATGAAACCAGAGACAAAGAAACAGTCGAAAGAGTGGGTTTCTGAAATCGATTCGGCTCCAAAGAAGATGAAGACAGTGAAAACGGCCCACTTGATGGGCACGTTTTTTTGGGATGCACGCGGACTTCGATGGCGATTGAGTACTTGAATAATGGAGTACTTATAAATTGATAAATGGAGAATATTATGCGCTCTTATTGGACCAGTTTAGCGAAAAAATTAAGAAAAAATGCCCACATTTGGCCAAGAAGAAAGTACTTATCCATCAAAACAATGCACGGGTGTACACTTGTGTTTCGATGGCGAAAATGCTTGAATTACTTCAAATTGTTGCTGTATCTACCATATTCATCAGATGTGGCCTCCAGCGACTTTTTCCTGTTTCCAAACATGATGAAATGGCGCTTTCGGAAAAGGATTCAGGTCGAACAAACACGTCATCGCCGAAACAGATACCTATTTTGAGGAAATCTTGGAAAAACGCTGGGCGAAGTGTATCGAGCTAAAAGGAGACTATGTTGAGAAATTAAAATTAATCAAACCAAAATAATGTGTTTTTCAATTGTTTTGTAAGGGCTTATTTACATACCCTCGTCTTTTCTTTGACCATAACACTTTCTCGTGTCTTTTGCATGTTTGGTAGAAACTAAATCCTAAAAACATATATTTTTTTTACGTTTTAGTGTCCAGTTGCTGGATATCCTATTGAATCCATAACTTGGGAAAGAGATGGACAGACTTTACCAGTAAACAGGAGGCAACGAGTCTACGCTAATGGTACACTAGTGGTAGAGCAAACACAAAGAAGAGACGACCAAGGAACTTACACTTGTCAGGCCAGTAACAGGCAGAGGAACACCGCTAGAAGAGATGTAGAAGTACAAATATTAGGTATGTAACATAAAATTATGTCCAAATAAATCCAAAATGGCACTTCTGCCAATAGTATACACCTCTTAATTTCACAGGATGCGTTATTGCTGTGATACTTATTTCTTCTTTATGTATGCTTCTGTCATGTGCTTTCATCGTTTTTCGAGAAAGTCTCTGTTTTCTAGTATTAATAATAATAATAATAATAATAATAATAATATTTATTGAGAAATATCACGAGGATAATACATTTTACAATAATTAAAATTAAATCGTACAGAAAAAAAGAGACATTTTTAACAAAAGGGTGCACTATTTTTACATTATTTTTACATTTTTTTTTTTTATTTTTTTAACACCAAAATTTTAATTTATCAGCAATTAAATTAAATAGAAAAGTTTTACAAAAAGTACAATTAGTTTTATATTTATATTTTTAATACATTAACTTAAGCCAATAATATTACAGTATTCAGATTTGAATTAAGTAAAATAAACTATGATTAAGTAATCGAATCATAGTAATTGTAAATATTACGTTTAAATTCTTTTAAATTATTGGACAATTTAACATCTTCTGGTAAGGAATTGTATTCTTTACAACCCTTGATAAATAGTGCATTCGTAGATACATTAAGGTTTATTTTTTTATATACATAAATATTACCACTAGTTCACGTGTTATAACTATGAATTTCATGATTACAAGTAATAAAATTAGTCAGATAGTTTTGCTCTTCATGAATAATTTTGAAAATAAAAATAAAAGTTAGAATTTTGATTTTGTTTTTAACATTTAACCAACCCAAAGTGTCAAGCATTAGGCGAATAGGAGTAAATCTACCACACCTCAAAATTACTCTCATGCCTCTATTTTGAAGTTTTTGGCGAGCCTGTATACTCGTATTGTCAAAAAGAAATGAAATAGTAGCACAATAATCAAAATGTGGTTGTATGATTGATTTATAAGTTATGGACTTAGCCCAACATGTAAGATGTTTTGAAACGCGAGAAAAGAAATACAATTTTTTTGAGATTTTTTTATGTATATATTGAAAATAACTCTTGCAACAGTCTAACATGAGTCCTAAGTATTTAATTTCATTAACAAATTCTATAATTTTCCCATTCATTGTTAGTTTATAATTTTGTATATTTATATTAGACATTTTATATTTACTAGTTCGGTAATAAAATGCTTAAATACATTAATCAAAGTATTTTCCGTCGGAAGCTATGACTTCTTCCCACTTTTCTGGCAAAAATTGAATTCCGCGGCGATAGAATGGTCTGTCTTTTAAGTCAATCCATTCAGCAACCCAATTTTCGACTTCTCCGTAGTTATGTAAATGTGTATCTTCCAAACCGTGTTGCATAGATTAGAACAGATGGTAATCGCTTGGGGTCAGGTATGGAGAATACACTGGGTGTAGAAGAAGCTCCCATTCGAGCTCCATAAGTGTTTGTTTCACGGCTATAGCAACATGGGACCGAGCTTTGTCATGGAGAAGAATCACTTTCCGGTGATTTTGTGCAATTCTGGTCGTTTTCGCATCAAATATCATTCAAACGCTCCAAATTTATCGATAACGTTCGGCAGCGATTGTTTCCTTTAGGTTTAACAGCTTATAATACACGACAGCCTCCATATCCCACCAAATAAAGAGAATTGCTTTGTTACCATGAATGTTTCGCTTTGGCGTCGATGTTGATGGTTGACCTGGATTCACCCATGATTTCTTGCGTTTCGGGTTGTAGAAATACGATCTCACGATACGCCACAAGAAACTCTTCTTTTTATACCTTGCAAGCAAAGAAATCGAGATGTTTAAGCAATGGCATTTCCGGTCAATTCATATGCCAGCCATTTCCATTTCTTTCTGAATCTTTACCATGGCTTGTAAACGTCGACGAGCTGTTGAGCCCATTCTTTGAGTTATTGAACAAGATTTTCTTCCAAAAGAGCTTGTAGTTTTTCATCTTCGAACTTTATCAATTGACCTGGCCGCTGTTTATCGTGAAAGTTACAGGCACCACTTTTAAATCGTCGAAACCCATCTCTAAATACTGTTTCCGATGAAGGACGTTCACCATAAGTTTTCACAATCAATAGATGAGCTTCAACTGCAATTTTTTTGAAATCAAAGTAGTGTAGTAGTACATCAGAAAAATAACTCTATCGCGTTCTATTGTAATTCAGTTATAGAATAAGGTACACAAAGAATAGCGTCTGATGAATTTTAGTAGCAAATGTTCACACTTCAAAATGACATAAGAGACATCTGTCGCTGCCCACTTTATATGCACTTAGAGCCATCTACACATGAACAGTGGATTTCAATGCAACCTCTTCTTATAAAACAGCTTATGAACGAAATGAAATAAATAACAATAACATTGTTTTGAATTCTAGTTCCTCCCAAAATTCTTCCAATCCAATCAATGACGAACATACTTCGTGAGGGAATGAGAGCAGCTATATCCTGCCAAATACTGGAAGGTGATTCACCCATTACCTTCAGATGGCAAAGAAACGGTAAACCATTGACTGGTAACGCAGCACATGGTACTTCAACAAGACGTATAGATGACTACTCCGCTTCTCTGGTGATAGAGCAAGTCAGTTCTGCTCACAGTGGCAACTACACTTGTGTGGCCAGTAATGTGGCAGGAAGTGAGAGTTTTACCGTACCACTTACTGTTAATGGTAAGTTTGATAGTTTTCTTTTAGAATGATCATGTTCCAGACGGGCAGTTTCTTTATTTTTCTTGTAGTGCCACCAAGATGGACGATGGAACCATCGGATTCTAGTGTAGCTGCTGGGCAAGATATTACGTTGCACTGCCAAGCAGATGGTTATCCAACACCTACTATTACTTGGAGAAGAGCAGTTGGTAAGATGACATATTTTTTTATAAGAAATTATAGATTATAGTAAAAATACAAAACTCGTTTTTGACAGGTATAAACAAGAAATTCTTATACCGTCATTCATGTATCTATCTCTCTGTCTGCACGGTATAAATTATTGCCAAGTAGAGAAACAATTCGTGATGTTGACATCCCAAATTTTAATATTATTATATATTTTGACACCGAAGATTGATGATGACTGGACTCTTTTAGTAGAAATGTTTCTAAATAATCTCCAGAATCTACAATAAAATGTATGACGAATAAAAAATAAATTTTTATTTTTCCTGAAATAACCTGATCAAGAAGAAACTTTTCTCTACTAAATAATTTCAGTACCTTTCGGTTATTTGGATAGACGTTGATAATCAAATTAATTTCCTAAATTGCACATATAACGTTTCCGAAAAAAAATTGATGTGAAGTGTGAATATTCACACATTTCAGGGTTTCGCAGGTATATAATAAGTGAAGGCGGTATGCTGAGTGTGTAGGACAAATTTTACTTTGTAGTAATCACGGCAAAATGAACGATATTTTTAAAATAATTTATCGTCTGTTAATCATATAATAAGATAATTATTAAATTTACGCTCTTAAAAATTAAATACAACATTTGTCAAAATATAACTAGAATTTTGACAAAATAATTTCAACATAATAAAAATGCAAAAAAAAAAACAGAAAAAATTAAATTCACTCAGTGTACTCGAATTCGAAACCCTTCGTTTACCAGCGAGTTTTAGCTTACGACACCAGTGCTCTAACCAATAACGCCATCGTACGCCTTGCATGTGAGTGTCTTACATTGGTATAACTTTTGTACTTTGTGAACCAAAAACCACAAAAAATGCGTTATTTTCCGAAAACATAATCTGATCAAAAATTCCTGTTGTACTATTTCGGTTCACACCAATATACATTACTTAGAATCTTTTTAGATTTTTAGTTTAAACCATCTGGGCTACAGGGTGTGGGACAATTTTTTTTTTGCACAATTTTGACAAAAATCAAAATAATTTATTTTACAAAAATAAAAATTTGATCGTTAATCCACGTACTAAGGGCTTTCATTTGATACCCTACTCATAATATAAAAAAATATTTTTGTTTTCGATGAGCACATATTTGTTTATATTTTTAGGGGGGTATGTTTTTTAGATGTTTTAGTATTTTTCCTATGTGCGGGTCAAAGAGTTGTATAAGCATGCCAAATTTCAACTCTCTAGGTTTAGCCGTTTGGCTACAATTTTTACCGAACAGACAGACAGACAGACAGACAGACAGACAGACAGACAGACAGACAGACAGACAGACAGACAGACAGACAGACAGACAGACAGACAGACAGACAGACAGACAGACAGACAGACAGACAGACAGACAGACAGACAGACAGACAGACAGACAGACAGACAGACAGACAGACAGACAGACAGACAGACAGACAGACAGACAGACAGACAGACAGACAGACAGACAGACAGACAGACAGACAGACAGACAGACAGACAGACAGACAGACAACAGACAGACGACAAAATGACGGTATAAGGGTTTTTTGGTCATACCTACAAAACCCTAAAAAGGAGGTTGACTGATACACCCTGTATTTATTGATAAATATCTTCGTATTAATGAATCTTCGCAGTACAAACCCCTGTTGTTCAATGGTCAACTATATTTGATTCGCGCTTCGCGTTATTCGCGTTTATTTGATAAATACACTATCATAAATGTAACAATTAATTTCCCCATATAAGTTATCAAAAAGTAAAAATAATTCTTCCATATTTTTTAGGTGAGCAACCAGGAGAGTACAAAGACTTTTTATTCGAGCCAAACGTCCAACAGTATCCAAACGGTTCTTTAACTTTCACACACGTTAGCAAGGACAGCGAGAGCCAGTATGTATGTGAGGGTAAAAACACAATTGGAAGTGGTGTGAGCAAAGTTATTTTCCTGAAAGTCAATGGTAAGAATTACTTACTTACTAACAGTTGTAACTACTCAAGCTACTATATAATGTAAACAATGTGAAATAAATTAAATCTTAAGTTGAAATATTAAAATAGGCCAAATATTTTTAGCAGGAGACTTATTTTTTTTATTTTCTAGTTTTACTGAAATTTGTTTTAATAACTTTGAAATTCTCCTCGGTCTTCAATTTTAAATACTTGCTTCTTTATCACTTGATTTTGTTCCCAATTCTTCCTTGTCGTCATCAGAGGCATCAAGAATAGATTGAGGCTCTGTCCGGGCCTCTAAGAACAACCAGGCCCGGGGAATTCTATTTTCCACCCATTCTCATCGAACTTGATCTTCATCTTCAGCCTCGTTCATCATGGAAAAATTTTGGACTGCCTGTAAAAAGAGCATAGGCAGTCAATTATGTTTTTCCATATCGCCAGTTTAATTGCTAGTAACTTCAAGTTAGTGATGTTACGTTAGTATTTTTTCTTATTTTTGAGAGCTCCATGCATTTATCTGTGACATAATTGAACGAAGCCAGGTGTTCTTTGGTTGTTCTCCTCTTCTAATGCCATGTGAGTTGTGTACTATAGTTTGACGACACATCACACTAGAGTATTCTGAAAAAGTGTGCCCTAAAAATCATACTTTCTTATTTTTATTTGAAAATGCATGTCTATTTGGCCAGTTATTTTCTTGTGTTCTTTATATGTTACTCTTCCCTATACTCCGCACTATTTATTCAGTCTAATTTTGTTTTCTACTTGATCTTTCGTAAGATTTCACTGCTTCTTATACTACTTTTAAATTTGTCCGATGTTATCCAAGCCTCTGGCCCATATATCAGTATTAGGATCAGTAGAATAACGTCATCCCCACCGCGCTGAATTTTCTTTTGGTCCTGCTACTAGGGTTGACAATTAAGGAAGACAAAAAAAAACTCTTTTCTGGGTGCCTATGGGTTTCTAAGTGACGTGCCTTTAGCGGTTTTGGGCGTAGTTGGTCCATAGTGACAATTTTGTTTTGTCTTCCGGCAGATTTTTATCCATGGTAAATAAGATGTTTTAATGCTATTTAATAACCAAGCAGTTCCTGCAATGCCACCTGTTATTTCTCTGTCTATTTCTCTGTCTACTGAAAGTCTGATGAAAATATAGATTCCAGATACCTAAATGTTTCCTCTTCTGGAATAACCAGGTGTTTTTCCGGTTTTATGCTGATCATAGTTTTCGTTTTTTCTCAACTGGTTTCGTTTTATCTCAACTGTCTTTTCTTATTAGGCCAGTTATTAGCAGGGTCGTGCTGAGGATGAAGCGAGTAAGGAACTCGCCTCAACAAAAAACGGATCCAGAACTGGATAAAAGAGTGTAATTGTTTTGCTCATCGCTTGAAAATTTTGAAAGGTTTCTTTTTTACTTGCCCGACCTTAATATATAAGGGGCAAGTAGGTATTGTAATCGCCAAAAATTTTCGATGTCGAGATTTTGACTGATGACCACGTTTCATGGTCCAGGGAATCCAAAAAACCTATTTTCGAAATGCCGTCCGTATGTGTGTGTGTCTTTGTGTGTGTATACACGATAACTCAAGAACGGTTCAACTTAGAGAATTCGCTCTGGTACTAAAAATTCTCCTATTAAATGGGAAGAACCCTATTGTTTTTTGTGAAGATCGGTGGACTAGATATGGGAGTTTACTCATGTCGATTTTAAGATTTTTGCGAATATTTAGCAACAGATAAATATTTCGAAAAAATTTATTGAACAAAAGTTACTATAAATGCAATAACTTTTATTTGAGACGTTTTTTGATAAAACGAAAAATTTCGAAAATTTTTTGTAAAATTATTTAAAATTTTTCCAAGTCTCAATTTTTACTTGCCCGACCTTAATATATAAGGGGCAAGTATTGTAATCGCGAAAATTTTCGATGTCGAGATTTTGACTGATGACCACGTTTCATGGTCCAGGGACTCCAAAAAACCTATTTTCGAAGTGCCGTCCGTATGTGTGTGTGTCTGTGTGTCTGTGTGTCTGTGTGTCTGTGTGTCTGTATGTCTGTGTGTCTGTGTGTCTGTGTGTCTGTGTGTATACACGATAACTCAAAAACGGTTCAACTTAAAGAGCTAGTTCTGGTACTTAAAAATTCTCCTAATAATTGGGAAGAACCCTATTGTTTTTTATTAAAATCCGAAACCGGAAACGGAAGTTATTAAACTTTAAAATTTAAAAAAATTCGTAACTAGTAAAAAAAAAATTTGTATAGGACATAATTTGATGTATTTTTGAAGGTTTACCTAAATCTACTTTTAATTTTTTTTTTTTTATTATTTTTTTTATGGGAAGGCAAGTGAGCGGAGGTCTCCCTTCGCCACTGGTTTCATACTTATATGTAACGTTTCCATGGTCATGATAATTAATTTGTAACTAGTAAACCAAGCCTTGGACAAAATTTTGTATAGAACATAATTTGATGTATTTTTGAAGATTTATCTAAATATTTAATTTTAATTTTTTTTTAATTTTAATTTTTTTTTATGGGAGGGCAAGTCTAGCGGATCTTTCCTTTCGCCACTGGTTTTTGTTGGTCATCACTTGAATTTTGAATATTGTTTCCTTTTTTTATTGTTTAGGTTACTGTGTAAATTTTCTTAACTATTAACAATTACTATTTTGTTATCTGCATAACATAATTCTACTCTTACTACATCTTTTTTATTGAATTGTACTTTTAAACAACTAAAATTTCAGTTATGTTGTTCCTGAAATCATACTATTATTTCATAATAACATAATTTCTCTTTTTTAGCTCCAGCATATTTCCCACAAAAATCCAAACAAATCCAAGTAGTTAAAGGTGAACAAGCTCACCTACAGTGTACAGCAATGGGTGACACTCCCATAGACATCAGTTGGAAACAAGGTGGACAACACATCGCAGATACTGGCGATCAAAAATATTCCATCCGAGAACAAATTTTAGCAGATGGAATGGTATCGGAGCTTGGTATTTCAAGAACTATAAGGCAGGACACGGCAGTGTATTCATGTTTAGCAACGAATGCTTATGGGCAGGATAGCATGAATATTCAGTTGATAGTACAGGAAATTCCAGAGCCGCCTAGGAATATAAGAATAACTGACCAGCAGTCTAGAAGTATAGGATTAAGTTGGACGCAAAGCTATGCTGGAAATAGCCAGATAAATAATTATATTGTACAGTATAAATTAGGGTCTGGTAAGTGTCCAAATCTTAAAGCTAATTTTATGTACAGTTTCTATTTAATTCAGGGTTGCCAAGTTGGGCGATTAATCCCAATTTGGGCGATGTAAATTTGTTAATTTTGCGACTGATATTTCACATTTTGCGATTCACGCAATTTGGGCGATATGTATTTTTTCCTTTAGCGACATGGGTGATTTTACGAAATACCAACTACAAATTCATATTTCTCGCATATCAATATATTTTTACGCAAAATGATTAATAGTGACATCTAGGTCTTCATAGAGAACTAAGGGAATTCTGGGCAATTCTATCATTTAACTGTTGAGTACTACTGAAACAAATAAATAAAAATTGTAAAATGAAGTTGATGACTTATAAATATTTTTTTAAACATTTGTGTGCTGAATTCATAAGATGTAATATGTGTTTTCATGTTTACGCCTCTGTTATGCTATGCGGTTTCTATAGTTTAATATACGATTTGGTCTCGGGTTCGAATCCCGTTCAGGCATGGAAATTTTCTGAAATAAAAATTGTTCTGACTAATTGCCATAGCAGCAAAAGCCATTAAGTTAAAAAAATATATATACGATTTCCATAGTTTTAATTTAAAGTCTATTACAAACGTTTAGGCGGAACTAGATTTTCAAATTTAGTAACTTTTGTAGATTGATTGAAGCTTTTGCTAATTTTGTTCAGGAAAAGCCAACTTCAATATATAAAAAAATAGCTAATGACAACTTACAAAAGTGAAAATTCCAGTTAGTTCCGCCTAATCGTTTGGAATAGACTGTGTTAGCAAATGTTGGCGATTTTGAGCGACTTTGGCGCCATCTTTTGGCGATTTCAGATACCAAATACTTGGCAACCCTGATTTAATTTTTTAATGATTTTTAGATGTGTGGCCCACACAACCAGCCAAAGTAACAGTACCAGGCTCACAAGTTTCAGCAACTGTTCCAAACTTACGACCAGCCCAAGTTTACTACGTTCGTATTTTAGCCGAAAATCGTCTTGGACTCAGCGAACCTAGTGAAATTTTACAAGTTAGCACTCTTGAAGAAGGTAAATTAGTTTCCTTTTAGTTTGGGAATATATTTAAAATTAATATTATTACGTTATAATAAAAATTATTCAATTATTTGATATATTAGAAAATATATCTTCCTAGATTTATACGATTATACGGTTGCCTCTTAATTTCGGGATTGCGCTAAACTAGTACTGCCATTTGGCAACTGACGCGTCTATCATAAAGTTTGATATATTTGACAGCATACGTATTCAGAACGTTTTTATGTACGAGAGCTATTTGTGTTGTTTTCAGTAACTTGAAAAAATTCACCTCAACTAAAAATGGAATTAAGTCGTGCACATTTTCGAGCTATTATTTTTTACAACTTTCGACGTGGATTAATCCACAGTGCAACGATGAACTTAATTCGACTTGGCGATGAAGCACCATCAAGGACTACTGTTTATCAATGGTTTGTCGACTTCAGTCGTGGCCGTAGTTTGCATAAGGACGAATTTCGTGAAGGTCGTCTAAAATCGGTTGTTGTTCCGGAAAACACTGATGCTGTGCGTAAATTGATACTGCAAGATCGTCATATGATTTATCGTGAGATTGAGGTATCTTTGGGCATTAGTGGAACCAGTATACATTCACTATTGCATGAATATTTGGTCATCAAAAAGATTCTTTTGCGTTGGATCCCACATAATTTGACAATCGGAATGGAAAATGCCTCAATCGGAGTGGAAAAAATGCTTCGAAAATTGATTCAAACGCATGCAAAAGTATATTGATCTTCATGGAGAATATTATGAAAAACAATAAAGCCACTTTTGTTGATAAATAATTGTTTTTGATCTCAAATCCCGAAATATAAATGGCAATCCTCGTATAAATAAAAAAAAAGTAAAGGACCAAATATAGTTCCTTGCAATACACCACAAAAAAAATACAGCTCTCACTGAAATATTCGTTGATGCAGATCATTTATTCTGTCAGACAAATATCTTCATAAAAAGTCCAGAAATATATCACGGAAGCTATTTCTTAAACACATTTTCATTTCAGTAATACAATTTAGCATTTATTTACTTATTTATTTATCGTTAATATCTGTTTATTTAATAAATTATTTCTTTATAGTTCCAAGTGGCCCTCCAACGGATATCCGTGCAGAAGCCAAATCCTCTACAGAACTAGTAGTAACTTGGGAGCCTCCAGCTAGAGAAACATGGAATGGCAATCTCCTCGGCTACCACGTCGGTTGTCAAGAAGTAAACGACAACACCATCAACCGCTCCCAAGCCTACACCTTCAAATCCGTCGAAGTCCGTGCACATTATGGTGGAGAAGCAACCATTCAAGGTCTCTCCAAATACACAACCTATAATGTTATAGTACAGGCGTATAATAGCAGAGGAAGTGGTCCATCATCCAGTCCAGTCTCAGCCAGGACGTTAGAAGATGCTCCAACGTTACCTCCGGAAGGTGTACAGTGTAATGTGATGAGTGCACAGAGTTTACATGTTAGTTGGGATCCTCCCTTACCTGAAGGAAGAAATGGGATTATTAAAGGATATAAGGTTACACATCATTCTGTCAGTGAATGGCTTGGTGAGTTATTTCCGTTTTATCTAAATAAAAAGTTTAGAATTGATTTCTCTCTTAAACGAGGTTTTCAGACAATACAAGAGACCAATTATTAACCCTTTACTGCATGAATTTTTATTTTTTGCTGAAATAATTCATGTGCATTAGGAAATGGTTCTTATTGATAGAAAAATTCATTTAAAAAATATATTTAATATATTAATTATTATTTTTATGAAAAAATAATAATTAAAATAATAATTTAGGGTTTGTGCCATACATGGAACATTATGATTCTACATTATGTTACAAAAGAAAATGATTCCGTATTATTTGCTCGTCAATTGGTAGGTGTTCTTCATTAGGGATTAAAAGCAGTCGCCCTCGAATTTTTGAAAGAAAAGGTCGTATCTTCTAGTTGTCCTTTCTCAATAAATTCAGAATTATCGTTGAAGTGCAAATTCCGCTTGATATCCTCAAATCTATTGCAGCCCATTACTTGAGATACTGCAGGATCCATTGCTGTGTATGTGGCATATATGAACATTCATGAAGTAACGTGCTAATTCCGTTTTAAAAGTAAAATAAAAAATAAAAAACGGAATATACCATAATATGGCACACTATGCGGTAAAGGGTTAAGACCATAAGTTTAATTTAATTATTTATTGTTTTATAGAAAATAAAATGTTTTTTCAATGTTTAACGAGTTTTGTTTACAGATAAAGATGATCAACAAACGAAAGTGACTTCTATGCAACGAACCACTATACCAGGACTTAGAAAATATACTAATTACAGTATCACAGTATTAGCTTATACAGCAAGAGGCGATGGTGTTAGATCCGACCCAATATATTGCCAAACTGAGGAAGACGGTAAGTTATTTATATATTTTCTTCGATTATCGACCTTGAAAATTTGTTTAATTTTGAATATTATCAGGAAAAAGGTCTGTTTAAATAAAATTCAATGATTGAATAGACAGGTTGGATAAGCACTTTATCTTCTTCAGTATACTGTATAACAAACAAGAGAAAAAAAACATTTTTTTAATTCTACAAATGCAATCTGATATCTAAGTATTTTTTTTTTATACCAATATTATTTTCAATCCTACTTACACAATCTAATTAATCAATTCAATTTACTTAATTTCTTTTCCAAATTATTGTCAGTATCATATTGCATGCGTTATCACAGTCCAAAAATATCACAGTCCACATATTAAAACAATTAAAATTTAAATTAAAAATATCAGTCAGTTATCACAGGTGTGTGTTGAGAAAGGTGTGAGAGAAGTATGATGGTCCCCACTAATATATTCAAAATCGTCCCCACTATATAATAAAAGCAGTTAGATATGTTATTTATATATGTATATAAAAGAGGAAAATTGTTTGTTCGCTATGCACTGCAGACACAATTACTCTTTACGACCCAACGGAATATTATGGTTTAAAAAAAAGTTTTTAATTATATTGGTTCGTCAAAATAGTTCTGATAAATATAGTGAGAAAACAGATTTTTTTTTGAATAGTTGATTGGATGGCTATGTAACACTGCATGGTGTCCTGTTGCATTTAGTCAACACCGTTATTGTTCGGGTGAGACGTTACTTTGAAGCAAACGCCTGTATCTGTTTTTTTTTTCTTTCTTTTTTTTCTTTTTGCAAATGTTTACAAATTTCTTGTTATTTTTTATAATTAAATGGCAAATCTAGGAAAATTGTTCAATATCGGGTTAATCTGCTAATTATTTATATTTTTTACCTACAATAAAGCATAAGATGGCCTATTTTATCTGCTAGCTGCAATCTCTTCGCTTAATTATTTTTTCGCATATTTTCCAGTTTAATAGAAATAGATAAATAGTAGGTCATATTATTCATCAGGTCGGACAAAGTACTACAACGGAATGTCCCTATCTGGTACAGTTCTTCACAAGGGCTTATATTCGGCCCCAGATTTTGCCTTGTTCATTGCCTTCAATCTTTACGGTATATCGATGTCTTACTTTATTTTTCAACCATTCCTGACTCAAGTTCATGGTCTCCTTGCATTGTTATTCACGTCTAAGTGTGCAGTTACATTGGATGCGGATACGTGCGATTTTTTGAACGCACGAGAACTGACAACAAAACAAACACACGAAGTTAAATGGGTATGGTTACAGTACATGCATACTTGCGTGCGGTAACTTGCGTCGACGCACATGTTTGTTTTTTGATGCGTCCAGCAGGCCAAAAATATGAGTTTTGATCCAAAGACTTTCTCTTACAAAATTAGAAGAACAATAGAATTATTAATATGCTGCTGCATAACAATGGGGATATTTTATTTCGTTATTTATCTGTTTATTTATTTATTTTGTTTTCCATCCCAAAAAATCAACAACAAATTAATTCCTGTCTTTCTCTTTTTCCGAGACTCACGTAAAAATTATTATTCATCCAGATGAAAAAGTACTTCGGACAACATTATTTGTTTTTTTATTCTAAACAATTTTTGTCATACACATTTTTGCTGTTAATAATAAGGAAGATATTTCAAGATAACTTCGTAAATCCCCAAACATTCATCTAAAAATGCTGTTTTTTCCGAGACTCACGTAAAAAGTATTATTCATCCAGATGAAAAAGTACTTCGGACAATAATATTTGTTTTTTTTATTCTAAACAATTTTTGTCATACACATTTTTGCTGTTAATAATAAGGGAGACATTTCAAGATAACTCCGTAACTCCCCAAATATTCATCTAAAAATGCATAGAACAAAAATAATTTGTTTTATTACTATAAATAATGTTGTTTTATATGTTTTTGCTATTCAGTAATAGATATTTAAAATAATATAGTTTAATTTGAATGAAACCGCACGCAAGTCGCACGTATGTACTGAAACCACCCATCCGCGGATCAAGACAAGAACGTTCAATATAAACGCTCGTTACCGCACGCACGGATACAGTGTAACCGTAGCCTAAGGTTAATACCAATCCACATCCTTTTACGCATTTCGACATCGAGATCTCTATTGACTATAGATCTTTATGGGCTATGGTGTTAGGCAAAGCCGGGCAAAGATATTTCTGCGCCCGAGACAAAGTACCAGTCTTGCGCTCCCATCCTTAACTAACACACTCTAGATCTAGCCCTGGTGTTGAGTCAGTATATTCGATCTATATGGCTACTGAGTTTTTTATAGGTCGCTAGGTTTCGCAGATAATCGAATAACTCCCGTATTTGATAGTCATCTGCTCAATTATAAAACTCAACTTATCTACATGTCTTCTCCCGTAAAATTTATACCTAGGTATAAATAAACTTCGTTGTTAATTTAAGTGTATGTTTATAATTTATGTTACACTTTCTTTGCAGTTCCATCGGCCCCAGCGGATATTAAAGCACTTCTAAGCGCCCCAAACAAAATTTTAATCTCCTGGCTTCCCCCAAAATACAGTAACGGACCCCTCGTAGCTTACACCTTCTACATGAGTACATTGGAAGAAGGTACCGAGGCAGGTACTCACAAAAGAATCCTAAGTCCAACCACAGAACTCTTCGAAACAGTCCGACTAAAAGAAACCTCAACCTACCAATTCTGGGTAACTGCATCTACAAGAATTGGAGAAGGTGAAGCTACAAGAACAGTAACAATATCTTCCTCAAATGTAGTACCAGCAAAAATAGCATCTTTTGGAAGAGAAATTGTTAGTGCTTGGAAACAAGATGTTACTCTTCCATGTAAAAGAGTTGGTAATCCTCTTCCAAAAGCTGTTTGGAAGATTAATGAACAACCATTGGAGATAAGTGGAAGGAGGAAATTGAATACAGAAGCCACTTTGGTGATTACGGATGTGCAAAGTATAGATCAGGCGAATTATTCTTGCAGTGTTGAGAATCAGAGTGGTAGAGATGATATTACGTATAGTTTGAAGATTCTGGTGCCACCTGAGCCTCCAGTTTTAAGTGTGGTGGAGTCTTTTGCTGACAGTTTACATCTGCACTGGAAAGATAAAAGTAATGGTGGAAGCCCTATTCTAGGTAAGTCATATTTGCACTTAATTATTAGTCGTTCTTGTTAAATCTAAATATGATGTGGCACCGAAAAGATCCCGGAATGACGGTGTAAAACTTTAAAAACTGACGATATTGATAAGCGGTTGCAATCACGTTCGAAATAGTTCCCGGTATCTATTGATGGAATGTTTGTTTTCTTTTCTTTTTTTTTTTTCGACTAACGTAAATACCGCCTGGAATTTACCCTGAATTTCTTTAACAGTCCTAGAAAATCGGTCTTTCAGCTTAATTTTCATTTTCGGGAATAAAAAGAAGTCGCAGGGACCTAAATCCCTGTAAGGCCAATAAAGGCCAATAAGGTCATTAAGTCGAAAACTGCTCTGTGACAAACAAATTATGGGCGGGTGTATTGGTTCGATGAAACATCCAGTTTTTCGTTAGCTAAAGTTTGGACCATTTTCGTTTAACACAAGCATAGCCAAACTTTTACAAACGCAGGCCATAATAATAATAATAATAATAATAACAGCCCATATTTAAATTCCCAAATACATAAATCTTATAAAATCTTATAAAATTTTGATTTAATATGATAACCACATTTAAATTTGAAAAAAAAAATACAAATAATTTATATAACTACTTAATATTAATTTTCGGAAAATTAAACTTGTGGGCAACAGCCTCCCCTAATTGTTTCCATTCGTTCTGTTTCTTGCTGCTCTTGTCCATAGGTTTCCCACGTGTTCTTTGATTTCATCTCTCCATCTTCTAGTTTGCCTAAATTTTCTTCAATTTTTATTTCTAGGTATCTAAAGTGTTCATATTCATATATTCATATTCATTTATTGACCATATTACAAAAAATTTTGTTTACAGTCAGTCATTTACAACAAATTGGAATACATATTTAACACAAATATATTATAGAGAATCATAATACAGAATAATTGAGAGCATAATTAAAAATAAAGAAAATAATATAGCTAATGATATAGATATTGATATTAAATCGGCCTCAGGTCTCGGTAATTCCACGGATGAGCGGTGGAAACTCATCAATGGAGTACAGTGGATTATGTGTTAATAGATTTTTTATATATAGTTTGTATTTGTTAATCTTTAAGTCCATCTTTCATCTTGTTTGCGAATTACTTGTCCAGTCCAACTCCATTTTAAATTTTAATTTCTTCTTCACTGCCCCTATGGTGACGGTTATTCATCTTAGTGTTGCATTCCTGACTGTCTTTTTTCGTTATGCCTAGCATACTTCGTTCCATTCTTCTTTGGTTAATTTTTATTTTTTTAGTTGTTTTTTTGTTAGGTTCTATGTTTGGCATCCATATTTTAAAGTGGGGAGAGCACAGGAATAAACTTTCTTTTTTAAATTTTGACTAAATCAACCTTAGAATATTTCTTTAAGAGACCAAAAATTTTTCCATGTCAGATTGATTCTTCTATTTAGTTATTCTTCTTTTCTGTTCTTAAAAGATATTAGTTGTCCTAAGTATAGGGTGACCATTTTCTTGGAGAAGGCAATGCGGGACGGAGCAAAAAAAATGTCGTCACTTCCGAAATATAAGTGAAGAGCAAACAAAAAAAGGTCCTCACCTCCCAAATATAAGTACAGAGCAAAATTCGGTCCTGGGGATACCAAATCAAAATGCGGGACCTCCTGCGAAATGCGGGACGAATGGTCACCCTACCTAAGTAGCTAAATTTATCGACATGTTCCAAGTTTTCATCTTTAAGTTTGATGTTATTTTATATGTGGTACAAACGCATGCCATATTCTGTCCTAAATAAACCACTGGAAGGTAAAAAAAAACAAAAATTTTGAATCGTACCCATTAACCCAACCCTCATCGCCAGTAATTGCTCTGAACAAGAAACTTTCATCGTCTAAAATGAAGATGAAATTCGACGAGAATCGTAAGCGGTATTTGACAAGTTCTCCGAAAAATACTTCTAGAAAGCATTCCAGCAACTACTAGTTCAAGAAAACTACTTCGGACGTGACAATTACCCCTAACCGATTTCGTTTTAGTTTTTTTAGATTTAGTTTTTAAAGTTTTACACCGTCGTTCCTGGTACTTTTGGACAGCACCTCGAGTAACAGCAACTTAATAATACTTCTACGCAGAGCGTTTTCACCGCAACGAACTTGTTTAATTTCTTGACCATGTATTGACTATTATGGTTTACATTTCTGGCACCCCTTACAGGTTGAAGAATTAAATATTTTCCGTAAAGAGATTGGTTCTACAATAGTTACTAGCTTTACATGTACATTATGGTATTTTAAAATTGATTTGTATTCTTTCAGGGTACGTCATTAACTACAAACGAGATCATGGCGACTGGGAGGAATTACAAATAGCTGCAAGAACTGATGCACATATGCTTCGGAATCTTTGGTGTGGAACCAGATATCAATTGTACATTACTGCTTTCAATAGAATAGGCACTGGTCTTCCATGCGACATAGTTAATGAATACACGAAGGGAACAGGTAATCTAGCAATATTGTAACGATCATGAATAAATATATTAGGTACCTTATGAGAAAGTGGATATCTTGGTCCTTAATGTGATAGGGGTAATACTTTACAAGAATCTGCTAAACTTTCATGTCAGACATTCTTAGCACATGGAGTTAACTATTTTTTCGAGCCCACTCCTTCACGTCCCAATTATATAGCTCTGCTTTCTCCTTTGCAACTCGGACTGAGCGCCAATTTTTCTTTCAGTTCTTCAGTCTAAAACTATTAAATGTTTCTGATGATTCGAGTTTTTTTTTTAGATACAGTATGTTCAAAAGATACTAATTGTATATACTAGTTGCAAATTCTTATAACTGTAACATATTATTTTTTACATGTTTTTCTTTTTTCAGTTCCAGTGAAACCAAAACAGTCCCAAATGTTAACGATGAACGCCACAGTAGCTACAGTTTGGTTAGATTCCTGGGGTGATGGTGGTTGTGGTATACTTTTCTTCGTCATCGAATACCGGGATGGTAGATATGCGCAATGGACAATGGTATCTAATCATGTCAAACCAACCGAAAGAATATTTAGTGTCGGTGAATTATTCCCTTCCACTGAATACCAACTTAGAGTTACCGCACAGAACAACGCCGGATCAACTGTTGCTGTATATAATTTCACAACGCTCACAACTTTAGGAGGTAAAATATTAATAATTGATGTTAAAATATACATTAAGCAAAATGGTCTAGGGATATTTGGTGAAGTACAAGGTGATTGTAAAATGGAGCTATCACATCAGCGATTTTACTGTGCCGCCTTGCAAACGTTTACTTGTGCCGTCTGTTGATGAAAAGTTAAACTACTGAACTTTTAAAATCCATATTTCCTCAGTGTTTTCTTTACAAGGGTTTTTGTGTTTAATTTACATTTATTTCTACGTATTTTTAAGTATTTTTATAAATATAATCGTGCTATTTAGTTTACGTTATTGTCACTGATTTATTTTTTGTAAGTAGCAGACTACCTTTTTAAATAGATTCATTTCATAGACATCAGATTTTTAGTTTTTACAATACTAATAATTTGGTTCCATTATGAAAATTACATTACCTTTGTGCAATCTAACATGAAATATTTTGTTTTTAACAGTTCAGTAGTTCAAATTTTCATCAAAAGATAACCTTACAAGTTTTGTATTAGTAAGCAACTACCCAGAACGGCAAATTTGAGTTGCAGCAAAACTGGTAGCAAGTAAAAATTAAAATCAATAAAAACCAATAAAAAATTTATAAAGTACGACACAGGCACAATAAAATCGCTGCTGACACCGTTATTTTGGACGTTTGCCATTGCTGATAGTACTAGGTTAGAATAGTACAATGTAATGAGTATTAGTATCAAAAAGATATAATACTTTATGAGTAAATAAAATATATTCGGACGTTTCGGAAACTGCTCAACAATCTGTTTCCGTCTTCAAAGATCACGTGCAGTTGCCGCATACGCAGCGGCCTTGTTACAAGGTGGGGGATTTCTATGGGGTAACAAATAGACATTCTATTCCTGATTTCATTGGGTATTTCATTGAATATCCCTGGACCATTTTGATGGTTATATTTAACTGAATTTACTGATAAAATTATCTAAATAGTTTTGGATGCAGCTGTTCCAGAATTAGCACCTCCTGTGTCACATTCCAGTGACCAGCCATTTTACGCCAATGCCAAAGTTATAGTTCCAATTCTTGTGTCCATACTCATCTTATGTGGATTGGTTACTGCTGTCTTATTAATTAGAAGAAGAAGTAAGTATATTTAAATTGGCCACTATAACCAGGCATGATATTCAGCCTGTACGCACGTGTACGCGCGTACTATTTGTTAAAATAATGAAATACTTCCGTGCCGGTTATTAAAATAAATAGTGGGATACGCGGAAAATAATAATTTAGTTCATTAAGTTTTTACTTTGAGCAAAAGCCACTATTTGAAAAGCCAAACAAATTATATGAAAATTAGAATAATTTGCGTTATAACTGCTATTTGGTATGTTTTTTTTGCGCGTCTGTTTTTTTAGCGTTTTATTTATTTATTTTATTTTATTTTTTTAGCGTACCTGATGTTAAATACCGTAGAATCGCAATAATACGAACCAACAAACAAAAAAACAAAAAATGGAAGAATTAAATTGACGAGAAGTTCTTATTATATAATTTTGACAAGGAATTCATTAATAAAACACTAATATGTATATTATCTTATAATAAAGGTATATTGTACTCAACAACAATGTTAATCATATAGAGTAGCGGTTCTTAAACTGTGGTCCGCGGACCTCTGGGGGTCCGCGTAGCCATTACCAGGGGTCCGCGGAACAATTTTGACATTAACTTTACAGCCCCCAACTTTTCGCTTTTATCCAAATAACCCATTTAATAAAAATCCTACATGGTCAAGACTTTTTGTATTTGTTGTTATCTAACTAGTTATTGACATAACTAAACAATAATTAGTAAAAATTTAATTATTTTTATTCAACTGCAAATTATTTACAGAAAACATATTATAATAAGATCTATTTTGACCAATATTTGACCAAGAAATGTTTGTATGAGTTTAAGGTATTATAATTTGTAACTTTTTTTATTCTTTTTACTATTATTTTTATTAATTTTATGTTTTTTATTCTATATGCAAATAAAAATGATCCTCTATAAATGCACAAGACCATTTATTAAAATAACCAGCGATATAGTTTTATCAATATTTATTATAACGTAGTGCCTATGAGATTATTGAGCCAGAAATTAAGTCTCAAGAACGACGGAAAAGGTCTAGGGTTGGGATGGGGTCCGCAAAAAAAAAAGTTGTTCAAGAAGGGGTCCTTGAACTACATAAGTTTAAGAACCCCTGATATAGAGGACAATATAAATGATTCGATGCTATTCTCTGTCTTTTTTCGACAAGTTTAAATTAGAACTAGGCTGTGTGTTCAGAATAGAGTACATTATAACAGTTAGAAACGAGAAGGCGTGGCCGCAAGAGTGTGAACCAATAATAATCATTCATGCATATGTGTTTGACAAAATCCGATGCAAAAAGTGATAAGCTTAGAAAAATATTATAACGATAATATAGACAAGAGGTCGGGGAACATTTTTACCTATTACCCAAAGATATATTTCTTTACACCGACGTTACCCCATTGGCTTGTAAAAAATTTAAATGACAAGAAGAAAAAAAAAGGTCCTCACCTCCCAAAATCTAAGTGATAAGCAGAAAAAAGGTCCTCACCTCTCAAAATCTAAGTGATGAGCAAAAAAAAGAGGTCCTCACCTCCCAAAATCTAAATGATGAGCAAAAAAAAAAAAATCCTCACCTTCGCAATGGCGCCCCTTAGTCAAGCCCCTCAGCGCCCTTTTCCTTAGTGCGCTACTAACACGTTTATAAAATTATAAAATAGCAAATTGGAAAAATTTCCTTATTACCCCCAAAAATTTCATTTTTACCCAAGTTATACGCAAGAAATGTTAACTAACCAGCTAATTCCAAACGTAATTACAATCGCTTAATTTCATTAACATATTAACATACTAACACAACTAACCTTTCTAGAACTACGCGATCAAGAAAACGAAAACCGTCCAATGGGCGAATCCCCATCAATGGCCCAGATCCAGAACAAGCAGAACCGTGACCAGCAGTACCTAGCAGTGCGAGTGAACCGCCAGCAACACCCTCTGTCCATGGACACCCATTCCAACACATACAAGACCGAGTCGGCCGACTACATAGAGGACATTTGCCCGTATGCGACCTTCCAACTGAACAAGCCGGCCTACAGCGAGAGCTCGTACAGCGGCAACGTGTACAGCGGGCCCTACCATTCGGTACGCGGCTCCTTTGTATACCATGATGTTAAACCCCCGCCTCAAGATAAGTTCAGAATGACACATGTGAGTAAAATGGTTAAATGATTGAGGATATCCTGGCTTGCAGATGATGGTGGATGCTTGCTCAAATTGGGAACAATGCTTGGTTGTATGCTTCGCACATACACATCTTATTCCATAAATGATTGTCTATAATAATAATCATTAATCATAAAGACTTTTAGAAAAGTCACCGTACCGAATCTTGTTATTGTACCTATTTGGGTTCTTGTCAAATCCTTCGAGAGTCCAACATAAAATTCTCGATTCGCCCAGGATTGGTAACGGAAAATGTAGTTTTAGTTAAAATAATTATTATTAAAAATTAAATTGTGCTTTGAAAGTTTAATTATTAACTGATGAAACTGAAACTTTCCATCAATATTGTATTTATAATATTAGCGGGACCTTAAAGAAATCCATTATTTTGCAGAACATTTTTTTTTTCCCGAAATTTGTATTATTAGGTCGTCATGGATGAAATTTGTAGTTAATAATATCGCCTACTTTAACAGCTTATTATTTGACATTGGCTTAATATTTTACCGTTCTGTTTTTTTTTTTTTTTTTTTGTTGCAAAGTTACACATCTCGCCTGTTGTGATTTGAAATCATTGTATACTCTAAAAAATATAATTTTTTTTTTTAAATCAATTTTGTTGAAAATGGAACGGTCGGAAATTCGCACTATTGGGTACATTCGATTTGATGCTCCGAGCGTTCCGAGCACGCTCTGTACACTCAAACGTGTTCGATTTGACGCTCGGAGTACACTCAATTGTATTCGTTTTGCGATCGAGCGAGCATTTAGAGTGCGCTCTATGTGTTCGGGTTTTAAGACCGAGCATATGGAGTATGATGTAAAAAAGTGAGGGAACGGCGGGAAAGAAATGAAAGTTTAAAATTAAATTATAAATAAAATAAAAATAATAGCCTTAGACAAATAACAATAGACAAATAATATTGTTATTTGTCTATGGCTACAGAGTACGGCCATTTTATGTATTTGTGACGTTCTGTAAACAGCAAAAAAATTATTAAAATACATCGTGCGTAAAATTAAAATGGAAAAAATTCATTAAATTCATTAATTAATTATTATTTAATTTTTAATTAATTTTATTTCTTCAGTATTGAAAAAAAATCAAGGAAAAACCGAGGTATATAATTTTGATTCATGACTGACGTGAACTAATCTGACAGTAAAAACGCCGCCTAAAATTGTAGGGTTAGATTTTATAAACATTACGTCACATGAACGCTCGCTCCGTTAATGCTCTATTCCTGACGTCACCATCAACTGTTCGCTCAGCGCTCGCTCTACTCTGTACAACTCGAATGCACCCATTATGAAGTTTGAGTTCTTACGTGGAACTACGGTATCGCAGACCGCGCGAAACATTAATAGTGTATTTGGCTCTAATGTTACTACGCAGCAGACAATATCAAATTGGTTCGCCAAATTTCGTACAGATAGCCTAAAAACCAAAAAAAAAACTGGCTCATCGATCACAGCAGAAATATACTGCAATCAACTGGACGAAATGATGCAGAAACTTAAAGAAAAACCGCCTAGATTGGTCAACAGATCGACTCCTATCTTATTGCATGATAACGCTAGACCACATACTGCACAAATGACTGTGGCAAAACTACAGAAATTGGAGTTGGAACTTCTTCATCATCCTCTTTACTCACCAGACCTAGCACTCACTGACTACCATTTCTTCCACAATTTGGATAACTTTTTAATAGAAAATCAGTTAAATTTCGACAATGCTGTAAAACTGGCCTTCCAGGAATTAATTGACTCTCGTCCGCCAGGGTTTTATACCACCGGCCTGAACAACCTTCCACTTAAATGGCAAAAGTGTACAGACATTATGGGTGCATACTTTGATGAATAAAATAATTCCTTATATTTGTAAGTTATCAAGCAACTTTGCCTTTTTTTCTACAAATTTCATCTTTGACGATCTAATATATATATAATTTCAAAATATAATTTCCATTATTATTCATTACGGCTTCCCAACGTTGTACTCATTTCACGATACCCTCTCTATAGACGTTTTCTGGTTTTGACTTAAAATAACTGATCAGGTGATTTTCTACATCGGTGATATTTCGAATTTTTTTGTCTGAGTATATGTTCCACAGACCTAAATAGGTGAAAATCGGAAGGCACGATACTGGGTGAATGTTTTTGCGGGATATTTTTGCTGAGTGAGGACGTAATGATATTAAGTGTATTTCAAAAAGTGACAAAATGATTTTGCGAAACCCAGTGAACTTCAACAAATAAGAGTCACAATTCTTATTTTTCATTTTTTTCATAAATGAATATTAATTCATGTTATTATTCTTGTTCAATTCATATAAATTATTAAATAGGCAATTTCCTTTAATCATACGTGAATTTATTCCCCGTTTTTCCTCAAATGGTAATCGACATATAACACTTCAAGTTCAACGGCAATACTCCGAAGACTCCATATAACTATTCAAATTCATAATTGGAAAACTGGGCTATTTTCGACGGCAGCCCACCGTGGACTCCCTATTATTATTCAAATTTATAATTGGATAGTTAGACTGTTCTCAATAGCAGTCCACCGTGGAGTCCTGCTATTACTCAAATTCAACTAAATAGTTGGACTGGTCTCGTCGGCAGTCGAGAACTGGAAACCAAACCCGATAATGGCCACATAAATAGCCATTCATTAAGTCGATTAGCCAAATCATTTATGGAATAACATTTTATTATACATTACACAACAATTAATATAGTAAATATTATATTACTGGCTTAATCTGCTAATATTAGAAAAGAAATGAAAGCTGCAAAGATATAGTTCTATCAACGCGAGAAAATTCAAGATCCGCTAATGCTTGCTTTCTTATCGTGGACTTGCAGATTAAGTCTACACATCTATTCTTCTTTTCCTAATCTATGTTTGGATACTTTGTTTCAGAATAAAGAGCCTGAGTACACGAAAGTTCGAAGAAAAGGCGGTAGACTTCGAGACCCACATTCGGAGAGTCAAGGTACAACCCTCACTCCTAACCTAACCTAACACATGCTAATACCATCTGTTTCCCTGTTGTACCGCATACTACCGATACATGCACATGTCGATGCTGCCAGGTAGTAGGTTAAAAACACAAAAATCTACACTCGCTTTCAAATATCATATTTAATCGCAAACAAACCTGTCACCGTGTTTTTAAGAACTTAGAGACTTGCATGGCACAGTATATTTAGAAAGAATTCGTAAAGAAATTTATAGCTTAAAGTAGAATCGTCCCTAACGTCAGACGTCTTCTAGGGTCGTATGCGAAATAAATAATATTACAATAGATCACTAGCGTAAGTAGCTAAACCTATAACTCCCTAACTTACGACTAATATTAATTAAACTTAGCATTTTACGAAATTTCACATTACTGTTGACCTTTGATTTTTCAGACTAATAAGGGGCGGGTCTCCGCGATCCAAAAAAGTCAAATATTCAGATTTTTTAGATAATGAGCTATCCTTTCCAATAAAGACCATCCCTCGAGAACATCTCTCGTAAAGAGAATGAAAGATCAGTAGACATTTCGCAGACCGAGAGTACATTTTGTGGTGGTGTCACCAAAAATCAAATGACCTTCAGGTGTTAATTACAGGTATCAATTCACTGATATTATCAGTTAACCTGTAATTAACACCTGGAAGACAATTCCTCTGATTGTTGACAACACCGCCACAAAGTTTCCACGGTCTGTAAAATTCAGCCAGGCTCAAGTGTCATAATACCTACTAGGGCCAAATAATTAAAACTTTTTTCTAAACTTCGTAAGCTGTACCCAGAGTACAAAACCATAATAGTGGTGTTAATAATCGGTGTCCTCGGTGGTCTTAAGATCATAATAAAAAAGGAAATTGAGACCATTTCATCTCCATTCTGTAAAAATAATAATTTTTCATTTATTCGGATGTTCTCCAAAACTCCTACAGCTTATTTGCAATTTGCACTATTAAACTAAAGCAAAACATTTCTTAAAAGTAAATCGATCAGATTCAATTCCAGTAAATAAGGGAAACAGACAAGAATTCATTCTTCCATCGGCGCTATTCAACGTACTTCTTGCAATAATATTAAAGCAGCAAATGACTAAATCACGACTCAATCTCGATATTAAACTCTGTGTATATAAATCTGTAGTTCTACTATTTTTAACATACGCGTTATAAACAAGGATGACACTATTGCACTTTAGAAAAATTTCGCAAACACTCCCTGAGGACAATCTTAAAAATACAACGGCAGAATCACGTAGAAAATATATCCGTTCTCATTAAGATCAACTCCACAAATCGTCGGCTGAAAATAATAAGGTTGTATGTCAAAGTGTATAACATTTGAGAAAACAAGCTTCAAAAATTTTGACCTGGAAAAAACCAATATAAGGTTACAATACAAGGAAGACATTTTCTTAATAACTATATATTGATATTTTGTTGTCATTAACGCATTATTCTGAAAAAAAAATTGAATAATACCATTTTAACAATTTGAAAAATGAACATACAACTTTGTGATTAAGAAAAACACGAAACTTAGTACCTTAACGTTACATACAGCTTTGTAGTTCAGAGTAATATCGGGGGGAAATTCAGTTTATAGGTAAAGCTTCAGTTTTTATGTTTCTGAAAATTGTTAAAAAGGTACCAGAAATGGTAAAAAAAATGTTAGTCACGTATTAAATTTTTATTTGATTAAATAACACAAATTAAACAATATGCTTGCAAAATAATAACAAATTAAACATTAATCTTACAAAAAATTAAGATAATTTGAACTGAAAAAAAATTAAACGAAATAAATTGTATTTTTATTATTTTCTTGAGATTTACTTTCTTGGCAATATTGTTTCATAATAAGATTTATCCATAGTAGGCATCCAATCCAGCATAGATTTTAAAGCGATTACCTTGTTTTCTGGTAACGGATTTTTATTTGTAGAAACCTTAATGTCTCTATATATATTTAACAAGTCTTCAATACCTTGTTTTATTCTTTTTAATATTTTTTGTAACCCAGGTGCCCGAAAAAGATGTTTTATATTTAACATAAAAGATGTTGTATGTCAAACATACAACCATAAATTATGAATTAAAAAAAAACAATTAAATTACAAGGGTGTATGTTTTAACATACAACTATGTTTTGTAAGTTTTTTATTTTTTAAGACATACAACTATGGTTTTCTGCTTTTTTTTTCGACACCGGTAATGCTATCTTATGGAAATTATTGGAACAAGTAGGTTACGTGACATACAACTCTATAGTATTGAAAAGTGCATTTGACAAAAAATTTCACATACAACCTTATTATTTTCTGCCGACGAAATATCATCAATTGCTAATGTAAAACAAACTCCGATGAATTGGCCTATAGAACTGATCGTCATTGGCGCGACAACCCGAGTTGAGCCTAGGCCTCCTGTTTCCAGGTTTCATGACCATGTTATCAATATATGTACATTCTGGAGTAATATGCATAACATATGCATGCAGTCAGTATTACGTCTATTTTTAGCGTGCACAGAAAGGCACCTACCGGTTGCGAGCGGCTAAGCAGAAACCTGTAATTTGTATAAATAGTTTTACACAAATTATTTGACTTAAGCAGGAGGTTAATTCACATCCATGTCCTTGCTTAGCGGTCAAACAGCAGATACAAACGGTTTAACGCTTGCAGCCACAGGCTTGCTTATCTACTTTATAATTACAGTTCATAATATAGTGCCTATGAGAAAAAGAATAAAGATGTTACTACAAACGATTAAAAACACGAAAATTAGTTTGAAAAAGTACTAATATTTGACCAATAATCGAAATGCATGAAGAACTGAACTTGAAACTTGACACAATATCCATGTAGGAAGAAAATAAATAATACGCCGCACGAGCTTAAGTTAAAGCAAGAGAAACAAGGAATATCTGACTTATGATAAACGGTTTATGGCCAAATATCTTACTGTAATCATCTCAGAGCCCATCAAAGACAAAGACACACTACTCTTTGAAATACTTATATTTATTATGGCTCCCACAGCGAAATCGATGTTGCAACACTGCCATTTTAATAGCTGTCAGCTGATTTGTTGCCATTTCACCATGAATAGACCTACGCCAGAATAACGCTTGCAAATTGTGCAAATTTGCGCTACGTCCATTTTACAGTCGACATAATCGTCCATCCGAGCAAGTAATTCGAATAACCATGGATCGTTTTCGCACCACGCATACTCTAATTGATAATACGCATCCGCAGTGATATCGTACAGCGCGTACCGAAGAAGCTGTTGGACCGTAGTATTTAAGAGGACCCAAATAAGTCGATTCGCCATCGTGCACAGCAATTAGAGCTGTGTCCATCCACTTTATGGGAGATTTTGAGGAAAGATCTTGGTTTATGAGCTTACAAGATCCAGCTCGTGCGTCGTACGTTCGGTGAATGGACCGAAAATGAAATTACTCTTGATCCTCATTTTCACCACAAAATTTTATTCAGCGATAAGGTTCATTTTTTGGTTGAATGGCTATGTCAACAAGGAAAATTACCAAAAGCCATTACTGAGACGCCGTTACATCCACAAAAAATCACTGTTTGGATTGCTTTAGGGGTTGGTGGAATCATTGGTCCTTATTTCTTCAAAAATGATGTCGTCCAGAACGATACAGTCAATGGAAACCGCTATAGAGCCATGATTACTGACTTTCGGTCCCCAATTGAATGGCATTGATGTGGAAGAGCTGTGGTTTCAACAATATGGCGCAACATGCCGCACAGCGCGCGCACCATTCGTTTTATTGAAGGAAACATTTGATGAGCGTATAATTTCGCGTAATGGACCTGTGAATTGGCCTCCAAGATCATGCGATTTTACACCTTTGGATTATTTTCTGTAGGGTTATGTGAAGTCGCTAATCTCCGCTGACGATGGACGACTTGGAAGCCAACATTTGCCGCGTTATTGCCGATATTCGGCTCCCGCTACTCAAAAAGATTGTGTTTTATTTCATTTTAAAGTTCTATACATCTAAAAAATACCCCTTATAATCGGTTTTCAAGAAAATTATATTGTAAAAGAAAATGACCATTTTCGAGTTCCAGTGCGCTAGAACAACTTGCACTATTCTAGCTACGCCATTGTCAGTGTCTGCAAACAAAGGTTAAGGCGCGCGCATTTGCTACAGATTTACCGGCAGGTCGTTTTACATACTACATTTTCTTAAATGCTACAGATTTTATTCGGATATTCCAAAATTCCATAACTCTAGGTCCGTAAAATCGTGTGTCAACAATATAGAAAAACTGAGCAGGGGGTAAATAAAATTAGCATATGATAAACAAGGATTCAAAATACAATGTGCTCAAATCTATCGTTGCCGTATATATTAAGTCGTAGGTAAGGGTATACTGTGTTTCGATCATTTAATCATTGGGAGCGGCATTTAATAACGACTTGATCGAATCACAACATACCAACGTCGTTCTTTGTAGAACCAATTAAGTCACTACTAAGGAATATGCTGTATTCGAACTCAATAAGCAAAGACAGCGTTCCATAAAATTGGTCATTAAGTAACCAAGTTTTAAATTGAGGAGACCTACTGTAGACAATCATAGTGCGGAGTTTTGTTCAATAGAACATGCTTGTGATTTTGTCCAAAAATCTTGCGTTCTGATTGCTATGAAAACTAATGCAATACAATTGACAACGGCGAAGCCCTATAAATTTCCCCTTAGTTGCACTTAGAATTTTTGTCACGCAAGTCGTATTTACCTATGCACAACTTTCAAAATTTGAGATAAATCTTGCACTGTATGTCACATTATAGCATTATCAAAACTTCGTGAACTCTCTAACGAGGTACTTTTCTGTTTTGAATGTGTACTCTTGTCTTGAATTGCATGAGTTATTAAATATCCCCGTTTAGAGAGTAAAATCTAGATAATAATAATGAATTAAAATTTTAATGATTTTGAAAGCGAGTTTGTTTGAAAACTTTGAAAAGCTGTTACTACAAATGAAGGAATTGGGCATGTCGATGTTTCAGAATCGGACAACCTGGGCAGCACTGACTCTGAGGTAAAGAAGATCCTAACATTACACCTGCCTATTTCAGAGTACGACACAATGGGCTCAGATTCGGAAGGTGATCCTGCTACGCACGCCTCACAGGAGCTTATCTCCTTCAGGCATCGCATGACCAGAGGTGAGACATTTCACACAATAATTACCACAGGATTCACAAAAATATAATACCTGGGGATTACATTTATTTAACATAAATGATACCTAAACTATCAACAATCGTATCGAAATATACCAACAAATTCTTGTAGAAAAAAAGCATGGCACAATCTCAGCATGCCATATTTTCGTTAAAAATATCTAATTTCAAATTCTAGTGATGAAATGCGTACTCGGAATACTCGGCCCAATTTTCGATCCCCAAAAATACTCGGACCTGGCTATGAATGCTGGGATATACCTCATGACAAAAGCGAGGTGTGTCCGGAAAGAATCCGAGCTGTGGATTTATCTTTCTGCCTGAATGTGCTATTGCGAAAAACAGTTTTTCACCATATAAGGGGGATCTTTATGAGTGCCCCTATCAGGTGGTATGGCTCTACAGATCTTCAGTCAACAACGGTACGCCGTTGTGTATATGTTAACAATCATGAGTGTCACTTTTCTCGCACTGTCAGCAAAGAGTCTGCATTACATTTTGCCAAAAACCTGGCCATTCCTGTTTTGAAACAATTTGTATTATTCGAATCTATGGGTAGTACACAAATTAAAGAGAGGTTTAAATAATTCGAAAGTGGCCGAACTTCACTGGAAACTAATCCTCGTTCTGGCAGAACTGCAACTGCTAGAACACCCGAGAATGTGAAACGTGTGTAAATTTCAATTATTGAAACTCCTCTTTTGATTGCGCGAGAGATAGAAGAAGACTTTGGAATTCCAAAAACTATTGTTTCTGAAATTTTAAACCAATATTTGGGGACGAATAGCGTTGCTGCAAAATTCATTCCACGACTGCTAACGAAAGGTCCAAGAGTTAATAGAGGTGGAAGTCAGCCTCCAACCAGCGGCGTAGTTTCATATTTACGGCTTCCCTGGAAACAAGTAAGCCGCGAGTAGTCTTTGGATAACTCCCATTTTTCAAAATTCGTATGGAGATCGGGGAAGCAATGAACCACAAATACATTCTATGGGCTCCTCTATCTCCCTCCCCCCTCTCGTACCACGGGCTCCGCAAAGCCTTAGCTACGGCGCTGCCTCCAACTTCATCAGCCACCGTACAGTCCTGACCTAGCTACCTACAACTTTTGGGTCTGCTCCAAATTGAAAAAATCCTCTAAAAGGAAAAAGATTTGAAGACACAGAGAACATAAAACAGAATGCGATGAAGCACATATTGACTATTCCGAAAGCTAACTTTAAGGAGTGCTTCCGGAAGTAGGAGGGTCGCTTGAAAGAGATTGTGGCTTCCAAAAAAAAAGAGTACAATAAAGAGGACATTATCATTACTGACGAAGATTATATTTCTCCTGCAGCACAAGCTTGGATTCTTTCCACATACACCTCGTAAATGAAATTTATTTTAATGTAATATTATTATGAAAGAAAAAATGACATTACGGAAACTTAAATGATGTAAAAATAATAGTAGTTTCACTGCGTCTCGCGAAATGAGTTTATTTTTTCTCTTTTCGCAAATAATACCCACCTCTCCAAACATTTATTTACTAGGTATTTACTCCTAGGCGTTTGCTCACTCAAGTTAACAAATTCTCTATACGAGGGATCTTAGGATACCTAAGACAATTTTCAACCTGCTTCTCTTCTTTTGAAGGAGATTAATTTTTCTCAATATGAAAATCTCCGTTGCTACCCGGCTAGGTGATTTTTTATTTTATTTTAAAACCTGATCCTATGTACCTGGTATTTTTTAGTACGCACCTAGCAAATTCCGATTCAGAATTGTATTTAAATGCTATGTGGTGCGTACCTTAAAGGTATGAACACATAGTAAGCTACTTACTGGCTCTTGCAAGTAAGCACTTGTAAGCGCCGATCAGCGAGATCAAATATCGCCTTAATATACCCGAACAACAAGCAACAAGCGTGCCTGTAACCAGCTTTCAACGTCTTCGTATCATTACACAATTAACCTTCTGAAGTCGTCTTTTCTTCTGGATATATGTTCAAAGTATCGAAGGAAGAATTAGTTAATCCATGTCGTCAGTCTATTCGAAAAAAAGAGCGTGTCCAATAGTTATAATCGGCAAATTTTTTTAGATTAAAGTCAAAAACCCAAAATGACATACACATCAAATAATTTTTTAGGTTATTTAATCTGCAATGAATCCTACTATTTTGTAGGATTGAAATATTGCTATCCGATCGCGTTTATCAGATAGTTATTGTAGGTTTGCGAACGTAGATAGTTTTGTGTCTGATCAAAGAAAAAATTTGCGAACAGGTTCGTAGCTATCAGATTAAATCAATGACGTCATATATGTATCGGATAGGGTTTGCGAAAACGCCTTATTTGTGATGTTTGAAGTTGTCCAGGGTATTCATAAAATGGGATAATAGACCTACCTTTCAAACAAATCTGTTCGTTTTCTCATCTGTCGCGGCGCGTCTACATATGTAGTCAGGGCCGGTTCTGGCGAAGGAAAAACTCGTGCCGCGCACGTGTGTGGCTGTATTAGGGGGGCGGCCAAAAGCGGTTTTTAGGTGGCTTTCGCGGTTGTAATGTTGTATGTCAAATATCAATGTGAAAAAGGATAATACTGTGTTAAAATAATTAAAAGAAGACATGATTACTTTTTTTACCTAATATAATTTATAATTCAATTTTTTTATAATGAAAAAATTGAGGCAGGGCGCAGGACCGCATACAGCCCTTTGACTGATTATAATTTGAAAGCAGTTTAATTCGACAATAAAAATTAACCCCTGCTTGGTTTGCACAGGGACGGCGGAAAACTGGGTTTACACGCGGGCGGCTAATTACCCAGGACTGGCACTGTATCTAATTATCATTGGCAGCTTTTTCTTTGGGTACAGGTTTACGCAACTCTCAAAAAAGACAACGAAAAAAGTATTTAATTTTTCCTAATAATAATTAACGCAATATATTCAATAATATATGATTTACAAAAAACACCGAGCGCTTTTTAGGGTTTTGTAGGTATGACCAAAAAACCCTTATACCGTCATTTTGTCGTCTGTCTGTCTGTCTGTCTGTCTGTCTGTTCGGTAAAAATTGTAGCCAAACGGCTAAACCTAGAGATTTGAAATTTGGCATGCTTATACAACTCTTTGACCCGCACATAGGAAAAATACTAAAACATCTAAAAAACATATCCCTCTAAAAATATAAACAAATATGTGCTCATCGAAAAAATAATATTTTTTTTTAATTCTGAGTAGGGTATCAAATGAAAGCCCTTAGTACGTGGATTAACGAACAAAATTTTATTTTTGCAAAATAAATTATTTTTATGCGATTTTTGCCCAAAATTGTGCAAAAAAAATTTTGTCCCACACCCTGTAGCCCAGATAGTCTAAACTAAAAATCTAAAAAAATTCTAAGTAATGTATATTGGTGTGAACCGAAATAGTACAACAGGAATTTTTGATCAGATTATGTTTTCGGAAAATAACGCATTTTTTGTGTTTTTAACTAAAATGTGTTAACTATTTAATACGTTGTGTAACATACCAGATCAGTATCTCTCGTGGCGTGGTTGGATTTGTCGTACGCTTAACAATAGAACTTAACTTGCAAACTAGGGCTCGAATCCTGTTGATTTTATTTTTTTTTTGCATTTTTATTTTGTTTAAATTATTTTGTTAAAATTCTAGTTATATTTGGTAAATGTTGCATTTAATTTTTAAAAGCGTAAATTTAATAACCAGTGGAAAGTGTTGAAATTATAATTTAATTCTATGTTTGACGAAATCAAAGGGCGGGACTTATGATGTAAGCAACCAATGGAAGCCATAGGTGCAATTTTCAAAAACTGAAAAAAAATTAATGAACTTTGCTATATAAAAAAAAATACTGCATATATTTAGAAACTTAAATAATGGTATTAGGTATTCGAATTAAAATTCATAAAAAAATATTTTGACATAAAATTTGTTTTGGCATCCCAAATAATCATCGTTCAGTTACTAAATACCTGCAAAACCCAGAAATGTGTGAAAATTCACACTTCACATCAATTTTTTTCTAAATTCCTATCGTAATATATGCTACCAAGCCGGTTTGCATTCAGAATGCAATACTGCATAAACACATTGCTTACATTGAACGCTTGCGCATTGGCGAGACACCAACCTGTGTTGGTGTCTCGCCAATAAAGACTATTGCCATAAGATCGAGTTACATGAACTCGGATGTTACATGAGCCTGGAGAGGAGTAAATTAGGCATGTATAATAGCTGGAAAAAGAAAAATCTCCGAGTGAGAATTTTTGCCACCAGTGGGGAAACTCCCTTCTGCCTACCCCATTGACTGGTATCGAAACATGTGATGTTTATTTATAATACTGATTGATATTGGGAGGAACGATATATTTGGATGAACTACAAACATGACTTTGGTTTTATTTTAATTTAAATATACACCAAAATCTTATTGTGCAAGTTATAGTTGTAACTTGGGTATTAAATATTTGTGAATCTGTGGATTTCTTTGTTATTCCATCCTATAGATATTTCTAATCTTTAAAAATATTATTTCTGCTTGATGTAATGCTTTCTGCTTCTTTGCTGCACTAATTTTTATTTCCAGATGTTCTAAAAGCTTAATTCTATAAACTATTTGCTTGTACTTGTAATCTGCATAACATTATCATTATCATAAAATTCAAAAGGCATGAATAATAAGTGTAACGGTGTTTAAATATGCGATAAGTAATTTTAGAAATTAGATCGTGTTCGTTGGAAGGCAGGAAATGTTGAAGCGCAAGATATTTTGTTCTAATTTTGTTCGTAATATTTTGAGCGTAAATGAACAATTTCATTAAATTATTTTACCTTCAGATGTTTGTTGGCCACACATGGTACATGAGGCCGGTATACTGTACCTAGTCTGATCCAGAGAGGTAAGAGTTACCCAAGATTTTTAAAAATTATTTTCTAACATCCAATCCACGGTTAAACGCGAAACAAAATTATAACCATTTGAATCACATATGCGTTAATAGTAAATAATATTTTACATAATTAGAGGATTAATATCGATGTATAAATTACAATGTTGAAATCTATTTAATATTATATACAGTAAAACTCCGACTAAGTCTCAAGACCAGGGTCAGTTCAAAACCTCCTGGTACCCTAAGATACAATTTTTGGTGGTCGCTGAAGTCCCGTAGCTTAAGGAATACGTTAAGACGGTAACCGACGAGTTCATCGAAAATCATTTCATCGAAAGTAAATTCATCGAAAATCAATTCATCGAAAACGAGTTCATCGAAATGAGTTCATCGAAAACGAGTTCATCGAAAGCAAATTCATCGAAAACCAATTCATCGAATGATCAATTCATCGAATCGTCAATTCATCGAAAAAAATGTTTTGTAAATATTTGAGAGGAATACCGAGAGGATCGGAAAGTCAAAAAAGCAGTGGTCAATAAAATTAAACAGACTAAGAAATAATTGATTAAAAATTTTTATATGGTTTAAAAAAATATATCTGTTATTTGATTCTTTGATTATTCTCAAATATGCACCAAAAATGATCTCACTAAAACTTAATTTAAATTTGCAAAAATTATATATTAAAAATGTGGTGACAGATAATACAACAAGTACCATTAATATTGTTATACAATAATCCCCCGAGATACGTAACACGCGACTTACGTAAAATCGCAGTTACGTAAAATGAATATTTTAAAAAATGGAATTTTTTTTTGAGTAGAATGACACACAAGTTTTAAAAAAAAATTATTTGTATGTATGTACATATAAAATAGTATATGTAAATGAATTTCAGTTTATTTTTGTCTTGTTTCTTTTATATACGTATTTATGTAGTTTATATTTCATTTGTTCCTTTATAAAAATTCCAATTCGACTTACGTAAAATTCGAGTTACCCAAAAGTTTACGGTCCGCATTAATTACGTATCTCAGGGGATTACTGTATTATTTATTATAATTATTATTAGACATGTTTATATATAAAGGACAAGGGAGATTAAAAATAACTCTGAAAAAAATTAACTTTTAATTTATATTTAAACAGCAACTAACATTACAAGCAACTAGCAACAATGGAAAGGAAAAATTAAGAATACATATTAAATTGAAACAGAGCCACAATTAAAAATGCACTCTCAAATATTTACAAAATATTTTTTTTTTCGATGATTTGACGATTCGATGAATTGATCATTCGATGAATTGATTTTCGATGAATTTGCTTTCGATGAACTCGTTTTCGATGAACTCGTTTTCGATGAATTGATTTTCGATGAATTTGCTTTCGATGAATTGATTTTCGATGAACTTACCGTGAATACATAAGACACCACAGATTAAAAATTCCTCATACAAAACTAACAATGTATGATGAATTTGCTTAATTAAATAAACTTCTTTTATATTTTCACTTGTCCGAATCCTATTAATTCATTAATTATAAAACTAACAATCTGAACTAAAATTTATAATATTCTATACATATGGTGACCGTACGTTTTTGTAGAGACCACTCCTTTATTAATCATATGTTTTGTAAAGTCCATTCGAGCTAAGTATGAGATGACGTCATAGTTGAAAAATTTGGTGTGTTGCCAGTTCGTTAATTGTCAAAAAAGTTAGGTTATATCCAACTACTTCTAAAAAGAGATTGAAAATCTATGTTTCCTATGAAGGAAAGAAGCTGATCAAGTCGCTAAAACGTTAATAAATAATTATTTTTAGAAAATATTCAACTGATAAGATCACAGATATAAAAAAAATTTAATACATACATATCTCACACATTTCAGATCTATTAAAGGCCCACCATTATTTCGGTCTCTTTCAAAATACTTAATAAGATACAAAACAATCCTTTTGGGAGCGGCTACTAAGAGCTTTCAACATTTTTATTATAATAATATTTTATACAATTCAGAATAAAACGTAAGCATAACCTCACTTGTTCTAAGTGTAACGGTGTTTAAATATGTAAGGTGACCATTTTTTGTCAAATATAAAACCAGGACATTTAAAATAGCCCAAGTACAGGCGCGTGCAATAGGGTCCTTGGGACCTGACCCCGCCCCCGGGAACTAAAAAATCATATACTTAATAAAAACTAAGCTACTGAAAATAAAATCATCTCTTTTGTTGATAAAAAACAAATCATAGTCAAAATGTAATTAACATATAACCACCCACTCCCCGTAAAGAGGCAATCATAAATTTTATATTATTTATCGGATATTTTTTAGAAATAAACCCCCCTATCAGTTAATTTTTCTAGGAGCGCGCCTGCTCAGTCAGCATGAAGAAAAGTGGCTATCGTAGAATATATATTTAAAAAATATTGCAGAGCAAACTTAGTTTTTTTGCCTTTAAGTGAAAAAATAAAATGTACTTCTTTTATTTATATTGTAGATTAAGAAAGTAATTTTGAAAAGGCCGCTACACTGCTGAGCCGTATTTTGTGTTTAAATTTACGCGCGTACTGAAAGCGTATGGACGATTACTCGATCTTTTGAAAAATTAATAATTTTTGATTTTGTGTTCGTAAACTGTACTGGTTATATTTCACGACTAACCAGGACCAATGACCAAAAATACAGTACAGTACTGGTAAAACCAGTACGAATGGTCACCTTATCTAATGTCAAACAAATACGAAAAATGCTATTTAAAAAGTGGCAACGTCGGAAAGTGACACCAAATTATTTAAGCCAAATGTACTGAGTAATGCTTGCAATTTGGTTATATATATTTTGACTTTGGCAATTAAAGTAACCAAGGGTGACGTCATCGTATTCTTATCGTGAACGAACTTTATGTTGTTTTTACTCGAGTTAGACATAACTCGATGTTGACCAACGAAAACATTAAAAATTGAAAGAGTTCCAGTTTTCGGTCCGACGAATTAAAGTTTATTTAAAACAGATTAGATTTTTTAAACATGCACCACAAATTATTCCAGTAACGACAAAACATTTAATTCAATACAAAACGAGTTGAACAACGAGTCAACGACAACATATGCAGATGAACGACAAAACCTGGTGCTCCATGTGTGTACTAGAGATGAGCACGAGCTGTGAATTTTAGCGGGTCACGATGGGTTACGACGGGACTCGCGTAAATGGGAACAAAAATTACACAGGCCGTGAGCGGGTATGAACAGGCGTGAAAGGCGTGAGCGGGTGTGAGCGTGAGTACTAAGTTACACATCGTGCGTGAGCGGGCGTGGACAAATATAATCCGTTACTCACGATATTATTTTTTGTAACAATATGAAGAAATTTTTGTGTCCTCCATCAAATATATCAAAGGGGTACATATCACGTACAACAAAATCTCCGCATCTCCGCTGATTCTTTTTTTCCTGTTTCGGCAATTTCCCGTTTTATGTAATCTTTTATTTTTTGTACAACTACGGTCAAGGTTATACCATATCTTTTTATTCCCACACACCTATGTCTTCGAAAACTTGCCGTTCCAGTTTTCGATTAAGTGTCGGTGCCTTACTTTTTGCCGCCACAGGCAAGATTTTTTTCAGTGATAACACTCTTGACTGACGTGATGACAAGTTTGTACGGTAGTAACATGCATATGCAAGTCTGCATTAATGTTGGTCAAACCCCTTTGACGTGTGATTTGAAAACCGCTTCGGAAGCGATCGTCGGCCAGCGACAGGACCAACGTCCGTTGGCTGTGACTTGTGATGTGTTGACTACACACGCGACAATGGAGCTAGACTAGTGGTTCCCAAACTTTTTCGGTTCTGGGCGCCCTTAATGTATTAAAATTTTGCCCGTGGCGCCTCTCAAACATAAAAAAAGGTCTTCACTTCTAAACTACAAAAAGTGATGACCAAAAACAAAAAGGTCCTCACTTCTAAACTACAACGTGATGACCAAAAAAAGAGATCTTGGGTCTTCGCGGCGCCTCTGTAGCCTAACCGTGGCGCACAGTTTAGGAAACGCTGAGCTAGACAAATTTAAATACTGGCCACTTGCCACACCGTTTGTAGACGCCAAAGTTGCAGTGTTATTAATAATAAACAACTTGTTGTATTAAACCTTTTTTTATTCTGCCAATTTTTTTAATTTCCTTATTAATTAGGAAAGATGGCGCTAGAAACCGTTAATCGTTATGATAACTTTGCTGAAGAAATCGGTAGTTGACAAAAATGTGCCATAACGAAACTGTTTTGAAAGAGGCTTTTAGGGCTTATCGGGGTTTTACTGTATTTCGAAATATTTTATTTTTAGTTGATGTTAGACATGACAGCCATTGCCTAGAATATATTTGAAATATTCTTTCGTGGTTTTAGAAATTTTGGTCAATTACAAATTACATCAACCCGAACCGGTATTCGAACCAAGGAGTTTTATACTGTGAAGTTCCTGCGTAACCATCATGCTACGCTGGCAATTTAAATTTACTTTTAATTAAATGTAATAATTTTTATATTTAATATAATCTATATTTAATATAATCAGTTTAGTGAGAATTATCTTTATATCCATAGACTTTGTATATAGCCCTAAATTTCTTCTTTCGAAAATCTTTCTTCTGAACTGTGGATGTATTTTTAGTTTATTTATTTTTCTATAGATGTTCCGTTTTGGTAATTTCAGTAGGCCAGTTTATATTTGTTTTTTTTTTTCTATTTTGCTTTTTTTATATTTAAATTAAATTACAACCTTTCAAATTACTTATCTTAAATATTTTTGCTGTACATATTTTTAGATATTTAGCACATATGCTGCACTTGGCATGCCGCTTGGCTGATAGCAGAATATCCTTGTTTTATTGCACATACTAAATTTATTGTATCTCACCAACTTTTAATTCTGCACAACATTGGTCTCAAGATTCACGAATGATTTTCTTTATAGAAGAGTTCACAAATCAAACATCTGGAAGACAACTTACACATTTTTATTAGGGTTTTGTAGGGATGCACAAAAAACCCTTATAACGTCACTCATGTGTCTGTCTGTCTCGTTAGAAATGGCTGAAGTTGCCAAACGGCTGAACATAGAAGGTTGAATTTAGCATGCTTGTACAACTCTCTGAAAAATATAAACAAATATGTGTTTAGTGAAAAAATAAATATTTTTTATAAATTTTGACCAGGGTTATCATATTAAATCTCTTAATGCTTGGATTGCCAAAAATATGTCATAAAACTTTTTTTTCCTACCCCATTTCTCAGAAGGATTCATCTATAAATGTGAAAAAAAAAATCAATAATATACATTGATAAGAACCGGAATAGTTCAACAGCAATTTTTGATCCAATTATCGATTTTTTTGTCATTGAAAAAATGTATTTATTTACTTTTTTATTTATCTATTGTGTGGCACCAAAAGAAAGCTTTTAAAATCTACTGAGTGTATAAGATTATTGGCCTCCATTATGTGCCTCCATTTTATTTTCAGACAAATTTTATTTTATTTTTTTTTTGCAATCAGCTTTTATAATGCTCGATTTGAGCGAAACTAGTCAGCCATAACTCCAATAAGGATTATACTCGCAACTCCTTTTAAGACGTAGATTAGAAACGATAATTAGTTTTTTAATTTCGTTATTTTAATACGAGAAAAAAGTTCTTGTCCCACACCTTATAACCCAGGAGGCTCAATCCAAAAAAGCTGAAAAATGCACATTAATGTGAACCGGAATAATATAACAGAAATTTCTGATCCGATTACACTGGTAAACAAAAATGAACTTATTTTTTATGACAAGGATAAAACATGGTGTATCCCCTGTCAAATTTGACCCAAAAGCCGAAAAAGACCTCAGATGTTTTCTATCACCCATCATTTTTTTTTTGCTATGAGGTATTGTTGGTTTCTAACGAAATATAGCGATAAACGTATTATTATTAATTTTAACTTACCTCAAAATGTTGTTTTTGATGTTTTCCGTCGATATTTTGTTTCTGGGGCATCCTTTATTAATGTCCAGCAGTAATCAGCAAGCAAAATTCGGACTCTATTGATATAGCTTTTCCATGGCGGAATTGTCCTGGTGGAACCGTTCCCCATGTTCATCACTTACTGCACCCAGATCTTCTGGGAAACAGATGAGTATCTAGATGATAGTCCAGAAAGTGAATTTTTAAAGACATCCTACATCCTACTTCTTTGTAGGCATCAAATAGTTCAAAAATTCACTTTTCAGATTTGTTTTCAGCGTATCAAAATACATCAGAAATACAGAAAAATTGCCATGTCACAAATAGTGTGTCACAAATAGTGATTATCGAACTATAAAAAATGTTATGAAAATCTTTAAAAAATAATTATTTAAAAAAAAATTATTGTATGGTACGGAGATGGAAATTAGTTTTTAGAAAATTCTTTATTTTAAAACGCTTTTCCAAAAATGTGCTAAAAACCCTCTTATTCCACACCCTATAACCCAGGAAGCTTAATCTAAAAATCTGAAAAAAATCTTAATAATGCCATTAACGTGAACCAGAGTAATACTAGAGGAATTTTTTATTTGATAACACAGGGCTGCGAAAAAATAAAATGACCACCGCTTTTGATTTTAAGCGGTGATTTACGTAGAATGGTGAAACCTGATTTCATATCAAATTATAGTTTTTCTCAATCACGTCTAGTTTTTTTGTAATCCTCGAAAGAAAATATCATGGATAATATTTTTAGATAAATATATAACTCCAATAAAGTGTATATCTTAATTTTATTAACAATAAACTTTTTTATTACTTCAATATAAAATAAGATAAAATATGGAGATTTGTTTATAATAAAGACAATTCTCAATTATTTACTTACTATTAATACCACTAAGAAAAAAAAAAAACGCGCCTTGTAGCCTTTCTTTTGTGTCGTGCGGAACTATTATGAGCGCATGATTGTTTTGACGTTACCGCATGAATGTGATTTTTATCACTCAACACTTTAGATGTGTAAGTGTTAACAGATTATAATCATTGTTTACTTATATAAAGCTTAAGACAACTGCAATATTTACATTCGACCCTAAGTAAATAAGAGCCATAGATAATAAGACATTTTTAAAGTGTGATTAAAAAAATTGATACTTGATAAAAAAATATTATTTTCTAGCATTATCACTACGTTTCTATTAAAATTACCATATACCATATTATTAAAAGCGGTCAACCTTCACAACCCCGTGTAATTATATGGAAAGTTACTGTTTGTGAAAGTTTGTACAACACCGTACTATATTTATGAGACTGACATCTCGTAATTAGGTATGCTTGTAAGTCTCTAAATGAAAATAGGTGGCTTATTTTTTCAAAAGTTATCGAAATTTATGAATTTGAATATGTATCCACAATTTGTGAACACTTGCTAAATACTTACAAAACCCTGAAATTTGTGTAAATTCACACTTCCATCTTTTTTTTTTATACCAAGAAAAATGTGAACAATGTAAATGATTTCTAATTATGAATTCATCTTTTTCAGTTCATTATCCTTCATCTCTTATAAAATACTAGCATGTCTAACATTCGTGAATCTATAGAACATTTATTATAGTTTCGTTCATTCTGTTAATAAGTATCACATCCATTAGAAATTATGTAGTGTTATAATTTCTTCACCCTCATTATCATCCCCGAACACAATGGAACAAATCTTACAAAAAAACCTTTAGAAATTCTTGCCTAAACAATTCTAGATGTGTCAAAAGGTGCTGGCGAATCATCATCATCATCTGAAACATCACCAGCGAGCGGAAACCGTAAACCTTATATGCCAAAAAGAAGCAAATCCAAGCCAGTTCCACTGAGTAAACGACATGTTAGGAGCAGCAGTGGTTATAGCAGTCATAATGATGAGACAACATTTAGTATATCACATGCTCCGAGCTTTAATGATAGAATACATCCACCTTCAAGATTTTCTGATTTGACTTTAAGTGATATTGAGTGCGACAAAGGACATAAGACTAATAGAAATGCTGGTTTGAGTAAATTAACGAGGGAGGCTTTTCAAATTAATGTTTAATTTATTGTGTTATTTAAGTCCCATTTTTATTTAGTTTCTTATTAGTTATTATTTATTAAAATAAATTCATTTGATTCTGTTTTTATCTATCCAAATTCTGAACGATTCCAGTTTACAAACTGTGTGGTGCTGTAGCGTAATTACTGTCATAAGAATAAAAACAGGTAGATGTCAATTGCTTATTAATATCGTTAATCCGCTTTTGAGCGATAAGGGATGATCAGTGGAGATACATTAGGGTACGCGCGTAGTGAAAGCTGGTTGCTGATAGTTAGCTGCCAGCGCTGGCGAAAGTCAGCCTGCGAGCAGGAATATCCTTATGTTATCAATTATACCGCGCATAGTAGAGGCTGCTGCCCAGAGCTGGCTGCCAGCACAAACCAGTGTCAGTAACAAACTACCAGCAATCAGCATCCAGCTTTCACCATGCGCCTACCCTTAAACAAAAAAAAAATGGCAAATTCCATAATTAATCAGCAAAGTAATCGATTCATTTAGTCAATGACACAATCAATGAAATCGATGCGATATGTTTACCATTGAAATTGGGAACGATTCTTTGATTTATGTACTATTTGACTAACCTAAAATTTTTGCTAACTTCATGACACTGTTTTATTTTCAAAATAAGTGCAAAATGATTCTCTTAGTCTAATTCTGATGAATTAAGCGTTTCTGATGAAAAATTAGTTTAATACATTGCAGAACAATATACCGCGAAGTAGATCAATTATATAGCGAACAAATATGGACGTCAATACCCGAATATGCACAGTATGCCTTGCATGCTGTGCTCCGCCGGCTCTGTACTTGGCGTTCATAAATCCCCAGATTTTCATTCAATTGCTTGAAAGCTAGGGTGACCATTTTCTTAAGAAGGCAATGCGGGACGGAGCAAAAAGCAAAAAGAGAAAAAAAAAAAGGTCCTCACCTCCCAAATCCAAGTGAAGAGCAAAAAAAAGGTCCTCAAATACAAGTTACAAAATGCGGGACAAAATGTTAAAATGCGGGACTTTTGCGGGACGAATGGTCACCCTATTGAAAGCAGATATAGTTTTTAATATTAATTGATCCGCTTTTGCAAGATTTTTTGCTCTGGACTGGAGAGCATCGGATAAAAGTGAAATTTCAACTAAATACGCACAATATCTGTCATACGAGCGACTCGTAGTTAAGTTAACCCTTTACCGCATAGTGTGCCATATATGGCACATTCCGATTTTTATTTTTTATTTTACTTTTAAAACTGAATCAGAACGTTATTTCATGAATGTTCATATATGCCACATACACAGCAATGGATCCTGCAGTATCTCAAGTAATGGGCTGCAATAGATTTGAGAATATCAAGCGGAATTTGCACTTCAACGATAACTCTGAATTTATTGAGTGAAAGGACAACTAGAAGATATGACCTTTTCTTTCAAAAATTCGAGAGCGACTGCTTTTAATCCCTGAAGAACACCTAGCAATTGACAAGCAAATAATACGGAATCATTTTCTTTTGTAACATAATGTAGAATCATAATATTCCATGTGTGGCACAAACCCTATTTTCATAAAAATAATAATTAATATTTTAAATATATTTTTTTAATTAATTTTTCTATCATTAAGAACCAATTCCTAATGCCCATGAATTATTTCAGCCAAATATAAAAATTCATGCAGTAAAGGGTTAAGACAACAATCTCTCGCATCACCAGGGGCGAAGAGCGTATTGTTCTAGTTCTAATTTATGACAATAAATTTAGCAATTTAATTTCTTAAGTATTAATTATAATATTTGAATTTAATTTTATTTATTTTATTTTACGATTCATTTATGATTCATCTGAAAGCTTGAGTACTTAAGAATCACCTATACGAAATATTTTTTTTTTTTTAACAACCAGTTCTGTTAGCCGGTGCGAACCTATAGCAGCACATCACTGAGTAGGCCTATTTGTGGCGGACCATTAGGGGACCCAACGACTATGTTCGGCTAAGGTAGTTTCCTTCCAAGATCGAACAATATAAATGAAATTTGTGTATAACTGGAATCTGTACTTATTATCTACAATTTACGCTTAATGTTAAAAACCTGATAGATAACACTTTCCATCATTCATATTAATTTTATTTTGTTTAATTATTTTAAGTTATTTATGAAATAATTTGGGGTGCCTTGTGAAAACTGTGTCAAGTCCTTCCATTTGAATTTCATTTACATAAAAAAGTGTAAAATATTGGACGTATATAACCCCGGGCGGGTTCGTGCCAAACTACACGTACATATATATGAACACATGAGCTTCGTGGAGATGGAGGAATATCGATATCTATAGAGGATATCAGTGTCTGTGTGTATGTGTGTGTGTTATAGATTTTATAGATTTGTTATCTATTGTTATTTATGAATACAGATATGGTCAACATCCAGAACTCAGGATAATAATGGGCAGTTTTTTATAGATAGATACTACAAAACACTAACTTACAACTGTCTGTTAAAAACATAACATGGATGGTTGTAAACAAATTACATTTTTCAATTTACCAACTATGATGGTTGGAATTTTAATAATGGCACCTATATAATAACTACAGATACAAAGCACATACCTGTTTTAATATTTACAGTCCCTCAGTATAGTTACCAGCGTTGTATAGTACCCAACAGTACCCGTTATCAGCGTGGTGTTAATTGTAGGATGTCATTGTCAAGGCCCGTTTTTTTATCGTTTGTACAGAGCAGGCGTAAATTACGGCCCGCAGGCTAAATCCAATCAGCCAGGATCAAGTTTCGACCCACATGCGCATATATACTTATACAATGTTCCATTACTCGACAAAAGTAACCGCGGTTGAAGTTTCCCGTTCCGAAAGTGTACGACAGTAACCTTTTCAGGAAAATTGTTAGGTTTCGGAACGCGGTTACTGAAAATTTTGGTTAGTTTTTTGTAATCAAACTAACCGTGGAAATATCGCGGTTAGTGTGGTTATTTCCTCCCACTACAAACTTGAAATCTAATGTAAACTACAAAAGGCGGGAATTACAGAACAATTACTATAAGACGAGAGTTAAGTTGAGGGAATTAATTGTTTCTTTGTAGTGCAAGTAATAAATTATAATATTATTTTACTATAGTCTAATTAAAACAGTAAGAATGAGTGTAAGTAACTGATTTTTAGTAATATTGATCGTAGTCGTGAAAAATAATATCGGGAATAAGCATTTATGTTCTTATATAATGTGCCATTGTAAACAAGTACTAATAAAACAAATATTTGTATTAATAAGTTTGTAAGAGAATATCTATAACTTATAACGTCCATAAAATGACAGTTCAGTTGTCTGTTTATCAACTGTGTGGTGTGACTACCGTTCCGTAACAAAACCGCGTTTTCAGGTAACCACTGGGTAACCACAACTTAGCACGACTTTACCGTAACCGCGACCGCGGTAGTTAGATGTGCAGTTACGGAACATTGTATTAACAGCACATGATCCACGTGCAATCGCGCCAAATTCCCGTTTAATCAGAGCCTACCGCAAATTTTACGGGACCCCTATGCAAGTGACACTAACTGTATTTCATTTTTGCGGGGCCCTGGGAAAGTAAGCGCCGTCTGTACTTCCTTAACCATTTTATATTGTGTATTTTGTGAATTATATTGTGCAGCAATGGGCAATTGCCCTGGTTGCCCATGCGTTACGCCGGTCTTGCACTTAATCATAGCCAATCAAAACTAAGCTATTTATTCGGATGTTGTTATTGGTTTATAATAAACTAACAGATTAATCTGGCGTCACACGGACTAATAGAACTGCCAATTTGTTATTAAAAATTTTAGAAAAATTCGATAAAATCCGCAAAAAAAAACAAAAAAACACGCATTCGCTTGAAATTCTTACATCGCACTGCATACACTAGTTCATCAGTTCTAATAAAATATCTATGTTTTCACAACAGCGGTTTACGTTCAATCGAACGCTACTACTACTAAAGTCACTATATTATACAAAGTAGCGCAAGCCTTTGAAGAAGCCGACAGACCCCAGGGTTTGATTTGCAACACTGGTTCCCCTATTAAGCAAAGTAAAGCAGCATTTTTTACGTTCTTAAGTTTGCGTCTGCGCTGTCACATCTCTTTTCCTCGCTCTAATTTAATAACCTCCTTTGTCAGCGGTTTGAATATTTAAGGTTAAGTTTCATTTAAATTTATATATTATATCCATTTTATTTAATAAAAATTAAAAAAATAATTGAAATTGTACCATAATTTTGTTACAGTGCATCTTTGATTAAAAAAATCGTGATTACAATGTTTAAAATAAAATTATTGGTAGTACTAGTTTCTTATATTTGTATTGTTGGAATCACTGAACATCATTTGTGTTGGCGACATTTTTAGCCCCAGCATGGCCGCCGTTGCGCTACTTTGTATAATATAACTACAACTTAATTAACTATAACTACAACTTTGTGACTTTAACTTCTACCAGCTGAGACCGAACAATTACGGCGTTGACCGAAACATACACGGTGTTAATGCAGCCAACCAACTAATTATTCAAATGAAATTCTTCTCTTTTCGCTGTATTTTTAAGGTAGATATAGACGCTCCAATGTGGGATGATGTGACTGCAGAATTTTAAATAAAAGACCAGTGTTAGAGTTTTTAATGATGCTGCATTTGTAATGGAACGATGTTGACGATTTGTAAATTTCACATAAACGTTGTCCTACAAAATTATTGGTAGGTTCTGCAGAGTTTCTCTGCTTTTTCCAAAAGCTGTTAGCAGATTGTGTTTTAAAAAATAGAGTAATACTGCGCAAAAGCGGGCTGGCGTAGAAGTATACATGCGACTGGACTACACCTATCCCAGATATTCTTGCTAACGTAGACCGCTCTATACGAACGATCAACCAAACAGGCGTTACCAATGGCATCCACCAGCTTATACATCGGTAACGGATGCTACATAACGCTGATAACTACAATAAAAGGATGTAAAAATTTGAACATAGAGATGTGTTTTGTATCTCTAGTTACTAAATAGGTACCCACAGTTGCCACTATTAAAATTTCGACCCTTGCATTAACTTGTCCATTAGCTTCGTCCTTGCGAAAATCTTGTATGATAATTTTAGGCCTTCCTTTTAATCTACATAAAACTTAAAGAGCAAAATTCATTTATCGAAGTATACTAATTTCTGTACAACCAACCAGTTTTGTTCAGATATCTAATTTAATTTAATATACGTATACTTTTGTCAAAATTAAAGCACCATTATTGGTTGCAACTCATGTAAAGGTGAAGAAATTAAAATCCCTACGATGATATTTTTTAATATTTTAATTTTAATATGTATATAAAATTTTCTGACTGATTTTTACAAAGCTTTTTTCATTAAGGCAATTACAGAATTCTTCTGCTTTTTTACACTATTTGTACAAAGTAACAGATCTTTATAAGCCTTTACTGGCAAGCTGGTTTTTGATATATTAGAAAGCATTTTCCCCATATATATTTCAGAACTAATTTACCACAAAAGCCTAACTCTAAACTTATTGTCTAGAGCAGGAGTTAGAAGCCTTATCGAAAGAACTATACCGACAAAAAGAGTATAAAATATAAAATTTTAAGAGCTGCAACTTTAATACGAATTATCTTGGTGTCTGACAATTGTCAAAAAGTTTTCAAAACAACTAATCTGTGGTTTTTATGTTTTTTTTTTTAATTTCTTCAATGGTTTTTCCAATTTAAGTAAAAGCAGAGTAAATTTGCAAAGTAAATTTGCAGAGTAAAATACTTCATCTTTCCTAAGCTCTTTCGTATCTCGTAAGTTAACAATACTTAATCAGTTCCTAAAAAAAAACTCGTAAAACACATTTATTTAAATTTTAATTTTAATCCAAAGATCTCCAACCATTATAACGCCCTTCCCGCTAAAACAAAAATATTTATTTGTATGAATTAGTAATAATATTTGTATTAATATAAATTGTAAGAAATCCTTTTACTATTTAAAATAAAAGAACAGCACTTTTTCATTTAAGAGCCTCATGTAGCTCTTGAGCCTCTAGTTCTCGACCCTTATTTAGAACAGACCCAACAATTTTATATTAATTTCTTGGACCTGAATTAAGTCTTCATGGAATGTATAAAAATGTCATTACTTTACTACGGGTTCCTAGCAACAAGAGATTTGCAAAAATATACATAACTTAATCGGTATATTTTAAGCGTACAAAACTCATATTTTCCATAACAGCAAAGTTTTTTCTTCAATTTGATATCTAATGCTGCCTTCTAATATAATAAACCTTATCAAAACCCAGTCTTGTTTAGATTTTGCCAAACGCACACTTGTAAATAAGTTTATTTACTTTATAATAAATATACTCGACCTGTTTATGGTTAATTTATTTTATAGCGACATCTACAACATCAACATTAAATCAGATCGCCAGTAGTGATGATTATGACTATACTTACTTCTAGTTGTACTACAAAAAAAATAACTGGAATGCAGTGGCGGTTCGTCCAGTGAGGTAACGCCTCAACTACATTTATGAAGAAATATAACTTAAATTTTCTTTTTGATCTCATATATCAATATTTTTATGCAATAACTAAAGTTATTAAAATGAAACTTTATTAACAATATTTTATCATAGATTTACACAACTGAATAAAATAGCACTAGATTACAAAATAATCCCTTGCTGTTAAACATTCCTTGCGTTCCTACACTCATAAAATAACTAAATGAATCGACGAAACATATCACCTCATAGTACGAGGGATGTTTCCTAAATTCTGGGAATTGTGCTATAATTAAATTACGCAGAACTTATAGGCAATGTTATTGGTGCCAGACAAGTCTTGACATGTTTATGCAACTATCTAATGCAGTATTGTAGTGGAGTATTTGGTGAGTCTGCAGAATCCAAAAGTACTGTTTATCGGTGGATCGATCGTTTTAAAACCGGTAGAACATCACTAGAAGACGATCCACGTAGTGGGCGCCCAAACACGTCGGTAAATGAAAGAAACATTACTGCCGTCCAAGACCTACTGAAAGAGAACAGGCGAATGACAATTCGTCAAATTAGTGTGCGCCTCGGGATAGGTACATAAGTTCATGACATCTTGCATGATTGTTTGGGCGTTAGCAAGGTTTCGCCGCGCTGGGTGCCAAGGCTGTTGGGACCAGAACAGAAACTCAATTTCAAAGTTCTTTGAGGACGGCTTAAAAATATTAGTTTATCGTTGGGATAAAATGTATTCAGTTAAATGGAGATTATGTTGAAATACTACATTGTAATATTGACGAAAATTAACAAAATAATAAAAATTATAGCTAAATTCCCAGAACTTTGGAAATATCCCTCATATGTTCAAACCTTAATGAACTACGATGGTCATTTTTTAAATGGGAACCGTTCTGATTTAAAAGGAAACACAACTAAAGTTTTTTCAAATTTTGTATTTTTACAACTCTAGTTGTACAATACAGCTTCTACTCGAGGTATTTTTTCGAACAGGCGATGAGTTTAACGATCCCCTTGTCTATTTAACCAACCGCTGGCGGTGTCTTTGACACCATCATCTGTTTGCATTCGTTTTCCGCCTAAAAATCCCTTCAATTTTGTAAAGAGATGATAGTCGGAAGGTGCCAGGCGCCTGTTCTGTCGAATGTGTGTTTCATACCTTGAAATATTAAAATATAAAACTGCCAAATCAGTCCGACCAACCAAATATATATTCATATACCAAATTTCCTAAACGAGTATATTGTTTGATTATATAATATAAATTTCTTATTATAAAAGGAATGAAAAAGCTAAATAGAAAAAATATTCTAAAAAACTTGTTACATAAGGCATTTTGCCGCACTTGTCGATTGTAAAACTCGTTTTCTAACCTCGACGCAATCAGCAAAATAATGCCTTGTGAAACTTTTGTTTTAATATACTATTTTAGCAATTTCATTTCGTTATTTTTCCGTTTTTGAAATTAAATTTTAAAACCATTGTTTTGTTATTTTCGCATTTGTTTAGTTACATTATTTTTTTAAATAAATTCAAGAATTAATCATTCTATGATATTCAAATAAGATACATAGATAAACAAATATGCATCAATGAAAGGAAAAATTAATTTAATTTATGGAAAATGTTTTTATTCTAAATAAAATAAAATTTCTTTCCTAATTTCTTATAATGTTGAAATTAGGAAAATGGAAAATTGCTAATATATATAACATATTTTTACTCCTTTGATTACATTTAAATAAGTCGTCGCCTCACCTTTTAAAGTGGTCACGGGCCGCCACTGCTAAAATGGTGCATTAAATTTAACCAGGTCGGTATTAATTCATTAAAGTGCAATGGAATGCACGACATAAAATTACAGCTATTAAGTGCCATATGCCTTTTAATATTTAGTTCATAAATATTGAAATTGGTTGCACATTGAACATTATCTAATTTTTGTAATATACGCAGAGAAATTTGTATTATGCGAGGTAACAAAGCTACATTGTACCACTTGAAGTAGTTTCCTTCGGAGAAATTTCCCCATTTTTGGAAGCAGTACTGGAACTTTGGAACTGGGACTGCCTTTAAGTGGTCGTTTATAAGTTCCTGGATGTTAGCCACAGTACCAAGACGAAGGCTTTTCAAGTGGATATATTTTTCTTGGGAATAAGATCGCACGGAGTCAGATCGAGGGATTGTGTACGAAACCATTTTTCGCGATTTTGAGTCATTTAAACTTATTCGTGTTATAGGTAAGTGAAAATATCACAGTCTAACAATCTATCGCGAGTTTTATTTAAAAAAACACACATTTTTTCTGTGTATAATCTGTAATACATGGAAATATATAACAATAATTACAGGTTAAACCTAACATAAATAGTAACAAATATAATATAAATGATTTTATGTATCTAAATAAATTATACAGCGTGCTCCAACATTGGTACCAAATGAGAAACTTTTTTATTATCAATTTTTCGAGAAAAATGCATTGTCCTTATATTCATTATAATTTGGTATAGAAGTAAAATATGTACAGTTGCTCCTGATATTCATCCACTTACCAATCGTTTTATATTTAGCTAAAATTTGATGACCATTGACAAAAAAATATGCTATATTATTTTTTTACTTATTTTTTCATCCCTTTATACGATGCGAAATATAAAATAAAATAATTTTTAGTAATTTTCATTTTTCACTATCGGTTTGCAGAACTAATTAAAATATTCACTACCGTTCGCAACCGGTGCGAACCGGTTGAATTTCACCACTGATATTATGTGAGCGTAGCATTTCTTCAGTTTTTTCAGCTCCAACTAAAAACACGGAAGAAATTATGATGAATAGTTTTAGAGAAAAAAACGTTCAACAATTTATATTTTGAAAAAAAAATTACAAAATTTGTACAAAACGTTGTTAATTTCTATCATTCTCCCCTCAAAACTACCCCATAAGATTAAAATTCTAATACGAAATATAGACTATAACCTACCCCGGATTGCCCCGGACCCTGGATAACTGATTATTTTGGCGTGATGCCCGAACAGACAGAAAGTAAAATTTACATGTATAGAGATATATTTAGTAAGCTATGAAATATTTAAAAGGTCAGCTTGCACCATCCTCCCCTTAAAAAGGTGACTTTTATCGAATTTAAACAACCTTCTATTTCTTATTGTTTACGAGATCCCATATGGTGAAACACAAAATAGAAACCTGTATATTACTCATATATTGTACAATGTGCAACCAAGATTATGCTCAGAATAAGTACTTGCATTTTATACTTATATATTCTAGAAACATTGAAATATTCTTACTAAAGCAAAGTCAAAAGCGCCTTTTATATTTGTACACTCAATTTTAACCAAAGATGTAAAAAAAACTGCAAAATAATATTCTCCAAATACTTAGTAGATCAAATAAAGGGCTTGAAATGGACCGGAGCAAACGGGAAAGGTGTTCGGGTTCGTGAAATTATGGAAAATATCGTTCCGGTTCGTGAAATAAGATAATGAAAACATTGAAAGTTTTGTTACATAATTTGGTCGCACAATAGTTTTGGGATGGCGTTTCGGTTCGTTAAATTTTCCATTTCGACCCTTGATGAAATACCTACATAAAGTTAAACTGATTTAATAAAAAAATTGTAGTGTACAAAATATCAAAAGCGCATAAAACATTAATAATAATCTATCAAAAATTGCCCTCAAATCTCTGGAACACGACACACTATTTAAGAATAAAGTCAAAAATAATAATAGTATCCAGAATGTATATGATATTGATTTTTTTATAGCTTCCAGATTTTTTTTAGATAGTGTGTCGAAATTTAAAAAATCTTGTATAGATATGTATTAAATATACACACAATTCCATATACCTATTGTTGTCACAGATATACAGTGTCAAATTTAAGAGAAAAATTACCCATTCCTCATCAAAATTTTAAAATGAAAAGTCATTTTTGGGATACCCTTTTTATTGTATCAAATGTCAAATGTAAACAATATAATAAAAATTATAAAAATGTTGTGTTATATTTTTTATCTTACATCATAACAAATATTTCCCAAACATTTTATTCCTATATTTCCCATTATTCTTTTTTTTTAAATTTGAATAAATTATGAATTAAGTGTGTTTAAAAACCAAAAATGTTAGAATTTAAAAAAAAATAAATAAAATAACAAAATGTTAATAACAATGTAACTAACAAAAATGTTAGTAACAAATCTTCAGGAAAAAATAAAGTTATTAACGAAGTTACTAACATGTTATCAATAGCTGAACTAATCTTGTTCTTAATTATGTTATTGGCAGCTTCTCCAGTTGGAGGTCATTATGTCTTCACAGGAAGAGGTAGCTATTGCTGCAGTTTGTATAGTGATTATTGGTGTAGCAAGACAGAAAAAGAAATGGATGTGGGTTCATCTATAAATTCAAACAAGGAGCAGGCAAAGTGGACTTAGAATAATAAGTGACTTGAAAAAGACGAAAGAAAACATGAAATTAGTGATTTAACAAGATTTAACTGTTTCAAAGGTTATGTGCGAATGTCGAGTATCTTTTGAGTACGCTGTAGAGCTATTATGTCCAAAAATTGGGCGGCAAACCACTAACTACAGAAAAGCCAGTTTCTACTTTCAAATACCTGGGCAACATGATAAATCAGGTGAATATGATACAGCAGAAAATTACGAATAGAATTGGTCCCCTCTTCAAAACCAAACTTATGTCTAGGAGCACCAAGATCAAGTTATCTCAAGTTATAGTACGTCCCGTTCTTAGGTACGGCTTCAAAACATGGACCTTAACAAAGCGAGATCGACAACACATCATAGTTTTCGAAAATAAAATATTACGCAGAATCTTTGGTCCCATTCAAATTAATAGTGAATGGAGAATCCGTAAGAACAAAGATATCCGAGAACTGTACTCAAGGCTAAGTATCACCCAAGAACTCAGAGGCAGACGATTACAGTGGATAGGACACGTTGTGAGGATGAGGGAGGACAGAATGGTTAGGAAGATATGGGAAGGAAGATTGAATGCCCGTCGATCAGTGGGAAGATCTCGCAAGAGATGGAGAGATCATCTAACCGAAGATCTCACAAGTATTGGTATACAGGGTACTTGGCAAGACCTGGCAATGAATAGATCGAGATGGAGGGCTTAGGTGAGTGAAGCCAAAAGTCAACTGATAGTGCCCAAAGAAGAAGATGAAGAAATTTGTGAAAGGCTTGGTCTTATCCTATAATTTTTAGCTACTGGTGATAGTTTTGACACTTAAATGAATATTCATTCATCTACCTATACAAATCTTTCTTTCATTGGCATTAACGATGTATCCAACGGGAATTGAAGAATTCGACATATAACTTCATCACTATACAAACGATGGGCTCATCTTCAACAATTTCATCAAACTTTTCACGCGTTTCTATATAACCATAATATAAAAGATGGGGCCCTCGCACCCTCGACTTCGACCTCACCACCCCTAAAAGCCGATACTATAAAGAAGCCAAATGCCATCTACTACCATAGTTATAACAACAAAAAAGGCAAACCTATAATCATATCTGTACTCCAGAATAAAATTGTATTAACTTAATATTTATTTACTTTTTATACAGTTATTCCTCTTGCGAATGCAATTTTCTTTTAATTCTATTTTTATTTGCGTTAGAAATATTACTGTAATCTTCTTCTTCTTAGCGTTTTCACGTTGGTGCGGGGTCCGCTTTTTGAACGCCATTTTAATATTACTGTAATAATAATATTAAATCCATGTATGGTAATAGGATAAGAAAATTTTCAATTTAGTCTCCTATAAATTTGGTATAATGTGAGTTAATATGCTTCTATTCTATTCTTAAATACAGTAACAAGTTCGATTTTCTCAAGAAGAGTGTTCACGATAAGAGGAAACAGATAAATAACAACTTGCAAGTTGGTCATATAAATATAATCTATTTATTTTAAAAAATTATAAAATTACATTTAATAATTCACACCGTAAAATCAAAAGGTTCAAATTCTTTTCTTATTCTTTTAACGACGTTGTCTTCTTCTGTTCTCGACAAAGAACATTCTTTCCAATCTACTTTATCCGGCATATTAAGAAGAGGACCAGTACACAATACTTCTCTGCCGAATTGTATAGGGAAGTCACTTTTACATCTTGTGTACAAGGTGGTCTCTGGCAGTTCTACACTGAAAAACGGACTACCGGTAGGTATGACTTGATCTAATCTGTTATGGGCAGCTAATTCTTCTAAATTTAATCCATTTCCTTCAGCTTCATCCTAGAAAAATAATTTAGGTTAAACAAAGAAGTTACGCAAACGAAAATTATGTTATGATTCTTTTTTTATTTTGAATTTAAATCTTTAAACCTCACACCTTATGTATTTTTATACGCTATGTTCAATTTGATTTCGCGAGATAGTTCACACCGCAAAGCTCCCATTTTTCGGACATGTAACTCTTTTGCCCCAAGACACAGCTTATATCTATATATGTAGGGTTACCAACTCGTCCAAGCTCAAAAAGAGTACATTTCTTTATATATATTTATATATTTAATAAATGAAAAATTCGTAAGATACCAAACACGTGTAAAAAAAAATCAAAATAAACAATATAAACAAAAATAAACAATTAACTTATTACAAAACATATTATACGACGAACAAAACGTAACTTACTCACGAACGATCAGCAAAATCATATTTGGTTTTGCTTGTCACTTCTTTTAACAAATTTTTATTGTCCACACAATATTTAAAAAAAATTTTAAATTAAATTGTACCATCAGAAAGTTTTTTACTGATTCTGGCAAGAGTCTATTTTTTTCATCAGTCCAAATACTCTTCATCGTGCTGCGAATCCTTTCCGTATTTGCATTGTGCGCTGGAATCGCAAAAAAAAAACATATCTTTCGGAATTCTGAATATGTTGGTTGATTTCTTTCTTCAAAATATTTAATCCATTTTGAATCAGCTGACAGTTTAGAAAATTCTTCATTTCTTCAAATTTTTTTAAAAAAGAGTACATTAATTGAATTTTTAGAAAAAGTAAGAGTACATAATTTTACTTACTGAAAAAGAGTACAAGTACTCTTTAAAGAGTACAAGTACTCTTTAAAGAATACGGTTGGTAACCCTATATATATATATGTAAACTCTCCTTGCGTCGCATCGTACGGGGTAATGTAATCTATATTCCCCATTGGGACAATGTACTAGGGAATCTTTGACATTCGAAGAAAAACTTTTATTCAAAAACAATTGTAGACCTTTACCTATAATGAATATGTCGTCTATAAAGTTAAGAATAAATAAGTTAATAGGTATTTTAATAAAAATATGTATGAAATAAATGAGGATTTGTGGAACTATAACGAAAAATGTTTTTTTCTATTTCGCTTGTTTAATTTTTAAAGATATTGTTATCGATAAAGAATGGGTTGAAATAGGTGTCATTGATTTAAAACATTTACGCGAAAAGGTAAAAAAACATAACTATAGTGCAATGCACATTAAAAACTATGTGAAATTTAATATTTTAGGAAAAACTGACATACGAAATCAGCTTGATTCGGCCTTTAGAGTCGATTATAAAGTATAATGAAGCGGTCGATAACAATTGGTATATAACAGGGCTGTTCAACCTTTTTGTATTTGCGATCTACTTTTTATAAATAAATTGTTACCGCGATCGACCAGAACGCGTAACCGGCCACCGAGGCGGCATAGAGTGCCCTTCCGGGTGAGGGAATCCTCCCCAGAGAAAAAAAATTTGAAAAAATGTTTTTCATAAGTGACAAGCTTGTTTTAATTATTACTTTATATTTATAAAATGTATTTGTAAGTACATGGAAGTGAGAGAAAACTAAAGATCTACTTAAAATCACGCTAGATCGCGATCGACTGGTTGGGCAGCCCTGGTATATAATGAATAAATTAATAAATTGTATAAAGTTTTCTTGTATAACCGGTTGAATTTTTTTAAATGCACCGGTTTTTTTTTTAAATGACTGCATCAAATACTATTTGTACCTACACACCCCAATAAATGTCATATGGTTGATCTGAACAACCTTCAATATACAAAACTGTATAACTGGTATACTTTTATATACGAGGGACATTCAATAATTAAATAGACAAATTGATGTAGAAAAAAAAAAAAACGGTTTGTAGGAGGAGTTTGGTACTTTCATGACTTTAGGTTGGCATCACTGGGATGAGCTGAGAACACCTGACGAATAAAAATTGTTTTGTTTATAACCTAAAAATTGCATTTAACGATGGCGTGTCCGCTTGAAGTTTCCACATTAGTTGAACAACGTTCAGTGATCCGGTTTTTGCTTTCTGAAGGTGAAAAACCAGTCAAAATCTTTTCTCGAATGATTTTACAGTATGGTAGAACAGTTCAAAAATGGTCGAACCTCAGTGACCGACGAGCAAATTCCTGGCCGACCAGTTGAAGTGTCAACTCCTTCGCTTGAAACCCGCATTGACAACATTATTCGTGAAGACCGACGTATTACTGTTTTAGATATAGCAAAAAAAGTTACAGTAAGTGTTGGCACAGTTCATCACGCTATCATTGACAAGCTCAAGTACAGCAAAACAAGTGTAAGGTGGGTCCCGAAACAGTGTCCTCATACCGCTAAGCTGACCCAAGAAACCATTGAAAAAATGGGTTGGGAGATACTACCTCATCCTCCCTACAGTCCAGATTTGGCTCCCTATGATTTTCATTTGTTTGGTCCACTCAAGGAAGCATTACGTGGAAAAAAGTTCAGCGACAACGAGAAAATCAAAGAATTTGTGGGAAACTGGCTCAAACAACAAGACAAAGATTTCTTTGCATCAGGTATAAAAAAACTAGTTCATCGTTGGGACAAGTGTATTAATATTCGTGGGGATTATGTTGAGAAGTAGTAAAAGTCTCATTTTGTAAAACTACGGGGTTTTTTTTTTTCTTCATCAATTTGTCTCTTTAAATTATTAAATGTCCCTCGTATATATTTTTTCTTCTTATAATCTTTGATTGGCCGACCGGCGTAGCGTAGTGGTAACACATGTGCTCTGCGTTGCGAAGGTCTCGGGTTCGAATCCCGTTCAGGCATGGAAATTTTCTCAAATAAAAATTGTCCTGGCTAATTGCCACAGTAGCAAAGGCCAGTAAATTAAAAAAAAAAAAAAAACTTTGATTGCCCCTCCAGTTGCTTTGTCCTGGAGCCGCTGATCGTAAAAGTAATAAATGAAACACAAGTTGTATCTTATTCATACTTTGCTACTTCTATTTCAGTGGCGCACCCAGGGAGGGAGCCCGGGGGACCGCTCCCCCCCTAAGAAGGAAAGAAATAAAAATAAAAACACACAAACATACTAGAAAATGTTTAAAAAAGAGATGAGGACCTTTTTTTTAGGTCGTCACTTGTATTTTAGAAGTGTGGACCTTTTTTTAGGTCATCACTTTACATTTTCATTTTTAATAATTTAAATAATTTTGTCTTCTGCCCCCCCAACAAAAATTCCTGGGTGCGCCACTGTTCTATTTTAATATTTAATTGTAATTTCATGTAATTTAATTTTTAATAATATGTTTAACAATCGGATTGCAAGCTCCGTCTCGAAAATTACAAGTGAGGCCAGCAGATGTTGCTCATCACCAAAGCTTAAGTAAATAATAATGAAGTCTTACCTTAAATATATCTACAATTTCTCTTGTAGCAGCAGCAGGTACAGGAACCACATTAATCTGACAATGTGAAGTCTTAAAATTCCTTTCGAAAAATATAGGCACTTTATCCTGATCTTTAAAATACTTCAAAAGCGCCTCTTTAAACTTTCCAATCTCCTCCAAAGCATTCTCAGGTAACGTTAGCGTACTTTGAAAATGTTCAATTGGTAAAATTAATAAATGATCATCAACCAAACCCCCTTTAGCCAACGCTAAATAAGAAGAATCTCCAACACTTAACACTAAATGTTTCTCAACTTGTGGAGACGCTAAACAGAACCAACATTTCGATTGATCGAATACTGGTTTTTGTTTCTTTCTCTGTCCTCCTCTATTATCATTACTTTTTCTTTTATCGTCCTGTGTATTCATGTTATAAAAATATTGTATATTATCTTCTTTTTTACCAATATTTTGTAATATATCATAAGTATAAGGGCAGTTTGTTTCATCGATGGTCTGTTGGCATAATTCTGTTACTCTCATTCGGTCAACTGGTGTCAAACTAACTGCGTAGATCCATTTTAGTTTTTCGGGGTTGCCAACACGAGCGAGTGAAAGAAAACGAGTGGCTATTTCACTTTTTTCACCCTGTTGTGTGATTATCCGATATGGTGGTCGCTCATAATAAATTCCTTCTAAGCCAGATATGTGATAGCGTGGTTTTAATTCAGTTGCTAACCAGGAGATTAGATTTGAAGACTTTAGGTTTTCAGGTTTTAACTAAAATAATAATCTAGATTAATAAAATTGGAGGCTATAACCAGTGATGGCATCCTAAATTTTCAGGAAGCGGTTCTATAAAGTCATGTGATATCTAGGAACCTATTCTGTATTTTTAAGAGTGAAAACAAATCACTTACTTCCATTTATTAAATATAAGGAAACAATTTTAAGAGCGTATTATTAATAACCTATAAAATAAATATTACATTTGCAACACTGCAGGGCACGGCGCACGATTCAAAACTGAAGTCAGAGTAATTCATTTATTTTTAATAATTCTAACAATCGGTTCCCTAAGGTTTCAATCATTTTAAGAAACGGTTCGCGCGAACCGGTCCGGACCGATAGGGTGCCATCACTGGCTATTACTGTTTTTTATTTTTTCGACCTCATATTGTTTTACGTTTCACAAAATTATAAGACAATATCCGCAAAAAAAACAATTTTTGTCTGTTTGTCTATCTGTCCGTCCTCACGCAAAAACGGCTAAATATATTTTCACGTAATTTGGAATGATGCCAGAGTTAAACCAGGATTCGAACAAAGGCTTTAAGACATCTCACTATTTTTATTTTAGGGTGATATTTCGGGGTTAAAACTGTTTATTAAAAAACTTAAAGTATCTCCCTTATTATTGACCTAACAGAAAAATACAAGGTGTCTCAAAAGAAATTTTATATTTATTTAGCTTACTGCGTGAACGCAACATATCCGAGAAGCGCGGGGGTTATGTCAATCTGGCTCTTGGGAATTCAGTCGCTATGGAGCGTTTCTCGGGAGCAGACCGCACGTTATGCGTGCGAGGGTTTTACAAAAACGGTGATTCGGCGACTGTAGCAAGTAGAAAATTCTGCAGTATTCGAGGTTTTCGCCACTTAAATGATGCGCCAAGCATTCCTCTCATTCGACATTGGGTTAAAAAGTTTGAAGAGACTGGTACAACGCTGGATAAATCAAAATCCGGGCGACCTAGGTCATCAAGAACGGTAGAAAACGTGGAGAATGTTAATCAGTCTGTTCGTGACGACCCGAACCTTGCAATTCGGAAGCGCGCAAGTGCTTTAAATGTGCATAGATCATCATTACATCGCATTATGCACAAAGACCTAAAGCTGCACCCCTACAAAATTCAATTGGTGCAAGAATTAAAGCCCCAAGATGCCAGTCAGAGGCTTAATTTCGTAAATCGGGTGATTGAGCGATTTTCAACGTTTACCAACATTTTGTTTTCGGATGAAGCTCATTTTCAGCTTAATGGCCACGTAAATAAGCAGAACTGCCGCTACTGGAGTGCAACGAATCCGAAACGCAAACATCAGAAACCCCTACATTCGCCTAAAGTGACCGTATGGGCTGCGATGTCGGCGCGAGGAATAATCGGCTCTTACTTTTTTGAAGACGAAAGGCGGCGTGCAGTTACAGTGAATTCAGAGCGTTATGTGGAGATGTTAGACAACTTCTTGGTACCTGAACTGCAAAACTTTCCTGGCTTTAACCAAAGAACATGGTTCCAACAGGACGGAGCAACTTCACACACGTCCAATATGTCTCTGCCACGTGTTCGTGAAATTTTCTCAGGCAAATTGATCTCCCGGAGAGGTGACATAAATTGGCCTCCACGCAGTCCACATTTAACCCCTATGGACTTTTTCCTATGGGGTTATCTTAAATCTAAAGTTTACGCCAATAAACCGACTTCACTGGCGCATTTGAAAGAAAATATCCGTCACGACATGGCAGCCATCCCTGAGTCCACCTGCCGAGACGTCATAAGTAATTTTACTGTTCGATTAAATGAGTGCCGAGAACGCGAGGGTCTACATTTAGACGATATTATTTTTAAGAAATAAATCCCCAAAAAGTGTATTTTAATAATTAATAAACATTTTTTCTATATACGACTTACTTTTTTTTTAATCGATCCACTAAATATAAAATTTCTTTTGAGACACCTTGTATATATATAACAAACATTGTACCTATATAGTAAAAAAAAACAAATCTTTTTTGTTGAATGCATTTATTCAGTTAGATAAATTTAAATGTAACTTAACCCGTAATCTAAAATCTACATATATCTTCCTTATTATTGACTTAAGAGTACGTTCAAATTAACGTCATGCCAGGGCATCATAAAATACGTCATTAATCCTGCACGAGAAAACATCTGATCACTATGACGTACATTAGGGTTTTAAACCATTGTTGTGGAAACGAAACACACAATATCATGTATTTCAAATACATTTTTACTCATGTTAGTACACGGTATATCTTGAAACGTACGAGAAATAAATAATAATATTGGAAATAAACAAACAACATCGCACAATACGCGTAGTTAAACACAAATCAAAGTAAGTGACGCAACTGAAATGTGTCAAGCTAGCTGTTGGTAACGTAATGGTCGAAATATGGTTTGTGCGCAGCTTAGTCGGTAACATAGGCTTGGCATGAAGTTAACTTGAACATACTCTAGCAAAATTATACATGACGAAAATAGTTTATAAAGAGAAAACCAACCTTTTACTTTTACGCGTTTTTTCATTTGATGAATATTTGGGGAGTTATGGGGAAGGGGGATATCCGAAAACTAAACTTTTGAAATATCTCAAATATGATCTTTCGATTGCAATGAAATTTTAAAAAAATGTGTTTTACGGGTGTTTTTGAAACAGATTGGGCAAACACGTATATGACAAAAAAAGTTTATTATGAAAAAACAAATCGTTTCTGTTCTATATAAATTTTCGATTGGGTAAATATTTGGGGAGTTATGGCTGGACACACTAAAACTAAATCTTGAAATATCTCACTTATTATTTACTTAACATCAAAAATGTAAATGAGAAAACTTTTTTTTTTCTTTTCAATGGAGTTTTTAATAAGATTAATTATGGAGTAAGCGGAGTTTTACTTATAAGGTTGAAATATCTCATTTATCATTTACTTAACAGCAAAAATTAATGTTAGAAAAAAAAACTATTCCTCTCCGTTCTATGTAGTATTTAATAAAATATGCTACGAGGATTGCCTCTTATATTTCGGGATTGCGCTAAACTAGTGCTGCCATCAGGCAACTGACGCTTCTACGTAGAGTTTGACATTTTTAACGGTATACGTACTCAGAACGTTTTGACGTACGAGCGCTATTTGTACTGTTTACAGTAACTTGAAAAAATTAATCTCGGCAAAAAATTTAATTAAATCGTGAACATTTACGAGCGATTATTTTTTACAACTTTCGACGTAGATTAACCCAACAACAGTGCATCGATGAACTTAATTCGACTTTCGGCGATGAAGCACCATCAAGGACTATTGTTTATCGATGGTTTGCCGACTTCAATCGTGGCCGTAGTTCGCTTAAGGACGAATTTCGTGAAGGTCGTCCAAAATCGGTTGTTGTTCTGGAAAACATTGATGCTGTGTGTGAACTGATACTGCAAGATCTTTGTGACTTATCGTGAGATTGAGGTATCCTTGGGCATTAGTGGGACCAGCATACATTCACTATTGCATGAACATTTGGTTGTCAAAAAGATTTGTCCGCGTTCGATTCCACATAATTTGACAATCGCAATGGAAACAGCCTCAATAAGAGTGGAAAAAGTGCTTCGAAAATTGGTTCAAACGAATGCAAAAGTGTATTGATCTTCATGGAGAATATTTTGAAAAACAATAAAACCACTTTTGTTGATAAATAATCGTTTCCGATTTCAAATCCCGAAATATAAAAGGCAACCCTCGTATTTGGGGAGCTATGGGGAGAGCTACCTACAAACCAAATATCTTACTTACTAATTACTTAACAAAAATATATACAAAAGATTTGTTTAGAATAAAGAAATGATTATTTTCTGTTCTACTTAAAACTGAAATATGTGACTTATCATTTATGTTAGAGTAAAAATGTACCTTACAAAAACTGTATGAAGTACGGATACACCAGCTTGTAATAGACAATTTGCTAACATTTGAATGCAACTATATACGTAGCGAAGAAATTTTTTCATCAATTAGCTAATTATTATTCACTTACCTTATGATTTGTATCAAAATTGAAGACATTTTGTGGCCACTGAGAAGTTAACAATACATCAACGCCTCTAAAATTAGGTTGTCCTCTTATACACGAATCTCGCAATGCCAGAACATCTTGTTTATCAAACTCGTATGACTTAACTTTACGGTCTGTTCCAGCTACTCCACTTAAATATGCTATTTTCAAACTTCCACTAGTATTATACAACCCTTTTTTCCCTAAAAATAATACGACATTAAACATTGTTTTTAATAATCGATAGACAAATTTACCTAAATAATGTAAGTTCGGACACAATTCAAATTCATTGTCCGGATATAGATTTAAATGCTCTTCTTTATTCGGTCCTAAGATATACGAAGGAATTGGAATTGTTTTTACTCCTGTCCTGTATTCATTAAACTCAATGTTGTTTACTCCAAAAAAATTACCTACGCACAGTAGCATTTCGAATGGGCCTGATTTTTTGTTTATCGTTTCAACTCTGTTAAAAAGAGTTTTGAAACGACCCTCCACATCTCCACAGACCAATCTAAAAAAACGAAATGATTAGTATTGTTATTAAATAATATCTAAAGTAAAACTTACATTTTCTGCTTCTCTGTCATTTTGAAATTTTATAGGTTAACTTAAACGTCAATCTTACGCGCAACTGTCAATTAGTTTGTGGTAGTACATATAGAGGGCAATCAAAAACAACAATGCAAATTTTAAAATCTTTTATTCCAATCAATTTTAAGAAATTAACAATAAATCATAACATTATGTACAAAAAAACTTATTACAATATATCTCTATTAAAATTTTTGCTCCTTTATCACTTTTGGAACCTGTATATAACTTAGATTAAATACTAGGGCTGCGAACCGGTAGGAAAATCCGAACCGGTTCCAAAATTTAAATTTTCGAGCCCCGGGCATAAGATTGAGAATTAAATATGAACACTTTTTCAAAATTTCAGAATCTATGTCACCACTGAACAAGATGCTCAGTCTAGTAAACAAGCAAGTCTCTGATAGAGATGTAGATATCTTTTACGACAACTATAGAAAGTTTGATAATATAAAAATAAATTAGACTAGTTATCTTGTATCTTATTGTTTTATTCTTTATTCTACTCATTATTAGTACTTCTATATTATTGTTATTATAATTGTATTGTATTTTTTCCCCAGTACCTACCCCAATGTAACTGGACTTGTACATTAGTGTACAAATCTGTAAATTCACTGGTTAAATAAATAAATAAATAAATAATTGTTCAATTATATCTTATTGTTTTTGTTGCGTTTTTCATTGTTTTTTTCCCTCACTCCTCAAGTGAATTTTGAAACATCTACTTCCCCGTCATCAATTTTGTCATCAATTTTAAACTTTCTACCCCTACATCGCTCTTACTTGATTTTGTTAATTTCCCCCCCCCCCGCAATCACCTTAATGTACGAATGTTCCGGTACATTTTTGTAGCAATACACCACTGGTAGTAGCCTGTTTCGCAAGTTATTTCCGTAGACTAAATAGTTCAATTTTGTGTTTCATTTCATTTGTCTTCGCTTTTAGTTTTAGTTATCTTTCTCTTTAAAATTGTATTTTTTATGTTAGTGTAGTTCCGCCCGACTTATTATTTTCAGTTAGTCTCTTATTTCCACATTTTAATTATTGTTCTGATCATATATTATAAAATTTCCTTTTTTCGTAATATTATTTCCTCCAGTAGTTGATTCTTTCACATTTTGTTCATTGTTCTGATCAGATATTATAAAATTTTCCTTTTTCGTAACATTATTGCGTCCGGATTTAAAGTTTTCCACATTTTGATTATTGTTTTGGTCGTATATTATAAAATTTCCTTTTTTATTGTTATTATTCTGTCTGGGGGTAGAATTTTCCACATTTTGATTAATATTTTGGTTATATATTATAAAATTATCTTTTTTTGTAACGTTATTACGCCCAAATTTAAAGTTTTCCATATTTTTATTATTGTTTTGGTCGTTTACTATAAAATTTCCTTTTTTGGTATAATTATTCTGCCTGGGTGTAGAATTTTCCACATTTTGATTATTATTTTGATTATAAATTACAAAATTATCTTTTTTTGTAATACTTTTTTGCACAGATGTGGAATTTTTAGTATTATTTTGATCATATATTATTAAATTTCTATTAAAATTATTGTTTCTACCATGTGTAGAATTTTCTTTTAGAGTTTGTTCTTTTATACCTAGTGTTTCAGATCCACTTTCTTTAAACCGTAAAATTCCTTTATTTCCATTTATATTTTGTGATTTTTCATGATTTTTACTGTGGTCCAATAACTTCTTTATAGGATTCGTTAATTTAGGAACATTTTCTGTACTTTCTTTTATGTTTTGAATATATATTTTATCTATTTCACTATTTTCTGTTGTGCTTAATAAATTATTTTCGTGATTTAAAATATTTAAAGGTATTTTACTGTTAGTTGTTGTTTTATGTTCTGTGTTTATTGTTTCCACCTTTTGATATTTCATCCATTCTCGTCTGTTTTTATGATTTATTCTATATAAATCTTCCATGAAATCAATTTTCATCGAGAGTTCCTCTCTGAGTGTTTCTAATTTCTCAATTTGTTTCTCAATTTCCGAATTCATTTTTAGAGAGTATAAGTTTTTTAGTTGATCAATAATCTTTTGATTTCTATGATACAAGTTTTGGGCTAAAATTTTGCGTTGATTGACATCTGTTACTTTTGAAAAATATAATTTTTCAGCCTCAGAAAGTTCAGAATCAGAGTCAGTTGGATTATTGTTTTGTATTACTGTATTTTTTTCAGTAACTATTCTATTTTTGTTTTCATCTATTGGATTTTTAGTTCCACTTACATTACTTATTTTTATATTTTCCCCTGCGTCTTGTATTTGATCTAGTTTTGTAGTTTTTTCAGTTATATTTATTACTTCTTTTTCTTCATATTCCATCCATTCTCTTCTATTTTCCTGATTTATTCCATATAAGTCTTCCATGACTTCAATTTTCATGAACAATTTCCTTTTTAATGTTTCCAATCTAGCTATTTGTTCTCCAATTTTTGAAAATTCTGCGTTGGAAGGATCATTTTTTAAATTCCTTTTTTGTGAGTATAAGTTTTTTATTTGATCAGTAATTTTTTGTCTTCTATTATACAAGTTTTGGGCCAATATTTTACGTTGTTTGACATTTGTTACTTTTGATAAACTTAATTTTTCACTATCTGAAACTTCGGGGTTAGAATCAGTTGGATTAAAGTTTTTAGTTACTGGATTTTTTTCAGTAACTATTCTATTTTTGTTAACTTCTGTTCTATTTGTTTTGTTTCCATTATTTCCTTTTAAATATTTTCCTTCAACATGTATTTGACTGTTATCTAATGTACGTTTTGCAGTTGTATTTATTACTTCTTCTTCTTCATATTCCAGCCATTCCCTTCTATTTTTATCATTTATTCCGTATACATATTCCATGTATTTAATTTTCATCAACAGTTTCTTTCTGATTGTTTCCAATCTATATATTTGTGCTTCAATTTTTGAAAGTTCTGTTTTGGAACGATTATTTTGCAACTCTCTTTTTTGAGTGTATAAATATTTTATTTGATAAGACATTTTTAGTTTCCTGGTATACAATTTTTGGGCCAATCTTTTGCGTTGTGCAGGATCGATTACTTCTGAAAAATTTAATTTTTCAGTCTCTGAAAGTTCAAGATAAGTAGGATTAAGACTTTGTGTTACTAGATCTTTTTCAGTAATTTTATTTCTGTTGTCTCCCAATTGATTCTGAATTGTTTTTTCAGTTCCTGTGTCATCAAGACCCTTTACATTTTTTTCTGTATTCAATGTTGTCATTTTTCTGATTATTTCTGTATTCATTTCATTTTCCCGATTCCCTTTGTTATTTGAGAATTCATTGGTTACTGAATTTCTTTTTGCTGTGTTTGTTGTTATTTCTGTGTTTTGTTTTGTATTGTCAAATTTTTCTTGTATTTTTGATGTTTCTAATTCTATTTTTTGTTTCTCGTTAGGGCCATATTTTGAAATCTCGATTTGTGAAGGATTTTTAGTTTTCCAATCCAAATCTTGTTTTATTTCGTTCTTTTCTTTAAAGGCTAAATTTTTGTTAGTATTTGGGGTCATTTTATTTTGTTTAGGACCATTTTTTTGCTCTTCAAAAGTATTTTTATTGTTTTGTAAAGTTTTGGGTGATTCTTTATTTGGAAGTACTAAAGTGTTCTGTGATTCATAATTAAGTCTTTCAGTAGTTGGTTTTCTATCAAAATAGTCTTTTTGGATGTTTGGATTGGTTTTTGTTTTAGATTCATTCCAGTTTTCGTCCACATTTATTTTATCAAACACTTTATTGGTGTTTTCATCTGTAGATAAAATATTTTTTATCTCTTCTCTATTTTGTCTTCCATTTTGATTTGGTTTACTAATGAAATATTCCGAATTTAACCCATGTTTTTGTATTTCATCCATTTCTGTATTATACTTAGATTTTTCTGTGATCGAAGTTTCATAATTATCTTTAGTTTCATCAGGATTCTGTTTGTTATAATTGTTAAATCTACTTTGGGAATATTCGTCAGAATATTTTTGATCATCATCCTTTCCTTTAGTGTCATATTTTTTATTATCTGCTTTTCCGTAATTCATTTTATTACTATTTTTAATGTATATTTGCGTCTCACTGTCTTGATTATTTCTGTCATATTTCTCAAAATTTCGGTGATAATTTTCTTCTTCCTCATTTCCATATTCATTTCGCGAGTATGGTCTTTCATATTTTTTTGGATTTTTCTTATCAAAATCTATTTGTGTATCTCTGTTCTGACTATTTTTGACATTTTTTATTTGGTCATAATCATTGTTTTTATTCCCATATTTGTGCTTATATGGTCCTTCGATATTCCCATTACTTTTACCATTTTCTCGTTGTTTATCATCACTATTCTGGCTATATTGGTTATATATCTCTAATTGTTGATTATTATAAGTATTCTCTTCATTATTATTATATGCTTTGTACTTATAGGGTTTTCCGTATTTATTTTCATTGTCGTTTTCATTGTCTACTTGTTTATTATCGCTCTTCTGAAGATTTTTGTCGTATTTCTCTATTTTTATGTGATAATCATTGTCTTCTTTATACCTATATTTATTGTGTATATATGGTCCGTAATTCTTTCCATTACTTTCATCATTATGTCCTTGTTTGTTCTCTCTATCCTGGTTATTTTTGTCATATTTTTCTATTTGATGATAACCGTATTGATCTTTATTCCCATGATCTTTTTGCTTATTTGGTCGCCCATAATTCTCTCCATTACTTTCATCATTGTATCCTTCTTCGTTATCCCTGCCTTGGATATTTTTATATTTCTCAAAGGTTTGTTGATAATTTTGTGGTTCTTTATTCCCATATTCTTTTTCCTTGTAGGGTTTTGCGTAATTTTTTTCATTGCTTTCATCATTGTATCCTTGATTATCTCTGACATGATTATATTTATCATACATATCTGATTTTTTGTGATTATCAAATTGCTCTTCTTTCTCATATACTCTTTGCTTATGAGGTTTCCCGTAATCTTTTTCAATGCTTTCATCATTGTATCCTTGATTATTGTCTCTACCATGATTATATTTATCATACATCTCTGACTTTTTGTGATTATCAAATTGTTCTTCTTTCTCATATTCTCTTTGCTTATGTGGTTTTCCGTAATTTTTTTCATTGCTTTCATCATTGTATTCTTGTTTATTATATGTGTCCTGCTTATTATTGTCATATTTCTCTAATGGTTGATTATTATAACCGTATTGTTCTTTATTCCCATATTCTTTTTGCTCATATGGTCTTCCATATTTCTTTACATTGCTTTCAATATTGTATCCTTGTTTATCTTCTCTGTCTTGGTTATTTTTGTCATATATCTCTAATTTTTTGTCATTACCATTTTCTTTATACGCATAATCTTGATGTTTATATGGCCTTCCATGATTTCCATTGCTTTCAACTTGTTGATAATCAATGTCCTGCCAATTCTTGTCACGTTTCTCTAATTGATGATAGTCATTTTCTTCTTTATTTCCATATTCTCTGTACTTATATGGTCTTCCATAATTCATTTTATCACTGTTATCAGCGTATCCTTGCTTCTTTTCGTTGTCCTCAGTATTGTCATATTTCCCTAACATTTTATGATAATCATCTTCTTCTGTATCCCTATAATCTTTATGCTGGTAAGGTTTACCATACTTGTTATATTCTCTATCGTTGACCATTTTTTCATCCCTATACTGGATATTTTTATCATATTGAAAATTGGAAATTTTTATATTATAATCTTCTTCCCTGTCTTTTTCGTACAGTGGTCTCTTTGGGTAATCTTCCATGCTTTCATCAAATCTGTTTATTTCTTTACCTGGACGTTTGTTTCTTGATTGAAATTCATTAGATGACCCATAATTTTCATTTCCGATATAGTGTGCTTTATCATTACTTAAGTAATTGTATTGTGGTTTCTCTAAATAGTTATTTGATTTTACTGTGTCATATATTTGATTTTTTGTAGCAATGTTTTCTCTACTCTCATCGTTTCTTTGTTTATATTTTTTATTATTCTCCAGATTTTTAGAATCATAAAATACATCGCCACCATATACTTCTTCTTTATTACTATACTTATGTATATCCGAATTTTTTGGATCATCATCATTTTCTTTGTAATTACCATGGGAAATATACAATTTTTCTTTATCAGGTAAAACCTCCCTATTTCCATATTGTATACGTTTATGTTCATATATTTGTGGCCTCTTTGGAAATTCGTCCTCCATTTCATTATATTTATTAGGAAAATTGTTTATTTTTGATTTCCCATTTCTGTGGTTTTCATATTCTGTATTTTCATCTATATAAGGATACTCAAATTCATCGTTATCATGAAAGTCATTTTTAGACTTAAAATAATTGCTGTTTTCATATCCTGCCTTATTTAATTTGGAAGGGTTCTGGAGAATATATTCTTCTGATCCTTTTTCATTAGGATTCAAAACTTTCTTTTTATTTATTTTTGGGTCATATTCATCAGCATGTTCGTAAATAATGGGTTCTTCAGAGCAAGCTTTAGAATTTCCTTGTTTATCTTCTTTGACAGACGTTACTTTGTTATGCCTGTTTAAATCTTTTTCATCGTTTGTTCTGTACTTATTAGATGAAACTTTTCCTTTATTTTTGTTCTTTTTTAAAGGTTTATCAAAAGGACCATCATATATTTCTAATTTAGTTTTGACTTTAGATGGTTTAAAATAATTGGAATATACTTTAATGGGTTTATATTTTTTGACATCTTCATCAAATACAAAACCATTTTGTTCAACAAATTTTGGTCTTTTTTTATTATCTCTATCTCTATTTTTCTTGGGTATTTCACTACTACTTCCATCTATTTTATGGTTTGGATTTCTCTTTTTCTGTTTACCATAATTCTCTTCCTTTTCCAAGAAATGTTTTTTTGGAATATAATCATCATTTAACTGTTCGTTTTGATATGATTTGTCCTCATTACTTTTTGGATTTATCATATTTAATTTTGCTAACATTTTCTTTTTGTTTCCCTTTATATCAGTATATTTTTGAGTTTCGGGTCTCGCTAAAGTACATTCAAGAATCGGTTCTTTTGCTTTGAGTTTATTCAACAAGAAATTGATGTGCATATTATGATCTATGGTGTCTGTTGTACTTCTTTCAACCAGATTTCTTGAACGATTTTTAATCCGGTTTCCAATTATATTATCTTCATATTTTTTGTTTGGTTTTAGTATAGGGTCCCCAGGTTTCATTTTTAGATACTCAGTTAGATTATCTAAAAAATCATTAGATTTATTTTGTTGTTTACTTGGTTTTCTTTTCTGGTCTTCTCTTTTATATATTGTTTTATTATATAGTTCGTCATCTTGTGTTGTACTGGGATTTTCATATTTTTGCGTTTCTAGTTCTTTACCAGATTTATTATTTGGGTCTTCTGTAATGTCTACTTCACTTTGTTGATAATTGTCACTGCCTAGTTTTTCCTTATCTTGTTGGATATTATTATAATTGTTATAGTCAGTTAAACTATAATCATATACAATTTCATTTAATTCTTTAAATTTTTCAGTTGTTTCAGTCTGAACAGTTGAAGTGGTTACATCAATTATTTCAGGAGGCTCATTAATTAGTTGACTATTGTATATTTTGTTTAGATCATTTTCATCAAATTTCACGTGTATTTTTATATGAAACTCCCTTTTATTACCATATTCTACCATTTCTAATCTACTGTTTACTAAATTTACTAATGGAATCCATTTTATATCATCTGAATTTGTCATTTGACGTCGTTCCTTAGCGAAATAAATATCTAACGGCTTTGTAATCTGATTTGGTTCTAGCTTAATAATGATTGATTTTGCTATTTTTTCCGCATTTTCTTGGCAGTTTTTATCCTCCACACAACTTTTTAAATCTCTATCAAAAGAATGGAAAGGAGGACACCAATTTATAGTGCAATTATAGTTGTTGTCCATAGGAACACACTCATAAAACAGACTACAATTTTTTGACGGCATTTTTAGTACTGTATCAACACATATTTGGTTTGTTGATAAATCAACTCTTGTATCATCAGGACATTTGATTATACTTTCTAAAACAACTTCTTCAATTACTTTACTGTGCTCACAAACACAGTAATATTGAGGAAAGTTATCAATACTAATTATTCCTTCTTCAGAACAAGATTGTATTGGAATTAAGCCGTCAGAATCGTCCTTTATTAATATTCTTTTCACGTTCATATGTTTTTTTGATGTGCATTTATTTGTTTCTTCATTGTAAACCATATCAGAAGAACACATTGCTGTAAAATAAGCTCCTTCCTCGCAAACTTGATAGTATTTAGGGATGTTTGTGTCTTTGAGGACGCCTGTAAAATATTTTGGACACAGTGGAGAAGTATGTCTAACAAATGGAATTCCCCCTCCGGGAACAACTTTACAGGATTTATTGACTGTGTTGAAATATTCAAAATCTTTACATTTTAACTGGTTTTCAATAAATTTATTATCTTTTTTCTGACAGATAACGTAATACTTTGGATCAGATAAAGGTATAATTTGGTTTTTGGTTTTGCATTGCTTTGTTTTATAATACGGCATAAAATCTACGTTATTAAGTCTTCGATTAGCTTTGTCGTCTTCATTTACAAATTCTGGTATGTCATTCATTTGATTATTGTTTAACTCTTTCTTTAAATCATCTGCTTTTAGTTTTAAGTGTAGTTTAATGTGAAAATCTGAGTAACTGTCATTATTATGCAATTCTAATTTTCCGATTACTAAGTCTGTGATTGGTATCCATTTTTTCTTTTTTCTTGGTAACTGGTTCTCTTCTTCGTTGAAATATTTTTGTGGGATTTGGTTTAAATATTTTCCAGATTTGATGAAAGTTTTGTAAAAATGTAAATGTTCACTACAACTTTTTCGAATTTCTTCGTCAGTAGAATCTTTGCTAATCAAATTTATTGATTTTATCTTATTCAATTTTTTCATATCAGAAACTTTAAGATTTTGTTTTGTACAATCAGCTAAACTATTTTCAATACACATTTTTAAAACATTGTTATAGATTGTATTCCTTTTACAACGAGTTAAAGTACAATTATAAGTATGGTCATCTACGTATTTACAGTAATAATAAGCATTACAATATTTTGAACTTGCGCGTAGGTTTGTAAAATCTGATTTAGAAAGATCACTACATATTACATGTGTGTCTCTTCTGTTAGCCAATTTTCCTTCTGGACATTTTGACAACGTAAGTTCAAAATAATCTTTTTTCTCACGGCATGTGTAATAGTATGCTGGATAAAATTTGTCGGAAAAATTTCCACTGATAAGACATTCTGGGAGATGTACTAATCCTTCTGAAGCATCAGAAATGATTTTAGTGCTCTTCATATTATCTCCATCTATACATTTTTCAAGAACGTAACTAAATAATAAGTTATTATAACACATTGCTGTAAAATAGGAACCAGGTTCGCAAATATGGTAGAATGTTGGTACTGTTTTGTCTTTTAACATTCCGTTGAATCCCTCTGGGCAAATATTTGAAACATGACGTCCAAGAGCTGTACCATTTCCTGGAATTTCAACACATGTATTTTTTTCTGTGTTGAAATAATGTTTCATGGCACACATGTATGTTTTTTCTGTAAATATGTTGTTTTCTATTCTGGTACATATTTTGTAAGAGTCTGGACTGTGGACTGATAGTTTTTGGCCGTCATATAGACACCTTTTGGAAGGTGTTAGTTTTGTTTTACTTGGAAGAATCTAAAAAAAATGGAATAATTAATAATTATAATATTATTTAAATCTGGAGTGATTTGACACTCAAAATTTAAAAAAAAGTATGTATTTATTATTTTATTAAATACATATTTGTTTATATTTATCTCAAGGTGTGTTTTTTTTAACTCTCAGTATTGCTCCTATATGCGGGTCAAAGAGTTGTATATGTATATACATATTGTACTTTTTACGTTAAGCCGTTCGGCTACAATTTTTACCGTACAGACAGATAGACAGACACATGAGTGACGTTATAAAAGTTTTTTGGTGATCATACCTACAAAACCCTAAAAATGCAGGACATTTTGCGGGACATGTAATGGGGCGGAACATTGGTGCACCGTAAACAAACTTAAACTTAATCTGTCCAAATGTAAAACTTTATCATTTACTCGGAAAATTAACTCCAATCATTTTTCTTATTCTATTTCTGGTGTTACTCTTGAGCGTTGTGATACAATCAAGGACCTGGGTGTAACGTTCGATACTAAATTAACATTTAAGACACATGTAGATAATATTTTTTCATCAGCACTGAAAATGCTTGGTTTCATCATTCGTAACACACGTGACTTCACTAATATTAATGCCATTTTCTCCTTATACTATGCCTTTGTTAGATCTAAACTTGAATACTGTTCAGTAGTTTGGGATCCAATTTACGAGAACCAACAAAAAACGTTAGAGAAGGTACAGTACAAATTTTTAAAATATATATATATATATTACAAATTAATGGGCTCTTATCCTCCTCAACATCTTAGTTATGCTACATTACTGGACCTCTTTAGTTCTGTGTCCCTCACAAAACGTCGTAAAACTAAGTCTCTTCTCCATTTAAAAAAAATATTAAATAACCAAATTGATGACCCCTTAACCCTCCAAAAATTAAATTTCAATGCTCCTATTGTTCCAACCAGACATCCACTATTATTCTATCTTCCTCAGGCTCATACGAACCTTCATCTCAAATCTCCTTTAAATCGTACGTGTTCATGCCATACATGTGATAATACAAATTTCGAACTCTTTTAAAGCATTTTATCGTTTTCTTTTTCTTTTTTTTTTTTTTTTCTAAATTTGTGTTTCTAAAATTATTGAAATATGTAAAAATTAGAGTATTTTGTTTATTACTTTGTTACTATAATATTCAAATTATATGTATATATTTATGTACCTGCCCGTTTTGGGTAATACTGTTGGGCAGCAGTAATAATAAATAAATAAATAAATATATAAATATAATGCAGGACTGTCCCGCGCAATGCGGGACGAAGGGTCACCCTATTGTTGCTTCATTCATTTGTCATAAAACAGACTTCTTTAAAAAACTGAGTTATATTAGGTACTGTTTTTAAATGCTTGCTATATACTTACTTCTTGTTTCCGGTTTACTTTGCTTTTTGTATATCTGGGTTCTACGTTCAAGTTGAAAAACATTCCTATTAAAAAAATATATAATTACTGACAAAACAATGATTGAATATTTTCGCGGTTGAAATATTATACTACTATAAGATAGTGATTCTTAAATTATAAATCGCGACACAGAACGGCATTGATATTATTTTGAGTCGTAACAAATATTGAAATTAATAAATTTGTTATTTATTTGACCAAGTCGGAAATTAATGTTTTTCATTTTAAAGGCAATTTTTTGTACGACACTTTCTGTTTTAGTTAATAAATAAAATTAGTGGCTACAGTCTGTTCCAAACGGTTAAGCGGAACTAAATGGGAATTTAGTTCTTTTAGGTTGTCACGAGAAGGGATTTTGCTTGGGTTATTTCATTTTTCACGTTGGGATGTCAAAATTTAAAATTCCAACAATGAAACCATGGAAACGGATGACATATGTCAAAATTAAATATTTTTTTTAGATATTTTAATGACAAAAAAATAAATAAATGGGAAATTTGTATTAAGAATGACACAAAAAATCAAAATATAAAGAAAATGACATTTTAAAATGATATTAACCTTAACCAAAAAATGTTTATTGTAAGTATGATTTACAAAGCTTAAACAAAACGGCCGAAAGGCACGATTTAAACGATGAAAGTAACTAGATTGCAAAATCTAGTTCCGCTTAACCGTTTGGAACAGACTGTAGTTGCCTCAAAATCAATAGATGTCGGACTGGCTGCTGTATGCGTAGTAAGTTTTTGCATATTTCACATTTACACAGCTCCTAGCAGGAATTTGCCAAATTTCTAGATGTATCCTTCATCAATTTTAAGCAAAAAAGTTATAGGGGCATAGGTCTCATTCGATAAATTTACAGAGATGTGTCTTTTAGGGCCGAGAGTTCCAGTTCCTAATAAACTCCCTAATAGTTATTAGACACATAATGTATTTATGAAGCTAATAAATTTATTGGTGATTTCCAAGTTACAAAATCCTTCTAATAGTTTATTAGCAAAATAATATTTTGTTTTTGTATTGGTATTTCTTATGAAGCTAGTTAAACGGTGCAAGAGAGATAGAGCTATACATAAATTTGTAGAGCTAAAGTGAGATGAAATTTTGACACTGAATATTTTGACATTAAATAGTTTGACAATAAATAATTTGACTTTACATTCAATGACATTACGTATATTTTTTGTGTTACTGTTAAAATGACAATTAAACGGCGTTCAACAAATTTTATCACAGAAAAAGAAGACAATATAGATAGAAGAGAAGTTATAAAAATAGCATTTTATAATACAAAAGTGAATGAAAATAAGAAGACAGCCATATTTTGCTTTATTTTACATTCCTTAAACAATATGAATTAAACTTATCAGCAATTTTCAGCCACACATCTTTATTATTCTGCCAATAATTGCGTCTGTCTTCTTATTTTCTATCATTTTTATATAAATAGTAATATTTAAAGTATTGTTTGTAATGTGGAGATGGTCGTGTCCGTAATGAATAGAAGTGGAAAGGTTGTACGGGTGTCGGACATAAATGAAAACAACTATCTACAGCTGACCAGTTTCGGAATAGTTTATTCCTTCATCAGAGCTGCTACATACAGGAGAATCGAAATACAGTATAAATGTACATCGTATAACAATAAATGAATATAATAATAATATAAGTATAACATTGTTTGTAATGTGTTGTAATCGTAATTGAAATAAATACATATATAAAAATAAAAGACAATGTTTATTTAAAAATATATTGTTCTTTATATATCACATTTACTATAAATGCCCAAAATATTCTAAAAACGCTTGTCCATAATTTATAAATTCATCCAAACAGATCGTCGATTTCGTCAAAATACAACTAAAATGTATATAAAACACTAAAATCACCATTACAGAAATGTTTAAAAACTACACATTCGTATATTCTTTTAAAATTTTACTGTTTTTCAATTAAAATTGAAATATTTATATATACACATTTTGCGAACTTGTTTTTGGTTATGTCACTTTATTAAGCACTTCATGTTGCCTATAAGTTATTAGACAAATAAGCCTATTTATTAGCAACCTAATAACTATTTCGGGCTGGATCTCTCGGAAAAAAAATTATGTTGCTAATAAACTTATTGGACAGTTTATTAGCAACTGGAACTCTCGGCCCTTATTAAAAGAAAAATGCAAAACATTAGACATTTACTGAAATTGAACATCTTAGTTACAGCATTTTAATGAGAAAACATTGAAAAAAAAATGATCTGAAGTGCGAATTTTCATTTATTTCAGGGCTTTCTAGGTATTTAATAAGTGTAAGAAGCCAACAGAATGCTGGATGTCTATGACAAGATTTCTTCTATAATCACATCAAAATCAACAGGTTTTTGATAGTCATTTTTATTTGTTATTTCAGTATTAAGAGCTTTCATTTAATTTTTTTAAACTAAATTTAAATATTTTGCAAAAATTTTCGCAGGAATTAAAAAATCTCAGCGGTTTTTTCTACATTGGCTTCGTATCTAAGTCTTAATTAAATGAATATGAAATATAGTAATAAATTGTTCCATTTTTTCAATATCAGAAACGTATTTCTCACTATTAACAGTGTGTTATTTGTTTTATAGGTATTTCATTACTATAAATGATTTATTCCTCTTTGATACCTTAAAAACAAAAAACTAAAATAATTCAAACAATAGGTTGAATCATGACGTACAACAGTAGGCGGAGCTTGCACACATGAACTCGATTCTCAGCTAATAAAAATGTATCATTATATTTTCATTTTCAAAAGAAGACATATGGTACCTTAGCTATAAATAGCCAAAATTTAGCAATGCATTAAAAAGATATTAAATATTATAAAAAACACAAAAACTGTAATATTTTTCAAACGCCCAATCTGATCAAAAATTCTCTTCGTACCTTTCCAGTTCAGATCAATGTATATTATATAGAAAATTTTGGGTTAAAGGGTGCGGAGCAGTAAATTTTTGAAAAAAACGTGTTAAAATAAAGAATTTTAAAAAACTATTTTTGTCTCTTAATGTACTTCTTAAGAGCTTTCTTTTGATACCACACAATGAATTTTTAAAAAATAATTCATTTTTCAATGACACAAAAAAATCTGTATTTTTCAAAAATAAAACTAATTCGATCAAAAATTCCTTTCAATTATTTCGGTTCCTATCAATGTACATTATTGAGATTTTTTTCAGATTTTAAATCAACTCCTCTGGGAAATAGGGTGGGGGACAAAAGTTTTTCACGCATTTTTAACGAAAATCCTACAAGAAAAATTATTTTCAAATATATATTTTTTTTATTTATCCACATTAAGTGGTTTTATTTGGTACCTCACTAAAAATTTTAAAAAAATAATTATTTTTTCATTAAATACATAATTGTTTATATTTTTTCCGCGATGTGTTTTTTTGGAAACCTCTATAGTTTTCCTATATGTGGGTCAAAGAGTTGTACAAGCATTCCAAATGTCAAATTTCTATGTTAAGCCGTTTGGTTACAATTTCTGTCGTACAGAGAGACAGACAGACACAGAAGTTACGTTATTATATTATAGAGTTTTTAAGTCATACCTACAAAACCGTAAAAATGGGTCGCGAAGAATATAATTTAAGAAGTACTGGGTTAGATAGTATGATAATCTAATATACCTTCATTTTCTGCATATTCATCAAAATCCTCAAAACTATACGATTCACTAAACCAAATTTGAAACACAAGTAGCACAAGATAACTTTTAAGATTCATGGTAAAATACACAATAGGGTCGTTAAATATTAACAGTAATATTTATAGTTTTGTTTCATTGTTTAGAAAATTATTAATAAGGTAACGGCACGTTTTTCTATCACCAGAAATGATTGTTTATTACCAGATTAATTGCAGATGATCGAGGTCGAATATTGTTTATTCAATAAGAATGAGATATGGTTAATGAAACATTGGCAACGTGGTAATGAACTCTATCTGTGCATTTCGTAATGATCAGTAAGGTATTGTGTAATCATGTTATTATATTATATAGAGATACAAATGCTCCATTAATATATAATAATAATAAATATTAATGTGAAGTGTGAATTTTTACACATTACAGCATAGGCGCCCGCAGAAATTATTCTAGGGGCGGCAAGACCAAAACATATATATAGATGTCATATTCGAACAATGCTTTCCACGTGGCGGGTCTGGGAACGATCCCCGCTGAGGATAAACATTTATTTTCTAATTAAAAATGTGTTCTCTATACAGTAATACCCTGTTATTCGATACTATTCGATAATACCCTGCCTCGTATCTTGACGTTTTCGCCAATCGACGTAAATGTCGAGAGTAAGAGTCGATGGAAGCATCGCTATCCGACGCGTGATCGAGTACCGATCACGTGATACATATTTTGGTAAACAAAGCAAAATGAACGCTTGGCCAGCAGTTCGCGCCTAGATATCTTGACGACAACAACTCAGATTTGCAATGGTTGGTTACACGGATGTACACATTTAAAAATTAGATTGACGTGCAACGATTGGTAACATGGATGTACACATTTAAAAATTAGATTGACGTGCAACAGTTGGTTACATGGATCTACACATTTAAAAACTAGATTGACGTGCAACGGTTGGTTACACGGATGTACACATTTAAAAATTAGATTGACGTGCAACGGTTGGTTACATGGATGTACTAATTTAAATATAGATTGACGTGCAACGGTTGGTTACATGGATGTACTAATTTAAAAATTAGATTGACGTGCAACTGTTGGTTACACGGATGTACACATTTAAAAATTAGGTTGACGTGCAACGATTGGTTACATGGATACACAAATTTAAAAATTAGATTGACGTGCAACGATTGGTTACATAGATGTACACATTTAAAAATTAGATTGACGTGCAACAGTTGGTTACATGGATGTACACATTTAAAAATTAGATTGACGTGCAACGGTTGGTTACACGGATGTACACATTTAAAAATTAGATTGACGTGCAACGGTTGGTTACATGGATGTACTAATTTAAAAATTAGATTGACTTGCAACGGTTGGTTACATGGATGTACTAATTTAAAAATTAGATTGACGTGCAACTGTTGGTTACACGGATGTACACATTTAAAAATTAGATTGAAGTGCAACGATTGGTTACATGGATATACTAATTTAAAAATTAGATTGACGTGCAACGGTTGGTTAAATGGATGTACACATTTAAAAATTAGATTGACGTGCAACGGTTGGTTACATGGCTGTACTAATTTAAAAATTAGATTGACGTGCAACTGTTGGTTACATAGATGTACACATTTAAAAATTAGATTGACGTGCAACGGCTGGTTACATGGATGTACACATTTAAAAATTAGATTGACGTGCAACGGCTGGTTATACGGATGTACACATTTAAAAATTAGATTGACGTGCAGTGGTTGGTTACATGGATGTACACATTTAAAAATTAGATTGACGTGCAACGGTTGATTACACGGATGTACACATTTAAAAATTAGATTGACGTGCAACGGCTGGTTATACGGATGTACACATTTAAAAATAAGATTGACGTGCAGCGGTTGGTTACATGGATGTACACATTTAAAAATTAGATTGACGTGCAACGGTTGATTACACGGATGTACACATTTAAAAATACGATTGACGTGCAGCGGTTTGTTTCACGGATGTACACATTTAAAAATTAGATTGACGTGCAACGGTTGGTTGCACAGATGTACTAATTTAAAAAATTAGATTGACGTGCAACGGTTGGTTAAATGGATGTACACATTTAAAAATTAGATTGACGTGCAACGGTTGGTTACATGGATGTACTAATTTAAAAATTAGATTGACGTGCAACGGTTGGTTCCATGGATGTACACATTTAAAAATTAGATTGACGTGCAACGGTTGGTTACATGGATGTACTAATTTAAAAATTAAATTGACGTGCAGCGGTTGGTTACATGGATGTACACATTTAAAAATTAGATTGACGTGCAACGGTTGGTTCCATGGATGTACACATTTAAAAATTAGATTGACGTGCAACGGTTGGTTATATGGATGTACTAATTTAAAAATTAAATTGACGTGCAGCGGTTGGTTACATGGATGTACACATTTAAAAATTGGATTGACGTGCAACGGTTGGTTACACGGATGAACACATTTAAAAATTTGATTGACGTGCCACGGTTGGTTACATGGATGTACACATTTAAAAATTAGATAGACGTGCCACGGTTGGTTACACGGATGTTCCATTTTAATCGTGTACATCCCTGTAACCAACCGGGGCACGTCAATCTAATTTTTAAATGTGTACATCTATGTAACCAACCGTTGCACGTCAATCTAATTTTTAAATGTGTACATCCATGTAACCAACCGTTGCACGTCAATCTAATTTTTAAATTAGTACATCCATGTAACCAAACGGGATACGTCAATCTAATTTTTAAATGTGTACATCCGTGTAACCAACCATGGCACGTCAATCAAATTATTAAGTGTGTACATCCATGCAACAGACCGTGGTAGGTCAATCTAATTTTTAAATGTGTACATCCGTGTAACCAACCGTGGCACGTCAATCTAATTTTTAAATTTGTTCATCCATGTAACCAACCATTGCACGTCAATCTAAGTTTTAAATGTGTACATCCATGTAACAAACCGTTGCACGTCAATCTAATTTTTAAATGTGTACATCCATGTAACCAACCGTTGCACGTCAATCTAATTTTTAAATGTGTACATCCATGTAACCAACCGTTGCACGTCAATCTAATTTTTAAATTAGTACAACCATGTAACCAACCGTGGTACGTCAATCTAATTTTTAAATGTGTACATCCGTGTAACCAACCATGGCACGCCAATCAAATTATTAAGTGTGTACATCCATGCAACCAACCGTGGTACGTCAATCTAATTTTTAAATGTGTACATCCGTGTAACCAACCGTGGCACGTCAATCTAATTTTTAAATTTGTACATCCATGTAACCAACCATTGCACGTCAATCTAAGTTTTAAATGTGTACATCCATGTAACAAACCGTTGCACGTCTATCTAATTTTTAAATGTGTACATCCATGTAACCAACCGTTGCACGTCAATCTAATTTTTAAATGTGTACATCCATGTAACCAACCGTTGCACGTCAATCTAATTTTTAAATTAGTACAACCATGTAACCAACCATTGCACGTCAATCTAAGTTTTAAATGTGTACATCCATGTAACAAACCGTGGCACGTCAATCTAGTTTTTAAATGTGTACATCCGTGTAACCAACCGTTGCACGTCAATCTAATTTTTAAATTAGTACATCCATGTAACCAACCGTTGCACGTCAATCTAATTTTTAAATTAGTACATCCATGTAACCAACCGGGATACGTCAATCTAATTTTTAAATGTGTACATCCGTGTAACCAACCATGGCACGTCAATCAAATTATTAAGTGTGTACATCCATGCAACAGACCGTGGTAGGTCAATCTAATTTTTAAATGTGTACATCCGTGTAACCAACCGTGGCACGTCAATCTAATTTTTAAATTTGTTCATCCATGTAACCAACCATTGCACGTCAATCTAAGTTTTAAATGTGTACATCCATGTAACAAACCGTTGCACGTCAATCTAATTTTTAAATGTGTACATCCATGTAACCAACCGTTGCACGTCAATCTAATTTTTAAATGTGTACATCCATGTAACCAACCGTTGCACGTCAATCTAATTTTTAAATTAGTACAACCATGTAACCAACCGTGGTACGTCAATCTAATTTTTAAATGTGTACATCCGTGTAACCAACCATGGCACGTCAATCAAATTATTAAGTGTGTACATCCATGCAACCAACCGTGGTACGTCAATCTAATTTTTAAATGTGTACATCCGTGTAACCAACCGTGGCACTTCAATCTAATTTTTAAATTTGTACATCCTTGTAACCAACCATTGCACGTCAATCTAAGTTTTAAATGTGTACATCCATGTTACCAATCGTTGCACGTCTATCTAATTTTTAAATGTGTACATCCATGTAACCAACCGTTGCACGTCAATCTAATTTTTAAATGTGTACATCCATGTAACCAACCGTTGCACGTCAATCTAATTTTTAAATTAGTACAACCATGTAACCAACCGTGGTACGTCAATCTAATTTTTAAATGTGTACATCCGTGTAACCAACCATGGCACGTCAATCAAATTATTAAGTGTGTACATCCATGCAACCAACCGTGGTAGGTCAATCTAATTTTTAAATGTGTACATCCGTGTAACCAACCGTGGCACGTCAATCTAATTTTTAAATTTGTACATCCATGTAACCAACCATTGCACGTCAATCTAAGTTTTAAATGTGTACATCCATGTAACAAACCGTGGCACGTCAATCTAGTTTTTAAATGTGTACATCCGTGTAACCAACCGTTGCACGTCAATCAAATTTTTAAATGTGTACATCCATGTAACCAACCGTTGCACGTCAATCTAATTTTTAAATTAGTACATCCATGTAACCAACCGTTGCACGTCAATCTAATTTTTAAATGTGTACATCCGTGTAAACAACCGTTGCACGTCAATCTAATTTTTAAATGTGTACATCCGTGTAACCAACCGTTGCACGTCAATCTAATTTTTGAATGTGTACATCCATGTAATAAACCGTTGCACGTCAATCAAATTTTTAAATGTGTACATCCATGTAACCAACCGTTGCACGTCAATCTAATTTTTAAATGTGTACATCCATGTAACCAACCGTTGCACGTCAATCTAATTTTTAAATTAGTACATCCATGTAACCAATCGTGGTACGTCAATCTAATTTTTAAATGTGTACATCCATGCAGCCAACCGTGGTACGTCAATCTAATTTTTACATGTGTTCATCCGTGTAACCAACCATGTCACGTCAATCAAATTATTAAGTGTGTACATCCATGCAATCAACCATGGCACGTCAATCTAATTTTTAAATGTGTACATCCATATAACCAACCATAGCACGTCAATCAAATTTTTAAATGTGTACATCCATGCAACCAATCGTGATACGTCAGCCCTCCATCTCGATCTATAATAAAATATGATTTACAAAAAAAAATCTGATTGAGCAAGGTATGCACTGCATCGTTTGCTTCCTTTGGCGCCATGCCTCTGTTAAATATGTATGTAAAATTTACTTGTAAATTGAAAAAAATATACATTTTATTTTTGGAAACTGTCTCTCTTATACGAATAATGTATTATATTTACCTCCATTAACGATGATTTTGGAAAAAAATAACTCCAAAGAATTTTATGTAATGCTTTATTAATTGTTATATACAAAAAGGTACAGGTAGACATGTACATTGAATACAAAAAGTTATTTTTTGTGTGGCCACACAAAATGTCATACCTGCGTTTCTTCCTCCAAGTGTACTAAGCAATATTTTGTGCAAAGATGCGTTACTTAACTAAAATAATATAAAATTACAATAGTAAATGACACTAAAAAAATTCTTAAAATCTAACATTTGGTGCAATGAATTAATAATAATTCTTTTATAAAAAGCATACATCTAGATTAATCTATATTTTATATTTTTGGTATAATATAGGTGCCTGGTTTAAATCGAATTTAGAATTATATTCTGACCTTCTTAAAAGGAACCATGATGTCACAGTATAAACATTTTCAGTTGCATAAAAAATAAACGCTAGTGCAAAATGGATAAAAATCAGTGCCGGACTGGGACGATAATTTATTCCGGGCAATTTTAGTGTGGTCCGGCACAATGCTGTTCAGGGCTGCCGTAAACATTCATAAGAACGCTCTTTACAAGAATCGAAGCCAAATACCGCCCGTGTGCATACTTTGATAAGATCGCCTTCTATTAGTATGTTGACGCATGTTGCGGCCATAATTAGAACTGCACTTTACGAAAATAAATCAATGTACAGAATGTTTTTTTTTTTTTTGCAAATATTTAACAAGATATCGTATGGAAATAACCTAAGTTTTGAAGACTTAACAGAAGATGATGTAAATATATTAGAAACTGACATAGAAGGTTTTAAAAGACTGTTTTGTTATTTCGTATGGCCTAGGTGTCAGAGATTTTCAGATCTCGACTAGTGCCCTCTTATTTACCCTAACGATTACTTTTTACGATAGCCGAAACCTCCGGCTTTACGTGCCCTCTGAAGCACACCCCATATCCAAAATTAATTCAAAAATACAGGTATTCATTTTAGGGAAAGCTGTGTGAACCTTCGGTTACAACGGCCAATTTTTTCTCGTACATCTGATCCATTACACCCGGGGTCTCGAAGCTTTTTCGGATCGGGCCATATCAAAATTTCTTAAATAAATGATGGGCCGGACAAATTGAACTCAGCTGGGCTTTTAGCGCTTGATTTTAAAAACAACCTTTTTTTATTTTAAGTTTAAGTATGCTAATATAAAAATAATAATTTTAAGAATCGGATATTATTTATTATATTTATGTTTTATTTTGCGATTTTTTGATTATTGTACATTGCTGTTTTTATGTAAGTAATATTTTTAAAAAATGCCCGTGGGCAGGATATCTTGTTTTGACCCCAAAACCAAATATTTCATTGTTAATAGACGAAGTCATGAGAATACAACCAACTTAAAAATTAATGGTAACACTTTTGACATAAATTATACACTCAAATACCTGGGCACTATGATAAATCAGGTGAATCCGATACAAGAGGAAATCACGAACAGTATTAAAGCTGCCAATGCATTTTATTTTCCAATCGATGTTCTCTTTAAATGGAATCTCTTATCTATAAACACCAAGACCAGTACATACCAGACTATAGAACGTCCCATACTTATGTAGGGCTTCGAAACATAAACATAAAGCTTGACAAAAATGAACGGTATACTGATAAATTAAAGGCAGTTTAATGATAGAATATTAACTTATTTTTTTAATTCCAAATTCGATTTTTTTTTATAGTTTTCATATAAAACTCTGTAACATCTATATAGATAATCACAAAATACTTCAAAATGAGCTATTTTGGGCAGTCAAAGAAAACGTAAAATTACTAGGAAAGATACCATTTTGCGTAACAAAATTGCCACTGATTATTTTGTGTTCCCGCATTCAGTAAAATAAGTTTATTATTAATTTACTTATTTAGATGTGCCATTTTTAATTTTAGTTAATAATAATAATTCGCTGATGGGGGCGAAAACGGAGATAAGTCATACGTAAGAAGATAAGATTTAACACCTTTTTCACGCCCATCAGCGAATTGTAATGGGCAGGGATAAACAACGCGATAAACAAGGCTGGCACCGTATTGTGCCCTTTGTTCAATGGGCAACCACACGCGATGATTTCCTTTTTTTAGATGATGAGGAAAGGGGGGCTCCGTTTTGTCTTTTGCTTGGAGGCCATGTATACGACGGCCGCCCCTGATAATTGGTGCAAATCCGGGTAGCATATAAGGCCAGAAAAGACGACAGTAATTTTATTTATTACAGTGACTACATACAGGTCCACATTTTTGATTGGTTGATGGAATATGCATCATTTTCTGGCAAGCTTTGCAAAGGAAAACATTGTTTATCTTATTATATTATATATTAGTGAATTGAGACATTTTTAACCATTTTTAAAGACAATAAGGTGTTATAAAACTGTACATTATGTAATTTGTAATTTGTTATTTCCAAAATGGTATTTTTCCTAAGAATTCTTATAAAAAATATTGCAAAAATAGTGTATAAATCAAAATGGCAGTATATTTTGCTGATCTGTTTTGGCAGTAGAAATATTGCTTTTTGTTTTACAATTGCAGTTTGATCTATCTTTCTCCATACAGAGAAAGTTTTATAAACTAAACTAAGCCGAAATAAATAAGCCTAAACTTAAGTGTACTTAAAACTAAAGTAAAATAGTAAATATATTTGGTAAGGAATATCCGTTGTAAAAACATTTTTTTTGGTATTTAACTTTGGTTTTATATTTGAGATACTGAAATTGTTAAAATTACTGTAAATATTGTATTAAAACATCCATTTCATTTATAACTTCAAATATAAAAGAATGTTTTATCTTTTCGACTGATATATTGTTTGCTCTGGTTGTGTTTACCAAAAAGAGTGCTATGAAATATTTTTTCTGTATTTGTGTTTGTTCTTTATATATGAATGCGTTTTTAATACTCTTTACAGAAATTTTAACAGAATAATAAAATTCTTCAAAAAAATAAAATAAAAAAAAAATAACCATTTTCACGCAAAATTAAATAGTAATCTACACTAAAAGTCTTTCTACATATGATTATTGCTCGTACTCCTCTTCGGCGATACTGATATACTTCTTAAACTTCGAGACCTGCGGAAACACAAGTAAAATTAGATATTTATTTTAAAATATCAAACTACAGGAGCGCTCTTCCCACAAGAACTGCCTAGTGATATCACATGCGCAGAAACCAGAATTCGTCAGTCGCTTCGTTGCTAATCAATGGACGTAGAACTGACTGAAGTCGTATTTCTATTGTTTAACGTAATTTATTTTTAGCGCATAAATTAATTAGTGCATAAACTATGACATCACTAGCCAGTTCCCGTGAGAAATGCACTCTACTTTCGATGATATATACATATTGTTTTACTGCACTTTGTCTGCACGAACGTACATGATATCTCTAACTCTGCGGCAGAAATGGATGTATGTTTCCGTAACAAGCAAATTGTGGCAGATAAACAAGATGAACCCTTTGTCTGAATTAGCAAAGATGAAAATTAAAAATTTGTGGAACTGGGTACCTGCTAAAACACGTCACGGTGTCTGAAAACAAGTGGTTAAGGTTCTATATGCTCCCACCTGAACCAACTTGTTACCTCCAAACTGAAATTTGGTGTTTTTTCAAAATGGTTAGCTATACTGTTTGAGGCCGAGCAAAGACGCAAAATATAAAGACTAAAAAAAATTCTTCTCATTCGTAAGTATTTTCTAATCATATTATGTAATTGAACTTATGGACACTGGCGTACTGTCATAATTTTCTGCTATAAGGTCTGTATGTATTTATTTACTTGCGTGTATTATTAATTTTCTTAATAATAAATGACAAATGTATAGAACATACCATATTACTTTTGAAGATCGACATAAAACAATTATCCCGTATAACTATAATCACATTGTTAAACTACAAAAGAACTAGGGTTTATGTTTACAACCACGTTGTAAACAGTCAACGGTCAGTGACGCAGGGATGTTTGTTTTTGTTAATCTTTAAGTAAGATGCGTAATGTGAAAAACTAATCCCTACGGCTATGGGTTGACACGCCTAGTTATATCACTTCTATTGTAATTTTATGAGTTCCCTAATTTTCATCATTTTATTGCGATCTTCCAAACTAATATGGTATGTTCTATATAATAGTATTTTATTGATTCTTTGTCTTTAGCTTCTCTTATCTTTTATCTTTAGCTTCTTTTGAAAATATCAAGATTGGTATTTTTCTTTTTGCACCGATAACAATTATTTTAATAAATGGCCCTACGCCACTGTACAGCCGGAAATTATTGTCCGCTATTCAGATCTTTCTTGATCTTTCCAAATAGCATGTTATACTCCTTCGTTTAGTCTTTTTATACAATGACTATAGTATTGGCCGGACTGGTTGGACCGTTTTATATTTTTCAAGGTAGCTTTCAATTATGTTTTGTAAAATTTGTAGGTTATTTTACCAATTTCACCAATTTTATTAAATAAAATGGTTAGTATCATAATGAAACTCATTATAACACTCAATTCAGTTTCATAATGACTCTATTATGAGTGCAAAATATATTAAATTGTATTTTGTTACCTTTCAAAAAGGGAAGGATCGGTGTAGATTGGTTCACTTGGATCTTCAAACATCCCTGTTGGAGCAGGACATTCATGATCCGGAAACTCTCTCGCCCGTCCAAACTGGAATGTTTTATGCATCGCTCCACCAAAGATTGATAATCCAGAACTCCGTGTCGTCGTCGGGTATGTAGAATGAGGTGAAGATCTGTCAGCCAACAAGTTCTTCTGGGTAGTTCGCCAGTAACGACGATAGGCTAATCCACTAGCAACTGCGAAGGATATAAGAATAAGGATCAAAATCATAAGAGCTGATAACATGCCATGGTATTCGCCAGATGTAAGACAGACAGTTTCTGTGAACGGTAGGGCTTTACGGGCTTCTTGTTGAAGTTCTTCACGCGATTCGAATACCTGTGGAACAATAAGATTTATTAATATCTATAATAATAGGTTAAGAATAATAGGAGTATGAAATAGAGAAGGTAAATATGCTGTTTTTAGATCAATCATAAGAATGCTACATTAGCGTAAAATTTCGAACGTCCCTTTAAAAAAAAAATGTGAAAAGGACACATATATTAACAATAAATGATTAGTAATCAGTTGAACTTGATTTCAAACAACTCAAAACAAGCACAAAGAGCAATTTGAACTTTTTTTTTTCATGCCTCGAAACCTCAGAGATAAATCTGACTTTAACTTTGTTAAAGTTGAAATTAAAGTCTTTGAAATTATTTATTATGTTTAACTTTATATTTATGATGACTTATATTTATTAAATTAATATTTTAAGTTTTGGATATTAATTTACATATTGTTTCTTTTTTATGAAACCATTTATCAGAACCAAGGGCGGCTTTTATGTAAGAGCAAATGGAAAATCTAAATTTAAATCTTGACATTTTTGAATTTCATTTAAATCCTAACAGCTTGTTTGTTTTTATACGCTGCGCTTAACTAGATTTCACAAAAATATATTTAAAAAAAAAATTATTTAACAAAAGTTGCTATAAAAGCAATAGCTAACAACTTTTATTTGAGACATTTTTTTTGTTTTACAACAAGTACTTTTGATGGCGGTCGGTCCTGTGGTGGCTACAGCTGATTTTTTTTTTTTTTTTCTTTAATATTTCGCGTTACATTTGGAAAATTTTGCGGCACACTAATGTGCCGCGATACACCCTTTGGGAAACACTGCTCTAGAGTTAAACAGAATGACTCGGAGCACTCCGAGCTTACTTCCAGAACCCACCTACTATGACACGACAAGTGTTACATCTTGCCGAAAACGTGCCGATTTTGAAATGTGAATAACTTCACAATATTTACCTTATACAAGGTGTCTCAAAAGAAATTTTATATTTATTTAGCTTACTGCGTGAACGCAACGTATCCGAGGGGCGCGGGGGTTATGTCAATCGGTAGCCTGGCTCTTGGGAATTCAATCGCTATGGAGCGTTTCTCGGGAGCAGACCGCGCGTTATGCGTGCGAGAGTTTTACAAAAACGGTGATTCGGCGACTGTAGCGCGTAGAAAATTCTGCAGTATTCGAGGATTTCGCCACTTAAATGATGCGCCAAGCATTCCTCTCATTCGACATAGGGTTAAAAAGTTTGAAGAGACTGGTACAACGCTGGATAGATTAAAATCCGGGCGACCTAGGTCATCAAGAACAGTAGAAAACGTGGAGAATGTTAATCAGTCTGTTCGTGACGACCCGAACCTTTCAATTCGGAAGCGCGCAAGTTCTTTAAATGTGCATAGATCATCATTACATCGCATTATGCACAAAGACCTAAAGCTGCACCCCTACAAAATTCAATTGGTGCAAGAATTAAAGCCCCAAGATGCCAGTCAGAGGCTTAATTTCGTAAACCAGGTGATTGAGCGATTTTCAACGTTTACCAACATTTTGTTTTCGGATGAAGCCTATTTTCATCTTAAAGGCCACGTAAATAAGCAGAACTGCCGCTACTGGAGTGCAACGAATCCGAAACGCAAACATCAGAAACCCCTACATTCGCCTAAAGTGACCGTATGGACTGCGATGTCGGCGCGAGGAATTATCGGCCCTTACTTTTTTGAAGACGAAAGGGGGCGTGCAGTTACAGTGAATTCAGAGCGTTATGTGGAGATGTTAGACAACTTCTTGGTACCTGAACTGCAAAACTTTCCTGGCTATAACCAAAGAACATGGTTCCAACAGGACGGAGCAACTTCACACACGTCCAATATGTCTCTGTCACGTGTTCGTGAAATTTTCTCAGGCAAATTGATCTCCCGAAGAGGTGACATAAATTGGCCTCCACGCAGTCCAGATTTAACCCCTATGGACTTTTTCCTATGGGGTTATCTTAAATCTAAAGTTTACGCCAATAAACCGACTTCACTGGCGCATTTGAAAGAAAATATCCGTCACGAAATGGCAGCCATCCCTGAGTCCACCTGTCGAGACGTCATAAGTAATTTTACTGTTCGATTAAATGAGTGCCGAGAACGCGAGGGTCTACATTTAGACGATATTATTTTTAATAAATAAATCCCCAAAAAGTGTATTTTAATAATTAATAAACATTTTTTCTAAATACGGCTTACTTTTTTTTTAATCGATCCACTAAATATAAAATTTCTTTTGAGACACCTTGTATTAAGTTCGTTCAGGTATTCTAATATTGTGACACAATTATAAGTGAAAATGTAAACATGGATAAAAGTGAAGATATAGTTTTACGTATTTTAGGTAATATATGTAAAAGCGTAAAAACGGAACTTGTATACAAAACTGTTAACTTACTAAATCTTAATCTAATTCAAAATATTACATTATCGGCCTATTGCACTGACGCCTATTTTTTCAAATATTTTAGAAATCGCCTTCAAAAACACGATTAGTAAATTATCTAGAAAAATTTAATTTGTTATCAGAATGTCAGTATGGTTTTAGACCTAAACGATCTACAACGAAAGCAGCCAGTGAACTATTGTCTGATGTCATTAAGGCACTCGAGAGCGGTCTTCATGTGTCTGCAACTTTTTGTGACCTCACTAAAGATTTCGATTGTGTCAGTCATTATGAATTGTTACACAAAATCGAGCGCTATGGATTTCGTGGGATTGCATTAACTCTAATAAAATCCTATCTTTCGGATAGAAAACAAGTTGTAATGTACAATAACAAGACGTCTAACATACTTGCTCTTAATGCAGGGGTCGGTCAAGGAACTGTGATTGGGCCGTTACTATTCTTATTATTTATAAATGATCTACCTGATGAAGTAAATGCTAGTACTGTTATGTATGTAGATGACACAAATTTTATTAATAGTGGTGTAGATCATGATCATGTTGAACAGAATATAAAAGCTACTATGGATGAAGCTATATTGTGGTTTAATAGGAATAAGCTTAAACTTAATGAAAATAAAACTTCCCATTTAGTTTTTAGTCTCAACAGATCTTTCCACAATGATCATCTGTATCATGTTCAACATGTAAAATTTTTAGGATTTGTGTTAGATGCACAGTTAAATTGGAAAGAACATGTGAAATATGTAGCTAACAAAATTAATTCGTACAACTTTATACTTTATAAAATCATGAGATACTTATCACAATATAGCAAAAACTGTATATTTTTCATACATACAGTCTGTCATGCAATATGGTGTTATTCTGTGGGGCAATTCTACTGATTTTATTAGAATTTTCAGAACTCAGAAAAATGCAATAAGAATACTTGGTGGGGTTGCAAGAAGAGCGCATTGTAGACAGATTTTTAAAGAGTTAGGAATATTAAGTTTTCCTTGCATATATATATTGCAAATGCTATTATATATAAAAGAAAATGGATATTTATTGAATAGTGGAAGCGACCTTCATAACTATAACACCAGAGCCAAATCTGATTTTCGTCTACCGAAAATAAGGTTAAATGTTTCAAAGTCTCTTCCTTCATTTATAGGCGTTACCCTATTCAATAAATTACCTATGCATATCAGAGAATTAAATCTCCAAAAATTAAAAAAAATTAATTTTAAATTCTTATTGGAGAAAATGTACTACAGTATTCAAGAATTTTTAAATGATATAGCTGCAATTTTGTGATTGTGTAATTGCGTGCAGCTTATTTATTTATTTATTTTTTTTGTATATTTGTATATTTGTGTATTTTGACATAATTTAATGTACATTTCTTGTATTTGGCAAATTAAATAAATTACTATTACTATTACTATTACTATTACTATTACATGTTTGTTTCACTGTGTATCAAAGGCTATTTGTGCTTACACAGCCCAAGAAATATCACATGGTTGATCTGAACAATCTTCAATATGAAAACAATATATATTTAAACAAAACTATATATTTATAGTTTTGTTTAAATATATATTTAAACTTTGGTTCCCTCTCCAGTTACTTAGTCCTAGAATAGCCATTGATCAGAACTGTGCTGTGGCAAGACGGCGCTTATTTGAAAAGTAAGTTAAACATCGAGCACTTTGTATTTGTGCTAAGATATACAGATCAATTCTGTAAAAAGTTACTGTGTAATAACGTTCCTACAAGATAAAATATTATAAAAAGTATAATGCCTTTCATTCATGATAGTAATTGACCTTGCTCATAGTGACATATTTAGTGACTATTTTCATAGTAATTGAGTTACAGAATTGGTCGGATTAGCTTCCGTATTGCTAATAATCAAATTATTTTTACTTTCTGGACGACCATCGTATATTTTGGCAGGGTTGAATATTTCCATACTATTTGTCTTACCTCTATCATTTCCCTGACATATTCTGGATATTCTGGCGGTTCCTTTTCTTCCTCCGGTACGAACACTCGTGTTTCATTAACCTCATCCAAAGAACTGATCAATGTGGTATTAGTCTCCTCGTCTGCCTCTGTCTCATTGCCAATACTTCTCCTTTTTCGGCCAAAGGATGGTTCTGAGCGACCGGAACCAGAGTTGCAATAAGCTGGCTGACAACCTTCTCGACAAGTGCGTACTGTTGCTTCAAACACTAGGAAGTTACTCTCGGGAATCTTGAATGCATTGAAACGGGCTTCTAACATGTCTCCTTCGCGAGATTTATCTAATTCGGGGAAGACGTAGCTATCCACAGGGCATCTGAAATAGAATCACGATTAATTACACTATAAAAACCAAAAATAATTTCTTCTGGTGCAATTAGAACATAATTTGTATATTTTCTAGTATTTATTGTGTTAAATTTGGATATACCGACGTTTACTTATTATAAATTTAGTTAACTAGAAAAACTTTTAAGGATGGTTTCCAATTGACGTAAACGTAGAATTCTATGTCAACGTGAATATATAAGTAATAGGAAAATACATGCTATGGTTTTCAATCAAACGTAGATGGACGTAGACGTAGAAACGTTCACGTAGAATATTCATATTTTTATATTTCACGTCTAAGTTTTTACGTCCGGCCAATAGGAAAGAATGATAGAAAATGACAAAACATACAAAATAAATAAATAAATATGTCGTATGTAGATAGATAGAACCTGTCAACATTTGTTGGGTTCACGGTATTGAAATAAGGGAAATAAATAATTATAGTCGGATTGCTGATAGGCGACTGTTACATGTACAGTCTGTTTCAAACGGTTAGGCGGAACTAAATGGGAATTTCGTTCTTTTAGGTTGTCACGAAAAGGGACCTTGCTTGGGTTATTTCATTTTTTACGTTGGAATGTCAAAATTAAAAATTCCAACAATGAGACTATAGAAACGAATGACATGTCAAAATTAAATTATTTTTTTTTACAAATTTTAATGACAAAAAAATAAATAAATGGGAAATTTGTATTAAGAATGCACAAAATATCAAAATATAAAGAAAATGACATTTTAAAATGATATTAACCTTAACCAAAAAATGTTAATTGTAAGTATGATTTACAAAGCTTAAACAAAACGACCGAAAAGCACGATTTAAGCGATGAAAGTAACTAGATTGCAAAATCTAGTTCCGCTTAACCGTTTGGAACAGACTGTATTAATAATTATAACCTTAAAATTAATAATTTTGTTTGTTTGAGTACTGCTGTAAATTTATTTTCGCGCTCTAATTAGTAAAGACATCTACGATATAATGTTTTGTTTTGTATTCAAATAATTTGGAAGGTTAGTTGTCAACTTGCGTCACTATACGTTACTATGGGTATGCAAATAATTATAATGATACAGACAGAGAAAGCATATAGTATTGAATATCGATACTTGTAGCAACGAACAGTCACTTAACAGCAATCCGACTATACCATGGTTAGATTATTGTTTAATAGAGAGTTATTGCAACCTCTGTTCTACTGATCTTTTAATAAAGTTTTCCTTTATTTGACATGTGCGCATGCGCAGTTGATATAGCCTTAATTTCTTTCTTTTATTAAAATACAGGCAACCTATATTTAATTTAAATAACGGCAAAGCATTTTTTATTTAAAGCGCCTTAATTTTGACAGGTTAACCTCAAAATTAACAACGGAGTAAATTCGAACATAAAATTTGTAGACTTTTCTTGTGAGTAATGATGCAAGCTAAAGATAAAAAACGTTTACGATTTAAATACGAGGACGATGTTATTCTTCTCCGAGAAATTGCGTCACGAAACCCTTTTGCGAATGGTTGTGCCGTATGGGAAGAAGTTAAAAATAGTCTGATGCAGTTAACTAATATAAGAGTTGCAGTTAACTGCTATATTCATTACGATTTCGATCTATCAATTTGGCATATTTGTCAAAATAAAGTATGAAGCAAGAGCACCGTTGCAATAACACTCTTTAAAACATCATGAAAAATTTTAATACAGGATACTTTATTAGAGGTTTCTTTTAATAAAGTCAGCTTTTTTTCACTTTGCAATATCTCTCTATTAATGAATATGTATTTTTTAATATATAATAGATTGTGGAAACTTTTCGACGTAGAGGGCCGCAGCGTGTGCGCTGCACACGGGCGACGCAGCAAATGGGCGTAATTTGGGGTCGATAGAACCCTACTAGTTGAGGGCAATCTAATGAAAGCTTGCGCACGTGCGACATTCGGTTCAATTCTAGAAAAGCCGGTCTTATGTATGTTTGCACACGAGCGGCTGACACCAACGTGGCGGTCCTGGTTGCAAAATTGGTCTAAACTGCCATCATTAGATATTCTGTGTTTACGACATTGTTTGCGATTAATTAGCATAACAGTAACAATAAAAATTATAACGCTAATATTGCTAAATCGTCGACTATATAAGTTCTAAGTTTATTGGAAACCAAAGCAACAAAATCTACGTTCTACGTTCTACGTCTACGTCAATTGGAAACCATCCTTTACAAACACCTCTAAAATATTTACGCTTACCCAAATCTATCGATAAGTTGCACGGATCTTCCACTATAAGGATCTCTTGCTATAACATTGGTAGCAAATATATCAGACATGTAGTTATATCCATCCTGGCTTTCAATACGGAAGGTCAGTGGGTCTCCAACAGCAATAGTAGTAGTCGGTCTTCCTTGGTACAAAATCATCAAACGAACCTTCGAACTCAATGAATTTTCCGCTGGTAGATACTCGATTGGAATAGGGCTGCCAGAACTAGAAAAAGCATGTTTGCTGACAAAAGGTTATATTGAATTTAGGTGTCATCTTACCCAGCGCCAATATAGCCAGATGTGACAACAGCTTCTCCTGGTCCTCGGAATAAGCAGGTTAGATTGAATCTTTTGTCTTTACTGGTCTGGACGTAGTCGCTGAATTGAATAACAACAATGTTTGTCATGGTGTCCCCGAAACGTTGTGTGCCACATTCAGGATAGCCCTGTAAGTTAAATAATTATCTTTAAAAAAGATATTTCAAAAACTATGAATATTAACAAGATCAGCAATTTTCGTAATTTGATAAAAGAACCAGACATGATGGAATCCTATTATGTGCAGGGCATTTCCACCCGTAGAAGGTTTAGTTGTAGAATTATAGCTGGGACTAAAGAAAATTCTCAGATGTCTAGCAATTAAAAATGATTCTTCATTTTCCTGAAGTGCAGTACTGCGTCCAAAGTGTTTAATGATTTACCCACATACTTGGGTTCTGCATGTTGCGTGTTTATGACAAACCAATAAGACCTACAGTTTTATCGTGAGTTCCGAATCACTTATATTTAAATTATTCACGCATTGATATTGTATAATAATTTATTTCCCTCACCGGACACAGAAAATACTTTTCTTAAAATTGCCACCAAAAAAACGGCCTTCGCAATTTTTTCCAGACTCCTAATATTTCCTCCTATCCTATCGTCTATCTAATTGACTTTATCTCAAGTTACCGCCTACTCACACCTCTGCTAACTTACTAATATGTGTGCCTCCACACAATATTGCTTATCTCCGTTAATCAGTGCTTGTGACCTTTTTACAATAAAAAGGGCAGCCAATGATGGAAAGTAGGAAAGAATCGAATGTTCATAAATGGATCTCGAATAAAGATTTACATTAATTTCATCAATATCCGGAGGATATTGATGATTTTAGTTAAACCTTGTATCAAAATGGAGCATCGATGCTAGATATAGGATGAAAAGTATTGACAGTAGATATTCCTTGAATTGAAACAATAATATAAATGATTGACTGGTATCGAATCACACCTACGCCTTACCCCTACACTTACATTTGGTGCAGTATTTCTTTTTTTGATTTCGTGTAGGTATATCTGTTTATCTAGAATCTTTAAATAATAATAAGGGAAGTTCTTAAGATTAAGATATTAAATTTAGTTGAATTATACTAGAACAGCTATAACAAAGCTAACGAAAATCTGGAAAGACGACAACATCCCAGTGTCAACAATAAGTACAAAAATGAAACTTGTTCAAACCCTTTTTTTCAATACGTTTATATGCAGCAGAAATTTAGACACTTGTTGTTTATTTAGAAATCGTTGATAAGAAAAATATGCTGGAGAGGGATACTCCACATTCAGTGGACAGCTTGAAGCACCAATTCATCATTGATTGAAACAAAGGATATTCCAACTAGGTTGTCAATAATTTCCCAAAGAATAATATTGCAATATTTTGGCCACATATCCTGAAATGAACTCAGTAAGGTGGACCAAATTGTCATTTAAAGATATTACTTGAATTAGAACAAAACTATAGAATTTGGGGTAATATTCCTTTGTTTACCACCAGCATAAATAAGTGTCTGAAGAGTAAACGTATATGTTTATTTCTGGCGGTCTGGGTGTTAGGTGTTGTTAAATAAAGATGCAAATATTGACGACTAGTTTCGCATAATTAAACACCTTTGTTTATCCTACATATATAACTATAGAATAATGAAACACTATGTGCCCGATTACCTTCCTGCCATTTCGTTCTACTTCATTAGTTATTCGTTATCTTGTAGATATTATCGTTTTGGTAAAGATTCCAAATAAATATCAGAAAAAAATTATCGGTACCATAAATTATTTAGATCTGGACAAAAGTACATATTTGTATTTGTACTTGCTTCGAAACACAAGGAAGACATACAACAAAAATATTTACAACCATGACAAAAATATTTACATGGACAACAAACATCCACTTAATTTCTTACTTGAGGTCCACTAATTCTGAGTACATTGACTGTTCCACCATTTCCTCTAAAGAAGCATCGATCATAGAAGCCATAGGTGTAAATCCGTCCTACAAAACCTTCTGGAGTTCGAAGAGTAAATTCCATACCATCCTCATTACATACTTGCGAAACTGAAAAAAATATTAATATAAAATAAAGAAAATTTCTTATGGAACTACGAATATTACCATCCAAACATTCCCCTTCGATTCCATCTCTAGCTGCTGAACGTTCATAGAAATCATAATTGCCAGTTGTGTCAAAGAATGCTGGGTTGTTGAGGTCTAGATCTCTGGAATCGCGGTCGCTCAGTTCACAGTTGTCTCGATCGGCAGGTCCATCATAAGAAGGTCCAGGGTCCCTAATTAATATAATATTTATTAAATATAAAATAACGATAATTGTGTATAAAGCTTTGACTATTGGACATATTAACATGGAAACAACTTGTTACACATACAACGTAATATAATTCGGCGTTGAAAAACATGTGATGTAAACATTAATTCGGTGCATTTTTTAAATTAAACATTTATTTACAGAAATGTGAAATACATTTAAATCCTCGAAATATTAGTCGTTATTTTCGATGATTTTGCTGCATCTGTCGAACAACTGATGAAGTCCCTCTCGAAAACAAAATAGGGTCAAAATAATCGATAAAGTCGTCAATATTTTATCGGTCATCTTTCATTGTTTTGAAGTACGCTCTAATATTCACCAATAAGTACAGTACTCGAGTATTGTTTCACGGTATCTGTATCTGTCATTTTGTGCCGGGTAATTTGAATATATGGTAACCCTAGATATGAGGCCTTTACGAAAATTGTACCGGTTGATATATACCAGGGCTGTTCAACCTTTTTGTATTTGGGATCTACTTTTTTATATATATTGTTACCACGATCGACCAGAATGCTTAGCCGGCACTGGGGGGAGGGGTCATATAGTGCCCTTCCGAGCGAGGGGTCCTCCCTCGGGAAGTAGATTTTGAAAAAATTCATTACATATTGCAATTTTAAAGCTGTTTTTCACGTAAAAATAACCTAATACGCAAAACGAAATTTACAAAAAATATTTATGAAGATTCTTCATAGGTCTTCCAAGGCTGCACTTTTAACCCGGTTCAATGCCCCCCCCCCCCCCATTTTCCCTAAGAAGGAAAAAAATAAAAATAAAAACACACAAACACACTAGAAATTTTTAAAAATAGAGGTAGGACCTTTCTTTTTTTTCAAAATTTTTCGAAATTTTTCGTTTTATCAAAAAACGTCTCAAATAAAAGTTATTAGTTATTGCATTTATAGCAACTTTTGTTAAATAAATTTTTTCGAAATATTTTTCTGTTGCTAAATATTCGCAAAAATCTTAAAATCTACACGAGTAAACTCCCATTTCTAGTCAACCAAAAGTTGATCAACTCGTGCCATTGATGGCAGAAGCTTAAATATGAAGTTTCATAAAAACCCTTTTAGCCGAATTTGCTCTGCACGTGTACACAGACAGACAGACAGACGGACGGACGGACGGACAGGCAGACCGACAGACATCATGCTAAAAATAGTCAAAACGTTATGTAGGGACCTCAATTCGTGGAGATCCATCGAAATCTCGAAATGTCAAAATCGGTATGATCACAATACCTCCCTTATATATATATATATATGTTGGCGGTCGGTAAAAAGTTGTAGTTACTTAATTTTTTGTAGATAGATATATAAATATTTTTTTGAGCGACTATATCAAAAACAGTTCTTTTTTATCATCTAATACCGGCCATAAAGTAAATCTTTTTCGGCCTAGGCCGATTCGCTTATTTTTTTGGCTGCTGGATGCTAGAGCCATCTATGTGTCATTTCTTAAGTTACAAGATCCCCATGGTTACATTGAAACAACTGACAGTCAACATTTATAATTGTAAGAATTGTTCAGTAACCATAAATTATCCAATGTAAATAAATAAATATAATATTTCTAATAAAAATTACTTCTGGTCGCCCAAAAAATATAATGTGCACCTTGGCCAAAAAGATCTTTTTCGTCCTTATCTGTTTAAAGTCCTCGGCTGCGCCTCGGCCTTTAAATTCAGATGCGGCAAAAAATCTACTTTTTGGCCATGGTACACAAATAACTATTTGTTATTAAATATTTTATATTTACATTATATTAGAAACTAGTTTATAGTAACTTAATAATAATTATATAATTTCCGCCTTTTTTCTTAAAATCTGATTTCCTCCTATTTTTATAGCTGTCTCTGACTCCTTTCCTTAATTTCTTCTATTCTTTTTTGTATTCTTTCATCTATTCATACCCTCTTCCTGTTTGCCTTCCCTACACATTCTACAAGTTCTTTCTTCCTCTTTCGCCCAAAAATTGTTGTCTCTCCTCATTTCCACATCTAAATCTTTTCACTATATATTCTCTACTTCCCTTTTCTGTCAAATATTGTGGTTTGCTCAGCGTCCAGGTCTTTTCAAATTTGCTGTCAGACCCAGATACGGTATAAGGGTTTCTTGGTCATACCTACGAAACGTTACAAGTGAAGTAGGAACATGCATTTTTGTCTGTTCCTTGTGTAAAAGAAGAAAACTTAACCCATTAGATACTAGCGTTCCATATAAGGAACGCAAAACACGACATCGTAAAATGTTTACTAAATGACGTTACTATTTAAATCTCCTCTAAGTCAAACTTTTCTGGTCGTATAATATAGGAATGATGCGCAAGGACTGTTTGTTTGTCGAGTAATCGCCTAACAGCCTCTCTGAGATAGTTTTTTTCTTTGCTTGTCTTGTGAACATATAAGTATGGTGAGTAGAAATGGCTAAGTACTAATTTTATTCATTTTTACAACATTTAGACTGGATCCAAATTTTGATTAAGTAACTTTTTATAGACTTAATAAGGTCTGTACTGTTAAAATAAAATTATAATATATTTATTTGCCTAATTCATACACTTTATTTTAGCGTTCCATATTTGGAACGCTAGTCCTTTAGCATACATTTTTTAACTCTGTATTTTTATTTTTGTTTCTTAGATTAACGGTGCAGCAACTTGCTGATATGTTTGAAAGTGAATGGTTTTGGGAAAATTTTGTTGTCAATGATATCATATCTGGAAAACAACTGCAGGCAAATGCAGAAGTAGTAATGGATAGTGGCAGACGAGTTGATAATTTTAATATGTTAGATGAAAATGATGATATTCCAGATGATGTGACACTTGCGTCACTTATAAACAAAAGGGATGCAATTTTTGAATGGTTTGGACAAACAGACTTTACTACAGACCAAATGTATGCCAACATCAATGCATATAGAACTAGGGTAAAAGGTAAGCAATGGTGGTGGCCCATTTTCACCTGGCTACTAGATGCTGCCATTCAAAATGCATGCATTATTTACAAAATACATAATTCAGAAACAACACAATTGGATTTTAGAGGGAAAATTGCAAAAACTTATATAAAAAAAAAAATCAAAATTTACCAAAATCATCTGGTACACCCGGTTATTTATCTACGGTATTCTCCGGGATTCTACGATATCTCCAGATATTTGCCTTGATGGTAAAGATCATTTGGTGGGATACATACTAATAACAAATGCCGACGATGCTCCGGACAAAGCACAAAGGCAGCCCTGTGCGCACTCAGTGCCGTATATGTGAAGTAGGTTTATGTATTAGTTGTTTTTTTTTTTAATTTAATGGTCTTTGCTTCTGTGGCAATTATCCAGGACAATTTTTATTTGAGAAAATTTCCATTCCTAAACGGGATTCGAACCCGAGACCTTCGCAACGCAGAGCGCATTTCTTACCACTACGCTACGCCGGTCGGCATTAGTTGTTTTGTTGATTTTCATACAAAATAAACTTGTTTGTATAATTTTAACTTTCTAAATAAATATTTGTATCCATCACTTTTGTTTTATTTAATTGTAGTTCTACGGACCTTAAAGTACTAGCGTTCCATATATGGAACGGCCTCAATCTTAAAACTATCAAAGTGAACAACCAAATATTTACCTAAACCATGTTTTTAATGCTAATTTAAGTTTAAGCCCAAATTTCGAAATACAAAAAATTCAGTCCTTAATGGGTTAACTTAAAATATAAAAATTGCAAAAAAACTTAAAAAAACTTAAAATTTCGTGCCAGAATTGTGTGTTAGACTGCGTTTACCGACGTCTCGAACCGATTCACAAATCATCTACCTGGTTGATGCACTCGATTCAGTACAATAATCAAACGAACGCAGTCGTTGCCAGTAGCGGCTGGTGAGTAAAATATTTGGGGGGACACTTTTTTCCCATATATATCTCTTAAAATATAGTTATACGAGAAAAAAGTAAATAAATAAAAAATACCTGAAAATATGTTCTGCAACTAGAAAAACTGACAAATCTGGCACTTTTATTAAGATTTATGGTCAATATTATTATTATCATTTTTGTAGTTATTACTTCTATTATTATTATTATTATTACTATTATTAAAATTGCAATATTATTAAGACAATGCTTTGTAGTCAGAAACATAACATATTTGGTTATTAATTAAGCAGATACCTACACATATTCACATGTATTTAAATATTAGATTTAACCTTTTAGTTATGTTCTTTAATTGAAAGTTTATACGCAGTATCAAGTTGAAATCGTATATTTACCGATCCCAGCATGGCAAATTTGACCGAATAATGCATATGTTTATGAGACACATTATGTTTAAGAACTTAATCTTTGCAATGTTTAATATCTTTAACACTATTTACTGTCTTTATTTCATATGCGTCTGATGAACAAATCAAACACATGAAACAAAAAAAAAAACATTTTATTTATCACATCCACACAACCAACTTGTATTTAAATATTGTTTTTCACTAAACTTTCTATTAAATGTTCTATTTCCATTTTTATCCTGTTGGGAAATATTCAATTTTGGCCGATGAGGACCCATATTTTTACCGACCGCCAACATATATAAGGGATGTATTTTGATCATACCGATTTCGAGATTTCGATGGATCTCCACGAATTGAGGTCCCTACATAACGTTTTGACTATTTTTAGCACGATGTCTGTCGGTCTGTCTGTCCGTCTGTCTGTCCGTCTGTCTGTCCGTCTGTCCGTCTGTCTGTGTACACGTGCAGAGCAAATTCGGCTGAAAGGATTTTTATGAAACTTCATATTTAAGCTTTTGCCATCAATGGCACGATCAACTTTTGGTAAAAATCGGTTGACTAAAAATGCGAGTTTACTCGTGTCGATTTTAAGATTTTTGTGAATATTTCACAACAGAAAAATATTTCGAAAAAATTTATTGAACAAAAGTTTCTATAAAAGCAATAATTAATAACTTTTATTTGAGACGTTTTTTGATAAAACGAAAAATTTCGAATAATATGTCGTAAATTTTTGTAAAATTTTTTCAGTCTCAAATTTTCATACTTATATGTAACGTTTCCATGGTCATGATAAATAATATCTCTGTTAGAAAATATTAGGCCAAGTTATTTCTACTCTGCTGCTAGAATATATTTTATACAAGTACTTCATAATGGCGGTCGGTCCTGTGGTGGCCACAGCTGATTTTTTATTAATAATTTTGTTTCATAGTTAAGCACGTTAGTTGTATTAAAATATACAGTATATTTTAATAAAACTAACGTGCTTCATTCGATTCATTTTCACGTTTAAGTACTTGTCACAAATCACAACGACCGAACTAAGCTACGGGACACCGGCCGTAATTCACTAATACATGCAACACTAACCTTCGCCGCTGTTGCCGTTAGTAGGAAATTTTTGCTACATATGTAGATAAGAACATTAGATATTGCATGTGGCAACGCTGTATCTTTGGACACTCCGTGGAGTGTCCAACAACGCTCGGAAGAGTTGTCTTGATTTAAATTTTTTAAATCTAACATTTATATGAAAAATCTTTGAATAAGAAATAATAAAAATAAAAATATGCAGATATATCTAGCTACTTTAATGCAATTTTAAAGAAGTATAAATAAAGTATTAAATTTAGCTTTTTTACTAATAATTTTTAGGAGGTCACTGTCCCAGCGCCTCCCTGTCTCAGCCGCCACTGGTCGTTGCACCCGTTATAATTTTCGTAAACGCATATATTGTTTTTTTAAATTATAAGTTTGACACTTGAAATGCACCAAAATAATTTATGCACCTAATATAATTATTAATTTTCTAAATTATTACATTATTAATCTTACTTATAATTGAATGATCTGCAAATGAAATCTCTGGCTTCTACGCATTCCCTTTGACACTGACTCAAACTTCCCGCGTTTACAAATCTTCTGACGAACTGTTTCCTGACCCTTTGTCTGACTCCAGCCTGTTTGAAATTATCTCCCTCATCACACCTGCTACTGAACGGGCGACCTGGAGCAACCCCACCAAAACTGCTGTGTCCGAATCCATCATATGGTGGTCGTCGGTCTGGAGGAAATCCTCCTGCACCACCACCGCCACCACCGCCACCACCGCCGCCACCGTAGTAACCATTTGGTGGACGCATGGGTGGTTCATAACCTGGACGACGTCCAGTGTAATACCAGCGGCCTGAATCATACTGGTCCTGCGAATTGTAACCTCCAAAACGATGGTCTGGAAGCGGCTCTGTAATATAAATTTTTAAAAAAAATTAGTAAAAGAGTCTATGAGAGATGTAGAAAGTTCGAAGAAATAGTTAAACTAACAAAAGAAATAGGTAATCATAACATATTTTGTACAAAAATATTAATAATTGCATAATTAAATTATTTATGTAACAAGTAAGGAAATGACGGATTATCTTACAAATTTGAAATTTCAAAAACAAATAGTAAGATAATGACTCGTTTTCTTTACGAGCTTCATACAATACTTTTTCTACGGCCGTTCATAAAGTTGCAAAAAACGATAAAGATTAAGATTATTTACTGACATTACATATAAATTTAATTTTTAAGCGTGAGAATCACAATTTTTTAGGAAACAGGCTTACTTATCCAACTCATTTCAGTAGAGCAATGAAGTTTTCCACACTAGTGCGATAATTTATTCATTACCACATTATATATAATATAAAGTAGATTTCTAAGAACAGTTAAGATGTGTATAAGGCCAAATAGAGTTAAGAGATTATGTTCAGTATGAATTTTCACACAATATTGAGTTTCGTAGATATTTAATAAGTAAAATCGGCTAATAAAATTCTAGAGAATTTTCTGGCATCGACACTTATACTCCTATTCTGAGCAAAATAAGGTAAGTGTAAAGAGAAGATTATAATATGCCATATCTTATAATAGCTACTTATATCTGGCGCATGAGCATCCACAGATTTTTTCAAGAGGGGGGGCAAAATATGAAGATTTATTTTTGGTAATTTATTAAATAAACTTTCATATATACAGAACACTATTTAAATAGAAATTGAAGGCGTCTGCAAACATTTGCAAATTGACATTAATGATTTTTTTTTTTTATAAAATCTACTCTGTTATTAGTATTTTTTCCTTGTGCATCATCCGTCCTAGTTGACGTAATAGTAGTTGAAATAATAGTGTTTATAGCTCCGAACTAGACCCAATTTAACTGCACACTTTGTTTATGTATTTAGCTGTCATCAATTATCAGTATTTAGGCCCCTTTATAGCGTTTCTATCGGTAGTTTCCGTGCAGAAATACTAACTCTAGATTGAGAGGTCACAGCGCCAAACTGAAGAAAGATAAATTTCATCTGCTAATCAGGCAAAACTTTTTCTCAAATCGCGTAGTTGACAGGTGGAATAACCTTTCCGTGTCAGCTATTGAATCAAGAAATATAAACTCATTTAAAAACAAAATTGACACAGAGCTTATATTTATAAGATAAGTCTTGTTCGCGTTGTCTATGCGGAGTGAATTACGTGATGGACTTTTTATGTACTGTTCAAGATGGACTGTTTCGGTAAAATTGTTTTAAATTGTTAAGAACTGTTATTTGTGCTTTAAATTTCATATCTCTGCAAGCTAACTTATATATTTATACTATTTATAGTTTTTCTGTAATGTAATATTAGTTTATTTTTGTCTTTTTTTTTTTTCTTACTATTGTAATGTATAATTATCACTCGTGTGTACATTTATATATTCGTGAGTATAACCAGCTATGTTAGCTGCCATCTCCCAAAACTGTAAATAATAATAATAAATAATATATTATATTACAGAAAATATAATGTACAATTTCTATCTACACACAATTTTGTTATGTCATCGGGTCTGTAATTTTTGTCAGAATTTTTGTCTTCCCGGGCCCGGAATTATTGTATTACCAGGGACCCCTTCTTGGCGTCCCTGCTTACCCTTTCCGATGCGCAAGTGGTCAACATTTGATAGTGCATATAAAATAGACAATAAAAATAGTATAAATATAAAATAGCCAAATATAAAAATAAATTTGAGAACAAAAAAGCAAGGTTTGGAATAAAACACTTCAAAATTGAGACTCCAGGGGGGCTACTCCCTACTTTTGCCCCTTACTTCGGGCGCCCATGATCTGGCGAGATTTATAACATTACAGTTGTGTTGAATGAACATTTTTTATTCAGAATAGGGGCACTAAATAGCGTTTGGAAACAGCAGTTCTTATGGATATGGATGCTTTCCGATTTACTTAAATTTGAATATGCAGCAGACCGGGAACTTTTCAGACAGGGCACCATTCTCTGTACATCTTTACCGCAGCATGAGTATTTTTACGATACAAAATGTACACTTATAAAAATTTTCATGGTTAAAATTATCAATTTTTTTGGCGAAATACTACCAACAAATAGTATTGACAAATTACATTTGACTACTAACAACGTTTTCTACTACTACTATAATATTTTCCAGCTTAACCTTAACTTCGTATTTCTTATAGTTCTCGAGATAGCAATAAGACAAAATAAAATGAACACACTGTATAATTCGCACGAATTTTGAAAATTTTAATTATTCATTATTTTGCTTATATAAGATCAAAAAACTCTCTATGGTCAACTTTTGGCAATAGTTTCTATCGTGCAAACAGACACATTACGGAATACGGGTTTCTTAGTCATACCTACGAAACACTAAAAGTAAAGTGGGAACAGGCATTTTTATCTAATCCCTGTGTGAAAGAAGAAGAAGAAGAAGAAGAAGAATTAAAATATAAAAAATTTGAACATGTGTAAAGGTTACCAAAACAATTCATTTAAACATTAATACAAAATAAAAACAAAACTGTTTTTCTTTTTTCCAACAAACAATTACGAAATAGAAATAAAAATATTGTTGTAAATAGAAACTAATATACAAAACAATCTAATGTTGAATAAATAAATATACTTATTCTTAAACAGCAAAAAAACATTTAAGTTAATAAATATATCAGTCAGTTTTTGATTTTATCGCAAAAACTATAATAAACAATTGAATTTTTTGCAATAATTTAAAGCGCATGCGCTAACTTTAAACAACAAGTTGCATTTCCCATAACTTGGCATTGAAATGGAAGGTATTATTGATAAATTAATTCACAACAATCATAATAATACTTTAATGACTACAATTTACATATGTATATGAATCACATTCTGGCGTTCACATGTTTAAATATTTCTTGTAGGGATTTATTTATAAGTATTTCGTTCACAATACCACCACGTACCTGGGGGGAAACGATCCTTTGGTGGGTAACGGTCGTCAGGATAACGAGATGGGTAACGTGTCATGTCAGGATAACGGTCACCTGCTGGTGCAGGGAAACGACTTCCAGTTGGGAATCTAGAATGAGAAAACAAATTTTAACATTTACAAAACCGTTTTACTATTAAGAAAGAATTAATAATATAGATTGGATGGAATTTTCCGTTATTCCTAAGTGAAACATGTTAAATAAAAATGCAATTAAAAACACTATGTACAGAGTGATTATTTAATGGCGAGACGACGTCAATGGAAGTTTATAAATTTGCCGTTTCATACACATCGTAGCAGGCTATTATGCGCGCATGCGCATAATCTTTTTTTCTTCATAATCAAATTTTCTTCAAGGTTATTATAGTCATAGTATTCTGCTAGGAGGCACGTAAAATTCGGTGACGTCGTCTCGCCATTAAATAATCACTCTGTATGTTTCACAAAAATATTTATTTTCTTAATATGTATTTTGGCTATTACGCCATTTTCAAGGCATAATCTTAACCAGAGCCGTAGCAATGATTTTGGCGCCCTTTTTACCTCTTTTCATTTTATTTAAGGAAGGCTTAATTTTTATTTTTATTTTAATAGACAGGTGGGTGAATATACAAGTGAAGACCTAAAAAAAAAATTGATGTGAAGTGTGAATATTCACACATTTCAGGGTTTCGCAGGTATATAATAAGTGAAGGCGGTATGCTGAGTGTGTAGGACAAATTTTACTTTGTAGTAATCACGGCAAAATGAAAGATATTTTTAAAATAATTTATCGTCTGTTAATCATATAATAAGACTGGTTATTAAATTTACGCTCATAAAAATTAAATACAACATTTGGCAAAATATAACTAGAATTTTGACAATAATAATAACATAATAAAAATGCAAAAAAAAAACAGAAAAAATAAAATTCACTCCGGTACTCGAACTCGAAACCCTTCGTTTTCCAACCAGTTTAAGAGTGCTCTAACGCATGTAGCCATCGCACGCCATGAATGTGAGTGTCTTACATTGGTATAACTTTTGTACTTTGTGAACCAAAAACCACAAAAAATGCGTTATTTTCCAAAAACATAATCTGATCAAAAATTCCTGTTGCACTATTTCGGTTCACACCAACATACATTACTTAGAATTTTTTTAGATTTTTAGTTTAAACCATCTGGGCTACAGGGTGTGGGACAAAAATTTTTTTGCACATTTTTGGCAAAAATCGCATCAAAATAATTTATTTTGCAAAAATAAAAATTTGATCGTTAATCCACGTACTAAGGGCTTTCATTTGATACCCTACTCGAATTTAAAAAAAATATTTTTTTTTCGATGAGCACATATTTGTTTATATTTTTAGGGGGGTATGTTTTTTAGATGTTTTAGTATTTTTCCTATGTGCGGGTCAAAGAGTTGTATAAGCATGCCAAATTTCAACTCTCTAGGTTTAGCCGTTTGGCTACAATTTTTACCGAACAGACAGACAGACAGACAGACAGACAGACAGACAGACAGACAGACAGACAGACAAAATGACGGTATAAGGGTCATTTTGGTCATACCTACAAAACCCTAAAAACACCCTCACTTCTAAAATACAAGTGACGACAAAAAAGGGTCCTTCTAAAATATAAGTGATGACAAAAAAAAGGTCCTCACTTTTCAAATACAAGTGAACAAGTGATGACCAAAACAAAAACCAACGATGGCGCCCTTCTGTCCTCGCATTCATGGCTCTTGCCCCCATGCCAGGGCGTTGCTACGGCTCTTATCTTAACTTAAGTAACTGTTTAGGCGAGGAAACGAAGCAGTGAACTTCCGATTTTTGGCGCAGTAAGATGGATTCACATGCGGTTTGGTGTATTCGATTCGTTAGAGCCTCAGGAAATTTTGTGAACCAACGCGATCAATGCAAAATGAAAAACTACAATAAGTCAAATTTTGATACTCGGGGGTTTTTGGGGTCGCTGAACACGAATATCGGGACGAGAGAAGTGTCCGAGGTACCTGGTGCCCAGGGTGGACACTACGTACATCGTCTCCTAGAGTTTTATGCAAATTTGATACAAAAGCAGTTGAATCTCGTTACTCGGGGGTTTTTGTGGTCGCTGAATCCGAATATCCCAATAGCGAACGTCTCCGAGGTACCTGGTGCTCAGGGTGAGCGGTACTTACTCTCGTCTTCAGGAGTTTTATGCGAATTCGATACAAAAGTAGTTGAAACACATTCGCTATTGCGATATTCGAGCTCAGCGACCCCAAAAACCCCCGAGTAACGTGATTCAACTGCTTTTGTATCAAATTTGCATAAAACTCTAGGAGACGATGTACGTAGTGTCCACCCTGGACACCAGGTACCTCGGACACTTCTCTCGTCCCGATATTCGTGTTCAGCGACCCCAGAAACCTCCGAGTATCAATATTTGACTTATTTTAGTGAATTTATACCGAGTTATAAGTTTTTGATTTTGCAACTCTGGAAAATGCACTTTTCCAATGGATTTTTCTTATGCACAAATGCAGTTTTTCATTTTGCATTGATCGCGTTGGTTCACAAAATTTCCTGAGTCTCTAACGAGTCGAATGCATCAAACCGCATGTAAATCCATCTTACTGCGCCAAAAATCGGAAGTTGGGCTGATTTTTGTGCTTCATTGCCTCGCCTAGTTATTTAAGTTAAAGTTATTTTGTAAACTCTTGAAAATAGCGTAATAGCCGAAATACGTATTGAGAAATAAATATATTAGCGAAATCTACCTAGTGTTTTTAATTCAAATTTTAAATAATAAAGTTATTAATTACTGCTCATTCACAAAAAAATGAATGTTTTATCTGAACTTCACAAATGCCAGAAAGTGTTAATTTTAACACATATCAGGTTTTCGTAGGTATTTAGTAGGTCCACATAATTCTACATGCCTAGGACAATAATTTTTGTCGTAATCGCATCCAAAATCATCACATTTTTAAATATATTTTGGTTCGTTAATATAATACTAATAGTCCGGCAGCGTTGCATTTTTTATGGTCATTTCAACCCGCTTAATTTTTTTTGTAATTGATAGTTTAGATATGGCTAATAATCGAAACAAGCGTCAGCCGCCAGAATCATGGTGGGGCTATCGTGAGAAAATGTACATTTTGTAAATAAAAAATCCAAAAGTCATTTCAAGCCACTTGAAAATTTGCACAGTTATTGTTTAATGGTAGAATTAGGAAATAATTTCATTCAGCTTTTTGGACAAGTAGCGTTTATTTTAAACAACACAACGTTTCACCAACAACATTGTTGGCTTCTTCAGGTGCTATAACAATAACAATAACTTAACAGTAAAGTAAACAATCTTATAAAATTAAATAATTTACCTATGTTAGTTAAACGTAAATCTAACAGACTGTACATCAATCATCTCCAAGGATGGTGAAATTGCAGAATATCATATGACAATATATGAACTTGAAGTATACAGAAAATAGGAATAACAGGAATTAAATTTTGAATATAATACTGTGATGACCATAGGTAGTGACTATTAATTAAATTTACATATCAAACAAGACTAGATATATATATACTAATGTCCAAGATTTACAAAGATTCAATAAATAAAGAATGATATTATTGAATCTTTGATGTACAGTCTGTTAGATATACGTTTAACTAACATAGGTAAATTATTTAATTTTATAAGATTGTTTACTTTACTGTTAAGTTATTGTTATTGTTATAGCACCTGAAGAAGCCAACAATGTTGTTGGTGAAACGTTGTGTTGTTTAAAATAAACGCTACTTGTCCAAAAAGCTGAATGAAATTATTTCCTAATTCTACCATTATACAAAATTGGACGTTAAATACTATTCTGTTATTGTTTAAGTGATAATAATAATAATAAAAAAAGTCAGCTGCGTGCGTAGTGGAGAATTATACGTCAGTCGCTTGTATAAACCTGTCAGAAAAAAGTCATTTCAAACTTAATGAAACGTATACATCTTATTATATAATAAGAATAATAAAAACAACAATCAGCTGTTTGCACAATGGGGGTAAGACCGTCAGCTGAGCGGTTATAATTGCTGAGCGGGCATTTAGCCTAAGCATTTGATAATGTAATCAGTGATGTAACTGACGATCTTTACCCCGTTATGTCGGCAGCTTAAGATCATTTTTATTTAATACAATATGTAAACTATTCATTATAAAAATTTCAAGTGACTTGAATCAATTTAGCTATAATTTCATTCACTTTTAAGCACCTACTTAAGAAAAAATTAATCTACGATCTTCCATAAGTATTTCCTCAATAAGAGATTTTATGTGATTATTTGGAAAATTAAAGTTGTGATTTGCATATTTAAAAAATGATAAATAAATATAATATTAAAAAAATATAACAAATAAAATAATTTAAACATATTTTTGTTAATAAACATTCATTCAAATCAGATTTTGTCCTTGATTTGTCCATATGTTAGTTTGTCCATTAAGTTAATTCAAAAACGTGATTTTTCTAAATTAAAATAAGCGATTTTTCATATTTTTGCTCATTAAAATGTTTGGACCTAAGTGAGTCAAAAAATTAGGTTTACAACTTGCAAACAGAACTTTGCAAATGTTTTTTGCAATTATCTCAAAATTACATTACATTAAATTAGTATTTAGTAGGAGCGTAGACTAAACACATTGTAGCCTAGGGCGACAAATTTTTTTGGCGGGAAATTTTCAATTTTCATTTTAAAAACATGCATTTTTTAACCTTAATTTAAGTATAAAACTATTTATAAATCAACCTTTAAATATGATAAGAAAATACGTCTTAAATTTCTACAATTTTGATAAAACGTTCCAATCAAGGTAGTTTTAAGATCAAATTTAGAAATTTAGATCAAATGAAGATTTAGTTCAAAGTATAATACAATTACTTACGGATTATATTCCCATGTATATTTGTTATAAACTTTCTTCTATTTTAATTAAGATCTTGCTTTTAAAAACTTTGTAGTAACTATATTGAATGGCCCTTTTAAGAAACCATTTCAGATAATTTCTGACTCTTACGGCCAATTGTGGAACTACTACTATTTGACTGACCTCGTGAAGAACAAATGAAATATTTTATAACAAAGAATTCCAAAAATTTTCTCACATAAGTCTTGTACGATACACGCGCTATATTATGTAAAAATGCTAATTTAATATATTTCAATTAATTTCAAATTTCGGCGCGATAGACGAGACGAAGTAATTATATAAATATGTACTAATTATTTGAGATTCGGCCATTAAATTATTAAAATTAAATTCTTTCTAGATATCTGTAGATTTTCCAGTGCTATAATATCGTGTCTTTACTTACCTATCCGCCCCAGATGGGTATCTATCTCCTCCAGCTGGTGGATACCTATCCCCTCCAGCAGGTGGGTACCTATCTCCTCCAGCAGGTGGGTACCTATCACCTCCAACAGGTGGATACCTATCTCCTCCAGCAGGAGGGTATCTATCCCCTCCAGCTGGTGGTGGGTATCTATCCCCTGAAGCCGGTGGATATCTATCCCCAGAAGCCGGAGGATATCTATCCCCTCCACTGCTGCTTGGTGGGTACCTAACCCCTCCATCTGGTGGATACCTAGGACCTCCAGAACTACTTGGTGGATATCTAGTACCACCGCTTGAGCTAGGTGGATAACGGGCACCATCAGGAGTACTGGGAGGATATCTGGTTCCTCCAGAACTGCTAGGTGGATAACGACCGTTAGAAGAAGGAAAATGAGAGGGATACTTGTCCGTAGGAGGAGGGTAACGATCTGTCGGTGGGGGGTACCTAGAATAAAGAAGAAATATTTTGATATTTCTGATGGTAGCTGAAATCTGTTTCAATTGACGTCTACAAATTATTTAATAGCGTTGCTAAAGTTGTTACCTTCCTGTTATATCTAGTTGCTTTAAAATCAGCCCAACAAATATTACTTTTAACATTATAAAGGCGAATTTACACTTTTGCACTTTGGATGTGCATCTCGGATGATTCATCCGCATTTGTAATGTTCAATGGTTGAATTCATTTCACTATTTTTCAAAATATCGGCTACTGAAATAGTGCATTTTAAATAGAACTGATATAGTACGTTTTTGTCACTACCACTTCAGTACGGATAAATCATCAAAACAAGGAGCACAGTGTTCACTGGTCATTTTGGATGTTTACTTTGGATGAAACGCAGAAGAAAACAATCTTTACACGTTACACTGTGGTTGAATCATTCGCGATGCACATGCAAAGTATAAAATGTAAATTCGCCTAAACCCTATTGAATGGGGGCTTTTTTTTAATTGGTCAAAAGCTCCACTCAACTATTAATAGTTACTATATTTCGAAATTTAATTCCGATTAAACCAAAGGATTACGCAATAATTTTGCAACTTATCAATTGAGAAACTAAAAAACACCAGCTCTCTATAGACACGGGAAACAGAAGATGAAGGGTGGGTGAGCCAACGGGCACGCCAGCTAGTAATTGTTAAATTGGAAGTTGGATACAAGAAGGGGAGGGCTATGCTCAAAATTGAGCAAACATGAATGTCTGAAGAAGCGAATTAGTAATAAGAATTTCTGACAGATCACGGATCGGGCTTACGCATTAAAAATGTCCATAAAGTTGTCCCGGACCTGTCAGAAATTGCATCCGAGAACGAAGCTATTGATAAAAATATTTTTTCCACGACTGTATAGATATACGTTCATTACAGGTGTGTCCGTGGTTAGTAAATGTAGCACGTTCCCCACTCCTTTTTATTACACACCGACGACCGTTCCGTATTGAGCTCATTTCGTAACAGGTTGAGCTCATTACATAACAGGTTCAAGCAGCAAACGCCGACCGTTGCCAGGCAACATAATAAATAGGTTTAAAGCATATGTCAAATTATTGTTAGTTTGTGAAGGAAACCGGATTAAAATGAAATAATATTGATAGTTGTCGAATTTTGCAAATAATTTTTTGATAGAGTTGATCTTGGTCAGTCAGTTAATCAGTTGACGCAAGTATACTTATTTTAACTGAATTTACATCTGTATGACAACGTACATGGTCGTTGCTAGGCAACGTAATAAATAGTTTGAAAGCAACTGTCAAATTATTGTTAGTTTTTAAAGCGAGCTAAATAAAAATTAAATAAGTAATAAAGTAATAGTCGTTGAAAAAGCATAGTATGAAACTTGAATGGAATAGTCATTTCTCACTCGTATGAATTGCGCTACTCGCCTGCAGCTCGTGGCGCAACTTTCATACTCGTGTCATCCATGCTCGTTGCATAATATACTAATAGACCGGGAGCTCATGACAGTTTTTGGTCTCCAATTTCATACAGCATGCCTTTTGGAGGAGAGAATATTTACCCTGTGACAACAAAAAAGGGATGGTACTAAACCCCTGCACGCTTTCCGGTCATAGGGAAAATTGCATTTCCACTTAAACACAAAATTTTTGTGCTTTTATGCAATATTAAATATTGCAATATTTTAGCAATATTAAATCAGTATTTAATATTGCTTGCCCTTTCGTCAAAAGAAAGTTATAACAAATTTAAAGTCTTTTAAATATATGCATGCGATTCGGAGGGTCCCAAAGGGCTCAAACGGTCATGTGATCTTGTAATAAAAAAATATGATTTTCCGCGTTTTCATACAGCATGCCTATAATTAAAAGACTTTAAATTTGTTATAACTTTCTTTTGACAAAAGGGCAAGCAATATTAAGTCAGAGAAAAACACAAAAATTTTGTACAAGTGGAAATGCAATTTTCCCTATGACCGGAAAGCGTGCAGGGGTTTAGTACCAATCCTTTTTTGTTGTCACAGGGTAAATATTCTCCCCTCCAAAAGGCATGCTGTATGAAATCGGAGACCAAAAATGTCATGAGCTCCCGGTCTATAATTTAGCCATTAGACCAGAAAAGTACGCAATATTTATTTTTATATTTTTTTATTTTAAAATTATAATATATGTTAGTTAGTTATTTATCGTTTTATTTATCCTGTTTCCATTGTCCTATATTCCATTATTTAAGATTAAGACGTTACATGTGCAAATGATTTTTTTTTTTATTTGGAATTAAACGGAATTAAATTTTTATTCGTAAAATACGGATTGGATTTCAATTTGGATATATCATAAGGAAAACTCCGGAATACAAAATTTTAAATTATTTATGGAGAATTAGCAGGTTAATTATATACATGTTACTAAAATTTTACAACACATAATTAAAAATGGCAGTCGTGTCGTTTTTCTCGCTGATGCATAATAATTCGTTGAGATATTTGATTAGTTGCATCAAATATAGTATCAGCAATCAATCATCAATTACAGTATCCATCATATCCACTAAAATAACTAAAACCAAAAACAAAAATCATAAGAATCACAATCACACTTTTGAAGAACTAAAAAATTAAATAGGAAACACAACAAAATTCACGAAAAGTTGAAAATTATTTGTACCATGATAAATAATAGTTATTTATGTAACAAATACTGAAAGTGAGTTCAGAAATGCCGTACTTTCAGTACGTACTTTTTGTTAAATCGTGAGAAGAGTTTAAAAGCTGCATTATACAAACAATATAAAAATATAAAAAACAGTATAAACACAAGCTGCAGTTTACAAGCAATAATATAAAAATTAAAAATAATAGTTCTCCATTTCTATGTGCTCAGTGTGACGTTTCCACGGATCCTATTATCCCTGTAAAAACAGGTACTAATTTTAAGTATTAAATACTCGAGTCGACCCCAGAACTGACTGTACAATATCTGAAGAAGGGAAACAATTGAAAAATGTTTAATGACAACGAAAAAAGCTTGAAGTGTTAATACATTTTATTCAATCTTAAATTTTTAGTTATGAAAAGTACAAAACAGATGTGTTTTGTAAGAATTTTCAAAAGTTTATTGAAATTTATGTGAGGTAAGCGGACTAAGTATTTTACTGTTGCAGCTAAAGTAAGTTTAATTATTTTAATTATTAAGACGATTGAGATCCTACCATGAAAGAAGCTTTCGTAGTAAAAATTCGGAAGTATTTATAGAAAAAGCATCTTATAATACTGAAATTATTGATTTATTGATGGAAATGTTTCTGGACCATCTGGAATTAATGTTAATAATTGTAATTGTTATTTTAATTCTAATAAAAATTAATTATCAGTTGTATTGTACTAGTACCAGTTTATGGTACTAGTACTGTACAAATGTGTTTTCTGTTGATTCCCGGGTTATCATAATATGAAGATTATAGTACGATTTACAAAAATAAATTTAATGAGTTAGATATTAAGTTATTAATAGTATTTTAAGTAATGTATAGTATTTTTAAAACTCCATTCCATGACTTTTGAAAAAATAATCTGATAAAAATTCTGTAATATTTCAGTTTATATCAGTCTGCGTTGCTATAATTATTTTAAAATATTTAGAACGACTTATTCAAGATAAAGCTAAAAATTACGAATTAATTTTCGTTCCTCAATCTACGCTTAAATGGCTTTCATTTGATACCCCATAAATTTCAAAAATATATATATACATATATATTATTTTATTTTTATTTCTATATGCGGATCAAAGAACTGTATATCATTTATTTGGTGACTATAAACAATGGCGGACTTTGGCTTAGGCAAACTAGGCAACTGCCTAGGGTCCGTATTTTTTTGGGGCCCGCAAGACGGTTTTATTATACATTTTTTCTATTATTTTATGATTTTTTTAACTAGTAAGGCCCGCAATGAAAACCTTGCCTAAGGCCCTGATTTTCCTTAGTCTGTCACTGAATATAAATAATCACCATAGGAGATTATTCATAATGAGTTTGGCGTTTATACATAATAGCCGTATGAAGAATAATCTCCAAATTAATCAAATTACCAGCAGATTAAACCCATGCCGAGCCGGCGCTAGTTCTTTTGGTGCCGAGACAAACGCTCTTTTATTAGAGTTTCAAAATAACTGCATTTTTGGCGCCCTTGACAGTGTGGCATCCTTGGGCTGTTCTCCTACATACATATACATGCCAAAATCCAGTCCAAATTTTAATTATATGGTAATTTTAAATATTCAACATTTCGTGAATCCAGAATTGAAATGAAAAATTACCTGTCACTTCCACCTGGTGGATACCTATCCATAGGATATTTATCCGGATATCTATCACCTGGTGGATATCTATCCATAGGGTAGCGATCTCCTGCTGGGTACCTATCTCCACCACTCGGGTATCGGTCACCACTGGGGTACCTATCATAAGGATACCGTCCTCCTTCGGTGGGTGGAGGTCGTCCGCCTCCTGGAGGATAACGATCTGACGGATATCTGTCTCCACCTGGTGGTAAACGGCCACCACCTAAACATACTTTAGTGTTAATATCGAGAAAAGTTTTCTATAAATAAAAGAATAATAATTATAATAAATTCCCAGCGCCTATGAGGCACATAAAACAGAAAAGTAAATGTTCGGTTTCTAGAACTCTGGAACTATAAGTATATACGAGGAAAATAAATGAGTTATTTCTACTAAATCACTACTAAACCATAGACAATCAATAAAGTATTAATAATATTTTAATGAATACTTTTATGTCAATTAAAAAACAATTACCATGTTTCTTTATTTACACTTTTTTTTCTATCCTTATTTTCCTTCCCAGCCTAAAAGTTATGTAATAAGTATTTCTTGTTTTTATAAAATTTTAATGTGCAGAGTTTTAATAGTATTAAACAATACAATATATAAAAATTATAATTTTATATATATATATATATATGTATAAGTAAAATTGGAGGCTACACCTCCAAGTTTTTTTATCTCTTACTGTGTTTCAACGCGTTTCAAGTGATTTTAAGATGTTATCCACTAAAAAATCCATTATGTCTGTCTGTCTGTTTGTCCGAGATCCAGAAAAAACAAGCTAAACAGATCTTCAGGCATTTTTGTATATGCTCAAATAGTCACCGTTGCTATGTGCCAAAAATTTTAACTAACTAACTACCGCATTGTATGATAAAAGAACAAAATAAGGATTGGAACATAGGTATCACATAATTTTCAATCAAGAGGATAGAAACTCGGCGGGGGGTATCAAACTACTTTATTGTAGTGTAAAATACCTTATTATTTCACGTAAAATGCTCTAATTTATGATTCTAAAATAATTGATACATCACTATAAAACAATATTATATACCCACAAACATAATAATACAAAAACTATTACGAACAGCAGACTGCCCAATACACGATATCGGTGCATGATAGATATATACTCTCGCCAACTTTTTTTATATCTAGTTAAGATTTACATGTTTTATGTACATTATGTCAATATATTTCTTAAGGTTTAGCCAATTTAATCAATTAAAAGTGGACGGAGAGCTTAACTGATGATTTACCCCCTCCCCATACCGCCCCGTAGGGGGACACGGAAGTTGGAACCCTCATTTAAACCTTTTTTGGATTATTTTACCTGCCTGCATTAAATTTGGACCAGGTCGGTCAAAGGGCCAAGAAGTGTATAAATAGACAGACATTCGTTTTTTTATACATCCAAAATTTAAAAGTCGATCGAAGTGATGAGCGAAAAAATGAAAATATGGCCCCCCATTTTGAGGACCCAAAGTCCTTTGGCGCCTCAAAATCGTGGGGCCTTAGGCTGGGGTCTACTAGGCCAATACGTACATCCGGCACTAGCAAAACTGTATATGCTAAAAATCATGCGAAGTACGGGCACGTCAGCTATATATGAAAATTGCTGCTTGATGATTGATTTTTTGGTGGGAATCGTGTACAAATCATCTGATATAATACTGCTTAGAAACTAAATATGAAGTATAAAGAAATAAAAACATGTATTTATTTGTAAAGATATCAGCTTTAATGCTTTATATTTGGAAACATTTCAGATGGAAATAACAGTTCTCACCTGAAGGATAATTACCAGTTGGATATCTATCTCCACCAGTTGGGTATCTTCCTCCTCCCGTGGGATATCTGTCTCCTCCACCACTGGGGGGATAGTAGGTGGGTCTTCCTCCTTGGCCACCTGGGTAGTAATCACCGTCACCACCCGGTCCGCCCGGTCCGCCCGGTCGGTGGCTCGTCCCGCCATTCCCACTGCCCGCCTCGCCGTCTCCAACTGCTGGGAGAACCAAGTTAACAAGAGGTTAGTCAAAGATGTTTGTTAGTTATGTAGACATGTTAGATTAGGTAAGGAGACACATAAATGAAAAGCGATGTAAGCACGTTATATACAATTATTTTGTATAGGTACACGCATGCAAGTTAGCTGATTTGCCTGAACACATTAAATTGATAGACTTGCATGTGTGTGTACACTCAAAAGTATCGGAAATTACAATGTCATAATTAAGATACCGGGTGATCAATATTGATTGACCGTGACGTAGTGATGATTTTATTCCATTAATGGCCGGTTGCTAAAGTAAGAATTATCCCTAAGTCAAGTTAAAATCATTTGTTTTTAGGGTTTTGTAGGTATAACCAAAAAACCCTTATAACGTCATTTTGTCGTCTGTCTGTCTGTCTGTCTGTTTGTTCGGTAAAAATTGTAGCCAAACGGCTAAACCTAGAAAGTTGAAATTTGGCATGCTTATACAACTCGTTAACCCGCACATAGGAAAAATACCAAAACATCTAAAAAATATATCCCCCTAAAAATATAAACAAATATGTGCTCATGGAAAAAAAATTTTTTTTTTCTGAGTAGTTTATCAAATGAAAGCCCTTAGTACGTGGATTAACGATCAAAATTTTATTTTTGCAAAATAAATTATTTTGACGCGATTTATACCAAAATTGTGCAAAAAAAATGTTGTCCCACACCCTGTAGCCCAGATGGTTTAAACTAAAAATCTGAAAAAATTCTAAGTAATGTACATTGGTGTGAACCGGAATAGTACAACAGGAATTATTGATCAGAATATGTTTTTGGAAAATAACGCATTTTTTGTGTTTTTAACTAAAATATTTTAAATATTTAATTCGCTATGTAAGACAGTAGATAACTAAGCGCTCATAGCGTCGTGCGTTTCGTAGATGCTTTGTAATTTGTAAACTAGAGTTCGATTTCTGTCAATTTTAATTTTTCTGTTTTTTTTTCATTTTTATTTTGTTTAAATTATTTTGTAAAAATTCTAGTTATATTTTGGTAAATGTTGCATTTAATTTTTAAAAGCGTAAATTTAATAACTAGTGGGAAGTGTTGAAATTATAATTTAATTCTGTTTGAATGTATACGAAATCAGAGGGCGGGGCTTATGATTTAAGCAACCAATGGAAGCCATAGGCGTAATTTTCAAAATCTTAATGAACCTTGCTATATAAAAAAAATACTGCAGATATTTAGAAACTTAAATAATGGTATTAGGCATTCGAATTAAAATTCATAAAAAAATATTTTGACATAAAATTTGTTTTGGCATCCCAAATAATCATCATTCAGTTACTAAATACCTGCGAAATCCTGCAATGTGTGAAAATTCACACTTCACATCAATTTTTATATGTTGTAACCTGCAAAAACAAATAATTTTAACTTGAGTCAGAGAAAACTCTTACGTTAGCAACCCGCCATTAGTGTAATATTTTATTCCAGGAAACGAATTGTGTGCGAATTCGCACTGCGCAAGACGCAAGTAACATGCGAGGTGTGTAAATTAAGTAACCGGACTGATTTAAAAAAATTTTTTTTTTATTCGAATAGAATTACAATTCAATATTTTCTCCCTCAAAATAACTTCCTTTGGATGCCACACAGCGCTGGAGACAGTTCTTTCAATCCTCATAGAAGTGCTGGAACTCGGATACTAGAATAGCTTTCAGCTGGTTGGTTACGGACTTTTGAATGTTTTCGAGTGTCTCCAAATGACGTCCCTTGAGGTGATCTTTGGATCACAAGGGATCTGGGGAATCACAAGGACTCAAGTCAGGCGAATAAGGAAGCTGAGGAGCCACAGGAATGTTTTTACTGACCAAAAACTCAGTTTAAAACTCGGTTTATTAAAACGGCTGTGTGACAATTGATTTTTATCATCCCCAATTCATTGGTCAAAATCTGATGAACGGTAGTGTGAGTCAAATTCAACTCTTCTGACTGTCAACCGACGATCTGAATGCACAAGATCCCGGATTGTGTCGACATTTTCATCGGTTCTTGAAGGCGAAGACCTTCCGCTGCGTGATTCATCTTCAGTCAACTCTCTTCTTTCTGAAAATGCCTTACACCACCAAAAAACCCTGAGTTTTTGACAAAACGCTGTGTCCGTAGGCCTGGTGAAGTTTTGCAAAAGTTTCCATTGCACTGTCCCTAAGTCTGAAGCTAAACCTGATAGCACACCGTTGCTCGAAATGAATGTCATTCATTTTTAGAACGCACTAGAAAAAACTGTTTCACGAAAAAAATCGCTACGGACAACAAAATTACTCTAACAAATTCAAATTCGTACTGAAGGCGTATTACATGTTCACCTGCAGCCCCTCCAAGTCCCGCATCCCAAATGTTGCCAGATCAAACGCTATGTTGTCAGTCCGGTTACTGAATTTACACACCTCGTATATTAAATCTAGATTAATGTGAAATACTTACGCATCAAATTTTCATAATAATCATAATCCGCATCATATATAATTCTCATTCCATTCCTTGTGTTATATCTGCTCAATCTACAAGTCCTGAACCGATCCGAATATACTGCACTCATGCACTGGAAACTGGTCTGTCTTAAGCACTCATCCAGACATTCACTTAGCGTCCTTCCAGTGATCTCTGAATGGAATTCGCCACCAAGGCGACTGTTGCGATATCTCTGGAAAGCAGTATCAGGCCGACGACCATTGGAAAATAAATGAGAGGTTACTGAATTGTCAGGGTATTCAGAACCACGCGCTGGAAGAATTAATGTCATCAACATGAGGTCTTCCTTCACTGGAAAGAGAACTATGTTGGCTTGCTTATTTTATGAATTGGCAAAAGCTGAAGCTTAGAAAAAAAGAGAAAATCGCGATAAAAGTAAAGTATAATTAAATATTTATGATTTAATATTATTCTAGTAGTAACTAGCAATTTGTGTGCAAACTTATTGCTAAGGCAGTTTATTCTAAAAAATAAATAATAATAATAAGAATATATATAATAACACCTTTACGGGAGTCGTCGATAAAGTAACGTTTGCGCATAATTAACCCTGGTTGCATTTCGCATTTAGTCGATTTCAGTCTGGCCTTGGCTAACACAGAAGGTACATTCGAGTTGTACAGGGTAGAGCGAGCACTGAGCGAACAGTTGATGGTGACGTTATGAATAGAGCACTAACGGAGCGCAGCAGCTCGAACGGAGCGACCGTTGTTGTAACGTAATATTTATAAAATCTAACCCTACAATTTTAGGCGGTGTTTTTACTGTCAGATTAGTTCACGTCAGTCATGAATCAAAATTATATACTTTGGTTTGCCGTTGAATTATTTATTAATCATGAATCTGAACAAGTAATTCTAGGAAAAGTGTGAGGGTTTGCAGAAAATATGGTGCCAAATTTTACAGATCGTCAATTCAAATCACATTTTCAGGTATCAACAATTTTTGAAAATGTTCTTGAAAAACTGCGGGGTGGAACGACCAGGTGGAAATCCCGAAAAACTCGAGAAACAGCTTTTGATAGCATTATGTACCTTGCCAACACAATATAGTTTTCGAAGTTAATAGAAACGTCACGAATACAAGAAATGGTAGTACTTTTCACGCCGTTCCCACCTTTTTCAGTCATACCCCATATGCCCGATCTTAAAACCCCGGACACATAGAGCGCACTCTAAATACACCCTCGACCGCAAAACGAATGCAATTGAGTATATTCCGAGCGTTAAATCGAACAAGTTTGAGTGTACAGAACGTGCTCGGAACATTCGGAGCGTCAAATCGAATGTAGCCAGAATGAGTTTCACAGAGCATTCAGTACATTTAGTGCGTCTTTATCGATTTTTATTATAAACTCATTGAAAATCACTCCTCATACGAAGTGCATTCAGTAATTTATTTCTTAACGCACAAAATGTTCGCCAGCTGAAATTCAACAAATTGTGGTAAATAGCTACAATTTAAACTAAATACAATAATACCCCGCTACTCGACGTTAATTCGTTCTGAAAAAGCGTAGAGTAGCGAATCCGTCGAGTGACGAGTCAAATTTCTCCATAAGAAATAAAGGGAATCATATGTACATATATACATATACATATAAGGAAATACATATATGTATATGTTTTCCTTTTAGCTTTGCTTGCATTTCTATCCTTTAGACCCATAATTATAAATATAAATCACTTATTTTAGCAAAAAAACAAAAAATTTATAGCAACACTAATTCTTAGTTGTTTTCGTCAAGATATCTAGGCGCGAACTGCTGGCCATGCGTTCATTTCGCTTTGTTTACGAAAATATGTATCACGTGATCGGTACTCGATCACGTGTCGGGTAGCGATGCTCCGTCGACTCTCACTTTAAACATTTACGTCGAGTGGCGAAACCGTCGAGCTACGAGGCAGTCGAGTAACGGGGTATTACTGTAAAATGAAATTAATTAGATGAAAAATTTGGTTTTGCTACAAAATAACGCTCGACCGCACGTTGTTGCTTTGGATCAAGCTCAACTTGATGAATTTTATTAGGATATTTTTCCGTGTCCACCATCCGGGACTGTATGGTGAACACCTAGCAATTCCATCTCAAGGACTTTCTTGCTGATAGACTAATGTAAATTGACGACGAAGTGAAAACGACAGTAACAAATTGCCTAAACTCACAAGTGGTCGATTTTTACGGTAAAGTATCCAAAAACTCGTCTCAAGGTGTGACAAATGTCTCAACCTAAATGGTGACTATGTAGAAAAATAAAGTATGTATTAACACTGGCGGACTGGACTGACAGGACACCAAAAGATTTCCCGATAGACGGGTCACAAGTGAGACCACGAGGCTAGCATAAAAATCTTATGTGTATACGTTCGGTGGATACGTTCCATAAGAATCCCCAATAAAAAATCACAAAACAACATAGGGGAAGGTGAGTAACAGTGAGACACGGGGAACAGTGAGACAAATGAATTTAAATTGAGTACATTATAATTTAAGAGGAGCTGTTTTAGTGGTAGAATCGTGTACATAAGCGCATCAGTCAATCCAAAATAAAAATAGCTGCAACATAAATATCGTTGTTTATGTGTGATATTTTTGAATTTGGTAAGTAAAGTAATATTTATTTATTTTATATTTTGTGTTATTACTTCATTTGTTTATTTTACCATTGTTGTGTGTATTGATAATTCTTAGCTATCTTTTGACATATTTAATTTTGGTATACACATTGTAGGTTAGAAGCACATGACCCCTACAGGTAAAATAAACATGTGGGTAACACTCAGACGATTTCAGTCGGGGAACACTAAGACAATATCTCACGGTTACAAAGTCATTCATTAAATATACCATATGCTACCAGGTTTATCAGTCCAGAAGATATTACCTATAGAGGATATCCTAAATCGAAATCCCTAAGTGAAGTAAGAAAAAGAAGAAGAAAGGGAAAGCCTATGATTACTACAGACACCCCAGAAAAAAACAGGAATCGAAGAAAGAAGTAAAAAGAAAAAGGTCACAACTAAAGCAATACTGAAACAAAAGAAAAAAATCAGAAAAATAATTTTTGAAGAGAAAGAAGATACAGAGGAAGAGATACATATCTATGGAAGAAAAACTTTCTGAAACGGATGGTATTGACTGGCCACCCCAACTTGATTTATGTGGATTTGAAGAATTTGAGAGAGAAACGGACGAAAACGATTATGTTTTTGTGGAATATAAGAAAGAAAAGTCTAAAGATCTCACATATTATATAGGCCGTATAATAAAAGGAAAAGATGACTCTGGGGACTATGAAATCAGTTTTTTAAGAAAATGTTCTAAACTAGCAGATAAATTCACAATGCCAAATGTGCCAGGCATTGCTTCTGTTCCTGAAAACCAGGTTAAGTTTATTTTGCCACGCCCGAAATTATCTAGAGAGACAAAAAGGCAAACATCTTATTATTACTTTGAAATCAAGTTCTCTTTGATCAATCTGCAATAAATTGTGTATTCTTACATTAATTTTATTATTGTCTTTTTGTTCCCCTGTTCATGTCTCAATGTTCCCCAGAGTTGGGGTACAGTGAGACAAATGCAGGTGTTCTATTTATATTTTTGTAATTCTTATTCACTCAATAATTTTTTATTTTTATCATTGTAATTATTTAGTATATATATTATAGGGTATATACCAAAAATAGCATTATTATAACTTAAATAGAATAAAAGATACGCTACTTTGAAAAAAAAGTGTCTCACTGTTACTCACCTTCCCCTACGTTTCGGTGAAAAATTAAGAATACATTCCAAAGCTTTAAAAACCTCACAGTGTTTTTACTGATTTGTGAGATTATTTTATATTTTTTACCTTTATTCACCAGTGTCTAACACCGCATTCGTTTACGTTTGTGGGCTGATTCAAAATCACTTTCATCTCTAAAAGATAGTAACGACACTTTTTGTTGTCTTCAGTGTAATCAGTGATCAGTCTTTGTGATGGTTGTAAACATTCTTTATTTTCTGAACGACTCTCGTATATCAAACTATTATTAATTATAAACATTTCAGTAACGATGAAAATGTTGCATAATATAAATAAATAACTCTGCCTACAAGTCATAACTTTATTTAGAGATACAATCAATTGGCAATGAGCAATGGAATAGACTAGCCCCTAGTCTATATTCATAAAAGTTGTTAAGCTTTCTTCAATTAACTATTCGTATATTTGTGGGCTATACCAAGCAATATAAGGGAAAAGAGAAGAGCTCTTAAAGGAATAATTAAACATTCTTTCTGTAAAGAAATTTCAAAAATAAGCAAACCAGCAAAGCTTTTGGTGGGCATACTTACGGTTGTCTAAACAAACCAAATCGTAGAAATGATGCGTAGGACTACTTGCAATTCCTAAATCATCTTTCTGGGAATAGGAATCTTCTTCAGATAGGGTACATTGTTTCGTCATCTCATCAAATTCAATCGATCGGCAAAAATATCTAGGTAAATAAAAAAAATATAGTAATTAGATAAATTAGAAATGATGATGAACTTACTTTTCTGCTCTTAAGCATAACGACTGGCATTCTTCCAAAGTCAAATTCGTGTACAAATCCACTTCAAAAGGACCACCTAATCGTTTGTTTTCTTCTTTTATGAAAACTGCCAATCCATCGCATCTTCTTTCGGCTAAAATTATTAAAAACTGTTAAATAAGCAGCACTGAGGTTCACATAACAACTAATTAATAATTAAAGCAACAATGAATCAGGTCCTTCAAAATGTTATATGCAAAATTCTTGTTTACTTGTTCAGCATGAGTTATTATTCAATTGTAGACCTAGTGTTTATAATTGTTTTCAGTAATAAACTAGTAAAGGATACAATACTCTTGTCATCTTTTGAAAAAAATCTACAAAATCCAAATCAAAGTTTCAAGATGTAACAAAACATATAAGTGAATGTTAGGCACGCACCCAAGATAGAAGGGGACTCATAGGCTTGAGCCCCTTTCCCAAGCACTCAATAAAACGACTTTAAAGGACACATTTGTCTTGTGATTGAATGCGAGCCCACCGTAGAAAAAAAAAATGGCCTCTGAGTACCCCCTAAGAAAATCTCATTTTAAATTCGGGAGGGAGCATCAATAGTATTGAAAATGTATATTTGTCTTATTGAAAAATACAGTTAACGGTATGTATAATCCCATCAATCTTTTCTCAAATATTAAAACTCCAATTTTTCTAAAATTAGGCATTTTGAATTGGTCAAACTTCTTGGGAGTACTGAAAATACATATATGAAGAGAACCACAGAAAGGTGAGGATCAATTTTAATTAGGGGGGTAAATACGGTTGTTTTCACTGATTTTTTCGTAGAAAAAAGTAGGTACCGACCTTATTTTGATCATAAGTCGCTTAATTTTTATATTAGAGACATTTTTTTTTTTGTTTGAAATGTCTAATCAAATACTTTAAAAAAGATTCAATGAGTTTTCTTCGAAAAATGCAAATTTTTCCTGTTATTTGACTTTGGATCTTTCAAATTATGCATTTGGCGAAAAAAAGTTAACCATTAACATGCCGTATCTCGGTTCGTATTGGTTGTAGAAAAATAATAAAAAAAAGTATTTTGTTTGTTATTTTAAAAGCTACAATTTTGCTTTCTACAGTTTTTTTGATAAAATGCATATTTTTCGAGTTATTCGCAAAAAACTTTTTAAAAACATCGATTTTTTCGTCGAAAAACTGTTACACTCGTATTGTAGTTGAAAGTTACCATTATTTATAATAATTAATTCTTACCCACATGCTATAGATACCATTACTTCTATTTATTAATGCTTACCAACTTTCATGTGCGGTGTATTTATATTATGACAAGGTTTTACCTTGGGACATTGAATATATAATTTTTCATTTCAGGCGATTGAGGACGATGAAGAAAACGGTGAACAGTGACTTCCCTCCACCCATACCACCCTTCCTCCTCCTCCCCCACCTTCAAAATGTTAAATTGAATAAATGTTTACTTCACTGACTCATGTTAGACAGGTTGTTGAAGATATAAAGGCAATTGTATATGATGAATCATGAAAATTAGCATAAAATTTTCAAGTTTGGAGATTTTTTCAAATTTTGAAAAGCTGTATCTCAGAAACTATTGAAGCTACTGAACCCATTCTGGTCTTAAATTGTAGCAAATTTAATCTAGTTTAAAAATGCATTGAATAATGTTTGTCAAAAACGTGTTCCTTTATGGTTATAATGGTAAGAAACCGAAAAAAGTTCGAAAATTTAGTAGTTTTTGAGAAATTCAAAAGTATTCCGGAGGGCTGCCGAGGTCGAAAACTTGGATTTTGCATCTCAGGCATATCCCATACAAGAAAAAATGACGAAACTAACTACCCCCACTTGATGCAACTTTTGCCCCATAATCATGACAAGGTTACTGGGACTATGTGGAATCCAGGGAAAGATCTTTCTCCAAATTAGGGCTAATTCAAAATTATTTAAGATCAACCATATCCCAAGAAAGATTACCTAATTGAAGCATGATTATTATACTTTCTATACTAATCTTGTTGAAGAATTATAACGTGTGATTACAAAAAGATATACGTCAGAGTTGGCCGAAAAAATATCACGTATGTTTTTGAATAAATATGTACGTTAGAACTACATAACCTTTATCACTACAGAGCTATTGAACAAATTTAAATTTTGGTTTAAACAGTTAGTTTTTCTTAAAAATAAATCTTGTTTATTTATTTTTTAAAATAGTTAATGGAAAAAGTTCATCGAAGGCTCTAGAATTATTTAATAAGTCTATTCTTTGCAGCAAAAAAAAATATGTTCGATTTTGATGAATTACTTGTACTGTAAAAATGTTGGAAAAGGCATTAGGTAAAATTTGACTGTTTAGAAAGTATAAAAACAAATAACCCAATATTTTAATGTACTATAACTATGAAATAACATGAATTAAACGCTTTAAAACTAATTTTTTCCACGACTATATAGATCATTACAGGCATGTCTGTGATTAGTAAATGTAGCACGTTCCCCACTCCTTTTATTACACACTGCTGACCTGTTACGTAATGAGCTTATTACGTAACAGGCTGAGCTCATTACATAACAGGTTCAAGCAGCAATGGCTGACCGTTGCTAAGCAACGTATTAAATAGGTTGAAGATGTCAAATTATTGTTAGTTTGTAAAGGAAACCGGATTAAAATTGAATAATATACAGTCTGTTCCAAACGGTTAAGCGGAACTAGATTTTGCAATCTAGTTACTTTCATCGTTTAAATCGTGCCTTTCGGCCGTTTCGTTTAAGCTTTGTAAATCATACTTAAAATAAACATTTTTTGGTTAAGGTTAATATCATTTTAAAATGTCATTTTCTTTATATTTAGATTTTTTGTGTCATTCTTAATACAAATTTCCCATTTATTTATTTTTGTCATTAAAATATAAAAAAAAAATAATTTAATTTTGACATATGTCATTCGTTTCCATGGTTTCATTGTTGGAATTTTAAATTTTGACATCCCAACGTGAAAAATGAAATAACCCAAGCAAGGTCCCTTCTCGTGACAACCTAAAAGAACTAAATTCCCATTTAGTTCCGCTTAACCGTTTGAAACAGACTGTAGTTAAAGTTGCCGAATTTTTCAAATATATTTTTTGATAGAGTTGGTCTTGGTCAGTCAGTTAATCAGTTGACGCAAGTATAGTTATTTTATTTATTTTTTTTTAATTTAATGGCCTTTGCTACTGTGGCAATTAGCCAGGACGATTTTTATGTGAGAAAATTTCCATGCCTTAACCGGATTCGAACCCGAGACCTTCGCAACGCAGAGCACATGTGTTACCACTACGCTACGCCGGTCGGCATAGTTATTTTAACTGAATTTACATTCCGTATGACAACGTACATGGTCGTTGCTAGGCAACGTAATAACTAGGTAGAAAGCAACTGTCAAATTATTGTTAGTTTTTAAAGGGAGCTGAATAAGAATTAAATAAGTAATAAAGTAATAGTCGTGGAAAAAGCATAGTATGAAACTTGCATGGTATATTCACTTCTCACTCGTATGAACTGACCATCTTTCCATGCTCGTTGCATAATACACCTACTATTCCATTATTGAACAATTTGGTTTTATGAACATATCCCTGGTTGCTATCTGTTCGCATTACCGAGCACCTACTATATTTAAAGTTTTAATACTACATATTTCTAGCTTCTCCTACTGTGTTACAATATTACCTATTATCACCAAAATTATTATTTTTGGTTTAAACATTTGTTAATTACAGACACTGAACAGTAGTAGTCTGGCCAAGTATATAATTAATATTTACCGTTTAAACATGTATTTTCTAAGTAATCGCTGTTTGGGTCATCTTCCAATAATTCCGGATGTGTTCTTCTCGTAAACCTGCTAAGCATACACATCCTCATACTCTGGTCAAAGGAGGCTGATCGACAGACGAAACTGAACTCGTTCAAACACCTTTCTTCACACTCCGTTCTATTTGTAGCTGTCACTTCTTTTATATCCGCTGATGGTAGCTTCAGCTTTTTCCTTGGATGTCGTTCAAAAACATACCTTCGATTTGGACATTCTCGATCAGGTCGATTAGCTGCAAAATTAATGAGCATTAGTAATTTATTTTTCATTTAACAAGGACAATATTGTAAACCAAAATAAATAAGTTTATTGGATCGACAATTCGTCACCCTGTTTTAAAAATTAGAAAGATTCGACTTAGGGTACGCCAATCGCTATAGCAGTTGTTCCAACCTTTCACTGTTCTGATTACCCATATTTCAGAGGCGTAATAGAAAACAGAGAAGACTAGGAAGTTTACCAGTGCACATTTGGTTTGACGGGGTACATTTTTGTCTTTCCAAATCTTAATGAGGTTGCTCATTGCAACGCGTGCCAGTTGGATGCGGCGGCGTATTTCAAATTAACATGTACCTGAACTATGGGTAAGTGAGCCTAGATATACTATACTGTCAACAGCTTCCCAACTTCCCAGTTATTATTGTTATTATATTTTCAATATTATATAGTCAAACAAAAAACCGAGACAAAATGAAATTTTGTTAAAACAGGTTAAAAGGTTAGAAGAAACACTAAATACTAAACTTGTCGGGATGCCGGGACAAAGGGCATAATACCGATATTATTTTGAATAAATCTAAACGAAGGGATCCATAATTTTTTATCTAAACTACCGAATCTTCTTTAGAAATCGATATAAATAAAAGAATTGAGAGATCTTTCAACATAGCATGAATGAAACTGCATTGTTTTTAAGTTTTGCTTTATTTCAAACGCTACAAAAATAATAGCAGACCTCGATATTTATTTGCAACTCAGATATTGTTATGGGTATTGGTATTCCCCTGATGAAAACACAATTTTAAACTAATTAACATGAATCATATTTAATTTTCTGACACTTATAACACCTTTTACAAAATTGATGTGTTGATAAATGTGTAAGATAGTCAAAACATCTATTCTTCTTATTCATTGTCTATCTACAATCTACAGAAATGGTTCCTCATTAATTCATCGTTCCAAACTACCGAATTTAGTTTCGCCTGCCAAACATGTTTTGATTGGATAGATACATGTGTTATACACTGAATATTAGTTAGTTTTACTTTATGAAACCCGAATATAAATAAAAGGTTCTTAAATGAAACACTTGGTAAACTTTCACAAAAATGTTTATTTATCGCTGACTGCAGTTTCGGTGTTAACCATTTTAAAAGCTACAATATAGCTTTTAAAATTGCAGCATCGAAAATGAAGCAGCAATTCGTTGAAAATGATACAAATTATGGGTAGACGTCTAAAGTTACGTAAGATGCTAAGAAAAAATTGCCAGTTCTCGCCGGCTGTCCATATTTGCAGGGCCGGCGGAAGTAGGACTACAAGGACAGCGTTTCTGGCGGGCGCCGTTTCAAACAATCTACTATTATAGGTGCGTTCGGCATAAGTTAATAATCTACACATTCTGCATAATTTACACATTTACACAAGAATCTTGTGAGAATGTGTAGATTATTAGCTTATGCCGAACGCACCTTATATTGTACAAGTGTTGGTATATATGTTCTATTCAACTTCTGGTGTATCTTCATTTTTCCGGTAACGCGGAGAGAGGAAAATGAACCGCCGTCTTATCCGGGTGATATTTTTTTAGTGCTTAGGCTTAATTTTTTTCGACAGGGGGTACTGACTAATTTTTATTGATAAAAATCATGCATTTTTTCCTCGAAACCGTGTCGTTGATCGTCACCATTGCTCAGCACGGATAGGTTGTACCAGACAATAAAAGATGTTTATTCATATTTCTACTATTTCAGACCAAAACTGAATTAAAAAACTACAGTTGAAGGTATTTTATTAATAAAATTGATGAAATGTGTAAAAAATACATAAGATTTGATAAAGATAATGCAGTTTTTTAAGGTTTTAACACATTTTCATAAATTTTGAAAAATTTTGCTGACCATAAAATTGCTTTCAGTTAAAAATGCTATTAAACGGAAAAGAAAGTAAGAATTAAGAAAGTAAGAATCAGTTTTGAGTTTAAATAGAATAATAGAGAGAATATTTTAAGGGTCGTTCAAACATTTTAAATGTTAAACCTATCTGTAGAATACGTTCAAATAAGTTTTCAGGGTGAGGATAGATCTGTTAAGCAGTTTTGTTATTTTAATTCTGGAAACTGTATGTTATTAACTATTTTACTAACTATATTAACGAAAGTATAAAGTACAATTTATTAGGAGGATAGATAAGACAGAATAATATTCGATATTAAGTAATCGCGTAATTTTAATTGTATTAAATCTTGAAGTATTAAATACCCAGATGTCATTTTAATATATTCTTTCTTTATATAAGTGATTACTATAGGATGAAAGTATTTTTTTTTTATTATCATGAAGGCTGTTTTTTTTTTGCAGTAAAAATGCTGATTTTAAGACTTATTTCAAAAAAACTTAAAAATTATGATAAAAATATTCATCATCGCCTCTCTCGAACAACGAAACAACTACCGCAGTTCAAATTTAGGAGGCAATTCCTTCGTATTACACCAAGTATAGGTGAAAAAGGAGGCCCCTAGTTAATATAAATATTGCACTTAACTTAGGATCAATCGAGAATTTAAAATCTTTCGTGTTGGAATATAGATCAGATTAAACTTACAAAGATGTTCTAGAAAAAAAAAAAACAAACAAAAAAGTTAGTGAAGATGTGTTTCATGTGGATCATAACAAATCACCGCAAACGCCAAAAGATAGATCCAAAGTCCGTGTTTTTGATATGATTTTGGATATTGTCTGGGCATCGTTGAATAAACGTTTTGAACAACTGAAAATCCATAGTGATCATTGTACGTTCTTATATAATTCTTTCAGATATTGATAATGGAAGGCTAAAAAAAACTGTGATGATTAAGAAATTTTTTTACAATATGGTGATAAAAAAGATATAAATGGGGCAGAACTCTATGACGAAGTAGTTACTTACAAAAAAATTATGTGAAATCATACTTTTCACACATTTCAGGGTTTTCTAATCATAATAATCATATCAAAATCAAAAGTTTTATGAACACAAAAACTGCAATATTTTCCTAAAAAAGGGAATCTGATTCCTTAGATTTTTTTCAGAATTTTAGTTTAATCTCTGTGCGTTAAGGCGACGCACAACCCTATAGTCCTCAATAGTTTCTTATACAAAACTAATAATCGGGAATAAAATTAATAACAATCTATATATCAAAATTTTCAGCGAATTTTTATCTATCTAATAGGATATTTTTAATTGTAGAAAAAACTGTTAGGTAGTTGTAAAGAAGCAAATTTGCATTAAAAACGCCATCTTGTAAACCAATCGACGCATATTTGCGTACGATGCGGCAAATTGTACCTAAAGCTTCATTCTACAAATATGATTCTAGCTATTTTGTTGTATTGTGAAAATTACTTATAGTTATTGTACTTGGTAATCTATTTTTGCCGCTCTCTTGAATCTGCAGCGGTTTTCAAAATTGGTGTTACGGGTTAAAATGATTTATTTTTTGTGAAGAATACGTGTACCAAGTCGCATTCTATTATCTTTAAGTATAATATTTTTCGACGAAGGCTCTAAACTATAAGTAAACAAGTCGAAAAAAAAAAATTGACGGTTTATTTGAACATTTCTACACAAAACTATATAAATATAAAAGTTATTCGAAACCCACAAATAGATTTAAAAAATTACAGAACAATATCGCTGATGTCTATTTTTAAGTTATTGTGCGATAATATTTTTACAATAAATGTTTCTACAGTTAAAACTATCATATTAGATAGATAAAAATTCGGTGCAAAATTTGATGTATAGGTTGATACTAATTTTATTTCAGATTCTTAGTTTTGTATAGGAAACTAGTAACCTCCGGGGGTTATACGCAGCCTTAAACAGTGCGGGACAGTATTTGTTTTTGTACATTTCTGAAAAAAATCGTGTTGCAATTAAAAAATTCTAAAAAACTTCTTTTTGGTCCTTAAGATATTGACTTAAGAGCTTTCTAAGGTATTACACTAGTGTTTCCCAATCTTTTTACTCTCGTGGCACATTTTCCAAAGAAGAAAAATTTCGCGGCACACCCACATTGTCATAGAAAAAAAAAATTATAATGCTAGTTTTTTACCGACCGCCAACCTATATACCGATTGTGATCATACCGATTTTGACATTTCAAGATTTCGATGGATCTCCACGAATTGAGATAACATAACGTAACGTTTTGACTATTTTTATCATGATGTTTGTCGGTCTGTCTGTCTGTCGGTCCGTGTATACGTGCAGAGCAAATTCGGCCAAAAGGATTTTTATGAAACTTCATATTTAGGCTTTTGACATCAATAGCACAAGATGATCAACTTTTGGTAAAAATCGGTTAACTAGAAATGGGAGTTTACTCGTGTCAGTTTTAATATGTTTGCGAATATTTCACAACAAAGTACTATTCCGAAAAAAAAATATTTAACAAAAGTTGCTATAAAAGCAATAACTAACAACTTTTATTTGAGACATTTTTTTATAAAGCAGCATAAATTAAACAAGTACTTTGTGATAGCGGTCGGTCCTGTGGTGGTCACAGCTGATTTTTCTCTTTTTCTTTAAGATTTCGCGGCACACCCTTTGGGAAACACTGTATTACACAATAAATTTTTAAAAAATAATAATTTTTTCAACGACACAAAAAAATTCATATTTTTCGAAAAACTAATTTGATCAAAAATTGAGATTTTTAAATCAACCCCTCAGGGTGGCGGACAAAATTTTTTTGATATATTTTTGGCCAAAATCCATATTAAAATTTGTTAAAAAAATATATCTCAATATTTTAATAGTGTATGTTGCTTTTCAATTGGAAGTAGTTGCTAGTATAATATTTTTGACATTGACATATAATTATCATTTTTTTATGTTCTGTATTTATATGATATTTTAATTAAACTACATTTCATTGTGTTCTACAACAGTTTTTCTACAACCACAAAATTGATTTTTCAAAATTAAAAATTTGGTTGTTAATCCACGCAGTAAGGGATTTTTGATACTGAAACAAAAATTTAAAAAATATTGTCTTTTTGGTTAAATACTCATCAAAACAGTGCACTAACTACAAAGTTTGGAAAACGATCTACAATAGACAACTCATAGTGCATTAAATTTAGAGTCGTGAACGGTCGCTAGCGTTAAGAGCTGAAAATTTGTTAGTGACAATCTACAGTGCACAAGTCATAGCGTATAGTCGACTAATTTTAGAGCTGTGAACGCACCTTTAGAGTCGGCCTATTTACTTAATGTTAAAATGACTTAAGCCCCGATTCAATGGTTTAAATTCTAGGAACATAATCTGAACTTTATATGGGGCCTTATTCTTTAATTATCTTTATAGTATGTACTTACAAGTTATACAGACTTCTGTAAAATGAACACTATTAGGCACCAGCATCAAATTTCCAATTCCTTCCGGTTGAGCCTGTTCCCTCGTCAAATAACACGTGCTTTCCTCATATTCCGGTGTCCCGCTAAACGATGCTATCCGTGATCCAGGCTGAAAGTCGAAAGACGTGCACGTCCTGACAATGTTGTTACTAGCAGTCCGGTCTCGTAAGCAGAGGTCTTGACACTTTTCCAAAACCATGAAGGGAGGCGCTGTGTCCCGTACAACGTCATCGTCGAATCCTTGAAGTTGGTGGTTAGGTAGACGTTCGTAGAATATTCGTCCTACTCCTTGGCCACAGGACGTTTGAGCTAGAAAAATTATTCAAAATTAGTATAAAATACATAAATTTGAAATTTGCAAAAAATTTTCAAATATAACAATATAAATTCCTAGTTATTGAACATAACTATTAAAAAATACCGACAAAGCAAAGTGATTTACTCAGATAATAATCTAATTGCAAATCACCATAGCAATAAAACTTTGCTGTAATTACGAATGACTCATAAATAGATACTTCTTTTTTTTTTATTTAGACAACTATTCTTAGAAGAACAGGTATTACAAAATATATTGATGAGGCGTATAAATTATTACATATTTCAGGGTCCTTAGGCATAATAATATTTTTTATTAGACAGCCTTGCAGTCAAAAATAAACAAATGTAAACAAAATAAACAAATATAATCAACAAAAAAATAACTGTGGTCACAGAATCAATCATCACCACGAAGTAGTAAAGCAAAATACTTTTAACAGAGAAATTATTATTGAAAAATATAATGTGTTATATTACGTTGACATTTTCATGATACGTATTTATAATTTACTGTAATCATGGAAACAATATATCTCATTTCTTTGCTTTAAGCGGAACTAAATGGGAATTTAGTTCTTTTAGGTTGTCACGAGAAGGGACCTTGCTTGGATTATTTCATGTTTCAGGATGATATGTGAAAATTTTAAATTCCAACAGTGAAACCATGGGAACGAATGACATTTGTTATAAATTATAATACATTTTTACATATTTTGAAGACATAAAAAATAAATAAATAGGAAATTTTTATCAAGAATGACATTTTATAATACATTATTTATATAATTAATTATTTATTACAGTTTTATTATTTTTAACAGTCAATTTAATCTAGAATTTGCAATGTTAGTATGATTTACAAAACTTAAACAAAATGACCAAAAGTCCAGTTTAATAGATAAAAATTAGTAGATTTCAAAATCTAGTTGACAGCAAAACAAACGATAGATGCCCTACCTGCCACACAAAAACCTCAGTAAAACATGTCCTCACCGAGTGTCCCCAATATGACGAAGAACGAAGAAAGCATGCGATGCCCAACAATTTGTGCGAAGCCCTGTGCAACGACCCAGTGCAACTACAGAAGACCCTTAATTTTCTCATAGCCACAAAATTAGACAAATATATTTAACTATTAAATAAATGTACTCATTATAAAATGTAATTAATGTAAAACCAAAAATTGTAAACCAATGTAACTGTTATAAAGACGCTAATAGCAGTACGCTGATGCGTCTCTAATTATAAATAAAAAAAATAATAAAAAAATCTAGTTTTCCACCTAAACGTTTGGAATAGCCTATATCTATAGTCTTATGTCAGCTAAGAATACTGTGTGTAAGAAGATAGGAATTGTTTATCTTTGCTTCCGATTGGTTTAGAACTGTGGTATTCAAACTTTTTACATCTGCGGAACCCTACAGTTTAAATGCTATTTGGAAACCCAAGGCAAAAAGCCACAATAGGATGTCTCTTTTTAATTTTAAGGCCAAACGGTCAAAAATTGATATTTTGACTATATTTCTATATTTTTTAAATGTGGGTATAATATACTATTTTACTTTTTAAATAATACAATACTTACCTAATATAATATTTAATGCAAATTATAAAAAAAAATTGAATCGAATAATTAGCGATATTCTGTTTTTAATCTTACTTATTTATTTATTATAAACATTTATTAACAATCATTATAAACATAAAATCCAGTAATACAGTACAAAGTACATATTGAAATGGTAGCTGCTATAAGAAGTACATAATCACTACTCAACAAATTTTCACCCTCAGATTTAAAGTTGTTCAGTTTTCAAAATTTACCAAAATCATTGTATCCAAGCAAAGAGTCTTTAAAAAAACAGAACAAATCCATTTAATTAAAGTTGCGGAACCCCTGAAAACGTTCCACGGAACTCCAGAGTTCCGCGAAACACAGTTTGAATACCACTCGTTTAGAACATCACCACTTTTACAATGTAAAAAAAATGTTTTTAGTCCACGTTAACAGCCTGTTTCTTAGGTTTAGGCGGAACTTTTTTAATAATAATAATAATAATAATTGTTTATTAATGTTCAGACATTATCTTAACTTTTACCTGTTTATTGAATCTTTTGAACATTTTGTTCAGGAAAAGCCAACTTCAATATATAACAAATTAGCTGATGATAAGAAAATTAGGGTATATATTTTTTTATTATTTACATATATAGAAGTTCATTTATATTCTACGCATAGATATTATGGAGAATTTAAGTAATTTATTTTTATGCAGTTACATATATTTTAGGTTATCTGACATAAATATTTTATGTGGAAAAAGTTGTACGGGTTGCGGACATAAATGATACAACTATATCTATCTGACCAGTTTCGAAATATTTTATTTCTTCATCAGAGCTGATCTAAAATGTATGGTCATTGTAAGATAGTAAAACATTGAAATTAAACATTAGTCGAAAGTCATAATGTCAAATAATAAAAAATAAATAAAATTAGTTAGTAGTTAAAATATAAATAAATAAATAAGAAATAAATAAATAGTAAATGAATAAACTAAAGAGGTTTACAAAATATTAATTACGTAGCACACAAGTTAGCTGGAGACTGCCGCAGTCTTTTTTTAAGTCAATAAATATTTTTAAAAAGTCAATAAATACATATTTATTTATATTTTCGCGCAACGTGTTTATTTTTTCTATATGTAGGTCAAGCTATCAAGAGTTCTCATTTGATACCACACTCAAAATTTTAAAAAATCTATAAATACATATTTGTTTATATTTTTTGCGCGTCGTGTTTCAAGTCAAAGTATTTTTTTCCTATATCAGAGGTTCTTTAGGTCTAGCCGTTTGCCAACAAATTTTTATCGAACAGACAGGCAAGCACATGAATGATGCTATAAAAGTTAGTATTAAATAAATTCAATAAATTAACATTTGTAAAATTTGTATAATAAAAACTGCCGAGACAGCCACAACCGAGACAACCAAAAAAATCCAAATATTTAACCATTTCTATTGTTTGTTGTTGAGTCTGTCTGCATGTGACCAATTAATAAATGTCAAATGTTCTATTTTAATTATAATTTGTGTCATTAACAGGACAACAGTTCTGGTTGAAAGATATCAGAGTTTTTGTCATTTTTCAGCGAACCTTTAATTAATTTGAACAAAAAGTCGAATTGTTTAATTGTCTGTCCTTTAATGTGGATGCAAATCAAGTCTCAAGGCCGCTGTTGCTATGATCTATAATGAGTTAAATATTCTATTACTCATTTGCATTTTATCATAAGTTTTTGTGCGTCTGTACACTCTTACTTTTTTATGGGAAATATGTATTCTAATTTTATTTGTTATTGTTTGGAAGGAAGATTATTTTTATTGTTTAGATTGCTTCTTGCAGGACCGCATTCATTTTAAATTATGAAAATAATTTACCAAAACGCGATAGTCAATATATTTATGTAATAGTGTATAAAATATCCAAAACAACCAAATGAATCGGCACAGTCTAAGGATGGAATAACAACGGTAGCGAAAAAAGTAATACAATGAGTACAATATGAACAAAGAAAAAAATTTATGTGAAGTGTGAATAAGTGAAGGCGGCATGCTGAGTGTGTAGAACAAATTTTGCTTTGTAGTAATCACGGCAAAATAAACGACATTTTTAAAATAATTTATCGTCTGTTAATCTATGAGCTTTAAAAACAAATTTTATGTTAAAATATTTTTTTGTTAATTTTAATTCGAATACCTAATACCATTATTTAGGTTTCTAAATATGTGTAGTATTTTTTTATAAAACAAGGTTCATAAATATTTTGAAAATTACGCTTATGGCTTCCATTGGTTGTCATATGCTCCGCCCCTTTGCTTTCGTATACATGACACATAGAATGAAAATATAATTCCAACATTCCTACTGGTTATTAAATTTACGCTCTTAAAAATTAAATGCAACATTTGCCAATAAATAACTAGAATTTTGACAAAATAATTTAAACCAAATAAAAATGAAAAAAAAGACAAAAAATAAAATTGTCTTCTATGCTCGGGAGCGATCCTTGGTTTGTTGCGTAGCAGGCGAGCATGTTAACCATTAGACCAGGATACGCTTTCCAGTCTAGTGTGTTACAAACTATAACTTTTGTACATCGTCAAGCAAAAAATACAAAAAATGCGTTATTTTCCGAAATCATAATCTGATTCCTGTACTATTCCGGTTCACACCAATGTACATTACTTGGAATTTTTTCAGATTTTTAGTTTAAACCATCTGGGCTACAGGGTGTTGAATCAATTTTTTTTTTGCACAATTTTGGCAAAAAGCACATCAAAATAATTTCTTTTGGAAAAATAAAATTTTGATCATTAACCCACATACTAAGGGCTTTCATTTGATACCCTACTCAGAATTTAAAACATATATTTTTTGTTTTCGATGAGCACATATTTGTTTATATTTTTCGGAGGATATGTTTTTTAGATGTTTTAGTATTTTTCCCATGTACGGGTCAAACAGTTGTATAAGCGTGCCAAATTTCAACTCTCTAGGTTTAGCCGTTTGGCTACAATTTTTACCGAACAGACAGACAGACAGACAGACGACAAAATGACGGTATAAGGTTTTTTTTTGGTCATACCTACAAAACCCTAAAAAGGATAAGATAGAAAGTCAAGGGCAAAATTAAAAAGACCAATGGTAAGCTTTTGAATTGTGGTCCTCTAGACACGATCTACGACTTATGAAGCTATGGGCTAAGTTGTTTTGACCCTACTTATAATTGAAGAGGCAAAGAAATAAATAGTTATATAGGTGTAATCATACTCCACGAGGTTAGCGATATCTTTTAAAATATATCATTCTACGCAAGAAAGTTTTTGTGCTTTACTATTTGTCTGCGAAGTCTTGAGCTTCCTCGGAAAGTTAGTCCGAAGTTCATATAGCCTATGTTCGAACATAAGCGAAAACTGAAAATATCTGGGTAGAAAAAGTAAGAAACGAGCAGAACTGTGTAAGTGAAGTCAAAAACAATTTTAATACTACGGTCGGAATTAATACCAAGTCGGAATCCATAAAAATGTCCTCAATACAAAAATCCAACTCCAACCACGACATAAATTACAGGAGGAAAAGAGGAAGAACAGGGGGTAGAGTCAGGAGGAGTAGAGTCAAGAGAGAAACAACAGGCACTGGTCAAAGCCAGAGGACAAGCTCTGTAGAATATGCAAGGAAGAAGAGGAAACCTTGTAGCATTTAGCGAAGAAATGCAGAGAGATGGCTGTCTAGGAGAAAGAGATATAGGAACTGAGGAGTGATGAAGGCAAGGGAGAAAGATGGACGAGAGAATTGGAGGCAAGAAGGAAGGAGATCGGAGACGGAAGCCAGAATGAGAATTTTACAATTCCCTTTTTGCATGAATGCTCCACACCTGTTCTCGGTGATTATTAACAAATAAATATTTTCTGTTCTAATTTATGATACAAAATAAATATTTTTATTAACAAATACAATATAAGAATAATAGTTTTTTTTTTTTAATAATACGTTATTTTTTAAGAATTACTCTTAGATATTGAGAACTGACACGTTTGAATACGCTGTCTGGCAGTCAAATATTGTACTAGATACTCTAGGACTGTTTGAACTTATTACGTATGTTTTAGAATTTTTGTTAGAATGTCAACAAAAGTTATGAAAAACTATAAAATCAGATCAAATTGTAGTGTTTTTGGTTGTCATTCAAGACAGGACAAAGATAGGCATCTTAGTTTATTTTTCTTTTCTTAAGAAAAACGGAGGGAAAGTTAATATTAAGTTCAGATTGGGAAAATATTTGGTTATGGACAGGAGGAAGGCGTGGGAATACATATGGAGTTACGGCAAAAAAGTAACTGATACTATGAGAGTCTGTTCATTGCATTTGTCGCAAAAAACAAAACTGCACTAATAAGCTTGCACCTGCTTTACAGCTGCAAGTTAAATATTTAACTTTTAGCTCCCTCTGTCCAACTAAAACTAATTTTATTTCAGGAGGCACTGAACATAATGCACTTTTTTGCAAACAGAATGCATATTAATGTACTATATAAAATTACGTGCCCGACATTTAACAACTGATCACCTACAAATTATACTTCAATAAATCTACTGAAATTAAACTTGAAATTAAATACTGTAATTGATACCCACTTTTTTTATGCACCTCGATATATGTATAGCGCTTAAAAATTCAAAAATGTCGCATAGATTTACTCGCATTTTAATAAAATTAAAATATATTGTGCTTAAATTAACCTGTTCGCTATCAGCAAATTGATGGCTGAGTACTAGAATCAACAGCCATCTTGTCTTGGATCACAGCGCCGCCACCGATAATGTCACTTCTCAATTGTAAAATTTTCCAGTACCACTCTGATCAGTTGATACCCGGATAAACACAGTCTTGTAGTACACCAACGAGGTTATTATTGCTTAGTTAAGCATTGTTAGGAGATAAATATTAAAATTTACTAAGAATAAAAATGTAAAAATAACAACGAATAATGTTCCATCTACAAAATGCTCGATTAAAACAGAACTGAATACAAAATTGTTTGTGCAGATAATAAAAAATAAGATATTTCATTGACGTAAATTGTTAAATTCCTCACATATTTTTTAAAATTACTAACGAAATTAGCAATATTATTATTCAGTTTTATCACTTGAAAATATATAAAATAATATAAAAGAGTACATTTGAAATAAAATAAAATGACAATAGACAAAATGGCAAGTGATGAGGATGAAAGAAGATAGAATAGTAGAGATGTGGGAATGAAAACTGAAATTCGTCGACAAGTGGAATCTCACAAAAGATTAGTTAGAAGATGGAACGATTACTACTATTCCAGATATATAAAAATACCATACTACAGATCACAGTGGACTTCATAAGGAGAAATTGTAGAATGTCTCACCTAAACCTTGTTATGCCAAGATGTATACCGAAAATATATCATCGAAAAATTCGAATAGTAAAACGGCATCGAGACAGTTCCAGAAAAGGTCGTCAATAAATGGACGATACTACATCTGGGCTAGCCTATACATACCTCTATTTACTAGAAATATTAGTAGGAGAGAAATAAGAGACACCAAGATATGGATACTAGCCTATGCAAATGATACGTATTTCATAGCAAAAAATCACGATGAAATGAAAGAGATGATAGGGCGGTTGGAAAGATAAATATAAATATATAACATAAAAATAAGTTAATATGATAGTATTGAAAAATAAAAATGTTAATGTTTAAAAAGGGGAATGGAAATGGAAAGGAGAAAAAATAGAGCAAGTTTAAGATTTCAAGTATTTAGTTTACACCTCCCAGAAAAGCAATGAAGACCAGGTACACATAAAGGAAACATCAAAAAAAAGTTAGAAAGGTAATGGGAAGAGTGTGGAGCATATAAAAAGGCATTTTTCGCAACAATTTTAAAAAATTATGACGCTCTTCAAAACACTTTATATTAAAATAAACCGGGGTTGGATAGAATAGGAATAAAACGAAAGCTTACAGGAGCAATACCTAATATGGATGTTAGGATTAACCAGACACTCCCCTGGGTATGTAGTATTAGAGGAAACAAAGAGAAAAAATGAAGGAAGAGGAAAAGCTCTGCAGGATCTATCTGAAGTAACTCGAGACTATACATCATTTATGAAACTATGAAGAACTGAAATCGGAAAGTAGGGAAAGATGCTAGATCAAATAAAACTAAATGCAAGGATAGAATAAAATATATTTACAGAATGTAAATATTTATGTAGATTTTAGGCTATACGACTATAATAGTCAAAGCATGGGGAGAGACAAGAAAAGAGTACTTTTGGAGGTGTGGAATGGACATAAGAGAAGCAGAGAGAAAGAGAAACGGTGAAAAAAATATAGTAGAAGAATTGAGAAGCAGGGATAAGAAGAAACAGGAACAGGAAAGAACAAGCAGAATAGATAAATCGCTGAGTGTGAAAAGATATAAAGAGATAAGAGTGATAGGAATACCGAGATACCTGAAGTGGAAAAGAGGAAAATCAGGGGGTAGGATCAGGAGGATAGCGAGGTTAAGATTTGGCAACGAAGAGAGGAACAACAGATACAAGGTAAAGCCAAAGGACAGGCTATGTAGAATGTGCAAGGAAGAAGAGGAAACCTCGAAGCGTTTAGCGAAAAGATGCACTGAAATGGCAGTCTGGGAGGAAGAGATAAAGGAGCTGATGAGTGAGGAAGGCAAGGGAGAAAGATGGGCGAGAGAACTGGAGGCAAGAACGAAGGAGATCGAAGAGGGAAGCTGGAATGAGAATAGGAAGAAAGAGAGGAGCACTGGAGAAAGAACAAAGAAATGAGATAAAGAAAAATATTTAATGTTTAAGGGAAAATAAGGAATATATATATATATATATATATATATATATATATATATATATATATATAGTAGTAAAATAAAACTTCTCAATCGGTCGTCAAATTGTAAAATATATCCAAATTAGTTCGTTTAATACCAAGAGAAGAGATATGACTTGTTGCACCTTTAAATTTAACAGATTTATATTTCCAGTTTGTGTCACAAAATATAATCAGTTTTCTTAAAAATGTGACTTACACCATTTTGGTTTTAACTCCCGCAATTATAGCTAGTTGCTCTTAATCTCTATTAAAATATATTCATTCTTTTACTTAAATGAGATCGATTAAAGAGGAGATTAATCAGTTAACATAGATACAATACAGAAGTGGTCTTCAACCTTCTTACATCTGCGGAACCCTATAGTTTAAATGCTATTTCTTTGGAACCCCAGAGCAAAAAGCCACAATAGGCTGTCTTTATTAATTTTAAGGTCAAACGTTTTAAAATAATAATTTAAATGTTTACTATTGAATTTAGTCTTGATCAAAATTGATATTTTATAGCTAACTATATTTCTATATTTTTTAAATGTAGGTATACTATTTTACTTTTTAAATAATGCAACACCTACCTATTATAATTTTTAATGCAAATTTTAAATAAAAATTGAATCGAATAATTAGTGATATGCTGTTTTGAATCTTACTTATTTATTTATTATATAATTAGCAATCATTATAAACATAAAATCAAAGTAATATAGTAATTTATAAACATAAGTACATATTTTAATTGTTGGTGATATAAGAAGTAAATAATCACTACTCAACAAATTTGAAGTTTTTATTGAGTAAAATTAGCTGTTTTGGAATATATAAGACCTACTGATGACGAAAATGTTAAGAAATTTGTAGCAGCCTCAGATTTGAAGTTATTCAATTATCAAAATTTACAAAAATCATTATATCCAAGCAACGAGTCATTCAAAAGAACAGAATGAAATTATTTATTTAAAGTTTAGGAACCCCTGAAGACGTTCCACGGAACCCCTTGGTCTCGCGGAACACAGGTTGAATACCACTGCAATACAGCATAAACAATATTTATCAAACAATTACGATCATTACTAACATTTTGTAGTTAACCAGTCGAATTTTAAATTACATTTTGCTACCTATATTAATAAATTAAATGATGTAAATAATAAGAAAACTATAAATATATTTATTAATTTAATCAATAAGAATAGAAAACTAATAAATAACATAAACCTTACCATAAATAAACAATTATATTTGAAAACTTATTTAATTATATTGATTAAACTTATATTTCAACTATCTTGAAAGAAAACAATAAAACAAAAATAATATTTGTAAAGAAAACAAATTACTGATAGTTTAAATAACACTTTTTACCTAACAATTCACTTATCAAACAATTATAGAATATTCCCACGTCCAAGTAGGTAACACGCTGTATCCAACTGATTTTTACATACCTTTAGTCATCATCTTGAGAACAGTAAGTACCGTGATCGCTTGCACCATGCTTGGAAGATATGGAGTACTTTTCATCTTTGCAGAAATAACAGAGCACCAGTCTTCATTCGATATCACTCACTTCACTGGGACATCGTTGTACCTACACAGTGAGAACATCATCAGTCATTGGAGTGGGGGAGATCAGTCATCATCATTTGTACTGGACACATTGATGGGTTTATTGGTGTGGAAATAGGATATACAATGAAATACACCGGTAGTACCGTGCGTGAATAATTTATTGGATTCTATTGATTATTGAATTGTGATTGAACTAGATATTTGTGTTTGGATTGTGGAATTTTTTGGGAGTAGTTGGAATTTAATTAAGAGTTTGTTGGTATGTGAAACAAGTTTTTTGCTAATATAAATTACAAATTAGAATTTTTTAGCTTATTACGTTTGGCCAATATTTCAATATTTTAATTTTACTAATAATGTGATAGAAAACGTATTTTGCGTAAATTTGCTTCGAACAAACTTGTCTAGGGTTTCTAAATAAACAGGTTTCTAATGTAAACCTAAGTAACCTATATTCTGTCACTCGTTTGTCTTTTTGTCTATCTGTCTGTCCGTCCGTCTTGGTTTAATTGTACAGTTCTTTGCCCATATATAAGAAAATTACTGAGAATTTGAAAACACATCGAAAAGTATGTAATTTTCTAAAAAAATGTATATTTTTTTAAATTTTTTAAAATTCTTGATACGTATTATTCTCAATTATTTTTAAAAACTCATTATTTCTAGATGATAACTTATTGGCGTAAAATTCTTTTTATAGTACCTACTCCGTAAATGAGTGTTATTAACCTAGGAATGTGCATGTAAAGGTAAATGAATGTTTGTCAGCAAGTCTACGGTTGCTAAGTGCGTAAGTAAAACGTACGCGGCCAGGACCAAAAAGTAACAAACGTCATTTTGAAGGATAAACAGAATATTAAATTATATTATTATTTCCTAGTTATTTTCTAGTTTCAATTAGATTGACATCTTTTGTAACTATCTTTTAGGTAAAGATTTATCTAAAGATTTTTTAGGTTCGTATCCATCATAGTATCCATCTTTTTAGAAACGCAGTCAGCTGCTTACATTTTGAAATATCTTAATTTATATTTATTGAAATTATCAACTTCAACATTGAATATTAACATCATAGACTTGCTGATGACTTGATAAAATTGTAGATCGCTCTTGAAAATATGCCAACATAAAATTTTTAGTAATTTCGACAACATTATTCCCCGAACACTATTTCGAATACAGTTCAAATGCTTGATTGTATTTAATTTTTGATTTTTCAGGTAACATCAATAAAATACTCAAGAAAACAGGCTTATCTACAAAAATCTTAAAGCCATCTTACTCCAAGATTGTTAAAGTAAAGGTTGTCTCGTAACTTCTGACCAATCAGAGCGTGAGAGGGAAAACGCCACATGTCTGCTTAGTTCAAACTAGCATACAAAATTAATATAGATGTTGCATGTTTTTAAATATTTTTATTGACTATTTCCGTAATAGATATTTATTTCAAGACAATTCTATTGAATAAATTATAAATAAATGTCTAAGGAAATTTTATACTGATTTTATATATAATTTAAGGTGATGGGTATTTGTATTATAGTTAATTAATAACAATAAAATCGAATACAAATATAATTTTTGGTATATTTAAATAAAAATAGAAAAAAAATTGCTATAATAATATAGTAATATAATAAAATTGGAAGTTATATCTGTTTTTAAGAACAACTGGACGTATTTTAACGAAATTTGGTACAATAGAGTAGAACCAGGATTCAAATATGGGCATGGTATCTCAAAATTTTCTTTCTTAGGGGGTGATTCTGGGTTTAAACTTGTACTAAAAAATTTAAATGTTTCCTTTATAAACAAAATAATCTTAACAGAAAAAACTATACAATAAATGTTGTTTATAAGAAAACAAATCTTATTTGTTCTCTGCATTTTTTCAATTTGATGATTATCAAGGTAGCTACGGGGGGGGGGGGCTAAAACTAAAATATTGAAATATTTCACTTATTATATCTCTTCACATCAAAAATGAATGTAAGAAAATTTATTTAGAATAAAGAAACATTCCTTTCGAAGAAAAAAGAAATTAAAACAAGTTGAAAATCAAAAAATATAACGATATTTTTATATTTATAGACAAAATTCAAACTTCACGTGTATATAACATATACGATAAACAAAGGCTGACGTCCCGTTAGCATAGGGTGACCATTTTCTTAAGAAGCCAATGCGGGACGAAGCAAAAAAAAAGTCGTCACTTTCCAAATATAAGTGAAGAGCAAAAAAAAGGTCCTCACCTCCCAAATCTAAGTGAAGAGTAAAAAAAAGGTCCTCATCTCCCAAATCCAAGTGAAGAGCAAAAAAAAAGGTCCTCATCTCCTCAAATACAAGTCAAGAAATCAAGTGCACAAAAGTTGGAGAATGCGGGACTTTTGCGGGACATGTCTTAAGGACACCCAATCAAAATGCAGAACTGTCCCGCAAAAAGCGGGACGAATGGTCACCCTTCGTTAGCAGACAGATGTAGTAGACGGACGTGTAGCTTCGCTATTTACCCCCACCACTACAAGTTACGAGACAACCTTTAGTTTAATAATCTTGATCTTATTCTACCAACTGCACATATCTTATACTCATTCTTTGGAATTATTTTGTCTAGAAAATATTTTGCCCCTGTAACTATATGTCACGCATAACATAAATAAGAATTGGGTTGCTTTCCTCACCGCTCATTCATGTCTCCAACAAATTATATTTTCTACTGCAGATTCGCATTTTAAAAACAATTCAAATCTAAATATTTACAAATATCTTGAAAGAATATTGTATGTGTTAATTAAAAAACGAATTCCTCAAAACTAAGACATGTTTTAAAAGAAATAAAGCGAGCTCAAATTTTATTGAAAATAATCTATTCTAACTGTGGTTATTATTAGTGCTGGCTTAAGCAACGGTGAATTGAGGGCCATCGACAGAGTAGAATTCGCTCCGAGGCTAACAATTAAAAAACGCCCAAAGGGACGCCGCATGCGGTTTCTCAGGGTGTAAACCTTACACGGTATCTCAACAAAGAGGCGGTTTTTAGTTGCTATATTTCAAAATCTAGTTCCGCTTAAACGGACTATACCTTAAAAATGTGTAAATAAATAAAGTTCTCCTCTAAACATGTCTTCCCCCAGTTTGCCGCGAGATAAAAAGTTTAGCAAACACTTTAGTCGACGAACATTAATAAAAATAAAAAATAAGAGCACTAAGAATTTTACAAAGTTCAGATTGTTTAGCTCCCAGACTACTTTACTGAATTAGTAGACATCTGTTGACAAAAAAAAACAGCTGTGGCCACCACAAGACCAACCGCCATCATAAAGTACTTGTATAAAATACATTCTAGCAGCACAATAGATAGAAAAAAGCCTAATATTTTCTAACAGAGATATTATTTATCATGATCATAGAAACGTTACATAAAAGTATGAAAAAACGTCTCAAATAAAAGTTATTAGTTATTGCATTTATAACAACTTTTGTTAAATAATTTTTTCGAAATATTTTTCTGTTGCTAAATATTCACAAAAATCTAAAAATCGACACGAGTAAACTCCAATTTCTAATCAACCGATGTTTACCAAAAGTTGATCAACTCGTGCCATTGATGTCAGAAGCTTAAATATGGAGTTTCATAAAAATCCTTTTAGCCGAATTTGCTGGGCACGTGTATACAGACAGACAGACAGACGGACGGACGGACGGACGGACGGACAGACTAACAGACATCATGCTAAAAATAGTCAAAACGTTATGTAGGGACCTCAATTCGTGGAGATCCATCGAAATGTCAAAATCGGTATGATCACAATACCTCCCTTATATATGTTGGCAGTCGGTAAAAATATACACTGTCAAAGATTTTTCGTTTTATCAAAAAATATCTCAAATAAAAGTTGTTAGTTATTGCTTTTGTAGCAACTTTTGCTAAATAATTTTTTTCGAAATATTTTTCTGTTATGAAATATTCACAAAAATCTTAAAATCTACACGAGTAAACTCCCATTTTTAGTCAACCGATTTCTACCAAAAGTTGATCAACTTGTGCCATTGATGTCAAAAGCTTAAATATGAAGTTTCATAAAAATCCTCTTAGTCGAATTTGCTCTGCACGTGTATACAGACAGACGGACAGACAGACAGACAGGCAGACAGACAGACAGACAGACAGACAGACAGACAGACAGACAGACAGACAGACAGACAGACAGACAGACAGACAGACAGACAGACAGACGGACGGATAGACGAACAGACAGACAGACAGACCGACAGAGATCCATTGAAATCTCGAAATGTCAAAATCGGTTTTATAAAAAAATAGATGGATAAATAAATAAATAAACAAGATTTATTTATAAGAAAAACTACCTGTTTAAAACAAAATTTTAAATTTGTTCAGTAGTTCTGTAGTGCTAAAGTTTATAGGGTATTCCAAAAGTTTAAGCGGAACTAACTGAAATTTTAATTTTTTGTCGTCATGATCTCTTTTTTTAAGGTTTGAAGATAGCTTTTGCTAAACTAAATTATCAAAAGCCTCATTTAAACAGTAAAAATTACTAGAATTCAAAATCTAGTTCCGCTTAAACCAAAGAAATAAGCTATATGTGAGTATAGGCTATTCCAAAAGTTTAAAAGTTTAAGCTGAACTATCTGGAGTTCACATTTTCCTAAGTTGTCATGAGGTCTCCTTTTATGCAAAAATGATCAAAAACCTCACTAAGTTAAAATTACTAGAATTCAAAATCTAATTGCGCTTAACCAAAGAAACAGGGTATATCTATATTGTGTTCACTTTTGTAAGGACAAACCAGATCTGATTATTTTGGTTACTTTTATAGTGTACTACTTACTTTAAATGTCATTTAAAAAAATTCCTTACACTGTCAAACAGACTTCAGAATTGTTGGTTATGATAATTATAATTAAGATATCATTTTTCATTATAATATATGTCAAATGGAATGACATATTAATAATGTGAAAATTAATACCAACATGCTTTCAAACATAATTTCAAAAGTGCAAACTATTGAAATTAAAATTTCCTCTTTTGTTTGTTTTTACAGAAGTGAACAGCATATACGTAATTTTTTTCTCGACCTACTCTGATGTATTGTTTTTTTTTTTAATCACTTATAAAGAATTTTTAAAATAAGGCGTACCATTATTGAGAAGTGACATTACCTATAGAGGCGCTGTTTTCGCTTACAAAATGGCGGTTGGAATAGGATTTTTTGACATTTGCCATTTGATACACAAGAATTCACATTGCAGTTAATTTTCTGTTGCGATTTTAAAGACATTTTATTAAAGTTTTCTTCACTTTAACACATACAAACAATGCAATTAAATGAGCCACATCCAACAAAATCCTATTCCGTTAAGTTCCAAAATATTCCGCTAGGCGTCACTTCAGTTATTGTCAGGTCTCAATAGCAAATCTTTTTCTAATCATATTTATCTCTACTGCTCTCATAAAAAAACATGAAGTAAATTTTTATAATAGAACTAATTTTATCAACAAAAAGCAAATTTAATAGTGCAATTACAGAGTTACACAATAAATAAATCTAAATATAATATTATTTACTTTTGCATAATCATGCAACAAATAACAATAATTGTCAACGTCCAATGACATATCTTATGCAGTTTTAGCATGAAATTAAAGCATCAACCTTCAGCTTTTGTGTGAATAACTGTAGTTTCATCAGCCTGGATCGAATTATGAACGCAATTGACTCATTGTGTGGCCGCCAATTTAACCATGGACCATACAATTCTAATTATACACGCCGAATTTCCCATGCGGACCTACCTACTATTTGAACTCGTCCCAAAATAATGGTACGATTTGTCAAATGTAATTTCTCACGCATTTTTATTGGGTGGAAGAGGAACAAACGTTTTATTTTATTGGTGCGTAACAAAGATATACTAATTCATTTGATTGGTTCGTTTTCTGTAACGGAGAATTTGATTTGTTGAAAGTTTCTCACGCTAATTGATGATAACAATTAGATTCGATTATTAATGATAGTCAATGGTCATCAAATTTTAGCTAAATATAAAACGATGGGCAAGTGGAAGAATACCGGGAGCAACTGTACATATTTCACTCATATCTGAATCTTTTAAAAATATAATTTTATATACAATCAGTGATTTGTGGCGCTTTCTCGGGAAAAACTATTTTTATTAAAAGTTTGAATAAAAGATTAATGGATTGTGACTATTAACAATCAGGTTGCCAAAATGGAAATAAAATGGACTTTTTATATATTTTGGAACCAAATAATTAGAACAAAAACTTCTTCCAGTTTTTGTTCCATGGTACACTGCCAAACAAGAGTTGCCAATATTTAACGACATTTTCGAATTTAATATTGATGAATACAGAGATTTTGTGGAGAACGTCTTAAAAACTCCCGACAGTTATAAAATTCCTCAAAATGTGCAAAGAGCACATTTTTGTCAATTAAGTGAAAAATTTATTGGTAACCTTGGAAACAAAACATCACTTTACACACATCAATTTATTTATCAATTTTTTTGAAAACTTTTACATTACCAACTGTAAAATATGTTGACATATTTATCAGAATGAAAATATTGAAAAAAACCTTCACAAATTTACGAGCTGTGAACAAGATTATGGTAGAAAGAACCTAGATTATGGTAAATTAGAACGTTCGAAGTCCTGTCACATTTGAAAACGAAACACAAACAATATATTTTGAGGTTATGCTACAACTAAACAGTTGGCAATATCTTAACAGATAAAAATATACCTAGAATTCCCTAAAAATTGTTGAAAAATTTATGAAAAATAGAACTTGTTCTATTTTCAAAATAAATTGATTTTTTTTTGTCAATTAATTGACGAAATTTTTACACTTTACACACATCAATTAATTGAATGTCAACTTTTTCAATTAATTGATTAGTGAATTGAATCGTGTAAAACCCACTTTATATAGGGTGTCCACAATATTGATTTTAAGATTATATGGCTAATGAATTTTCGTCGAAAAATTGATAATAAAAAAGTTTCCCATTTGGTACCAATGTTGGACCACGCTGTATAATTTATTTAGATACATAAAATCATTTATATTGTTGTTGTTACCATTCAGTGGCGGCGCTAGCGGGGGGTCAATGGGGCCCGGGCCCTCCTAAAAATTGTTCTGGCCCCCAGTTGCCCCCCCCCCCCAGAATTGCTTGGAGAAAAATGTGTTTTAGAAGTGAGGACCTTTTTTTTGGTCATCACTGTGTAAACGATGATTTCATACATATCCTGGCACCCACAAATTTTTCTCAAAAATTTCCTGGCCCCCCCAGAATTTAAGAGCTAGCGCCGCCACTGTTACCATTTATGTTAGGTTTAACCTGTAATTATTGGTAGTTCCATGTATTATAGATCAATGTTTCTCAACCAAAAACGTACCGCGGACCAGTAAAATATATATTTTTTAACGCGGAGCTCTAATAATAATTCTTGGTTCATTTTTTGCAAGAAAACCAGCATATTTAATGTGCTACTAAACACATTTATTTTATTTGTAGAAAATCACAGAAAGCTTACAGAAAATAAGCAAAATATAAATTATTTACATAAAAAATAACAAAAAAAACTGCAAAAACACATACAAAAACTTTCGCGGACCACTAAAATTTATCTACGGACCACCTGTTGAGAAACACTGTTATAGATTATACACAGAAAAAATATATTTTTTTAACAACTAGCCCCCCAATTGTGCTTCAATAGCGAACCGATAATAAAATTATTTGAATCCCACCACTGACTTAAGTGCTTTTCTGCCATCCTGAGATTTAATCTTATGTTTATATTATTTTAAATATATACTTAAATGTGAAACAAGTTGCCAGACTATAAGGGACTATGCTTATATAATTTTGTCATATAATAAAAAACAAGCTAATGGTGCAATTCTGTGGCAAAACTGTAAGCTACAAACGAGCGTATCTAAGAAGTTATTTTATGTGTTGTTATGGACAGTTTCTTATAGATTTTGTCTGTAAGCTTACAGATTTGCCCAGAATACACCATATGAATCATTCAACAACAGGCACGATTAATATATTCTTAATAGGCGTTAAATCAGTGGTCACCTCTATATCTTTTAACGCATTTTTAAATTTCTACCTATTATTAATTCCGTAATAATCCATAATTTCGTATACCTTGGTGTTATAGACCGGGAGCCCATGACAGGTTAGGTCTCCGATTTCATACAGCATGCCTTTTGGAGGAGAGAATATTTACCCTGTGACAACAAAGAAAGGATGGTATTAAACCGCTTTCCGGTCATATGGAAAATTGCATTTCCACTTGCACAATTATTAAAAGGTTCAGTTATAAATACAAATGCGATTTGTCTAATATCTTTGTGTTAAGAGAACACAGGCTTACGAGTCACAATCTTAAACTTGGCAGCAAGAAATGTCCCAAGAAATTGCTGGAACTAATCGTGTTTTCGATGTCTGGGGGTCTATTCGGTAAGCTTTTCGACAATCGTTTCTACGGTATCCTGTTGAAAGTTCCGTTTTTCAGCACCTCGTGTTGATATTCTATAACTCATTGATAGTGCACTTTTAACAGTGTTGTGTCGCTCTTGAGAGGAAACCTAGGAACATATCCTCTTTGAAAAGTGATATTGTTTTTTTACATTTGTACTTATTGTTTACATAAGTTTGAATATACCATATTTGTAGGTTAGTGTGATTTAAAATGTGTTTTTTATATGGAAATGTATATTTTTGTTGCTTTTTACGTAAAATGTTTTAGTTATGTCGTAGGGATATATATTTTATGAATTTTTGGATGTACTTGAAGTGGAGAAGACAAGACAGATCGGTAATTTAAGGAGAATATTATTTACTTTTTATAATTGTTTCTGTATTATTTAACTTATTTATATTAAACATATAATATACTACTAATAAAATGTAATTAATCTAAATAAACTGTTTTGCACCATTGCTCCAATGGTATCTTCAATCCTCTCCATTGAATCCAGCAACAATGTTATCTTACAGCAGTGGTTTCCAACCTGTGGGGCTCGAAACTATTGCAAGGGGGTCGCGCCTCAAGTCACGCCTTCGGCGTTCGGTAACGGTCTGTTTTAAAGACGAAGTATCGATCACGTCTAGTGATTAAAAATGAACTAAGAACAGCGATATCTACAATGATACCACGGTTTGAGAAAATGTGTGCTGAGCAGTGCTGCAGTAAGGAAAACTTGCACTAGGGACAAAACTGTGTTTTGGCGCCCCTTGGGAAATAAATGTAATAAATAAGTGAATTCCCAGTGAAGAGCAAAAAAAAAGGTCCTCACTTTCACAATGTGGCGCCCCTTAGTCAAGCTCATCAGCGCCTTTTTCCTTAGTGCGCTAGGGGCCGTCGCCCCCTCCCTTACTGCGGCTCTGGTGCTGAGAAACAAGCCCAACCATCACATAATTAAAATATAATTATGTTTTATTAATTATGTGTTCTAGTTTTTGTATTTTTGTAAGATTTGTTTTTCTTCCATTTAAAATTATTATTACTTATAATAAATATGTGATGTATATTTATACCATAATATGGTATATTATCTTGTAGCCCATTAAATAAATTACAATATCAGGTGTGTATTTGTGAAATTAGATTGTTCCGAAAATTGAGGGGGGAGGAAACAATTTTTTCATAAAAAAGGGGGGCGGAGGTACAGAAAGGTTGGAAACCACTGTCTTAGAGTCAATATTCTTGAAGGAATTCAATATATTTCCAGAATTATTATTAATATTTTGTAAGACTTTTGGCATTTCTATTCAAAATTACCCCCTGTTAGAATTCAATTCTATCACATATATCATAATTTCAAAATGGTGCCACTTATTTTCGACAATGCCGAATACAAAACAACATCATAGACAGCGTATGGATATATTTAATTGTGCATAGGTGACATGGGACTGTGCATGTGACTGTCGAGAAGTTAGAGAATAGATCCCCTCGAAAACTCTGCGTAGATCCGTATCCAGTTCTAATAGTGTGAACATTATTAAAAATAGATAATTATCTTAATAGTATACAGTTTAAGTTTCATTTAGTATTAGTTATCATTTGGGTATTTTCACTTTATTCTTGTTATAATTGTTTGTACCTTCAATGTATGTATTTTTATCGGAGCTCTAACTACCCCCCCGCCCCCCTCTCGCATAAGTTTCTTTGGGTCCCCTACCAGGTTTATCAACTTTATCCAAACGCCAAAAGACACGTCATTCAGAGTCCGATGAGTCCCTAAATCACCTCCCCCGCAGTTCTGAGCGTAGCGAGCCCATAATTACGCAGCTGCACTTAGTTAACCCTTTACCGCATAGTGTGCCATATATGGCACATTCCGATTTTTATTTTTTATTTTACTTTTAAAACTGAATCAGAACGTTACATCATGAATGTTCATATATGCCACATACACTGCAATGGATCCTGCAGTATCTCAAGTAATGGGCTGCAATAGATTTGAGGATATCAAGCGGAATTTGTACTTCAACGATAACTCTGAATTTATTGAGAAATGATAACTAGAAAATACAACCCTTTCTTTCAAAAATTCTAGGGCGAATTCTTTTAATCCCTAATGAAGAACACCTAGCAATTGACGAGCAAATAATACGGAATCATTTTCTTTTGTAACATAATGTAGAATCATAATGTTCCATGTATGGCACAAACCCTAAATTATTATTTTAATTATTATTTTTTCATAAAAATAATAATTAATATTTTAAATATATTTTTTTAATAAAATTTTCTATCAATAAGAACCAATTCCTAATGATCATGAATTATTTCAGCCAAAAATAAAAATTCATGCAGTAAAGGGTTAAGTTTGAGTTTAAGATCGTCCAGATACAAATACGAGGGCTGTCTCTTATGTTTTGGAATTGCGCTAAACTAGTGCTGCCATCTGTCAACTGACTCTTCTATCAGATCTAACTGACTCAGAATGATCTGACGTACGAGCGCTATTTGTGTTGTTTACAGTATCTTGAAAAAATTCATCTCGGCTAAAAATGGAATTAAATCGTAAACATTTTCGAGCGATTATTTTTTACAACTTTCGACGTGGATTAACCCAACAACAGTGCATCGATGAATTTAATTCGATTTTTGGCGATGAAGCACCATCAATGACTACTGTTTATCGATGGTTTGCCGACTTCAATCGTGGCCGTAGTTTGCTTAAGGACGAATTTCGTGAAGGCCGTCCAAAATCGATTGTTGTTCCGGAAAACATTGATGCTGTGCGTGAACTGATACTGCAAGATCGTCATGCGACTTATCGTCAAATTGAGGTACCCTTGGGCATTTGTGGTACCAGCATACATTCACTTTTGCATGAACATTTAGCCGTATTTGTTTGCGGTGGATCCCACATAATTTGACAATCGGAGTGGAATATGCCTCAATAGGAGTGGAAAATGTGCTTCGAAAATTAGTTCAAACGCATGCAAAAGTGTATTGATGGAGAATATTTTGAAAAACAATAAAGCCACTTTTGTTGATGAATAATTGTTTTTGATCTCAAATCCCGAAATATAAAAGGCAACGCTCGTATACACATATTGTAAAAACCAGAAGGTATATTGCCTCGAATAATTTCGTTTAACTGATTGAAATTTAAAAGAGCAGAAGGTATACGCTACTCATTCGAATCAAAGCATAAAATATACACCGTATACAGTTGTATACCCTCGACTACAGCCCTGCCCCCACTATTTGACCACAAATCTACTGAGCATTAATGTTTCAAGGTATCAAAAGCTAGATTACGCGAGCTGTACCACAACATTGAATTAACAGCCGCTTGAGCTAAAACCTTCACTTTAAGGACTATATTTAAAACCGTACAATTTTCGCGCCAACCTTGATGTAGTGGCCGAGTGGCCAGCCATCCATGACAGTGCGAGTGTTCTGTGAGGCCAGTGCTTGCTGACAGTATGCGCGAGGAATGTGTCATTGGACCGATGTGAGGGGGGTCACAGCACGCTAGATGCACACACACGATACTGGCCTGTCCATCGTTCGCACCGGCCACCGGAAACACACTTCCGGAATGGATACACCACCAGCTTTGTTACGATACAGTTCAGTTCCGCAATGCGAATTATAGACGTGTTGTAGTTACAGGTCTTTAATTGTTTAATTTGAGGGGAATGTACAGTACGGCCCATAGCTAACGCATTGGCAGAAAGATATGTTTAGCGAAAATGCCGCCTTATTTTCTTTAAAATGCAAGCATTTTGTACAAATAAATTGCAGTACAGAAAACCGTTAATAATGTACTATATAACACTTGCGTATACATGCGAAAGCTAAATAAGGCTGGATGTTTAAAAGGATATATATAAGACTAGCAGTATACCCACTGCTTCGCTACCGAAAAAAATAGTCGTAGCCCGCTTAGATCGGGCCCATTTCGAAATCTGTTCAAATATATTTATTTGTTTTAATCCACCATTGTATTAATATGTGCTTCTTATACAAATAATTTAAGTACGAACTTCTTTGTAAACATTGGTAGTATAGACATATAGTAACAACACGTATAAGTGTCCCGTTGTGTTAATCCAGGAAAATGCCACATAAAATGCCCATGTGAGAATCACTCATCGTCAAATGCAGCGCCGATCACGTGAAACATTTTATGTTGCACCTTACGAAATTATTTATTATAATTATTATGATATTTATTATAATTACTCCGTGATTATTCCTGATTTATAAATCGTACCTATATTGGTCGGCGCACTTTTTTTCGCTAGTAAATATTCTTGCCACTCAAGGAAGTTTTTTTCTTCGTATTGCTTTAGGGGGTTACAATAATGTAAAAAAAATTGTCGGGAACATTTTTGTAGCAATATTAAACCCTAAAATTCGTTAATATATATTTTGAATATGTGTATCTTTTATATTTTTTTATAATACGGAAAAATTTTCCGACTTTTTTCTAAATATTTCTTAATTGATCGGAAGCCTGGTGTCATACAGCGATGATATATAGCTTAAAATATTTCCAGACAAATTTGCAAGACGCTGTTGCAAATAGCACTAAAATCGGTTAAGCCGTTTTTGAGTTTTAATACATGTACAGATTCTAAACAGACGTCTATGTGCCAAAAAGAAATAAAACACAGGCCATACGAAGCGTTTTATAACTAACCTTGAATCTAGATTGGCTGTTTATGGGTTGATCAGACCAAAATACGTTTTTGTACATGTGTATGGGTAACCTTTGGAAGCAAAAACCAAGTCGATATCTCATTATAGGTCTGATATATTAAGGAAAGATTTGTTTATTTATTTATTTATATTATTGATATTATAACAACTTTTGTTATGCACATGTTTAATGTTAAGTCAATAATAAGAGAGATATTTCAAGTTTATAAGTAGCGTTCCCTCTGTCCCCCTAAATATTCAAAAGCTACACTAAACAGAAAATAATCGTTCTTCAATCAAAAAAAATTGTCTTTATAAATTGTTGATGTAAAGTAAATAATAAGCTAGATATTTCCAGTATTTTAGTTTTAGCACCCACCCCCCTCCTCCCTATCCAAGCTTCTCAACCAATTGAATAATTTATAGGACAACATACTATATTTGTTTTTTTTTTTTATTTTAAACAACTTTTCTCATGTGCGTTTTTGCTGCTAAGTCAATATTAAATGAGATATTTCAAAAGTTTAGTTTTAGGTTGTCCCTTCGTAACTCCCGTAATATAAATCCAATTGAAAAAAAAAAAAAATCATTAAAAAAAATTGTTTTCATTTTATAAGCAATTTTTCTGTTAAGTCTACGTCATAAGTGTTACATTTTTTTCCCTTCTGATTTTCGATTTACCTCCTTATTTTGACTGCATTTCCTACCTATGTATATACCAAATTTCAACTCGGTATACACAGATTTTCTGTTTTATGTATATAAAATATTTTACTATTATATTTAAACATATATATAAAATAATAGATAAAAAATAAATAAATAAAATTAACTAAATTCTTAAAAATGCGCAAAAATAAAAGACCAGAAAACAGATACTCGACTTAAGTCTCGCTCTGCATACACTAAACATAAATTTTGCTAAATAACTAAATAAAATCACCTATAGCAGAACAATGATTAATCGTGCCGAACGATATTGGTCGATGTTCCACGAACTTACTATAGTTGTCTAAACAACCATTGAAACGAAATTCCCGCGATCTCACTGAACGCATCATACATACTTCGATGGTCCAATATAACTAAAAACAAAATTATTAATTTCTCGTTTCCGATGGGACTTTTTTGAGATTTTCAACTCTGTAGCATATCTGAAAGTGGGTTAGAATTTCCGGACATAGCCACAAATATTCTCTTTTATATATAAAGATGAAGATTTATTGAAGAAAGTCGTCAGGATAAAATTCAACCTCAGAATCATCAAAAACATTAATTTTCATTCTTATTGGAGGTGTTTTGAGCTAGGCCCACATTAGCGAACAAATAAGCAGGACTGCATTTACCATTAGGCGCGTGAGGTGATAACTGAAGACCCCTCTTGGCGGGGGGGAGGGGGGGGCATGTTGGACTATCTCCAAAATATTTTATATAATTTAATGTCGACAAATTACCTTTGTGAAAATGTTGTATATTTAATAATGGTTGAAATAAAAAAATTGTAAATTTTCACTATTTTTATTAACTAACTGCTTACTAGTTTCGGCTTTCGCCATTTTCAAAGCAATGAAATAAGTTACAAACATAACTACTTAAATACTATTTACAGGTAATGATAATCCTATGAGAGGTCGGTCATCTCATTAAGGGTTTTTCCTTGCTTGTGCAATTGGTACAGCATTCGAGACTCGTTGTCCCACTATCTCAAGGTAACACATTCTCATTTAACTTGTGAACTACATTCTGTCCAGTTTGATTTGCTAGACGACAAGATTAGGGGATTAGTCAGCGAAATAATACACAAAAAACGTAACAATATGTCTAAAAAACTCAACCAACTCTCCAATCAAGTCATCTCCAAAAATCAACCCAATAAGGACAACCCCTCAACCAAACCTATCCTGAACTTCCACCCCAGGGTTAAGAACCTCACCAACATTGAGTTCACCCCACGGGAAATTAAATTACTGAACAAAGGACTTAACTATAACCCCTATATTGTCAAAAACCACCAAGATATCGTCAACCTAATTGTAGATACCGAACTCTCTCTTAATAAAACTCCCAATCCCACTCACAAAAAACACGTAGCAGCCAGTATCATTAAAAAACACCAATTTATTAATGATAAATCCAAACTCCATGAAATTTCCACCATTAAACAAATCCGCAATAAATCCAAAAACGAGCAATTAACCATAACCAAGGCCGACAAAGGCAACAATAGTAATTCTTAAAACTGAAGATTATCTCAACAAAGTGACCGACTTCATTTCCACTAATAATTTCCAACCCCTTATTAAAGACCCTACCAAAAAGTTTAACTCCAATATCAAAGAATTTGTCCGCAAATCCGAATTCCTGTTAAACGCCTCAGACAAATTCAAAGTCACACAAATGAATCCCCAACCCCCTGTCATGTATGGCCTTGTTAAAATTCATAAAGAACACAAACCCATAAGACCCATAGTTTCCTCCTTCGATGCACCATCCTATAAACTATCCCGTATATTAAATAAAAAATTCCTTCAGCTAACTAAATTCAAAGCTTCCCACAGTGTGATCAACTCATTAGATTTAATTAACAAACTTAAGAAAATTAAACTGAACACTAAATGCACCTTTTACTCTTTAGATGTAACGAATCTTTTTACTAACATTCCTACAGACGACTTAATACCTATCATTAACCAAATACTCAAAAAACATTTATATGACCCCCGCGCAATTGAAGAATTCCTAGAAGCTTTCGAAATTTGTTTGCATCTAAATTATTTCAAATTTAACAACAAGTTTTATTCGCAAGACTATGGACTTTCAATGGGATCCCCCCTCAGCCCTTTGTTTAGCGAAATATACATGGATTATTTTGAAAAAAAATTATTTTCCCAAAATAAATTTAAAAAAGAACTTTTGTATTATTATAGGTATGTTGATGACATAATTATCTGTTGGTTAGGCACAGACAGACAATTTGAACAATTTTTTAATCAATGCAATTCTATCAACAAAAACATCAAATTTACCAAAGAAAAAGAAATCAATAATTCCATAAACTACCTGGATTTAACTATTTCTAAATTTCAAAACCAACACGCATTTAAAATTTACAGAAAACCCACTCATACAGACACTGTCATTCACAACTCTTCAATTCACCCAACATCGCTTAAACTAGCAGCCTTCCATAGTATGATTCATCGCTTCGTAACAGTACCCTTAAACACAGTAGATTTCAACAATGAAATTTTCTTGATCAAGACCGTAGCAGTAAACAATGGTTACAATCCTCAATTAATTGACACACTGTTAGCCAAAAAACTCAAACAATTAGCCCTGGATAAAATATACCCTAAAATTAAAGAATCTAATCCCATCCAATATGCTTCTTTGCCTAGGTCATATCAGCAACAAATTAGCTAACCAAATTAACTCTAACAACATCAAAGTTTCATTTAGAACCGTTAATAGTACTAAAAAATCCATAGTAAATAACAAACAAAAATCAAACATAATGGACAAGAGTGTCGTTTACATGTTAACATGTGACACGTGTGACTCCGTTTATTGTGGCCAAACAGGAAGATCTTTTGCCATCCGGATTAAAGAACATAGAACCTCCTGGAAGAAACAAAAAACCGATTCCACATTTGCTGTACACCTCAACTCTGAAAAACATTTTACAACTTTCAAGCCAGATGTTATTCATTCACTACCAAAAGGTCCAAAATTAAATTTATTGGAGGCACACGAGATTATAAAATTGCACAAGCAAGGAAAAACCCTTAATGAGATGACCGACTTGTCTACCTCCCCTCTCATAGGATTATCATTACCTGTAAATAGTATTTAAGTAGTTATGTTTGTAACTTATTGCATTGCTTTGAAAATGGCGAAAGCCGAAACTAGTAAGCAGTTAGTTAATAAAAATAGTGAAAATTTACAATGTTTTTTATTTCAACCATTATTAAATATCCAAAATATTGGTTTAAATCCCATGCACCAGGGGTAGCAGTGGCGGATCTAGCTACTATTGCCAGGGAGGTGAGAAGAATTTCAAGGGGGTGCCTATTTATATATATATATATATATATATATATATATATATATATATATATATATATATATATATTCAGTTATTCCGTGTGTATATATGTATCCAACAAAGTTATTGGGAATATATATATGAGTCATTCTTTTTCATCGAGAGACCCCATGCTGTCCAAAAATGTATTAGTCTATGAAACGTCTACCAGGGCTCATTCGATGCTTATTGTAGTCTAGTTTCGAAATCCGAGTGGCTCTTTTACGGAAACATCGTAACTTATCAAATATGGCCACCAATCCCAGGTGACCTCTACCTTTTCTTCGATAAATCGATTATAAAGTCAACACAATCGAGTCAATTTGGGTGTCAAACCCCTGAAAATGTTACCTAAAGGTAGTTGAGGCGGCTGTTAATGAATCCAGGGTCAAATTTAGAAAATTCAATATGGCGGATGCAATATGGCGACCGAAACCACGTGCCAAGTGAAGATTTTTTAAAAAATGATTTGATTTCAATATAATATAATGCCTGGGGGTTTATGGGGTCACTGATGATGAATTCAGGGTGCAATGCAATCAATATGCATTAGGTGAATGTGTTTGTCTTGAAATATCTTATGAAAACACTTATGTGTTAAATCGGTTGCTGAATCATAAGGGGCAAAAAATACTGTACATATTCTTAAAATGAGTTCGCATAGTCTATAGAAATATTAATGATTCCAGAAAAAAGATGTATACTATGGAGCACATTAATATCTTCTTATATCTAACTATGATCATTTAATTTAATTACTTGTTAAATGGTATGTAATGCGATGGTTGCGCTATTGCATCCGTGGTCTTACAGAAACTATGACGAGATATTGAAAATATAGATTTCATATCATTTATAATGGGGAGTTTTCTATAATTATTTATCTAGAGGAATTCTTATCACACCTGGAGTACCTCAAGAATGGGATCTTGAAACTATTACCTTTATTTATAAATGATATCGGTTTATTCATCAAACCTAGCTATTTTCTTGGTTTTCTTGTTGTTTATTTCTGTTGCAGATAACTTGAAAATTTACAGAATCTACGAGTGTTGCTGACCATCATCATCTTTAGCAGAACCTGGATTCTATAGCATATTGATGAACTCAGAACAACCTTCAATTCAACACCTCGAAATGTAAATTTATAATTTTTTCGAGTAATAAAGATCCCCCTGACGTAAGCTTCACTCGACGTAGTTCTAACAAGCAATATATCCTTTAATAATCACGTGAACAATATCATAAATATATCACTGCGGATGTTAGGCTTTGAATAAAGACCAACATGTAATTTTCATGCCCTAAGCTTTGCTAATAACAGAGTTAGCATCATTGATGCGAATTAATTTTAAACACCCTGTATAGCCCATGTTCGAATCCTGATTTTGTTCTGACATTATAAAAAATTACGTGGAACTATATCCAAATGATTTTGAGTGAATTTCAGACGGACAGGCAGACATTTTTGTGGATATTTTTTATAATCACTTGAAACGCGTAGAAACGGACAATCTAAAAAAAAGTAGTGTTAAAGGAACATGGTACAATTTTCAAAATCTTAATAAACCTTGCTATATAAAAAAAATACTGCACATATTTAGAAATAACGGTATTAGGCATTAAAATTAACACAAAAAAAAATTAACATAAAATTTGTTTTGGTATCCCAAATAATCACTTACTAAATACCTGTGAAATCCTGAAATGTGTGAAAATTCACACTTCACATCAATTTTTTTAAATTAAAATATTAACCAAACTGAGAATGAACTTTTTTGCTGTGTATGAGGACGAAAATCACAGATAGAGCCTCCAATTTTATTCAGAAGCATAGCAATAAAAATATTTCCTAACCCAGTCCTGTGTATGTAAATGAATCAAATATATTTAAATTAGTAAATGATACTGTTATTTTACAAACAACAAGAACAAAGAAACTGGTAAATACAGAAAATATGACTAACTTGATAAGTGCAGTAAAATATAATAAGATTATAAACTGAACAAATAATAATAAGAAAGAGAACAAAAACACTTGATAAAAATGATATCTTGAGTTTCTTTTGTTTCTATATTTAAAAAATATTTATTTATAAATAATTGAATCATAATTGCAAAAATATTTGTTTACGGAAATCTGGTAGCTTCAAAACAAAATATTAATAATATTAACATTTAAAGCAGTAGATATAATTTATTTATTTTTCTCACTTTTAACCTTAAACTTAAATTTAATATGTGCAAAATATATTTAATTTATATTAATGTTTCTTTTAAACAAAAATGAAAATTAACTGGTGTATATTTTGCTAATTTAATGTTAGTTTTGTTCCTGGTTTTTCATGGTCACACATATTTTGCAATAATTTGCGTATTAAATAATAGTATTTTATTTAACAAGCATATAATGGAGGCTATATTGCACGAGGATGAAGTGTACCATCCAAGTCGTAAGAGAGGGTTGTAATCATCTCAATGTAATATAGCCATAATATGCGAGTCAATTACTATATTTTTTCTACAACTATAAAGCTTTATCATTAAAAAAATAGTAAATTCTGTTTTAAAACACAATTGTAAAACATCAGAACCTACGTCATTAAGATGACTACCGAAACATCAGCGTAGAACAAAGTTTAAAATACTATTATTTATTGATTTATTTTTTATAATTAAATCATATTTTAGTTATAAAGATGAGATGTGTGCCTCACACATAGCTATCGTTGCTAAGCGCCAAACATTCTAACTAACTAAATTACTAAAAAGAACTTGCTGTGAATAAAACTTTCATTATTCACGGATGAACACGCATGCGCACGTCACATTATACATGGCATGCAATATGAACAGCTTTATGTGTTTACTGTTGGACATATGCATTTATTGTTTGAAGATCGTACATAATTTTTTTTATCTACGATCAAAAAAACATTTATTTAATCATTTTAATCATCATCAACGCGACAGTCCGAGGAGAACCTAGGCCTCATATTTCCAGGTTTCATGATATTTTCAATCTGTGTGCATTAAGTAATATGGTCAGTACAGTCAAGTAATTAGCTCAATTTTAAGCGTACGCAGAAAGGCACCTACAGTTTATAGCCGGTTGCAAACGGCTAAGCAGTGCCCGTAATTTGTATAAATACTTTTTACACAAAATATTTGACATAGTAGCTAAACTCATGTCAATATCCTTAGGTATCCTTAGGAGGTCAAACAGCAAGTACAAACGATTTAATGTTTGCGGCCGCTGGCTTGACTAATATTATTAAATTTAAAACGTTTTATTTTGTGACTTAAGCTGCATTCACAGCTATTAAATTAGTCGATTATAAACTATGACCAGTGCCGCAACAAGGGTGGTGCGAGCGGTGCCGCCGCACCAGGCGCCGAATTCAAAGGGGCGCCAAATGGCCAAATTTCATATATATTTTTTTTTATTATATTTTACATTAATAAATCAAATTTATATGTCTTCTTAATATTTGGAATGATATTTTGATAATTATTGACAGAGTTAATTTGTCTTTACAAAATAAAAAAGTCACAATTGATGCTGCAACTAGAATGTTGAATGGTTTGATGTCGACTGTGAAAGATAGAGAAATGAGAACCTGGATGATATATTTGCTAAAGCAAAAAATACATTCTGATGTATTTTCTGATGTATTATTTAAAATAGGTATTAAAAGTGATTTTTCGATGAAATGTAAACGTAAAGTTAGGCGTATGTTTGATGAAAAGCCAGAAGACGAAACGCACCTAGCAAAATCCACAGATATTTTTATAAAGGAGTGTTACATGGTTATTGATACTATATTATCTCAAATCAATTGGAGGTACGAATCATTTCGAGACGTTTGTTCTGATTTTACTTTCTTGACAAGATTTTACTCTCTTGCAATAATTTCTACAGAAGAATTAAAAAAAAAAGCTATAAATCTTGCTGCCAAATATTGTAAACATTTAGATCCAATAGAATTTTTATTTGAAATCGAAAATTTCAAATAGCATGCAAGATCATTAATTGATGACTGTACAACTGCCACTCCTATGCAATTATTAGAAGTGATCCGTAATTACGATTTAAAAGATGTGTACCCTAATATTGGAATTGCGCTGCGCATATTTTTAACGCTCCCTGTAACTGTTCCCTGTAAGAAAGAATGTCAAATTTAGCTTTAATATCAATAGAAAATACAATAGCGCAGTCATTAAATTATGAAGACTTAATTAACGAATTCTCACAGTTCAAAGCCAGAAAAGTTCAATTGATTTAATTTTCCATTCCGTTTCCATTCAGTGATTATATAATGTATTATTAAAATACCAAAATATTTATTATTTGTTGTTCAAATATCCTTTTTTTTGCCATTAAATATATATTTTTTTATTTATTCTGTTATTCAATTATGTAATATAATATTTCGTTAGCCCTTTTGTGTTTCATTTTGTGTTTCATTGACCTAGAGTTTATATTTTGTCTCTTTTTATATTAGTTGATTTTCATAATTTTTGAGTTTATTAAAAGATTTGTAGCATAATTTGAAAAAGGTTAAAACTAAACCAAAAATTAATTTTATAACGAATGTTTTTTTTACATTTTTTTATAATGATGAAAAATGTTCTCCAACTATGACTTACATACAGTAACGGCAGTTGAGTAAAATATTTGGGGGGACACTTTTTGATCCATATACTGCAATGGTGTCCAAACTGCGGTCCGCGGGCCGAATCCAGTCCAACAGTTTCAAACGGCTCACATGAAATTTCTGCCCTTTGTTTTTTTTTTTTTTTTGAATCATCCTCCCTCCTCCTTCTAAACATTTTAGGAATTTCTCCACTCCCTCTGTCCTTAATTGATTTTCAGAATTTCTTCCATACGTTTTCAAAAGATTTTCGGAATTTCTCCAATCCCCATATCGTTAATTGATTTTATAAATTTAATGTAAAAAAATGACTTTATAATATATATTTTTGTATGTTATTTTACTGGTAATAAGATAGTTCCTTTATTAGGGTTCCTTTACTGGTGATTTTGTGATTTTTATGAATAAAGTTATGTTTTTATTTCCACTTGCATCAAAATGAAACAATAAGAATCTCGATAAAATATGGTAATAAAGTAAATTTCCTAAATAACATTTTGGTGAAGAAAACAACTTAAGTAAATGTCTTAAGCATTCCCTTACTGATGCAATCACCGTACCATAACATTTTAAAAATTGCGTATGTAATTAGAGAGGGTGGGGGCGCCAAATACATTTACGCACCAGGCGCAAATTTATATTGTTGCGGCACTGACTATGACTTGTGTACAAAATTAGTAGATAGATATAACGTTTAACGAAAGCGTTTACAGCTCTGAAAATGAATGCGTAACGAATGTTGTGACATCTATGTTTTCTGAAACCAACTACGATGGCACAAAAGCATTTGTGACTTTTTACAAATCCGCCATCAGCGAGATCGTGATTTCTTATTAGATTTTAATAACAAAATTATAACCGCAACTACAGCCAGAGCCTCAGTAAGGAAAACTTGCGCTAGGGGCAGAGCCGTGTTTTGGCGTCCTTGGTAAATAAAAACAAGGTTCTTACCTCTCAAAATTTAAGTGATGAGCAAAAAAAAAGTCCTCATCTTTCTTCACAATGGCGCCCCTTAGCAAGTCCGTCAGCGCCCTTTTCCTTAGTGCGCTAGGGGCCGTTGCCCCTCGGCCCCCCTCCCTTACTGCGGCTCTGACTACAGCAATTCTTATTCATTTCACGAATTCCGAAATTTGTCGTGACAGTATTTTTTAGGTTATGCAAAGTGAGATACCTAATGTGTGTTCATATGTCTGTCTCATTAAAAAAAAAACACTAACTACAATCGACAATGCATTAAATTTAGAGCTCTTAACGGTCGCTCGCGTTACGATTGTTAGTGACAATCAACAGTGCACAAGTCATAGTCTATAGTCGACTAATTTAAGATCTCTGACCGCAGCTTTAGGCTTCTTACGCACTAGGCATATATATTACGTCATAAATACGTGTCAACCGGTGTAAATAAAAACTTAAGGCCGGAAAATGTATAAAATACAAAAAAAAAATATAGCCCAACAACAAATTTAGTTAGTAAAACCGGCTAGCGACCAAAAATTTGTAACAAATGTTACTGAAAGCGGCACGCGACCCATAAAGATTGCCGACCCCTGCTTTAAAGCAGGGGTCGGTGTTTTCCTTAGGGTCGGTTTCTAGAACATTTTTTTATTGACACGATATCGCCTCAATAGTTATCGATACAATAAACCTTATCGAGTCGATAACTTTTTGACGGTTTCTCGATACTCATCTGACATGTTTATTGTATCCAACAACTATTGTAGCGATATGTATGCATTTCAATTCACACAGCCAAAATATTTACAAAATCTCTTGTCATTTATGTGATCAATATCGGTGTCAAAAATAATTTACAAAAATATATATTTTTAACAATTAGTTTAAAAATAGATTGTCAAAAAATGGCAGAAAAAATGTGTAAAAATTTCACATGGAAAATATTGCAAAAGACATATATTTTTTTTTTATTTTCAAAATTTCCTCATTATTTTCCGGCATATGAAATAAACTGCGGTCTCAACAGAGTAATTCGATGTATTACTTTTTTAACAATTTTGCAAACTGTACTTTTATGTACATCCACATCATCACCAACTAGCATTTGAAAAGCCCCTGTTTCCAGAGATCTCAAAGCAATTAAAATTTGAAGCTGTGCCGAAATAGATTTACTTCTTTGGGTCATGGATTATAAATCACCTCCAATGAGACAGCATAATTGCATGCATTTTCATTTGCTTAACCGGTATTTTTGAATAAATTCTAATTCGCTATAAATGCGGAATGGGTCACTTTTATCTCTGATAGTTCTCCGATGTAATAAACATACTGCAATTACAACATCCTCATCAAATTCATCAGAACTTGAATTATCCATTTTACCTCTATAATAGTATAAGAATATGTTAATATATATATGATTTTAAGAAGCAATTACAAATATATCTTGTAATAAAAACATATCTTTTTCAAAAATATATTGCAATTGCAAAATAATCTTATCTGACATATGTCAGAACTGATATTAGATGACAATTCTCATATTTATCGATACGATAAAGGGTGCTCATTGGCAATATAACGTATTAATAAGTTATTGGTTCGATATCTCATCGATAAATAGAAAAATACATTCCAGAAACCCAAATTTTGCTATCGCGTCGATAAGTTTCGGTTTCCATGGATATGGATACTAATATCGATACGATATCTACAACTGAATTTTTCGAGAAACCGGCCCTTAATATATTGGGCAATACACCATTCAATCTAGTTGCCTAAACAAGAAAATTCGAAAATAACCTGAATCAAAGATAAGCTGTCAAAACAGTCGTATCATTGTTGCTGTACCTACTATTGTTAAACTTTTGCCTCACAGTGAATTTTACAGCTTATGCTAGCTATAGAGGGATTAAAAAGTTTCCTACTTATAATCGGTGAAAGAAATAAACTTTTATTATTATTTCTATTTTACTATTAGATTAATCTAATCTAATAAAACATATAACAAATAAACTTATTTGCCTATCACAATATTAAATAATCATGTCTAAAAGATAAGGATGCATTATTTATAACAATTGACTTGTATTTTTAGTTCTCGTTAAACAGTCAGATAAATAAAGATATGTCAACTTGGAAATAGTTATGATCTCTTCACTTCCTCTCTTGCATGTAACTTTTGTTTGACAACACTTAGCACCAGGCCGATAGATCATACCACTGGTAACGTCACAATACACACAAATATTATTTGTTTACTATAATGTAATTAGAACAATTGGAAATATATGTTTCATTCAACTTACTATTTGTAAAGATTAGTTGTTGCATTAGTAACTTACGTCAACGTTTTTAAATTCTCGTAAGCGTTTCATTATTACACACTTTTCATAAGCATAATACGAGGGATGTTTCCTAAATTCTGGGAATTGTGCTATAATTAAATTACGCAGAACTTATAGGCAATGTTATTGGTGCCAGACAAGTCTTGACATGTTTATGCAACTATCTAGTGCAATATTGTTCAGTCTGATTTAGGTGTTCGTCTGATATAGACGCGTTTTCATAGCACTGTTTTTGTAACAATGGAAGACGCAACAAAATCTCAAAGAGCAATAATTTTGTTTTTGTGGAAAGAAGGTGTGAAAACATCAGAAATTATTCAGCGTCTGCAAGGAGTATTTGGTGAGTCTGCAGAATCCAAAAGTACTGTTTATCGGTGTATCGATCGTTTTAAAACCGGTAGAACATCACTAGAAGACGATCCACGCAGTGGGCGCCCAAGAACGTCGGTAAATGAAAGAAACATTACTGCCGTCGAAGACCTACTGAAAGAGGACAGGCGAATGACTATTCGTTAAATTAGTGTGCGTTTAATTTCTCTGCTGCTCTTCGAGCTGCTTGAAACAGAAATGCCCCTTTTCCCGTGAGTTCGTGAAGAGTAACGAACTTCAATAAGGGATCCTGACTTCTCAGCACTTGGTTTGCTGTACCCAGGACGACTCGATCGTGCAAACACTCCAAGCTTAATAATCCCCGACCTCCGAGATGACGAGGGAGGTATATGCGTTGCACAGAGGAGTTCGGATGAAGACTGCGGTTGATATTCATAATTTTTCTGGTCTTCCTGTCAAGAATCTTGAGATCATCGACTTTCCATTTCATAACACCAAATGTATATGAAAGGACTGGAACAGCAAGTATATTTGTAGCTTCTACCTTGTTCTTGCCTGACAGACAGGATCTCCATATCTGTCGAAGGCGCGCTAAATACCTGCTGCGAAGGGTCTGACGAACATGGAGTACATCCTGGACGTCCCTGTCACTATTATTATTATTATTATTATTATTATTATTATTATTAAATAATATCAAGCTAATTTATACTATTTTATAACAAATTTTAATTCCATAACAAAAACATAACCTTACTTAATTATGTTTATCATTATTTTTCATACTCTATTTTATCAAAACTTATATTTACTCACTTATCTTAAATAAATTTAAGTTGCTAAATAATTTTTGTTTATACAGCAACGCTTACAACACTAGTTAATTTAAAAAACAAATACTTCTATAATATCAACTATCAAATATCAAAATGGCGAACATGTGGCTTTCAGAACTGGTAGCGTGTCGCACGAAAACTCTTTGATGTTTACCGCCAAGTAACGGGAACGAGCAACATGTCGCACGGCTCCCATCAGACCGCTGCACATTGGTAGCATGCGACATGTCGAACGGTCGCATGCTACCATGTTGCCTCGATGTAGACGCGCCATTACGTGTTGCTTTGCCCTCTTGTTCCTCGTTAGCACGCATCTCAGGTACTTCATACTCTTCACTTCTTCGATTTATCTTCCTGGCCATTCCCATCTTACTTTCTTTCTCCAATAGAGAAGCATAAAAGTAGGGTGACCATTTTCTTAAGAAGGCAATGCGGGACGGAGCAAAAAAAAGGTCTTCATCTCCCAAATCCAAGTGAAGAGCAAAAAAAAAAGTCCTCACCTCCCAAATCCAAGTGAAGAGCAAAAAAAAAGTCTTCACCTCCCAAATCCAAGTGAAGAGCAAAAAAAAAGGTCCTCATCTCCCAAATCCAAGTGAAGAGCAAAAAATGGTCCTCACCTCCCAAATCCAAGTGAAGTGCAAAAAAAAAGGTCCTCATCTCCCAAAATCCAAGTGAAGAGCAAAAACAAAAAAGGTCTTCACCTCCCAAATCCAAGTGAAGAGCAAAAAAAAAGGTCCTCACCTCCCAAATCCAAAATGCGGGACAATGCGGGACAAAATGTTAAAATGCGGGACTTTTGCGGGACGCATCTTAATGCGGGACGAATGGTCACCCTACATAAAAGTAGAGTGCAAAGTATGGAAATGAGGTTCCTTAGAAAGATCCAAGGTAAAACTAAAATGGACCGCTCTAGGAATGATACTTTTAGGAAAGATCTGAATACAAAAGCTGTAACAATCACCATACAAGAGGGACAACGACGGTTTGGTCATATGCAAAGAATGGGAGATCACAGAATGAATAGACGCATACTTGAAGCCAGACCTTCAGGCAAAAGGGAACGAGAAAAACCAAGAAAAACATGGAGTGAAGAAAGAACTGAGGTGATAGCAGATAGAGGGCTAACATAGAACGAAACCCAAAATTGTCCCAGAACAGGAAGCATGTTTTTATTTTATATATTTTAATAATACTTTAAGCTTTAAGGGGATAACAACATTTTTTTCATATTTTTAATTTACGACCAAGCCTTTGGAACCCAACCTGTTTATAAGTCGGAGAATAGCTGTATTACAGACATACTGACAGATCTCTATTTTTAGCTTGTCTTATATTTGATTTAAATTCATCTCTTACAAACTCAATATAGAAAACTTTTACAATAACATAATTTTCCAAAATAGGTTCTATATTTGTACGTAAAAATAATAAACAAAACTTTACAGCCACTAAAACCAAAGTAGGCGCCAATTTATCAAAAAACAAAATATACAAACAACAAACAAATAAAATTAGCATTAATTTGACGGTTAAGTGACGTGTGACGTTCGAAATGTTACGATTGGTGAGCAATAAAATATTTAAAACAATTCAGCAGGGGGCCGGTACCGTTTCACGCGGTGAACTTCTGAAGCCGACCTTCGGTTATCCTCTCCACATATCCAAGGCTGGAATAATCAAACATCCAAAGGGTCATAATGAAACAGATGAAGAATTCGATGACAGGTAACAAAGATACTGTTGTTACCTTTTTGCACTAACAAACATATGTAATTGTAAAAATGTTTTAAACCCGACGCGCCGCCTGACATTAGACGGCCGGCACGAGTAGTGCCGCCCTGGCCCCTATACCAGAGCGCCGCCCCGGAGCTTTTTTGAGTGGCAGGGCGCTGCCCTGGTAATACATAGGTATAATAATAACATAAAAAAAAAAACATTTTTTTTTATCTTACGTTTAGTAGCAAAACAATAGCGAAATTGTTTATCCATATTCAAAATAGTAATTCAATTAAAAAAATAACATTTAAAATAAATATTATTATAAGGTTAAACCCTACATGTTGGGCTGAAAGACATATTTCACTTACAGCCATTAAATTGTGGTTTTTAGATATAATGAAAGCTCTTTCTGAATTAAGCTTAAAAAGTGAAAAAAAAAGAAGAAAGAGACAATACTTCAAATCTTATAAAAGGTATGAATAATTTAGAATGTGTATTTTAATGTGCAATTTTATCAAAAATATTAGGAGAAATAAATTTATCTTCAAAATTATTACAAACTAAAACTATAGATTTGAGAATTGCAACAACTTCCTTAGAAACAATCAATAAAAATCTGAAAAAATACAGAAATATGTAGTTTTCTGCGAAAGATGGCGCAATTCAAATGGCAGCCAAGTGGAATATCAGCTCCACTTTTGTTTGGAAAAGACAAAAAATTGTAAAAAAGAACTTTGTTGAATTGGCAACAGATCATCGGTTTCATAACGGGGATGATTTTTTTAGAGTAACTGTATTTAATGCAGTTCTCGATATTGTTATCAATCAAATTAATAATAGATTCAGAGGGATGAACGACGTTGTAAATTTGTTTTTATTCATGTCACCTCGAAATTTAACCTTGAGTACTGCCGAAATCTTACAAAAAAAAATTACAAAGTGATAATGAGGAAATCTCTAAAATATCAACAATGAAAGAATTTGCCGAACTTTTAATAATTAAATAATAAGTCGGTCAGTTTTCCAGACGTAGTTATTGCAATTTTATTATTTTTAACACTCCTGTCACTGTGGCAACGGCAGAGCGTTCTTTTTCCAAATTAAAAATAATAAAAAACTATCTACGAAATTCTACGAGAGAAGAACGCTTACATAATTTATAGTTGTTAAGCATTGAGGCTGAAATTACTTAAGAAATTGGCATTCAAGACTTAATTAGAGATTTTGCTAATTTAAAATCCAGAAAGAAAGATTTAATATTTTAAATTGATTTATTTATTTATATCTAGTTTTGGTTTGTTTTGTCTGTTTTGTTCATTTGTTTGATATTATTGTTTTTCTTTTATATTCATAATAAAATGTGTATTATAAAGTAAAATGATTCTTTGTGTAAGAAGAATCCAAGGTTAAATTGCTTCAAAATTATGGGACGCTAGATCACATAAGGTTGGGGTGGCCGATCTAATTTTTTTGCGGGGGGGGGGGGGAATTTGTAGTTCCGCCACTGAATGAATGTGACAGTTGTCATTGTTAAGGCCTCGCTAAACGCCTTCGCACGTATTACGTGGCAACGACTTGCGTCAGGTTAGGTTAGGTTAGGTGAGCGGACGTAAGCGACCTGCCACTTTTCTTAGGACTACACCCCTGAGTGTTCGGAAGGAGAATGAAATTAGAATTACTTTTTATTTTTACATCTAGGCATATATCCATTTAACCAGAGAAGGGGAGTCGGAGTTGGAGTCGTGAGTCGGAAAAACTATCGACTTCCGACTCTTTAATTTAATTTTTATAAAGGATGATAACAAACCGGAAACGAAAACAAATTGTTTTCTTTTTTCTTCAAGACTGAAAACGAAATTGGAAATATTGATATACGATGAGGCAGTAAAGATTTTTTGTTATTATACATAAAGTCTGTTTCTTTGGTTTAGGCGGAACTAGATTTTCAATTCTAGTTACTTTCATAGGTTAAGTGAGGCTTTTGATAATTTTGTTTAGCAAAAGCCCACTTCAAACCATAAAAGGAGAGCTCATGACAACTTTCAAAAATGAAAATTCTAGTTAGTTCCGCCTAAACGTTTGGAATAGCCTATATCTATCTTATCCTGTATGCTGTTTATTATATAGGTAATTTCTTTAGTTTAGGCGGCACTAACTGGAATTTTCATTTTTGTAAGTTGTCATGAGTTCTTCTTTTATGGTTTGAAGTAGGCTTTTGCTAAACAAAATTATCAAAAGCTTCACTTAATCTGTAAAAGTAACTAGAACTGAAAATCTAGTTCCACCTAAACCAAAGAAACAGACTTTAGTCACAAAAACAGAGCTTGGCTAGGTTATTTATTTTTTCATGTTGGCATTTATTATTAAGTAACAGTTATTAGAAAAATAAAATAAATAATACATTTTTAAATTTTTGGAAAATGTAAGAATTTAAGAAATGAGAAATTTGTATTATAATGACACATGTAATCAAAATTGAATGAAAATGACATTTTATAATAATATTAACTTTAATCTAAAAATGTTTGTTGTAAGTATGAGTTTCATAGCTTAACCAAAATAGTCAAAAGCTCGAATCAAACTATAAAAGTTACTAGACTGCAAAATCTAGTTCCGCCTAAAGGTTTGGAATAGCCCAGCGTTTCCCAAATTTTTTTTCCGTGACCCGGTAATTTTCACACTTTTTCTTCGTGACCAACTAAAATTTTTCCGCCTGTAATAGGCCATAGGTAAGCTAAAACATATGGATGTCCATACAGTTTTCATTTATTTACATAATAATTATAATAAAAATTCAGCTGTGGCCACCACAGGACCGACCGCCATCACAAAGTACTTATATAAAATACCTACATTTTAGCAGCAGAGTAGAAGTAACTTGGCCTAATATTTTCTAACAGATATTATTTAACATAACCATGGAAACATTACATATAAGTATGAAAAAATAGATACTTTGACGAAATTTTTTCGTTTTATCAAAAAAGTCTCAAATAAAAGTTGTTAGTTATTGCTTTTGTAGCAACTTGTGTGAAATATATTTTTTCTAAATATTTTTCTGTTGTTAAATATTCGCAAAAATCTTAAAATCGACACGAGTAAACTACTATTTTTAGTCAACCGATTTTTACCAAAAATTGATCAACTAGTGCCATTGATGTCAAAAGCTTAAATATGAAGTTTCATCAAAATACTTTTAGTCGAATGTACACAGACAGACAAACGGACAGACGGACAGACAGACACACAGACCAACAGACATCATGCTAAAAATAGTCAAAACGTTATGTAGGGACCTCAATTCGTGAAGATCCATCGAAATCTCGAAATGTCAAAATCGGTATGATCACAATACCTCCCTTATAACGGGTGATTTTTTTAGAGGTATAGAACTTTAAATTGCAATAAAACAACGATGGATTATTCGATTGACATGAATTTTTTTTTATTCGAAAGATAATCTTGTGGCATTACATTAAATCATACCAACAAGACGGCGCAACATGTCACACAGCTCGTGCCACAATCGATTTATTGAAAGACACGTTTGGTGACCGCCTAATTTCACGTTTTGGACCTGTGAATTGGCCTCCAAGATCTTGTGATTTAACACCGCTGGACTACTTTCTGTGGGGCTATGTAAAGTCATTGGTCTATGCGGATAAGCCACAAACGCTTGACCATTTGGAAGACAACATTCGCCGTGTTATTGCCGATATACGGCCACAAATGTTGGAAAAAGTCATCGAAAATTGGACGTCCAGATTGGACTACATCCGAGCCAGCCGTGGCGGTCATATGCCAGAAATCATATTTAAAATGTAATGCCACAAGATTATCTTTCGAATAAAAAAAAATTCGTGTCAATCGAATAATCCATCGTTGTTTTATTGCAATTTAAAGTTCTATACCTCTAAAAAAAACACCCATTATATGTTGGCGGTCGGTAAAAAGCATTGACCGCAAAAATTTGTAGAAATTAAACAAAAATTATTAATGAGAACCAATAAATAGGGTGGCGCGAAGGCGTAATCGATGTTTCTCGGTCCGTATTCTAGTGTTACTTAAAAAAAAACCCTAGGTTTCGCGAGTTTTTATGTGACCCGGCATTTCGTTTACCGCGACCCACCATTTGGGAAACCCTGGAATAGCCTATATATTGCGTTCACTTTTGTAAGGACAAACTAAATCTAGTTATTTTGGTTACTTTATAGTGTGTTAAATCAGTAATATACTGAGGCCCGGTTTTTCCACCTTCAGATAAAGTTCCAGGTAACTATCTGACAGATAAGGTTATTTGTAACTTCATCTGCTGAGTAAATGTCATCCCTTCTTTCTATACAAATGTATCTATCGGATAGTTATCTAACGGATAATGAGACTGACGTATTGGATTCACTGACTGGTATTGACATTTATTCAGCAGATGAAGTTATAAATAACCTTATCTGTCAGATAGTTACCTGGAACTTTAACTGAAGCTGGAAAGACCGGGCCTAAATGTCATTTAAAAATATTCCTTACGCTGTAAACTTACATTTTGGAAGGAAAAGTATTTTTGGTCAGCACTGGTTACCGAATAATTAGCCAATTCCTGCCCCAATAAATCAATTTTGTCTTCTAAGCCCCCCCACAAGAAAAAATCCTGGGTGCGCGCCTTCTCCTGAATATACATAGATTGAATATATGGTCACTAAACCTCGGGCTGTCACTCCAATAAAGATTTGAAATAGACTTTAAAAATTGTTAATGAAAAAATTGTGTTCAAATATTTTGATTTGAATTCCTAAAACGTGTTTAATTAAATTTTTTTATAGAATTTTTGGAAATTGGAAATGCGACATGTTTAAAGTCACGTATGCCAAATGGTATTGAACTTATTTTTTATTTTAGCAATATCAAATTAATTAGTAAAAGATTGTGCATAAATATAAATACAGTGTCTTATCTCCAAAAAATTAAAATTAAAATACTTGAGTATGTCTCATGCCTCATATTATGTCATTCTGTTATCTATCACATGTGTACGGCGTGTGTCGTAAATGCACTATGATTAATTATTGATAAGAAAGATAACCAGAAACTCCTATATAACAGTTTTCGTAAAAAAAATTCTTACAGGTTTTATAATGGAAAATTTGTGGAAAAACTTTTTTACTGGTTTAATGAATTTAAAGACTGTTATGATTTATGAAAAGTACATCAGTGGCGTACTACTTTTTTACAATCACATATCTTGATTTTTTCTGTCTGTTTCCTAAATATTAAATCACCTTAACGAGTGATAGGGGAGAGTTCATCAGTACCGATCATGGGACATTATCGATCAGGGGACAATACCGATCAGTAGAATTTTTCAATGTTCCGCGCTGGGTTCGGATATTACACTCTGTTCTTTTTACTCTAGGTGCATTCGACATAACTGTCCAGTGTTAACTCTGTGTCGTGCAAGTCTTTTGTCACGTGACCACTGTGCACACTGTGCAAGAAAGTCAATGACGAACGCTTTGTTCAGATTGTGCAGTTATTCTTGTTACGGCTCATTTACATTTAGATACAAGTATGAGGACTTGCATGAGATACAAGTATGAGCTCATACAAGTATGATCATACAAGTCAACATACACATGTCAATATACAAATCTAAAATCATTTCATTTTTGTGCTCTGTTTACATTTGCATACACGCATACACTCGCAAAAAATGTCTAGTGATGACGAGGAGAGTTTTTTGTATTTAAGTACATGTGCATTACTTCTGTCAAAATCACGAAAAAGAAAGCGTAGATGGTGGCAGCGATATTTTTTATCTCGACGAGAAACCCATGGGCCCTACTCAATGTTGATTAATGAACTGACTTTAGAAGATGGTTCATGCTTCAGAAATTATGTGAGAATGTGTGTCGCTGATATTTGAACTCACGTTGGTGGCTCCATTAATTACTAAAAGTGATACAATATTTCGAGAAGCTATATCACCTGCAGATCAACTGGCTGTTACATTGCGGTTCTTGGCAACTGGTGACTCATATGCATCACTGATGTACGCACCTAAGATTTCTACTTTAGATAGCTCTCGACTATACTGACTTTTAGTTGTGCCATTTAGTCTATACATTTTTAGCCATGCAACTTAACACCTCAGAAATGTTATCATAAATATCTTTTCTTTTACTCTTCGACTTTACATCCCATATATTACTGGCTATGATTTTCCCAATTAATAACAGAGTTTTATTCTTATTCTACAAAGACATATTTAACTTGTAAAAAAAAAAAAAAACTATTGAAAATAATCAAATGTGAGATATCTTTTAAAACATAACCTAACTTTCCAGCAGGTTGTCAGCTCATACAAGTCAAGTATATGGAAAAGTCTGCTAATACAGAAAGTATGAGCAAATGTCAATGGATTTGACAAATTATACAAATTGTATGAGCTCATGTATGAGGTGATGTATCGCGACAAGTCAATTTGACTTGTATCGCATACAAGTCCTCATACTTGTATCTAAATGTAAATGAGCCTTTAGCCTAACTTTTTTTTTTTTTTTGTAAACAAGTGAATTATGTTTGTTTGATTACATGAACTCCTGCTACTTGTTTTGTACGATAATATAAAAATGACGCATGAATATTTTGGGAAGCTTTTAAGTAATATAAAAAAATAATTTGATGAGGAAGACCATAAAGAAAAATTTTCCAAACCAGAAAATATTTTGGAAAAAGTACTGTTCCAAACATGAATACAAATCAATTTAAAGTACATTTCCGCTTGTATCCAAAAAAATTTGAGTCTTTTTGAGCGTATTTACATGTTTCATCGTAAGGTTCATGTCTGTACTATTTATTTTGCAAATGCTGCAAGCATAAACAATGATATCTTGATTGTTTTCACTCATATTGTTTTGTAGAAATAATAACTTATATTTTTACTGCGAAAAACACTATTGCACAGACTGCCGCACGATCTGAACTTGTGACGACTGTGCAACACAAACTGCACTGCACGACATTTCCCGAACGATCTTCGTGCAGCGCAGAGCACACAGAAACTTTATGCCGAACCTTTCTTGTGTAAATTGTAGTGTCAGCTTGACAGTTATACTGTCAGAGTGACATTTAATATAATTATGTATGTTTAGTAAACTATGCTATTGCAGACACCTTTATTTTGGACGTTTGCCATTGCTGATAGTACTAGGCTAGAATAGTACAATATAATGAGTATTAGTATCAAAAAGATATAATACTTCAAGAGTAATAATAAAATTCGGACGTTTCGGAAACTGCTCAACAATCTGTTTCCGTCTTCAGCGATCACGAGAAGTGATATTCATCACTTCTCGTGATCGCTGAAGACGGAAACAGATTGTTGAGCAGTTTCCGAAACGTCCGAATTTTATTATTACTCTTGAAGTATTATATCTTTTTGATACTAATACTCATTATATTGTACTATTCTAGCCTAGTACTATCAGCAATGGCAAACGTCCAAAATAAAGGTGTCTGCATTAATATTGGACCATTGCAAAATAATTTCAAAGATATTATAAACTATGCTAGTTACAAAAGAAGGCTCATTCATAGATAGTTGTCATGTAGTTGCTTTTGATTAATAAATTAAAATATAATACAAAGTATTTATAATAATTAATAATAAATACTTATTGAACATAAATTATGCAGAATGTGTAGATTATTAGCTTATGCCCAACGCACCTTCTGTGTGCTCCGAAATCTTTCTGGATTAAATAGTGCTTGTCCCATAGCGTTTGAAAATAGAATTTTCGAGTGCTACGAGCGCGCTCTACGAGTATCACCTCGAAAAGTTGAACTCGTAGTTCACGCATGCAATTTGACATTAATATGATTAATTTATAATTTCATTGGACGTCAGTTTGATTGCTATGAAATCTCCAAATTAGCTAGGCACCAAATGATAACCATTAATTCATTTTCCACTGAACGAACATTGATAGTACCTAGGGCACGAACTAGAACACCGTTCCGGTTTGCTCCAATACATTTCGAGCCCTGGCAATATCAATAAATAACCGTGCTGCATGTATTTTAGCCAACAAGTCTTTGAAGGTATTTGCTTGTATCCAAAAATGCATTTTAAATTGTCCTTCAGCCATATTGGGCACAGTGTTTTTCGCAAAATTTTTTCTAAATGCTGATTTTCCTTCCTCATCAAAATATACATTTTTACAAAATTCAATAACAGGGATAATTTGAGGAAAATTCAACAAAAGGTGCGTTCGACATAAGCTAATAATCTACACATTCTGCGTAATTTACACAAGAAGCGTTTGTCATAAAGTTTCTGTGTGCTTTGTGTTGCACGAAGATCGTTTGGCATATACTGTGCAGTGCAGTTTGTGTTGCACAATCGTCACAAGTTCAGATCGTACGGCAGTCTGTCCAATAGTGTTTTTCGCGGTATAAATACAAAGTTATTATTTCTACAAAACAATATGAGTGAAAACAATCAAGATATCATTGTTTATGCCTGCAGCATTTGCAAAATAAATAGTACAGACATGAACCTCATGATGGAACATGTAAATACACTCAAAATTCCTTTTCCATAGTTTGATCAGCAATTATGCGTTACCAAATTATTTTAAAATTGTATAATGAAAATTAAAATAGTCCCCTTTCTCATTGTCATCTGTTTTATCTCATCCAACACTTCAAATCTGCACTCTTCTCATGAATTTTCTCGAAAATATTAACCAGAATCTTTAAAATAAAGTAAATGTACATTGAAGCTATGTGCTGGCGGAATGGTAAAACCTAAGCCAAAATACAATAAGAAGAAGAAGAAAAATAGCTACAGTCTATAATTCTTTGATTTTTAAATCTACCTTGGCAATTAAAAAGTTTTATTTTAAATAATCCACAAAAAAAAGATAAGCTATTGTTAATATTTGGCTAGTCATCTTTCCATGACTTTATGAAATTGTTTGTTTATTAAAGAACACGCGTCTTTCTAATTCAAACATTTACATTTTTTATATAATATAGTGTTTAACACAGTTCACAACCTCATTAAAATATTTTTTCCTTACTTTTTTGTTTAAATATATTTTTATCAATTCTGATAAATCTTTACTAGTAATTTTAATGTGACTGATTAAGATAGGTCAATCAAATTAGAAAAAATAGGAAGTAATTTAGTCTAAAATATTCTAGAGTACGCAATTTTTTTTTTATATCCGTGTATACAGGGTGTATCAAGATAGATGAATCATGATATTTCTCAAAAACGCGACCTATGAGCAGGATATAAATAAAATTTTGATGTATTTTGACGTATGTCGTGTTGGGTATATTTGAATAGCTTTTTTGAAAATAAACAACTTGTACAAAAATATTTTTTTTAATATCTTTAACGGTTTACGTAAAATTGTGCTCCTTATAAAGACTTGAAAGTAAACTATTTTTATTTACAAGTGTTCGAAGTATCTATCATTTTGGTTTAAATGCTTTCTGATCCTTACTCTTGAGATATTTCTAGCCCGGAACATGGTTGATTAGTTAAAAAATGTTGGCGCACAGCAACAAAGGCTATTTGCACCTAAAGCAGCCCATTTAAATGACTACATTACATATTAAAAACAATGAATTAAACAAGAAATAAATAAGTAAAATCAATAAAAATACACCTACTCAATAAAAGAAGTCTAGCACGGACAGTGGAGCACCCAAGTTTGGGTGGGGGGTGGAAGACAAAATTATTGAAATTAATGATCTAAACGAAAAAGGTACTCACTTCTAAAATACAAGTAACGACCTAAAACAGAAAGGTCCTCATCTATATTTTGAATAGATATATTTACCTAAGACGATGGTGATACAATTTTCTAGTGTTTTTATTTCCTTCTTTTTTAGAGGGAGGCCGACCCCCCCCCCGTGCTCCACTGAGCACGGACATAGCTCGGAGTACAATACAAATAAAAGTGATTATAAATGTTTCACTTTCAAGTACTTTCAAGTACTTTCAAGTTGAACTTTCAAGTAGGAATCACTTGAAAATGAAATATTTTTTGTTTTTTATTATTTTTATTATGCTTTGAGCTACAGACAGATTTCGTTCAATATCAAAAGAAATCAAGCTTTTGATATTTCTGTTTGGTTGGCTTGATTTTCGTTTTTGGATTTCTTTTGATATTTCTATTTGGTTGATTCCTTTCCATTATTCCTCATTTGATAATACTCTGAATCCAGAACATAAATATTCTACGGTTCCATGACAACTGGGGCCGTAAAACAATTCGGGCCGTTCACAATTGGGGCTTTTCACAACTGGGGCCATTAACAACTGGGGCGATGGACAATTCGGGCCGTACACAATTGGGGCTTTGCACAACTGGGGCCATTAACAACTGGGGCGATGGACAATTCGGGCCGTTCACAATTGGGGCTTTTGACAACTGGGGCCATAACTACATATAAGAGCTAAAGTCTTCTTTTCTTTAAAATAAAAATTAATTATTTTACAAGTTGGCATAAATTAAATTGCGTGCTCTTTAGAAAAAAAAAAAATTAATGGTTTGATTAAGTACATTTTGGTGGGAATTAGAATAAATAAAAAAAAAAATATTTTATGGGTTGGCTTAAGGAAATTTTCGTGTTTGACCCTTTGTAATTAAGAGCCGATTCATTTTCATTCCCAGATATATTCTGCGGCATCCAATATACTTAGGCCGGCAGTGTTTATAAATTTTCAGACCAGAAAAATTGAATGTTTGACTCAACGAGAAACGATAGTTATCCCGCTACTTATCCGACGTTTGTAAAAGCGACCCTTAGTAGCATAGGAAATTACCGCGAAATAAAAAAAAGTGTACCTCCAAGGTTCCCATACGTATATAAGAACAAATTTTGCAATTGAGTTAACAGACTGTAAAGTCTATTTATAATCTTGATCTGACATAAATTTTCAGACATAAAAACAATATTATCTATGTGCAATCTATATTTATCAAATAAGTATAAAATTAGCGATTAAATTATTTCTATTCATATTAAGATCGATTCGATCAAATCAAAATTTGTTCTGTCTATCGTACGGATTTTATCTAAAATAATAGTAAAAAAATATCTCTCTCAAATATATCTTAGTACTTATAACACTAGAGATGGACAGATAATAAATATCTTAAGTAATTTAAAACTTAGGAATGTTAATCAAAATTTTTTAACTTCGATAATAATTAATACCAGTGAAATCACGCATGATATTGATGGTATATTTTGCGTTGCATAAAAATTATTTAGCGTACAAAGTGCAAAGTCATCAATGCTTTTAATCAGCAAATAAATACTATTGCGTAAATTTTATCAATAAACTATTTAATATATTAGAGGAAAACTCAATATCTGTACATATTATCGTCGGTCAAAAAAATTTCGTGCAAGAACCGAATAGATTTTTTTAGTGAAAATGTTTCTTAATATAGAACAATAAAGAATCATTTTATTATATTTCAAAATAACTACATAAATGTAAACTTAAATGCCTAATTGAAAAAAAAATGATGTGAAGTGTGAATCTTCACACATTTCATAGTTTTGCGTGTAAGAAGCCAACATAATATTTGATATCTAGGAATATTTATTCTATAGGGATTTGCAGCTAAGCACCCTACCATCTGGTGAGCGTTTCATGAACTTGTGTACATCAGATAACATTTCGTTTTGTGTATTGGTTTTGTATGAAGTTTGTTTTTATTATAATCATTGAAAAATGTATAATACATATTGTTGTGTGCCTATGTGCAATTCATTGAAAAGAAGAAACCCGGAAATATCGTTTCATTTGTTTCCACTAATATCAGACACCGTACGGTTCGAAACAAAATTGGGAAAGCAAGAGGTTAGGAATCGACGCGATGTTTAGATAAACAATTTAAAAATTGGAAAAAAAGTGAGCCCTTATATCAAAGTTTGCTCATTACATTTTAATGACAATGACTACAAAAAATATTTTCAATTTTGTATTTATTATCGCATATCTTGAAAATTCCTGTTGTTGTGTATGGGTTTGTAATGCACAAGTTTGTAGGCATAATGCATAAATCTTTATGAACTCTCTGTTTTTTTTCAGTGACTCCAAACAATATTATATGCCCAGCATTGTAGATTTCTACTCCTTGGTAAACAACACGGAAATTATTATTTCCCCCAATATAGTTAAAATAATCGACAATGGAAAACCGCCATAACTTAAAACCAGATCACAAAATGTAGTATTTTAGATGTTTACAAGTAATGTCACTTCACAAAATCAGAAAATCCCAAACAATTATTTATTTTTTGTCGTTTTTTGATACACTTTTCGCTATTATTTACTAATAAATGTCAAGTGGTATCTGATTTAGAATGGTTTCAAAAAAATCCGCGTGGCGCTACAATCTTAAAATTTTTCCCCTATAATCACATCAAAATCAACAGTTTTTTGATAATCACTTTTATTCGTTATTCGAGTACTAAGAACTTCCATTTAATTTTTTTAAACAAAATTTAAATAATTTCCCAATAATCCCAGAATTTTTTTTTCTTCTGCTTTTGTTTCATTTTCAAGTCTTAATTATATTAATAAGAAATATATTGACAAATAGCTTAAATTTTTTAATTTCAGAAACATGTCTCACCATCAGGGTTGCTAGATTTCAAATTAAGTACCGCGGGACATGAATGAAAAAAATTACGGCGATTTTTCTCATGAAATTTTTTTCACAATTAACGATTTTGACATCATTTTTAATTTCTTAACTTCATTTGGACCATTTAAAAATGTATCAAAAAAAAACAAATAATTGAGTTAAATTTTTATTTATACTATTTATCCCATCTTTTATCACACGGTAATTGCTTTTCAATACCAGTTATATTTGCCATAAATCTTTTTAGGAATATGTATTCTTCAAGTCTTGATCTACTTCTATTTTAAACGAGTTAGTGATTTCTACGATATCTTGAAATGCTGCAAAGATTAGTTAGAGAGAATTTTATATTTGTGGTCATTGAAATCAAATCATTTCTCTATATATTTTATAGCTGTATCAAATGATGATGAAGCATCTAAGTTACTATTTTTGATAATTTAATGAACATTTGCTCCATAGCAGCATTCATCTAATGCTCAATCAAGGACTACCTTACATTATTCATAATTGAATATCCTTCAACAATCTTAACATTACTACCTTAGAGGTTTTTTAGCGCTGGTTGAATTATTGAACATACATTATTTACAAATTTTACATATTATTATATATTAATTCATACATATTAGGAAAGGAATACTTTTCATAACAGCATCCATCAGTGTTTATGGCATTATTTTATTATTTTACAATCAAAATCTGTTAATTTTTTACCTGCGGGACATTTAAATGTTTATGCGGGACGTGAGACAAAACACTCTTGTGCGGGACTGTCCCGCACATTGCGGGAATACTGGTATCCCTGCTCACTATTAACAATGTGATATTTGATTTATAAGTACTTCATTAATATAAATGATTTATTTCTCTTTGATACCATAAAAACAAAAATCTAAAGTAATACAAATAATAGGTTGAATCACAACGTATAATGGTATGTATAATAAAATAACTGAACACTTAACACTACGGTCTATACTGTTGAGGGTATTTTTTTAAATAAAAAATAGCGACATACATGTTCAACTTTCAACATTTCTGAGCATGCTTATACTTTACACTGTGATAAATTTGATATTATCAATCTTTGATGTATAGTGTAAACAGCGTTGCCGGATTATTATTTTACCAAATCTGGATTTTTAACAAATAAATTTACTAAAATCGGGATTAATGCGCAAAAAGCGGGACAACCTAATAACATGTACAGTTAATTATTTCTAAATGTTTATTTATCTTAAAGCAATTGTTTTAATCTAAATACTGATAGTGAACAATATCTTTTTCAGAAACTCGCCTATTTGTATTTGGCTGACGATTTTACTTTAGAAAGAGTTTCTTTCTGGTTCTTAATATATTGATAAAATTCAGCACATGAGTACTGCATGTTGAATTGAACAAGTAATTCCGATTTTATCAACTCAATAGAAGGCCTGTTTCTTGCTTCTGGCCATTTTAAATTCATTTGACAAAATACTCGTTCGGGATAGCAATTAGATGTTGGTATGCTTATAATAAATTAAATTAATTTGTAAATATTTTTAGTGGCTTTTGCCGGGAATAGCTTAAATAACCGCTGCCATTTTGTGCAGCTAATTTTTCGCAATCACGTCAATAGATGGTTTTATCAAGTTGAATTTTTCATAAATCAGGTCCATATCTACTTCATCAAATATCAATGTGCAAATCCGTGCAAATTCCTGTACGGCACGCCGACATTACGTACACACGCATCCATCGCATGTTTTGACCTTACTTCAACGATTTTTTTATTTTGGAATAATTCGTGAATTTAGCTGTCCCGCGCGGGACAATCTATTCTTGTTCATAAAGCGGGACGTCTGGCAACGCTGAGTGTAAAATACTTTATGATTCTGCGTGAAATGCTCTAATTTATTATTCTAAAATAATTGATACGTCACTATAAAACTCCGCTGTTTTACACCCACAAACTTTGTAATACACAAACTATTACGTTTAAAAATAGGAAATTGCTCAATATACGATATCGGTACATGATAGGTATATGCTCTCGCGGATTTTTTTTAGGTTTAGTTAAGATCTACATTTTTGTCTATATTATGTCAATATATCTCTTAAGGTGTAGCCTACGTAAACAATTCAAACTGCACGGAGAGTGCGAAACTGATGGTTTAGCCCCCATAATGCCCCTTAGAGGGGACATGGGTAAAGTTGGGAACCTCACTAAAAAATTTGTCGAATTATTTTACCCCCCTATACTAAATTTGGTGAAAATTAGTCTATCCGTTTGGCTTTATATAGAGAACAGACAAACAAACAAAGAAATTCATCATTTTTGTGTATAAAGAATACGACGGACTTAGGCATGTTTACACACGACCGGCCTGACTTCTATCCCGTTTACAACAAACACTAATCCTGATCTTCGTTCCAGAATGGAATGCTACTTCGCCCGTCGCGATATTGATGGGTGGGAACTTCGCCAAGGTTTAAACAACTTAGCAGGTATGGATCTTGTACCAGAACCTCGTATTCTCATCCAAGCTTTATATGCTTGCCGTCGCCTGAACGACTATTCAGCCACAACTCGCATGCTGGAAATGGTAAAATTCAAGTGCGGACCTAAAGTGAAGACCATCTATCCTTATATCATTCAAGAATTAAAACCGGCGTTGGACGAACTTGGTATAAGTACTCCTGAAGAACTGGGTTATGATGAACCAGAATTAGCTTTATATAATGTACATGAAATGGATTAAATAATGTTATACTAATGTAAATTTTAAACTCGATGTGTTGCTGTAAATAAAAATATTTGATTCATATTGGTGAAGTAAATTGTTACTGAAAATATTTTCTTCTGTTCTCAACATTCTAGATTCTAAAACATAAAACTAATGCTTTGTAACCTCTTGTATCTAAAACTGTCTGAATCTGTTATAAGAAACTGCCCAAATATGAGCTACAAATTGGACAAGTAGATGAGTTCAAATAAGGTTGTCTCGACTAAGAACATCTTGAACATAGGTAAAAGATTCTTAAATAAAATACTTGGTAGAGTTTAACATTTTTTTTTTACATTTTCATCTGTCATAATGGTTCACACATAACAGCAGTCAACATAAGGAATAAAAAAGTTTCTGTAACTTTATGAAGTGTACCATTCAAGAACATTCAAGACAAAGTGGAAGAAAAACGTTCTACAAATAGGTCCCATAAAATATGACTATTTACGCAACCTCACTAATAAGCTGAACGAAACCCTAAACAATGCAGAAGATCGAATGAAGTGGTGTATCATCGTACATCCAAGCAGAGCCGTAGCAATGTTTTCGGCGCCCTTGGCAAATAAAGTAAATTGTTAAAATTTACTTCTCCAAAAGGCAAGTGTAAAGCAAAAAAAAAGGTCGTCACGTCCCAAATTCAAGTGAAGAACAAAAAAAATGTTTTCACCCGCAATGGCGCCACTCATGAGACCCCGCGCCCTTATCAAACCTCGCACCCCTGGCAAATGCCCCGAAGCCACCCCGTTGCTACGGTGCTGCATCCAAGTTAATTTATGTAGCATAAGTTACGACTCTTCAGAAATCACGACATGAGAGGGAGAACGCATTTTACTCAGAACGACATTATGAAAATACAAAATTGGAACATCTGCAAGACGTTCAAATTTTTGTTGAGTTCAAATTCATATGAAGATAAATTAAGTTTCCATTACTGCGTCGTATGCTTTGCGTCGCTACGTCACGCTTTTTATTGGTTGATTTCATAGTTATTTATGTATCTAGGGAGTAAAATGATGGTTTAATCCCGGGAATGTAAGTAATGCCCAAGACGACTGAAGGAAGTCAAGAGTATTTTCATTTGAGGGATTAATGCAATTTACTCCCGAGATGTATACAAAACTTTACATAAGTCGGTACATAAAGTCGGTTTTACACCCGGTCTTGAGATAAATATCTTATTTTGGAGCAGATGATTGTCATCTTTAATTTAACAAAAAAAAAAAGCGCACTGCCTATAACGTGTGGAAACACACATGCGTTGCTTTTTGCAGCACTGCAACGTCGCAGTAAAAAAGATAGCAGAGTAGTTGTGGTTATGTAAACATACATAAACACAACAAAATATGTGTTGCCTTAAGAAACCGACACATTTTAAAAAAATAACTGACTACATATGGTAGCACAAACTAGAAATACAAATCTATAAAATGCGAAATCTATTAATGGTGGATCAAGTCATATCTCGTCTCCTGGTATTAAATTTATAAGAATTTCAAATAGAGTGGATGTGAAATTTAATACAGCAAATCTAAATAAAGTATGTTGTTTTTCGAAAGAAACAAAATGTGAATTACACCACTTTGACTTTGCCCTCTCATATATATGTAAGTATACTCAAACAAATAAATGCCTTGAATGACTGTATACGTCGCTGTCTTCATTTTGCAAGTACACTCAACTTCATAAATACGATCCCTCGCGGTTTCAGGTTATGTTCAAAAATTTGTACTGTAAATAGGTTCACTTTTGTAAGGACAAACTAGATCTGGTTATTTTGGTTACTTTTATAGAGTATTACTGCCTTAAATGGCATGTAAAAAAATTGCTTACATCATAAAACAGACTTCAGATTTGTTGGTTATGATCATTATAATTAAGATACGATTTTTCAATATGATACGATGTTCAAAGTATTGAAATCAAAACTTCCTCTTAGTTTGTTTTTACAAAAGTGAACACAATACAGTAATAATGAAATAACTATTATATATAATATCTAAACATGTATAATAAATATATCATTTAGATGGACTGTACTAGGAGCAAATAGCCATTGTTACTGTGTGTTAATATTTTTAACTAACTATAGGCGGTTTGTACGGGTTTTCCTTGGATTTCCACCGAATAAATATAATATTAATTATGTATATTCTTTATTAAAGTTATTGCGACTAGTTTAGGCGGTTTGTTTGGTTTAAGCGGAACTAGATTTTCAAATCTAGTAACTTTTACCGATTGGTTGAAGCTTTTAATCATTTTGTTTAAGAAAAGCCAACTTCAATATATAAAAAGTTAGCTAGTGACAACTTAAGAAAATTTAAATTTCATTTAGTACCGCTTAAAGGTTTGGAATAGCATATAAATAACTATTATACGAAATATTAATACAAAACAGTTAAATATAAATATGTACTAAAACGCAAATAATACATCAACTTTTGTACGAGTATACTAGTTAAGTACGATAGTGGCTGATAGACCAGGAGCTCATAACAGTTTATGGTCTCCGATTTCATACAGCATGCCTTTTGGAGGAGAGAATATTTATCCTGTGACAACAAAAAAGGGATGGTACTAAACCCCTGCAAGCTTTCCGGTTATTTGGAAAATAGCATTTCCACTTGCACAAAAATTTTGTGTTTTTCTCTGATTTAATAATGTTTGCCCTTTTATCAAAAGAAAATTAAAACAAATTTAAAGTCTTAAGAATTATAGGCATGGGATTCGCAGGGTCCCAAACGACTCAAACGGTCACGTGATCTTGTAATAAAAAAAATGATTTTCCACATTTTCATACAGCATGCCGATGAAAATAATTAAGTTTGTGTCTTAAAGCACCTATAAAAAAATTAACATGCGGCCCAAAGGTGGAAAATTTCGTAAAAATTTTGGGTGATTAAAATTTTCCACCCTTGGGCCAACGAGGGCCGCCTGCCAATTTTTTTATAGTGGTTCTATGACACAAACTTTAATAAAACCATATAACCGGAAAGCGGGCAGGGGTTTAGTACTCTCCTTTCTTTGTTGTCACAGGGTAAATATTCTCTCGTCCAAAAGGCATACTGTATGAAATCGGAGACCATAAACTGTCATGAGCTCCCGGTCTATGAGTGGTCAGACTGACACCTGTCTAAAAATTTTCAAATTAGTTCACATATTTTCCGGGGTTTTTGTTTGCTTAGGCAGACTATCCGGATATATTTTCTCTTGCCGCATTACTCAAGTTGTTTACACTACTAAGAAAAAGTTGCACATGCGCGTAAGATCTAGGAGTATATTTACATTAATAGACTGGGGTTTTCTTTAAAGCTTAAGAAATATGCGAATATTAAGTATTGCATCGAGTGTTTATTAAAAAATCGAAAATCGTGGCATAATCACAACCAGTCCGAAGCAAACCATTTGATGTAATTGTAACTTTGCTCTTTGCATTTATTTATTTAAGTTTTATTAATTTTATTTAAACTTATATTTAGATTTCAACCATTTCATGCAACACTTTAGAAAATACAAAAAATTGTACATTTTTTGACTTACCGCTTGGGTATCTCGATGACCCACCAAATAATCAAACTGGTCACCTGTCACGTCGGTCACCTGTCACTGACTGATTGTAGAGGTGAGATGTGCGATCCTCCGCCCCTCGCACAGGGACACCCTGTGCTCCGGATGCTGCTTTGTCCCAGCATCCGGGAAAACGCGCGTTTGGGGTCATCGCTTGGTCATTGGTCGTTGCCATATCAGCGAAGCTCTGCTGTAGTGGACACCTTTAACAGTGATTCCCAAAATGTTTTTTGCAAGCTTCATCGAAACACCTGTTGTTATTTAATTGGTTTATTTTTATTCTTTTCAAAGAACAGTTGGATTACAAGTTATACTCAATGATTTATGCGTTCTTTGGCAACGACGTTCCATTGTGAAAAATACTTTTATTGTACTTCATGGTCTATTTTTGCTGTCTATTTTTGCTACCATCTTGAATCTGGCTCAGTTGACAAATAGGTGTTGCGAGTCAAAATTATTTAATTTCTCTAAAAAACACATGCACCAAATGCAGCGGTGGCGAAAGTCAGGGGCGAAAGGGGCACAGGCCCCGGGCGCCACGCTGTTAGGGTTGCCAAAACTGAACAGTATTACTTATCAAAAAGCATCTTTAAAAACAATGTATTTTGTTAAGGCGCTAGCAGGTAAAAGTTGTTGTTTCGCGCGATCGCGCTACATAGAATTGCACTTTCGAGAAGCAAAGACTCCGTAAAACAACACCAGTTATCTTCAGGGGGTGACACTGGACTTCTGAATAGTGTTTGAATCGTGTACCTACTTTGTCACTGATGAAACGTATATTGTCGCTGATAATTTCAAGAAAATGTGTTAAATATGAACGGAAAACATGAATTTAATTCCACCCGCGCGCACAAATTTCATAACTTTGAAACTACTGAAACGAATTTAATAAAATACAGCTGAAAACCTGACCAGATGATGTATGTAGCTATACACAGAAAAAAATCAGCTGTGGCCACCACAGGACCGACCGCCATCGTAAAGTACTTATATAAAATATATTTATTTTACATCGGCCTATTTCTGCAACGAGGCACTTATATAAAATACATTCTAGCAGCGCAGTAGAAATAACTTGGCCTAATATTTTCTAACAGAAATATTATTTATCATGACCATGGAAACGTTACATATAAGTATGAAAAAATTGATTTACAGAAATTATTCGAAATTTTTCGTTTTATCAGAAACGTATCAAATAAAAGATATTAGTTATTGCTTTTATAGCAACTTTTGTTCAATAATTTTTTTCGAAATATTTTTCTGTTGTGAAATATTCACAAAAATCTTAAAATCGATACGAGTAAATTCCCATTTTTAGAGTAAACTGATTTTTACCAAAAGTTGATCAACTCGTGCCATTGATAGCAGAAGCTTAAATATGAAGTTTCATAAAAATCCTTTCAGCCGAATTTGCTCTACACGTGTACACAGACAGACGGACAGACGGACAGACGGACAGATGGACAGACAGACGGACAGACAGACGGACAGACAGACGGACAGACAGACGGACAGACATCATGCTAAGGGCTAAGCTATGCTAAGCTATGTAGGGACCTCAATTCGTGGAGATCCATCGAAATCTCAAAATGTCAAAATCGGTATGATCACAATACCTTACTTATATATGTTGATGGTCGGTAAAAACTCATGAAAATCAGTTCAGAAGTTCTCGACAGAAATTTTTAAATAATATTTCTTTATTTCTGTTGATATTGTTGTCCTTGAACAATTGAGATGGGGGGCACACATAACCCCAATCCCCTTCTTCGGTACGCCACTGCACATTTTATTAAAATGGCGCAATTTGGTTGTTTTTGCCCCGGGCGCCAAAAGGGCTTGTGCCGGCTCTGACCAATTGGCATACCATTATCAACAGTGCGGTATTTTTCGACGAAGATTTCTGCTATAAACAATCATATTGAAAAAAAGTTGACGTATTATTTAAACAAACGACTGAATTTGGCATGCTTGTACAACTCTTTGACTCACAAGAAAAAATATAGAGAGTTCAAAAACACACATCGAGGGATAAATATAAATAAATATATATTTAATGCAAGAAAAAATATATATATCGTCGGCTGAAAATAATAAGGTTGTATGTGACATTTTTTGTCAAATGCACTTTTCAATACTATAGAGTTTTATGTCACGTAACCTACTTGTTCCAATAATTTCCATAAGATAGCATTACCGGTGTCGGAGAAAAAAGCAGAAAACCATAGTTGCATGTCTTAAAAAATAAAAAACTTACAAAACATAGTTGTATGTTAAAACATACACCTTTGTATTTGAATTGTTTTTTTTTTTTTTTTAATTCATATTCTATGGTTGTATGTTTGACATACAACATCTTTTATGTTAAATATAAAACATCTTTTTCGGGCACCTGGATTACAAAAAATATTAAAAAGAATAAAACAAAGTCTTGAAGACTTGTTAAATATATTTAAAGACATTAAGGTTTCTACAAATAAAAATCCGTTACCAGAAAACAAGGTAATCGCTTTAAAATCTATGCTGGATTGGATGCCTACTATGGATAAATCTTATTATGAAATAATATTGCCAAGAAAGTAAATCTCAAGAATATAATAAAAATACAATTTATTTCGTTTAATTTTTTTTATTTCGAATGTTTCAGTTTCAGTCCAAATTATCTTAATTTATCTTAATTTTTTGTAAGATTAATGTTTAATTTGTTATTATTTTGCAAGCATATTGTTTAATTTGTGTTATTTAATCAAATTAAAATTTAATACGTGACTAACATTTCTTTTACCTTTTCTGGTACCTTTTTAACAATTTTCAGAAACCTAAAAACTGAAGCTAGGATTAGGTAATATAAACTGAATTTTCCCCCGATATTACTTTGAACTACAAAGCTGTATGTAACGTTAAGGTACTAAGTTTCGTGTTTTTCTTAATCACAAAGTTGTATGTTCATTTTTCAAATTGTTAAAATGGTATTATTCAATTTTTTTTTTTTTTCAAAATAATACGTTAATGACAATAACATATCAATATAGTTAAATTTCTTCTTTGTATTGTAACCTTATATTGGTTTTTTCCATGTCAAAATTTTTCAAAACTTGTTTTCTCAAATGTAATACACTTCGACATACAACCTTATTATTTTCAGCCGACGAAATATATATTTTTTAATATTGAGTGGGATATCAACGTACATTGATGGGAACCGGAATAGTTCAACAGAAACTTTTTTTCAGATTTATTTTTCGAAAAATATAGATTTCTTGTCTTGCTCAATATGAAAAAAAAAATCTAAGTAATGTACATTGATCTGTACTGGATACGTACGAAATGATGTTTCGATCAGATTGCGTTTTTGTAAAATATTGTAATTTTTCTGTTTTTGACATTTTTTTTAATTCATGGCTAAATTCTGGTTAATAATGTTATGTTTTTTTTTTTGTATTTATGGCTAAGGTAGTGAAGCTATGTATTTTTTGCATCCAGTATTCTGTTGGCTCCTTACATTTATTAAATACTTACAAAACCCTGAAATGTGTGTAAATTTACACTTTACATATCTATATTTTTTCCATTATCATATATTTCGTTTGAAATTTATATACAGACGTAGACAAATTCTTCGCTGGTGTGCTTTAAAATTTTTACCAAAGTCTAATCTTTGCTATTGTCTAGATGCAGTGATTTTCCCACGTGCTACGCTTTGTATCACATCACGCTTAGAGCTCCACAAATATATATCCCACGTGTGTAACCATTCATGACAACAGTTTCGGCACCACTGATCATGTTGCAACACGCATGTATCAGACAAAATTTTGGGAAATTTGATTATACTTTTTTGCTGAAATTGTTCAAAGTGAGAAGGAAATAATAGTTATATGACGCTTTTTTGGGGAATTGTCTACGCTACCAAATGATTTATAGTTCCAAAATCCTTGAATTTATATATTTGCATTAAATTTAATTGTTATACAAACATTGATCTTTTATTTTATTAGTTTCGTACTAAATATATGTGCATAAGAATTAATTTAATTACTAAAAATAAACCTTCAGTCATTTTTGAAATACAATGTGCTTTTGTTTGCCAAATTAACAATGGAAAATCTTGTATACATGTAGGAAGTCCGGGGGTACCACGAATTTAGCGGTCACTGAAGCGTTTGTTGCCGAATGTTTAACCCTCAGTGTCATGTTTTATCATAATAAAAGGTTCATTTCACTTTCTATGCGAGGTTTGTCTTTAATTACCCAAAATGTAAATGTAACATGTTTAACATTCTCTTTTACTAAGTTTTGTATTATAATTATTATATACTGGAGGTTCACTATAGAGTGACAACTCCACACATGTTATTAGTAGCTATTAAATTTACTGGTTAACCTCTTTGGTTAGCTGTAAATATTATCAATAAAAAAAATAAAATAAATAAATAATTTTACGCATACTCGATTTATATGAAAGGTGAAAAGTTACCAAAACTATGTTTGGTAAGTGAAAAGTTTTCCTATGATATAAAAATTGATGTGAAGTGTGAATTTTCACACATTTCAGGATTTTGTAGGTATTTAATAAGTGTAAGAAGCCAACATAATACTGAATGTCTAGAAATATTTGTTCTATTAATCACATCAAAATCAATAGTTTTTTGATAATCACTTTTCTTCGTATTTCTCACTATTAACAATGTGTTATTTTTTTATAAGTATTTTACTACAAATGATTTATTCCTCTTTAATACTTTAAAAACAAATATCTCATGTAATTATAAAAATCAGCTGTGGTCACCACAGGACCGACCGCCATCACAAAGTACTTGTTTAATTTATGCTGCTTTATCAAAAAATGTCTCAAATAAAAGTTGTTGCTTTTATCGCAATTTTTGTTAATTATTTTTTTCTTCGAAATATTTCTTTGTTGTGAAATATTCACAAAAATCTTAAAACCGAGACGAGTAAACTCCCATTTCTAGTTAACCGATTTTTACCAAAACTAGATCAATGTGCCATTGATGTCAACTAGATTTTGACATCAATGGCACATTGATGTCAAAAGCTTAAATATGAAGTTTCATTAAAATCCTTTTAGCCGAATTCGCTCTGCACGTGTACACGCAGAGCCGCAGTAAGGAAAACTTGCGCTAGGGCCAGAGCCGTGTTTTGGCGCCCCTTGGCAAACAAAAAATGGTTCTCACTTCTCAAAATTCAAATGATGAGCAAAAAAAAAGGTCCTCACCTTTCAAAATCCAAATGACGAGCAAAAAAAAAAAGGTTCCCAAAACCTAAGTGATGAGAAAAAAAGGTCCTTCGCAATGGCGCCCCTTAGTCAAGCCCGTCAGCGCCCTTTTCTAAAGTCCGCCCAGGGCCGTCGCCCCCTCCACACCCCATTACAACGGCTTTGTGTACACGGACCGACAGACAGACCGACAGACAGACCGACAGACAGACCGACAGACAGACCGACAGACAGACCGACAGACAAACAGACAGAGAGACAGACAGACAGACAGACAGACAGACAGACAGACAGACAGACAGACAGACAGACAGACAGACACAGAAAGACAGACAGACAGACAGACAGACAGACAGACAGACAGACAGACAGACAGACAGACAGACAGACAGATATCATGCTAAAAATAGAGAACCTCAATTCGTGGAGATCCATGGACATCCCGAAATGTCTAAATCGGTATGATCACAATACCTCCCTTATATTTGTTGGCGGTAGGTAAAAATATATTTATAAAACAAACATAAAATTTAAAATTTGGATAAAACAAAAAATAAAAATAATCTACAACAAATTTTCAAATTCCTCCATTCACTGCCAAACAACGCCTCAAACGGTCGTAAAAATTACAAACATTAATTAATTGCATCGATGTTTGGAATTCATTTTCTATTCTAGCTTTTATAGTTCTTCAATAGTTAAATTTTGGCCATTAAAAATGTTGCTTTTTATATATCCCCAATAAAAGAAATCGTTCAGTGCTAAGTCCGGCAACCTAGCGGGCCGTCATTTCACCGTCACGTCAAATCCAACATCGAGGAAATGTATGATTTAAAAATGTTTTAATTATTCTGGCATTATACGCCGGAGCACCGTCGTGTTGAAATCACACTTCACCTGGAATATTTAGTGCATTTAATTCAAGTTTTGCTCTATTTTCTAACAAATCCAGATATTTTTGGGCAGTAAGATTTCCGTCTATAAAAAAAGGACCAATGTTATGCCTTCCTACCAAACCTGCCCAAACGTTCACCTTTTCTGGCCATTGTGTTCTGTTAGTATTACATAAATGAAGACTGTTGAAGCACTAGGAGAAGAATGATTATGAAATGTTTCGGTAAATAAATCGGCAACTTGTCTTAAAGTAAGGTACCACAGGAAATGTACCTTAATGTACCTTAAAGTGGTACATTTCTATTGTATCACTTCACTGATTATACTTGTTCCCGAGTGCTATACATTTCAAAACTTTTTATTTTTAAGCAAATGTAATTTAAAACTGATACTAAATATAGTTAACGGACAATTGTCTTTTTTTTATTTCATGTTAATGGCTACAGAGGCAATTAGCCAGGTTAATTAGAATTTTTCTTTATAAAAATTCCATGCCTGAACAAGATTTGAACCCGAGACCTTAGCAACGCAGGGCACGTGTGTTACCACTACGCTACACCGGTCGGCAAAGTTGACAATTTCTGTTCTATTTTAAAATAAACGCATTTTACATTGCTCTCAATCAACGGTTGTTATAGAAATGAAACCTCTATGTTCTATGATAAAATAGAAACGGTAATATACACAAACGACGAATCGGAAAATATCGTTTTGGGCATTTTAGGAAAATTGTACTGATTTCCTTCTCTCAAGTATCAAAAATTATCTTTTGTGGTTTTAAACCCTAAATGAGTTCAAATATGTCAAAATATAGCGTACAATAGATAAAATTAATGTCAATGAACTGTTGGTTATAATAAAAAATAATTATTTGAAATATTTTAATATAAAACCTAACCTGTCGCTAGCATAAAAGTCATTTTTATGATGTCATATCACGCTATCTGAATATAACTAGGGCACATTATATTATTATAACTTTTACAGTAATTTTGTCAATAATTTCGTAGAAATCATTTCATAATCACACTAAAACCAATTATTTATTCTCGCAAAATTTGGGAATTTACGAAACACGAGGCAAGGTGAATAAGGATTATAATTAATGTTTTATAAGAGGGACATTCAATAATTAAAGAGACAAATTGATGTAGAAAAAAAAACGGTTTATAAGAGGAATTTGGTACTTTCATATCTTTAGGTTCTCATCACTGGGATGAGCTGAGAACACTTGACGGATAAAAATTGTTTTGTTTATAATCTCAAAATTGCATTTAACGATGGCGTGTTCGCTTGAAGTTTCCACATTAGTTGAACAACGTACAGCGATTCGGTTTTTGCTTTCTGAAGGTGAAAAACCGGCTAAAATCTTTTCTCGAATGATTTTACAGTATGGTGAAAGTTGTATTAATCGCGGATATTTTTATAAGTGGGTAGAACAGTTCAAAAATGGTCGAACCTCAGTGACTGAAGAGCAACGTTTTGGTCGGCCAGTTGAAGTGTCAACTCCTTCGCTTGAAACCCGCACTGACGACATTATTCGTGAAGACCGACGTATTACTGCTGAAGATATAGCAAAAAAGTTGCAGTAAGTGTTGGCACAGTTCATCACATTATCATTGACAGCTCAAGAACAGCAAAACAAGTGCAGAGTTAGTCCTGAAACAGTTAACGCAACAACACAAGGAAACAAGATTCAAATTATGTTCAGACTTGAAAGAACGCTATGAAAGGGAAGCTGACCCTTTTAGAACAAATTTTAACGTGTGATGAAACTTGGGTACACCATTTTGGATCAGAATCCAAAAGACAAAACATGGAATGGAAGCACACCAGCTCACCTGTCCGAAAGAAATTCAGAACACAAGCATCAGCGGGAAAAGTCATGTTGATCGCCTTTTGGGATGCCCGAGGTATCGTCTTTTGTGATTATTTGGAAGATCAGCGTACAGTAAACAGTGCCTACTACTCATACATGCTGATAAACAAAGTAAACCCAGCAATGAGAGAAAAACGTCGCCGATCTGAAAGAAAAGGCGTGATATTGTTCCATGACAATGCTCGCCCTCATACCGCCAAGCTGACCCAAGAAACCATTGAAAAAATGGGTTGGGAGATACTACCTCAGCCTCCCTACAGTCCAGATTTGGCTCCCTCTGAATTTCATTTGTCTGGTCCACTTAAGGAGGCATTACGTGGAAAAAAGTTCAGCGACAACGAAGTCAAAGAATTTGTGGGAAACTGGCTCAAACAACAAGACATATTTCTTTGCATCAGGTATACAAAAACTAGTTCATCGTTGGGACAAGTGTATTAATATTCGTGGGGATTAAGTTGAGAAGTAGTAAAAGTCTCATTTTGTAAAAATACAGTTTTGTTTTTTTTTTCTACATCTATTTGTCTCTTTAATTATTGAATGTCCCTCGTAATTAACATAGTAACAGATTCGTAATTCTGTTGACGTTTGCGGAAAGTGCTGTGTAACGGCCAGAAGTAGTCATTTTGGAAAATTATTGATTTTTAGGGTTTTGTAGGTATGACCAAAAAACCCTTATATCGTCATTTTGTCGTCTGTCTGTCTGTCTGTCTGTCTGTCTGTCTGTCTGTCTGTCTGTTCGGTAAAAATTGTAGCCAAACGGCTAAACCTAGAGAGTTGAAATTTGGCATGCTTATACAAATCTTTGACCCGCACATAGGAAAAATACTAAAACATCTAAAAAACATATCCCCCTAAAAATATAAATAAATATGTGCTCATCGAAAAAAAATATATTTTTTTTATAATTCTGAGTAGGGTATCAAATGAAAGCCCTTGGTCCGTGGTTTAACGATCAAATTTTTATTTTTGCAAAATAAATTATTTTGAAGCAATTTTTGCCAAAATTGTGCAAAAAAATTTTTTTCCCACACCCAGTAGGCCAGACGGTTTAAACTAAAAATCTGAAAAAAAAATAAGTAATGTACATTGGTGTGAACCGGAATAGTACAACAGGAATTTTTGATCAGATTATGTTTTTGGAAAAAAACGCATTTTTTGTGATTTTTGGCTAATAATGTACACAAGTTAAACTCCATTTACCGTAACTCTGAAATGACGTCACAGTTGAAAAACTCACCTTGTTGCCAATTCGTAAAGTGTCAAAAAAAGTTAGGTTATATAGAACAACTTGTAAAAATATATTGAAAATCAATATTTCCTATGGAGGAAAAGAATTAATGTAAATTATGATGCACAGCAGTTCTTTCTAACCGATTTGTCGCGAAATTTATGGTTTATATTATATTAAGTGTGTAATGTAGTATTTTAAAAAAAATAAATAAATTTCAGTGTATAAGAGTCATCAGATATATTTGTTTTTAGAAATGTGTCGTGTTCTTTTAATACAATTTACTTTATTTTTTCGCCTGGTGTCACATTGACACAGCGGGTTCGGGAAGCAAACGCGGAGTGTACCGAGTCACACTTTTTAACTCCAGACCGCTCAAATAAACGCGTTTAGACCTTTTCTCGAACGCTCCGAGCTTGCTTTCTACACTCACTAAATGATATCGGAAAGCAATGATAAAGAGTCAAATTTTTTATTATTCGGATAGAAATTTTTGAATTTCAGATGTTAGATACAATTTTGTTTCGAATAATGAATATTCAAATATTATTTCCAGTCGAACAGTTTATTGCCACTAGCTGCAAGTGTAAATTTCATGAGTATGCTAAAATTATTTTTCGATGATAATAAACCGTTCTACGTAACAGACCTGTAGGTTAAAATTACAAAAAAAAAAGAACGTAACAAATGTAAATAGAATATATTTTATTAATCATATATAATATTAGTGTATCGACCAAGATACAAAATTAAATATTGTTTTTGTTCACTTACATTACAAATTATAAAACCTTTTAAAATATACAAACACAATATACAGATAAAAGTACGTAATAGAAATATCACCCATCATATTTGATATCTATTACTCTTTTATGAGTTTTAAAAACCCTTAAAGTTTGGTCTGAATCGCTCTGTAAGAAATGGTAGTTTACTAAGGTACCATTGCAGTTTTAAAAAATTAACTCTACCAATATCTTGAAAACTATTGCTACGATCAAGCTAAAATTTGATATCTAATACTCTTTTATGAGTTTTAAAAAACCCTTAAATTTTGGACTCAAACGCTCTGTTAGAAATGGTAGTTTACTAAGGTACCATTGCAATTTTTAAAAATTTATTCTACCAATATCTCAAAAACCATTACTACAATCAATCTAAAATTTGATATCTACAACTCTTTTATGAGTTTTAAAAAACACTTAAATTTTGGTTTTAATCGCTCTGTTAGAAATGGTAGTTTACTAAGGTACCACTGCAATTTTTAAAAATTTACTCGACCAATATCTTGAAAACTGTTGGTACGATTAAGCTAAAATTTGATATCTACAACTCTTTTATGAGTTTTAAAAAACACTTAAATTTTGGTTTCAATCGCTCTGTTAGAAATGGTAGTTTACTAAGGTACCATTGCAATTTTTAAAATTTAACTCGACCAATATCTCGAAAACTGTTGCTACAATCAAGCTAAAATTTGATATTGATTGAACGATTTGGGAAGGTTCCATTAGACCACGTCTTGGATCGTCCTTTTTATATTTAAAACCTATATTTCTTAAAATCTTCCAAAGGGAAGTCTTTCCACCATCATACAGTCTCCTTTCATGTAATTTTATATTAATAGTGTCGACAGTAACATGCTCCCCTAAAATCAAATTAATTTATTAAGAGGCCTCACGTAGAGATGTTGTATCCTTACTATTACGGTACATCTCATAAATTACATTACGTATCCCAACTGTTGTAAAATTGTCTAATTCTACAACAGATTTAGTATGTGTTCGATTCTTTTTCGGGCTACTGACAGTTTCATTTCTCGCTTGTTGTAATACCATCTTATTTACTTTAGAAATACTGACATATAAAGCAGCTGCAACTCTAAAAAGTTAATTAACAATTATTTGTAGAAATATATTCAAGTGAAAAGACCATAGATATAAACTAAATTTTATATTTACTCACATCTCTGACACATTTCACATCCATTAAAGGTCCACCATTGTCTCGCTCTCTTTCAAAATAATTAATAAGAGACAAAACCATCCTTTGAGCACGGCTACTAAGAGCTTTGGGCATTTTTACTTTTAAATTACAAATATATTTAAAAAGTATAAAATATAACCTCACTTAATTTCTCACTAAACGTCAACCTGACGTCAAAATAACGATTGAACTATCCAATTTAAAACCGACAACATTGTATAAAATGACCAACATAAAATAAATATGTACTAACTGAGTTATGGATTGATGTTGATTAAAACATATCATAACGTTGGTACTTAAATAAACCAAGTGTGACGTCATCTCACGTTTATTGTGAATGTAGTTTATAGCTTTGTAACACGCTACACTGGAACGTATATGCTGGTGTAGTGGTTTTTGACGCTGATTTTTCACCCAAGTAACTCGATCCGAAAGGGATCGAACCCTGCGAGAAGAGACAATATTATTTTTTGTTTTTCTTTTTTTTTTAAATTTTTATATTGTTTAAATTATTTTTTCACAGTTCTAATTATATTTTGACAAATGTTGCATTTAATTTTTAAAAGCGTAAATTTAATAACCAGTGGAAATTGTTTAAATTATAATTTAATTCTGTTTCAATGTACACGAAATCAGAAGGGCGGAACTTATAACAACCAATGGAAGCCATAGGCGCAATTTTTAAAATTCTTAATGAACCTTGCTATATAAAAAAAAATACTGCACATATTTAGAAACCTAAATAATGGTATATGGCGTTCGAATTAAAATTAACAAAAAAAATATTTTAATATAAAATTTGTTTTCGCATCCAAAATAATCATCATTCACTTACTAAATACCTGCAAAACCCTGAAATGTGTGAGAATTCACACTTCACATCAATTTTTTCTTGTTTAAGATGTATCCATGTATTAAGTCCTAAAAGAAAATTAAAATAACTTGAAGTATATTGTGGAATTTAACTGAAATCTTTCTAACAGTATTTATACCAAAACTAAGTATATGATAATCCAGCGTTTCCCAAAGTGTGGGTCACAACCCGGCACAGGGTCGCAGCAAAATTTTGCCGGGTCGCGAAAAAAATTGTAAAAACACAAAAAAGATTTTTTTGTACATATTATTTGTTTTACATCACTTAATCACTAGAATAGTGTGTATTTGTGCTCTTTATTACTATACTATATTCTTTATTACTATACTATACTCTTTATTACTATACTATACTCTTTATTACTCTTTATTACTATAAAGTGACTGCTTTAAAACAAAATTTGTTTTGTAAATAAATGTTTTTTTTTTATAAGGTGGGTCGCGAAAATTTTAAAACTTTGTACCGGGTCGCGCTCAAAAAAGTTTGGGAATCGCTGTAATAATCCATACTCTACACATTTTAACTAAGCCTATTTCTCTAAATAAACATTGTTTATGGCGTTATATGCTTATGTTATATTTATGTTTCGAAACATACTGTATAAATGAAGGTCAGTAGTTTATCTACAGTTTATTATTGCATTTATGTCATCTTTAGTAAACAAACAAACATAACATTAAATATATCATCTCTGACGCATTTACATATCTCAAATTATAATATACGTTTATTTTTAAACCAAAAACCTAATTTTAACAAAAATATTATAAGTCATAAAATATTTTTAACCTAATTTTGCACTGTTTTGTTAACTTCACTGTACTTAAGGGTGCCCACAACCGTATAGTTTCTTATACAAAACTGACAATCTGAAATAAAATTATTAACAATCTATACATCAAAATTTTCAGCGAATTTTTATCTATCTAATACAATATTTTTAATTACAAAAAGAACTGTCATGTATGTAAATAAACAAATTACTTTATAGACGCCATCTTGTAAACCATTCAACGCATATTTGTGTACCATGCAGCAAATTGTAGCTAAAGCTTAATTTTACAAATATATTTCATGATATTTTGTTCTATTGTGAAAACTAATTATAGTTATTGTACTTGGTAATCTACTTTTGCCGCCACCTCGCATTTGGCGCGGTTCTCAAAATAGGTGTGGGAATAAAAATGATTTATTAGGTGTAAAGAATACTTGTACCAAGTGACAATTCATTATCATCAACTATAATATTTTTCGACGAAGGTTCTAAACTATAAACAATCATCTCGAAAAAAATGTTGACGTATTATTTGAACATTTTTATACAAAACTATATAAATATAAAAGTTATTTGCAAACTCACAAATATATATTTTTTTAAATCAGCTGTGGCCACCACAGGACCGACCGCCATCATAAAGTACTTATATAAAATACATTCTAGCAGCAGAGTAGAAATAACTTGGCCTAATATTTTCTAACAGAGATATTATTTATCATGATCATGGAAACGTTACATATAAGTATGAAAAAATTGAGACTTATAAAACATTTCGAAAAATTATACAAAAATTATTCGAAATTTTTCGTTTTATCGAAAAACGTCTCAAATAAAAGTTATTAATTATTGTTTTTATAGAAACTTTTGTTCAATAAATTTTTTCGAAATATTTTTCTGTTGTGAAATATTCACAAAAATCTTAAAATCAACACGAGTAAACTCCCATTTTTAGTCAACCGATTTTTACCAAAAATTGATCAACTCGTGCCATTGATGGCAGAAACTTAAATATGAAGTTTCATAAAAATCCTTTCAGCCGAATTTGCTCTGCACGTGTTCACAGACAGACGGACGGACGGACAGACGGACAGACGGACAGACAGACAGACAGACACAGACAGACAGACAGACAGACAGACAGACAGACAGACAGACAGACAGACAGACGGGCGGACGGACGGACGGACGGACGGACGGACAGACAGACGACAGACAGACAGACAGACAGACAGACAGACAGACAGACAGACAGACAGACAGACGGACGGACAGACAGATCGACAGACATCATGCTAAAAATAGTCAAAACGTTATGTAGGGACCTCAATTCGTGGAGATCCATCGAAATCTCGAAATGTCAAAATCGGTATGATCACAATACCTCCCTTATATATGTTGGCGGTCGGTAATTACAGAACATTGTTGTGTGATACCTATTATTAAGTTATTGAGCAATAACATTATTACAAGATTTTTTTCTACAATCAAAAATATCCTATAAAATAGATAAAAATTTTGTGCAAAATTTGATGTATAGATTGTTACTAACTTTATTTCAGAGTGTTATTTTTTTATAAGAAACTAATAATCTCTAGGGCTTGTACGTAGCGTTAAACGGAGAAGCAAGATAACATTTGGAAAAGTTAAATGAATATAGCCCATATAAGAAGAACCCCCTCTATTTCGCTAATATTGGTACCTTCTGAGTCTTAACTAGTGGTGTGCCGAAGCTCTGTATTCGTATCCGCAACCACGGATGATCGTTGAAAAATAAAAATCCGTATCCGGGTCCGTATCCGTGTATCCTAGGTGGATCTTAAACGGATCTCAATTAAAATATGTATATAAAATATGGAAGATCCAGGGCCCAGTACTTCGAAACATCGAAAATATTGTTTAGTACCGATGTGAACAAATACTTTTTTTCATAAATAATATTTATATATAATATTTAGAACTCCACAAAAACAATTTATTTCATTATCTAATGGTGAAAAACAAAAGAAAAGGAAGAAAAGAATCAATGTTGGGTAAATTGTCACTCTGAGGCCTAACAAAATCTTTATCTGCCATTTTAATAATAAATGCGTGAAAAATTGTTTAAAAAACAAATACAAAACTCTCAAACAATACACGCTAGAGTTGGCACTAACAATTATTCAATCGATTAATTGATCATTTGATTAATCGAAATGTTATAATCGATTTTGATTAAATTGGTAAAAAATAATCGATTAATTGATTATGAAATAAAAAAAGGAACATGTTCATTCTCCGACAAAAAAATGGTCGGCTTTATTTCAAATTAATAATATTTTAATTAAAAAATTTCGCTGAAATATTAGTTAAAATGTGATTTTTGTTTTGTTATGTGACAAACTAATATTAACGTATCAAAAAAATGTACTTTTAAAAAAATATAAATTTTATGCGTATCCCCTATTTTTGTCTAATTTAACTAATGTCGTAGCTCTTATAGATCTTGAGACAGCAATAGTGGCCAAATTAAAATGAACCCTGGGATACGTTCCAAAACCTATGGAGTTTACTCTAAACTTAACTCTGAGTTTAGTAATGGTTGGTTTATATACGGAACAAGAATAAGGAATAGGAAAGAAGAATAGTACACAAGAATAAAAAATATTAAACCGTTTATATAGGACATAACATTTCGTCGCTGCGCCTGCGTACTTTCGTTAGCCTGTGTTTAACGTTTGTCACTTGACAGGTTCTTAAAACTTACAAGAAGAATAAATAAAAATAATAAAAACATTTTATTGTTGTTTACAACCCTCTGATCGCAACTGAAAAACATCTGTTGAACAAACTTTATTACGGCAGACATTTTGATTGCTGTGCGCAGGCTTATCGTGTCTTATTCTTGAAATAAGAATAAAATGTTGAAAGTTACCAACTATTCTTATGTTTAAGTTAAATTTCATTCCTACATAAACCGATATACGGCGCAGCCATGTTTTAACATCTTGTGTACTATTCTTATTTCCTATTCCTTATTCTTGTTCCGTATATAAACCAAGCATCAGATCGTTCCAAAACATTCGAGTTTCCGGTTTGAGTTAACCCTAGAGTTTACTCTTTTAACTCTGCTTGCAAGGTGGGTATATTTACTCCCATGCGCAGAATGCGTACGCATGTAATGTAAGTTTTGACATATCGAAATTAACAGAAATTAATTATGGCAAACAGGAATTATGGAAAAAAAATCACAGAAATTCATGATTCTGAAATAAAAATGAAATCTTTTACTTAATTATAAATAGGTATTTATTATACAATAGTTTGTAAATATTTATTAAAATTACCGTTAATAGATATACGTTGTTGACTCAAATCAGCAGCAATAATAGATACTTCCCTCTTCTTTTTATCCATCACTATTTAAAGATATTAATAATTATTTAAAATAATATGTCGTGTTGACAATATTTTAGCGGGAATTATCATATAAGCACTCCTAACCTTAACATCGCCGTTCCAAAACATGATCACATGACCACATTATCTTAGAGTAAACTCGAACTCCAAGACTTATGTTTTGGAACGTACCCCTGTATATTATTTTAAATTTAATATAGGATATTAAATGAAAGCTTAAAGAATGAACACGAATTGTCGATAATGATGCGATCAAAAAATAATGTCCTAGACATCTAGCATTCGGACGCTCTGTCTGCCTCTTTCATTTACAAATAACTACGAAATCCTGAAATATATGTAAATTCTCACTTCACTTAATTTATTTATTTATATTTTTAATAATTAAATCAAATTCTTTTTAACTATGTAAGGTGTGAAAGATGACGCACAATATAAACGATGAAACTACTATTTAAATATATGATATTTACCTTTACAAAATATAAATTAGTAGGTGACAGATAACCACTCTAACTTAGCAACAAAACAATATGTGTATTATATCACGTACACCACATTCAAATAACATATATTTACAAATATCAATTTAAGTAACCCTTTAAATACTCATTTTTACCCTTAAACTTTATTAATTTTTACCTGCACTCGTTACGTAAAGAAGTTATTTGATGTGTACGAGGGCTCCCTTTAAAATTTTTACAAAAACTAAGAAAGAAAGAAATTTTTTTGGAACAAACTGTTTTATTGCTTTTCAAAATATTCGCCTTTAAGATTTATACACTTTTGCATGCGTTCAAACCAATTCTCGAAACATTTTTTCCATTCTGAAGTTGGTATCTTAATTGCCTTCGAAAACTATGTTTTCGAAGGCTTCAACAGCTTCTTGAGGTGACGAAAATCGCTGCATTTTTACTTGCCCGACCTTAATATATAAGGGGCAAGTATTGTAATCGCGAAAATTTTCGATGTCGAGATTTTGACGGATGACCACGTTTCATGGTCCAGGGAATCCAAAAAACCTATTTTCGAAGTGCCGTCCGTATGTGTGTGTGTGTGTGTGTGTGTGTGTGTGTGTGTGTGTGTGTGTGTGTGTGTGTGTGTGTGTGTGTCTGTCTGTGTGTATACACGATAACTCAAAAACGGTTTAACTTAAAGAGTTCGTTCTGGTACTAAAAAATTCTCCTATTAAATGGGAAGAACCCTATTGTTTTTTATGAAAATCGGTTGACTATAAATGGGAGTTTACTCGTGTCGATTTTAAGATTTTTGCGAATATTTAGCAACAGAAAAATATTTCGAAAAAATTGATTGAACAAAAGTTACTATAAATGCAATAACTAATAACTTTTATTTGAGACGTTTTTTGATAAAACGAAAAATTTCGATTTTTTTTTGTAAAATTATTCTCAATTTTTTCATACTTATATGTAACGTTTCCATGGTCATGATAATTAATTCGTAACTAGTAAAGCAAGCCTTGGACAAAAATTTGTATAGAACATAATTTGATGTATTTTTGAAGATTTATCTAAATATTATTATTATTTTTTTTTTAAATTTACATTTTATTTTTAAATATTTTTTTATGGGAGGGCAAGTCTAGCGGAGGTTTCCCTTCGCCACTGGTTTGTTTTAACATTGGGGAACAAAAAATATCGTTAGGGGATAAATCAGGTGAATACGGGCAATGAGACATTAATTCGATGTTTTTCTCCTTCAAATAATCAATTGTTTGACGTGCTGTTTGGGAGCTTGCATTGTCATGATGAAGAATAATGCGACGTTTTTGGTTGTTTTTTCTGATTTTGTCGATGACTTCTGGCAAACAAATTGTTGTATAACATTCAGTATTAACTGTTCTCCGATCCTCTAAAGGAGTGGTTGCGACATGTCCAGTACAACCGAGGTAACACGCGATCATTTTCTTGGAAGTGCTTTGTGAACGAACAACTTTTGTTGGTTTCGGTTCATCTTGGAAGACCCAAACAGTGGATTGTTGCTTAGTTTCCGGTTCATATGAATAAATCTAAGTTTCGTCACCTGCAACGATGTTGTATACGGATTTTGTAGTGCCTTGAATTTTTTTAGCATTCCCTTACACCAATCAACACGAGCTTTTTTTGAGCTTCGATCAAATTATGCGGAATCCATCGGGAACAGATCTTTTTCCCAGCTAAATGTTCATGCAAAATCAAAGGTATTGCCGTCTGCGGTATGCCAAAGGATACCTCTATCTCATGGTAAATCACATGCCGATTTTCTTCAATCATTTTGCGCACAGCTTGGATGTTTTTTTGAATCATAACCGATTTTGGTAGACCTTCACTAGATTCATCACTGACGGACGCATGACCCCGACAAATTTCTGCAAACCAATTGTAAACAGTCTTTTCTGATGGTGCTTCATTACAAAAGTTGAATGAAGCGAATCTATGCATTGTTGTTGAGTTAGGCCTTTACTAAAATCGTAAAAAATCATCCAACGAAAATCTTCACGGGTAATATCCATTTTTTCACAAACTTGTTTTTTTGAACGCTCACTGTCAACAAACTACTCGGTCAATTTATAAGCTGCCGCTGATTTCACATTAACAAATGTCAAATTTTACAAATATCGTATAGTAATGACACATATTGCCATCTAGTGGTCGTTTGTAAAAACATAAAAGGTAACCCTCGTATACTGGGCTGACCAGATATTTTTTACAGAAAAAGAGCATGCTAAAAAAGGGGTCCTCACTGTAGAAATACAAGTGACGAGCAAAAAAGGGTATATTCAGGGTTTTTTTTATAAAAAATTAGAGTATAGAGCAGTGTTTCTCAACCTTTTCTGGCATGCCCCCCTCCCCCCCAAAATAACTTAAATATTGTTTGCGGCCCCTCTATATATATATATATATATATATATATATAATGTAGAAGTTATTGGGATAAACGGTGGAGGTAAGTAAATTAACTACTACATAAGTAAGTAAGTAACTTCTACATTATATAGTTTTGGAACGGAATAATCTAATACAGGTGGGCCTCGATTTACGCCGGTGTTACGTACCGGCGCAAAATAAAGCGGCGCAAATCAAAGCAAAGAATGTTCATTCCAGAGACGGATTAACATTCTATTCGAATTAATATTTTTGTTTTTTTTTGAATTATTTTTGTTTTTTCTTTATTTATTACTTATATATATAGAAAATTATAATATTATTACAGAACATACAATACAATGCAACAATACGATACAAATAAACAAAAATTAAAACAGAAATCAAAATTATAATCAAAAATAAAAGCAAAACCTTTGAAAGAATATTAAAAATTTATTTTTCTTTATTTTTTTTTTTTTTTTTCACGCAGAAGGCTTATGTAAGGTTCCATAGATGTTTTGATATTTTTTTATTATAGTTGAACTGCGTTCGCAATTATGATCTGTCTTGCAAATGTCTTAATTTTTTAATTTTATCTGCATTTTTCATTATTGTAGTCACCGTTGATGGAGGTAAGTTTAGGCATCTACAAATCTTCGGACGAGTTTCACCATTCTCTATTCTTTTAATAACTTCAATTTTTGTCTCAATCGAAATAGACCTACGTTGTTTTCTATCGTGTTTTGTAGATATATCTTCCATTGGTATTAATGAAAATTATAATTATTACTCAATAATTTTAAATTAAATTTTAAAAGTAAGTTAATAAAAATAATATAGAAAAATTAAAAATTATTAAATTTAGATTATATTAAATATTAGATTTAGATTTATTTAAATTTAAATATGTACATATCATAAAGCAGAAACTCTTAAGCGAGTTAAATTTATTTTACAACTGAATACGTCTCAGTAGTGCGATTACTGCGACTGCGTAAACCACGAGACATCCCCGCTTCGACCCCTGAATTGTCGACACCCGACTCCGACGTTCAACTGTTTCAAAGCGGCGTTATTTTAAGGTCGCTGCCAACCGGCGTAAAATAAAGCGGCGTAAAATAAGGCCCACCTGTATACTTATTATATATATATATATATATATATATAGAGAGAGAGAGAGAGAGAGAGAGAGAGAAGGAGGGATCACAAGGTGTATCAAGATAGAGGAAACACGATTTTTCTCGAAAAGACAATGTGTGAGCAAGTTGGGAAAAAATTGGCGTTTTCCCAAATAATTGGATGATAGTATTTAAATATTCCGGAATAAACCGGAAGTACAGGATATAAGAAGGACAAATTCGATTTTTTATATAGGAACGTATGGCGTGTTGGGTATATTTGGATAAAGGTTTTGAAAAGAAACAACTTTTACATAAACATGTTTTTAATATCTGTTACGGTTACCTATAATGGCTTGCAAGTATTTTTATTTACAAGTGTTCAAAGTTGCTTTCCATTTTGAACACTTTCGCATCCTTACTCTTTAGTTAACAGTAGTTCGGAGCATAACAAAATATATTGCTCATTCAAGTCGTACCTACTTGAATGTACTTGAAGTACCTCCAACGCGAACCATTTTAATTAGTTTAAATTAGTTGTCAAAATAAGTATAATTTATTTTATTTATGTTTAAAAGGTATATTTTAATGAATATAACTGTTATATATTTATGAATATATATATATATATATATATATATATATATATATATATATATATATATATATCTTTCAAAATTGAGCGTTTTTCTATTATAATTTCATGCTTCGGTCTTATATGACTTCGCGGCCCCCCGGTTGAGAAACGCTGGTATAGAGGATATTAATTAAAACAGATCAATTCTGTAAAAATGTACTGTGTAGTAACGTTACTACAAGATAAAATATTATAAAAAGTATAATGTCTTTCATTCATGATAGTAACTGACCTTACTCATAGTGACAGATTTAGTTCCTATGATCATAGTAACTGAGTTACAGAATTGGTCTGTACGTCTGGTCAGCCTATCGTATACTGCATGGAAAGGTGAGTATTTCTCTAAGCTAAGTTTAGGTATGTTTATTTTTCCCTGTTATTTTGATTAATAATGACATTCGTAGTTCAAAAATAACAATTCTCGTAATGGTTCTTTTGAAAATTTCAAATCATTGGCCACCAAATTCCAATCAACCGCTTGTGCCATCCTCACAATGCCGACTTATATTGGTCTCGTATTTGGATACCAAAATAACTCCCTCACTAGACAGGTGAACCCTGACTGAAAATTCACACCTCGCCACAATTTTTCAATTTTCATATTTTTTTGATTTCACACCATAAAATATATAAAATTCTGAACTGAATTCGGACATCATTATGCGAGTTACATTTTGCGCAGTAGTGTATAATTATGAACTCTTCATTTGTGCACTAAGTAAAATTGTCTAATTTAAATGTTTTTCAAACAGTTTGACTTAATCAGAGCGAAACTGATTCAACTAGCCTTGGTGCGAATAGGCAGCCTCATAATACACCGTCAACCATCATACTCTGACGCATACTATTATTACCAACTTTTTATTAGCAATTACATTCACGGAATGACACCCGCATTTTTATTCACAACTTTTATGATTTTGAAAATTTTAATTAATGGGCTCATTTGTCTGTTGAAATAAATACAGTACGAAGGTTAAAGGCTTAGCTTTTATTAGATTTAAAAAGTGATCCAATGAACTCCATCTGAAAATTCACATTTTAACAAATATAAACCTAACTCCGTAACCTTGGTGTGGGTTCCCTCACATGTAGGAATAAGAGGGAATGAACAGGCAGACCAAGCAGCAAAAGAGGCAGCAAACCTCCCAGTCACACCGATATCCGTACCTACCAGCAACATCAAATCTGACTTAAGACAAGACATAAAAGAAGACTGGAAACAACAATGGCAGAGCCTAATAAACAACAAACTTCGCCATATAAAAGAGCGCACCAAACCCTGGGCTCCAGAAGGCGACAGAAAAGAACAGAGAGTTCTTACAAGACTCAGAATTGGCCACACGTTCATTACACACCAACATCTAATGAAAAGAAAAGATATGGAAAACTGTGACAACTGTAATAAAACCTTAACCGTAGAACATTTAATCCTGGAGTGCCAACTATATGAAGAACTGAGACGGAAGCACAACATACCAGACAACCTGAAAGAAGCTCTATGTCCAGAAAATCAAAACATCTTACTAGACTACCTCAAAGAAGCAGACCTGTTCCGTAAAATTTAAATCCCAATTTTTTCTATTATTTCTAAATTACCTAACTTAAATGTCTTATCATAAAATTATAAATATGCCTGATTGTAAATTAATGTCAATATTCATCTCTGTATAAAATCAATGTAAATTACTGTAAATGTACCGGGGTGCTAATAACCACAGCAGTTGAAGCGCCCCCAAAATATATCCTAAATAAAAAAAAAAAAACCTAACCCCACGATACAAAAATATCCCCTTGTAATACTCCTCCTTGGGGTAGAAAACAAAGTATCAAAAAAACTTCACTTCCCTAGGCTTATACAAAGCTGTTTATCAACAAATAATATAAGATTTCACCGAAATTGATCTACACAGGACTAATGGTTCGGGTAGGCACTTATGACGTCATCTGTAAGAGGGAGACTGGAGGTTCGTGGGCCACATACGGCCCCTGCACATACTATTTTCTGGCCCCTGAAGCGTTAATGAAAAAAACCTTGAGCTGATTTAGAATAAAATATACTTAAAAATGTAAAATATAAACTCTTCTCCCTTTTCAGTCCATAAAGAGCCCTTCAGGATATTTGTTATTACATTATTATATTACATTTTGAGACAAGTGTAATTATTTTTCCTTTAACTCATATATTTAATAAATGCTTTGAAAATGGAGTATTTTTTAACTGTCTAAAATACTCTAAAATCATACCTGTTTATAAAAAAGGAAACAAAAGTGACCCTTCCAATTACAAGAAAATTGCCCTTGTACCAATTTTTTCCAAAATTTTTGAATCTACTTTATAAACATGAATATGGCTTTAGATCAAATCACTCTACCACTGAAGCAACTATTTCACTTTTGAGTAACATAGTCAGCAATTTAGAACAAGGCTTACATAAAGCTGCAGTTTTTTGTGACTTATCTAAAGCCTTTGATTGTATGTCCCATGATATCTTATGCCAAAAGTTATACTTATATGGCATCAGAGGTAACTGTTTAAACTTACTTGAAAGTTACTTAGTTAGAAGAAAGCAGTGTGTCGTCTATAACTCCGCTAAATCTGAATTGCTTGATATAAAAATAGGTATACCACAAAGTTCAGTCCTTGGACCTTTATTGTTTTTGATTTACAATAACGATCTGCCTCGTAACGTTAATACTCTATCAATTCTGTTTGCGGATGATTCAACCTTTGTCAATGTAGGGGTATCTCAAGAAGAAGTTGACACATTAATTATTAAAACGGTAAATGAAGCAACAATATGGTTCAATTGTAATAATAAATGCAAATAAAACTAATAAAATGGTTTTTAGTTACAACAGACATGCAGGGCCGTCTTAAGAATTCGGCGCCCGTGGGCTACTAAAAATAATGCGCCCTTCTTCGTAAGAAAATTCACAGAATAGCAAACGGGAGCGGGGTGTCCAAAATGGACAATGAAAACTTGCGCCCAGGGCTATAGCCCATTTAGCCCTGTGGTTAGGGTGGCCCTGGAGACATGACAGTAACAATGACAACTATAAATGTTACTCTGTCAAATTCCTGGGCTGCCAACTAGATAGCTAACTAAACTGGAAGGAGCATGTTAACTATATAGCTAATAAGCTACACTCTAACAACTATATGTTCGGACACTTCATAATTTCTATCTAAATATTTTTCTTGTACACCGTTACTCACTAAATATATTTTTGATTAATTTTCTGAATTCGAATAGGGGATAGGCATGATTTTTTAAAATTTTTTTATTATATTCCTCTTGTTAAATATAAACATAAAAAACAGTTTTTATTTTTTTTTTTGTAATTTGAAGGCTTAAAAAAATCATAAATGTATGTAGCGCGCAAAAACGACGTGTGACGTCATACCCCTTCTAACTGACGTATGACACTACTAGCTTACCGGCGTACATAGTCTGTTCTGAACTTATTTGTTTGTATAACTTTCATAGGTATGTAAAGTTAGAGTGATTTTAGTTAAAATAAAGTTTAATTCTATAAAAACAATTTATACATGTTTACCGAATTAAATTTTATATTAAAATAGATAACTTATATTGCAGTATTTCAATTATGCCTCTAACGTTTTGCAACTTCATGTAAACAATGTAGTAAAATTCTGACATCTAAATTACATAAATATTTACATTTTACAGAGTTGCAGCGTTTGTTTACATAAAGTTATAGAATATAAAATAAAAATTACTTTGACACCACGTATTTCCTCAGCACTGTAGCATTCATTATTTTTCATATATTCCATGAGCATAAATGCATCAATGTTGGGTAAATTATCACTCTGAGCCCTAACAAAATCTTTATCTGCCATTTTAATAATAAATGCGTGAAAAATTGCTTAAAAACAAATACAAAACTCTCGAACAATACAATACACACACGTGTGAAACCCCTATCGTTTGACGTCATACTCAGTCGTTTTACTCGGCAACCTTCGCTCCGTGGTCGGCTTATTTCAAATTTACAATATTTTAATTCAAAAATTTGGCTATAATATTAATTAAAATGTAATTTTTGTTTTGTTAGGTGACATAACTAACATTAACATATCAAAATAATGTAGTTTTAAGGAAATACAAATTTTATGCGTATCCCCTATTTAGATTTAACTCTATTTTGACTTCTCTATGATGATAAAATAGAGTTAAAAATATATTTTAATTAGGCTTTAACATTTATTTAAACTGAACTCTCGTTGACAATTAAATGTTCGGACAAAAGTATATGCATTTTCAATATGCCTAAGGCCCAGTATTTCGAACCATAGATAAAATTGTATATCTATGGGATAAGTTGTTATCAAGGGAATAAACGATTTTTTGCGTATTTCCAATTATTTATCTATAGAGTAACTAAGTTATCTATAGGATAAGTTATTCACAACGTGTAGGTACTGATAAATATTATCCATTGGATAAAAATGACAGATCTTGACAGATATGTGTCAAAAAACATTTTATTGATAAACACATGTACATAATATAAGCATATATACGTAAAATATATATTATAACAGGTACTATGTACATATTGCACATACCTACACTTTATATACATATTACATATACCTGTTTCCATTATGTATACTATTTTATTGTGTAATTACCTATATCAAAATAAATTCAAAATAATTTAGCAATCTACTTTAATTTATACTGAAATAAAAAAATAATTTTGATTATTTTTCAATAATTTACATTTATTTTTAAAGAAAGAAATCATGGATGCTGATTTACAAGATTTGCAAGCAGACGATGATGAAGAAATTGTAGAGTATTTAGAACGTCCATACATAGTTCATGTTAGATCAAATCATAGGAACCATTGGGATGAGAAATAAACGGTCGTATTTAATTTTCAGTGTTTTTGCATTTCTATTCTGTATGCAGGATGCATTAAACATAATGAAATTTTTTATCCCAGGCCCCTTGTTTATCTTTTAGGTTTACAGCGTCAGTAGCTTTATTTTCTATAACATTATTACATTTTAACACAAGATTTACAAGTTGTCTTTTTCGAAAAAAATGAAATTTGCGGTTCTTTGGCGTTTATCACACATTTTTCTGTACAAAATTTTGACAGTTTTCATTTATTTTGACAGTTCTTCTATCTCTCTTTTATTCGTGCGAGTTGCGTATATGTCTCTCTTTGTTTAAGATAACGCTACTAATACCAACATAAAAAAACATTCGAAAATATTATTATCAATCAGAATAGCTATCTACGGGATTACTAGAGTTGGAAATACAGAAAGCAAATTATCCTAGCGACTATCAAATGGATAATATTATCCCATTGATAGTTATTCTTATAAATAACAGTAAGATGGAAATACTGGGCCTAAATAAAATTGTACGAAGGGTTGGATTTTGTTTTTAATTCTGAAACAATTGCCGGCTCATTTTTAACTTGATATTTTGACGGTTTGTTAATTTTGTGTGAACTGTTGTTTTAAAAGGGCTCGAGGTGTGGCAAATCCACAGAAAATGAGAGAATTAATTATAAGCATGTTTTGTGAATGGAAAAAAATAAGTGTAATTGCTAGAGGTAATGAAAATGTCAAAATCTACAGTTTTTGACATAGTAAAATCGTAGGGTGAAAACGGTACAATCGATACAAAGGGGAAAAGTCCAGGACGTCCGACTTTAGTATCAAATCGACCGATAAGAGAACTAGTAAAAACGTGTAAAAAGAACAGAAGGGCTACTGTTAGAGAAATAACGGCACAGGGGAATGAGGCTGGAAGATCTAAATTTTCCAGAGAAACATGCAGAAAGTGGATTCATAAAAGTGGTCTTAGTTTTTATAAGGTAATCATACCAATATAATTTTTTTCAGTATTTTATTGAAACAAGAATTCTACATTTTAGGCAAAAGAAAAACCGTTCTTGACTGAACGGCAGACAAAATAGCGCTTAAGTTGGTGTAAAGAGCAAAGGGCATGGAAACAAGAACAGTGGAATTCGATTATTTTTAGCAACGAGTCTAAATTTGATTTAAGTGTAGGTGATAACAGAAAACGAGTGATTCGGAGCCAAACTGAAGCATTTCATAAAGATTGTTTGAAACGCATTATTAAGTTTCCTGCTGGGGTTATAATTTAGGACTGTATGTCCGCAAGAGGTGTGGGATGTATGCGGTTTGTTAATGGAATGATCAACGCAGTTAAATACCAAGAGATACTGGAAAATAATTTAAAGTCCAGTGACGAAAAATTGTATCCTGGAGCATAATTTATTTTCCAACAGGACTGCGCCTCCTCTCACACGACTAAAAGCACTCAAAACTGGTTCGAGAAGAATCACATGATCGTACTTGATTGGCCATCCAGTAGTCCTGATTTAAGAAAGTCTTTGGCATAAAATGAAACAAAAAATTAGAAACAACCCTCAGAATACGCTAGAAGGTTTGAAGGCCAAAATTAAGGAAGTATAGGAATCAGTGACCGTAGAAGAGTGTCAGGTCCTATTAGAATCAAAGCCTAAAATAATTGAGGCAGTAATTAAAGCGAAAGGGGGTGTAACGCCTTATTAAACATCTAATGGCCGGTATTATAAAAACATAACTAAAGACCCAACTAACAAGTTGTAAACTAAATTTAGTTGATAACTAATATAACAAGTTATTTAATTTCGGTATTATAAATCAGAACAGCCAACTAACTAACTAGTTCACAACTAAAATAATTTAGTCTCAAGATTTACCGACCGAACGTTAGTATACAACTGACCGGTAGATGCCTATACTATATTTCGCGGTTTTTCTGTTGTAGTAAACAGTTTAATGTTTATAACCTATAATTTTGACAGTGAAAAAGAATTAGTAGAAGTTAAAAAGTATTTCAAATGGAGAAAAACGGGATAGAGGCAAAAATTATACAGAAATTGAAAAAGAACAATTAATAGATATAGTGCATAAATATAAGTTAAGGACTTTATTTAATTATCAATTAATTCAAAAATAGACAAAACAGTATCTTTTGAAAACCGAAATCTGTGTTTAAATTGTTCATCAGCATAATAATTAAAGTGGTGTCTTCTTTCAAGAAATTCTCTAGGCTGACGTATTCTTGATTTTCCTCATTATCACTGCCAGAAATACTGTTTACGGATGGTGATGATACACTACTGACAGATGAAACTGATGATCTAACCTGTAAATTTTGTGTTGTTTATATATATAAATCTATTCATATGTATCTTTTTTTATGTACAATATTATTACTTACTTTGCAGTTAGTAATTATCAAATATATATCTTAGTATAAATAGTAAAAACAAGTTATTTCAATGTAAACAAAATGGTTACTATTTAAATGTAATACAAATATAGTTGCTAACTATAATTTAGTACCCAGAAAATCTGTCAACTAATTTAGTTTGTAGATTTAGTTGGGAACTTTTTTAAACAAACTTTTATAATACCGAAATCTATGGGTTAAATTAGTTTAACTCTTAACTAAAATTTAGTAACAAACTATTTTGCTTTATAATACCGGCCATAAAGGATTTATAATTTTTATTAAATATTAATTTGTCCGAACATTTAATTGTCAACGAGCGTTCAGTTTAAATAAATGTTAAAGCCTAATTAAAATATATTTTTAATTCTATTTTATCATCATAGAGAAGTCAAAATAGAGTTAAATCTAAATTCGAATTCAGAAAATTAATCAAAAATATATTTAGTGAGTAACGGTGTACACGAAAAATATTTAGATAGAATTTATGAAGTGTCCGAACATATAGTTGTCAGGGCTCGTACACCTTTCGATGCCATGTCCAAAAAATATATAAACTTGTTGAACGGTTGCAAAAAATGTGTGCACCGTCGGGGCCCTTGACATTTTGCCAGTCCTTCCACCTTATTACGCCCCTGTAGAGACCACTGATAAAATAAAAACATATATTGAACAAGGAACGAAACATATTCGTACTTAAATCAAGAAACACAGTATTGCCGAAAATATTCCGGAGCTTATAATTTTATTATATTTGTCGAATACAATATTTAGTGTATATGAAAACAGATAATTGAAAATGAACGTTAATAAAATCTACATATTATCACCTATAATAACTATCTAAGCAAATATTTTTGCCTCCTCAAATTTAAGATAACACAAAATATCAATATCCATGTGATAAGGAACACAAATAATTGTCCTGATAACAAACATCAATATTATTTTAAAAACAAAACACACTAAAACAAAAAAGTCTAAAACCTCCAATAATACGTAGCTAAATAAACTATAATTCAATTGCAAATTGACCAGCCTTGGAATTATATGCGTATACCCTTGAAAGTAGGCAACTTTATGTACATTATTGTTAGGCGTGGTGCTGACCTTGAAATGATTAAGCTTTTGTTTATAAACATTTATCAATTGTTTTATTGAATAAACAAAGAAATGTCATAATTAACGGCTAATCAAATTGAATTATTTTTATATAGTAAATATTTGCTTCAGTATTTTTAGAATTAATTGAGCAATAAAAATATTTACTGCGGAAACAGATGTTAATACAAATTATTGAATAAAAACGTAATGTTTTTAATATAACATACAATAAAATAAATGTAAGTAAACAACTACATAAAGGAAATCGTTGTAATTTAAAAGTAGCTTAAAATATACCATTACCATTCCACAGTTCCAACTAATATTTGAAAATAAAACTTTTTGTTGTTGGTGTCTAATGCTGCGTTCACAACCTCGAAATTAAAAATTAGAATTAGTAGTTAGAATTAATGAAAGGTTTGTTATACGTAACTGTACGTTATCGTTCACAACCTTCTAAAGCAGTGTTTCCCAATCTTTTTACTCTCGTGGCACATTTTACAAAGAAGGCAAGTTTCGCGGCACACCTACTTAGTAATAGAAGAAGAAATTTTGAATGCAGACGCCCCTGTATTCACGATATATAAATTTCAATTCGTCATAAAAAAAATCCTTCGTGTACTTTATACTTATAAACGGTATTTACGGACAATGACGGTACAATAAAAACGACGCTAGTATTTTTTAAAAAGATTTTGCGGCACATTTGGAAAATTTTGCGGCACACTAAATGTGTCTTTGGGAAACACTGTTCTAAAGTAATACTTAATAAATAAATAATAGGATCCCAACACCTAGATAGGCGTATAAGGGGCAGAGAAGGTAAGTTCTCAGTTTCTAGACCGCCAGCCATAGATATGAAAGCCACGTGGTCAGAGTGACGTTTCGGCTGATCCCATTATCCCTGTTTAAACAGCAACCGAAAGATACCGCGTGAGTTTGAGAAGACCTACATCACTTCTAATACCGCTACTGCGACCGCCACCATAGCCACGTCCATTTGTGGAATCCTTTATTTCCCAGATCGCCTTTGTTTTAGAAAATATCCCAATTATCTATTTATTTCTGTATTACTAATAATTAAATATTTATTTAATACAATTGAATATATTTATAAATCAGTTCTAACGTTATATATTTTTGGTTGAATCATAATAAACAATATTGATAAAACAATGTTTATCTTAAAAAATAGATTATTTATATTATATTAAATGAGGGCAGTGATTTTTAACTTGAACTTGTGTTCCACAAGTCAAGAGACGTAATCAGTTAAATTTTTCAAGTAAATCTAGAGACAGTTCAGTTTCGAGTATGGGTCAGAGCGATATCATATAAATTAAATAGCATTAAATATCTAGCACAATTTTGGCTAGTTAAAAAAATCTTTGAAATGGTTCCGTGATCATTCTATTCCACTTTTAGAGTGGGTTTCAAGTAGCCCAGACTTATCCCCCATCGAGACACTTTGACACGAAATGAAAAAATGATTGCGTATAACACCGGCTAGAACAATTCCAGAATTAAGACTAAAGCTTCAAGAAATGTGGGATAATTTTACTCCTCGACAATGCCAAGACCTTGTAGATCAAGGGTGTCAAACTGGCAGCCCACGGGCCGCATGCGGCCCAATACTTGCATTTAAGTGGCCCGTAACGACTTCTTATACTATAATAATTTTTATACTATATATAGTATAAACATTTATTTGAACGAAAATACCTCGTGACAGAAGCTGTCCGGGCTACGGCGTCAAGACTTCGGCAAGGGCGGAAAACCAATAGTCAGGCAAAAACTGTTGCAGTTAGCCGTGCGATAGTCGGTAGATCAGTGATTCCCCGTAATTCCAAATAATACTCTCGTAAGCAGAGCTTTCAAATACCACTTTTCTATAGGTGCAACTGCTGTGTTACAGTACCACTATGCTGATTTCGACCCGTTTTTTTTGTTGTTGTTCGATAAAGCAAATATTTTGGCAAAATTTAATTGTTATTATTTAAATGTTATTTCCTTACTTCCTTCAAATAAATATTCAGAAAAATGGAGGAAAATAAAAAACAGAATAAGTAACAATATAAATATAGGCTATTCCAAACGTTGAGATGGAACTAGATTTTGAAATCTAGTAATTTTTATCTATTAATTTGGACTTTTGGTCATTTTGTTTAGGCTTTGTAAATCATAAACACATTGCAAATTCTAGATTAAATTGATTGTTATTATAAAATGTCCGTTTCAATAATTTTAATTTTTTGTCATTCTTAATGAAAATTTTCCCATTTATTATTATTTTTATTTTTTTGTCTTCAAAATATGTGAAAATGTATTAAAATTTTTAATAAATGTCATCGTCTCTATGGTTTCACTGTTGGAATTTTTAATTTTCACATACCAACGTTAAACTTGAAATTATCCAAGCAAGGTTCCTTCTCGTGACAACCTTAAAGAACGAAATTCCCATTTAGTTCCGCCTAAACGTTTGGAATAGCCTGCCTGTACATAACGTGCGGCCCGCGTAAATTTTACTTGTTAGAAAAATGGCCCGAGGCTGAAATGAGTTTGACACCCTTGTTGTAGATACTATGCCTAGAAGAATTAAATGCCGTTATATAGAAATATAGAAATGAAAGGTGATGTTACCCAGTGGTAACTTCTGAAATAGGTTTCCAAGTTAATGGCTTTCCAATGGACATATTATTTTTTTCTTATTAATTTACTTTAATAGTTGTAAATATTAATCGTAAATCTCTAAAATGTTTAATTGAAAATAAAATATTACCTGGATTTCATAAGCTATTCGCATTCTGTTAATTGAACACCAATAAGTAAAAATTTCGTAGCTGGGCCAACTGATAGTGGACAGGGCTTGTATATAATAATTTAAAACGAAAAACAATGCTAAATTATAAAATGACTAATTATGTATGGCCTCTATGTGTATAGGCCTCCCCATCTCGTATTATTTCTTTCTTTCCTCTACAATTTTGCCCACAATTGACCTGCAAACATTTTTATATTATCCCAACATTTTTTCGTGCGTGTCATTTTTTTAACCACAGTACAGGACTAAATGTCCTAATTATACTGTGGCTCACGAGCGTCCATGCCTTGACCAGGATTCGAACAGCCATTACTTGACCAAGGACCCTTGGCTCGTGAAGCAGGAGCACTAGCCCTGCGCTACCAACGCCGACTTGTTGTTCTAGATTTGTCTTTTTCTTGTTCTTGGACTCCATGCAGTCGATGCTTTGCTCCAACGAGTTTCATCTTGCAGCATCACATGTCCTGCCCAGTTCCACTTCAAATGTTCCATGGTGCTTAACACTTCAGTTATTCGTGTTTTCTTTGTTATGCTGGTGTTTGGTATTCGATTTTGTAGTGTTGTTCCTAGTAAGATTCTTTCCATTGCTCGTTGACAGATTTGGATTTTATTTTTTAGTTGACATATTTGGAAACCCGAACAATTTTAGCATTAATGCCGAACGAATACATATTAATAATTGTAGAACTACAGCAAGTATTAATATCAACAAAAGCAATGTATATGGCATTTTCTAGTATGTACTCGCTAATTACATTGACAATTACTCCCCAAACACACACAGAAAAGTTCATATTTAAAATAATATAGGCAATTTTGCTGACGGAAATACAAATTTTCCAGGTTAAACACCTGTGGCTCTCATTTTGTGTGACACCCTGTAATAATAATAATATATAATAATAATAATTCCTTGTAGACAAACAGCCGTATGAATGAAGTAAATGCTCATAAGTAGAAGGTAAGAGTAAAAGCATTTGCTTCGAGTAAAAGGTCGGAGTAAATGCATTTGCTTCTTTTTATATGAATAATGATTACCTTTTACTTACAAGTCAATGCTTCTACCGGTGAGTAAAAGGTCAAGAGGATGTGAAAATCAGTATTTATCAAAATCGTACTACTTCTTTCTGATTGCTGTCAACTTGAAATTAGTCTATAAACACTATCAAAACTGTACTAGTGCTGTACTGAGTTCCATGTTTGACATATCAATTTATTTTTATTGGTGTAAAATCATGTACAGATTCAGGGCACTTTACACCTACACTTGTGAACATTTCACTGGCATCACAAATTGCCTATACATTTAGCATAGGTTTTCTTTTACGATTGACATATTCATCTTCATGGATCTTCGGTTTTTCTATCCCTATATGTGTACAGTAAATGACACCAACTGCGGTTGGAAAACGGTATTTTCTTTGCCACATTTTTTTCGCCTCCACTAATAAATTTTGGGAAGTAAGAAATTTACGCCAGTTGCCAGCTTGTGCAACTATTTGATCAACAAGACTGCTGACAGTCAGTGATACTGTGGATTGCTCCACCCCAATTCCTTACCGATACTTCTTTGAAATCCAAGATCAGCTAGATACCTCAACAAAAAAAAAGTTACCTAAAAATTATTAGCTAAATACTCCATGTTCTCTTGTTCAAAACGAAACTAACTTTTATGTCAGTACGAAGTGATAAAGAACGATGCCTATAATGTTTCATGTTTCTTAAATGCACAATATCCGCCATGGCAATTAGTTCACTATAACACTTTTTCACAAGTGAGTATATGAATATATAGAAGCATGTTTTTCGAAGCATTTGCTTATAATTTAAAGTAAAAGGTCTGTTTTATTCATTACCATTTACTTCAGTCTTGAGCAAAAGATCAACAAAAAAGCATTTTTTTCTTACTCATAAGTAGAAAATTTTGCTTATATTTTTATTCATATTGTTGGGAGGATTTGCTTCATAATTTGAAAGTAAAAGGTTATGCTTATTTTTATTCATACGGCCCAAAGTATATAGATAAGTCTGCAATATTCGTCTTATCTGCAGGGATCGGAATAGGTGATAGTCAGAGGGTGCTATGTCTGGACTATACGGTGGATGCAACAAAATTTCCAAACCAAGCTTTCGCAATTTTTGACTGGTCATCAAAGAAGTGTGTGGTCTTGCGTTGTCATGATGAAAGACAACACCTTTCCAATTATTCAATTCGTGTACATTGTGTACTGATTTCGTGTACATTGAAACAGAATTAAATTATAATTTAAACAATATCCACTGATTATTAAATTTACGCTTTTAAAAATTGAATGCAACATTTGCCAAAATATAACTAGAATTTTGAAAAAATAATTTAAACAATATAAAAATTCAAAAAAAAAAAACAAAAAATAATATTGTCTTTTCTTGCAGGGTTCGATCTCTTTCGGATCGAGTTGGTTGGCTGAAAAGCCAGCGTCATAACCACCAGACCAGCATACACCTTCTAGTGTATCGCATCAAAAAACACAAAAAAAACGTTTTTTTCCAAAAACCAAATCTGATAAAAAATTCCTGTTGTACTATTCCAGTTCACACCAATGTACATTACTTAGAATTTTTTCAGATTTTTAGTTTAAACCGTCTGGGCTACAGGGTGTGGGACAAAAAAATTTTTGCACAAGTTGGTAAAAATCGCATCAAAATAATTTATTTTGCAAAAATAAAAATTTGATCGTTAATCCACGTACCAAGAGCTTTCATTTGATATCCTACTCAGAATTATAAACAAATATATATTTTTTTTCGATGTGCACATATTTGTTTATATTTTTAGGGGGATATGTTTTTTAGATGTTTTAGCATTTTTCCTATGTGCGGGTCAAAGAGTTGTATAAGAATGCCAAATTTCAACTCTCTAGGTTTAGCCGTTTGGCTACAATTTTTACCCAACAGACAGACAGACAGACAGACGACAAAATGACGGTATAAGGGTTTTTTGGTCATACCTACAAAACCCTAAAAATGGATTGTGTAAAAAGCATGCCCTTGATTTTCCCACGTGTTATGGCACCTGTATGCCGCTGATTGAATCTAATATATTATTATTGAACAGTTTTATTGAATGTCGTAATATTTTAACAATACATGATAGTATAAGATAGTAGTAGCTTACATAATTGCATATTCTTTTCAACAAATATGCAATAAAAATATTTTAAAAATATGTTACCTTATCGCTCAACGTAGACTGGATTAAGGTAAATTTAATAGTTTAGAGCAGTGGTTCTTAAAATAGATTCCGCGAAACAAGGAAGGAAAAGGGTTCCGTGACAAAATATGTCTGAAAACCGCTCAGTGGGGAACTGGCGAAACATCGGGAAATTTCCCGGTGTGCTGGTCCCAATACAATCGATTCTTGGATCAATGGGGCCAATCCTTGATCCAATGAGACCGGCTCTTGACCCTACAAGGCCGATTCATACCAATTTTCCATGGCCGGAAAATTTTGCAGTCCACTGAAAGTGCTGGTCTAAAGTAGTACAGTCTTTTTGAGACGGCAAACTATGCCGGTTTTACTTATAGCGAACGATAGCGAAGGAACTTAAAAGGATAACGAATTCGATGTAAATAAACGATGATCGAAAACGAGCAAAAAAATTCGTATCTTGGAAATTTCTGCATCGAAGTTCTGACCAGTGTACCGACCAAGTTCGGGTTCACTTCGATTTAGTATGAAACATATGTATATAAATTTAATTTAATATACTTGCGAAAAATGATACATTTTAAATTATAATATTGACAACAGAATTTTAAATTAAAACAAATGAACATTCAGAAGACGAACCTATGGATCTATTATATTGCGTTCGGTCGCTCGTGTTCACTATATCTAAACCCACCATAAAGCCTCATTTATAATAGATCCATAGCATAAATCCATGCAATAAGCATAAAGAGGTATGAATGGAGTATATTTCCTGTTTATTATAAACAGATGTTCGTACCACAAACAGAACAGTGATACACCATTGATTCACCTTATGTATATGAGATGCGTTTTTGTTATGGATCTATCATAAAACAGACTTAAGAAATATCCACCGCCGAACGCACATAACTTCTGAACAGGTCAAATCGGCGGCGCAAACTATACGATGGTCAACTCAACGATGATTAAATTGATGACGATCGACTCGGTGACAGTCGACTCGGCAACTATTATCTTAGGGACGATCAACACGACGTGAAAAAATATTTGTAAACATTGAAAAAGTTCGTGGCGTTTGTTTCGTAAAACTCAACTGGTTTTGGTATAGTGTAAAAATGAATTTATTGAAACCAAATATGCTCCATTATTATCGACAACATTTCGCCATTTTTCGGGTAGAGCCATGATGCCATCGGTGAAGAATTCTGTGGTTTCTGGTTGAAAAACTGAATCAAGTGGTTTTTACAGGCTTCTTTTGAAACCAGCTTAATTCCATTGAGAGAATTCTGCAGGGATCGGAATAGATGATAGTCAGAGGGTGCTATGTCTGTATTATACGATGGATGCAACAAAATTTCCCAACCAAGCTCTCGCAATTTTTGACGGGTCATCAAAGAAGTGTGTGGTCTTGCGTTGTCATGATGAAAGACAACACCTTTCCTATTATTTTTTGTAGCCAGCTTTCCGTAAATGGTTCAAAACAGTTTTGTGGTCAATGCCTAGCTCCGTACCAATATCGACACTGCTGATATGCCTATCTTGCTGGACTTTTTCAAGAATTTCATCAGCTTTTTCACTGATTGGACGACCAGAGCGTGAGTCATCTTTCACATTAAAATTACCAGAACGAAAGCGAGCGAACCTTTTCCGCGCAGCAGATTTTGATAAAATACTTTCACCGTACACAGCACAAATTTTTTCACAAGCCTGCGCAACGTTCTTCCCTTTGTCGTAATAATATTGCAAAATATAGCGCAATTTTTTATTACTTTTCTCCATTTTCAAACGCAAACAACTTTCCAACCACTGCACAAATTTTGATGTTTAGACACTAGAGGTCTGCACGGGCCTATTTTGGACCATCTTTACCCGGCCCGGCCCGTTATGTTTCCAGTCCGGCCCGGCCCGAACCCGACAAAAATTTTAATTCGGCCCGAATAAACCTCGTTAAAAAAATATTATGATACAAAAATTGCTTAGAATTTGTAATAATTATAAAACTAGAAATTTAAAATAAATATATATTTTTTAACGAAGGTTTAAAAATATATTATTTAAAGGTATTATTGTTCTTATCCAGCCCGAGTCCGAATATAATACATGTCAGTCGGCCCGAACCGGCCCTCGGGCCGTGCTCGGGCCTGGGCCCATGGGCCAGGCTCGAGCCCGTGCACTCATCTATTAGACACTCAAAGTAACGCTCGAACTGTCACCTTTCCAACGAGCGCTTAGTGGTGTCGCTGCGATCTGTGTTTCCTGAGTTATTTGCCATCTAATCTACCTACTTAGGAATATCCATATCCCGAACATCTTATGCTAGATAAATAATGTCTTTAAATATATTAACAAATCAAAGTCGAAAACTTCACTATTTGGATGAACCTATATCCAGATAAAATTTTAATAAGATGGATTATTTAATTTCGTTATTATTATTATTTTTTCATTGTCGTTGGAGGTGGAATGTCTTTTAAATTATTTTTCTGACAATGGTAAAAATGTCTTTAAAAGATTACATATTTTACATTTAAAAACTACGCCTATGAAGACATATTAAATTTGGCTTTAAGCACAAGTATATCCTAACTCATAGTCATAAATGCCAAATTAAAATATTAAAAGCTTAATCTGCTGAACAAACTAAAAATATGATCAATAATCATTCATATAACAACAAATCCAAATATTTGTGTTTTCCAACGAAAACGAATAGTAATTAAAAACTAATTTCAATTATCAGTGATACGTCACTTTAAATTATAATACCGTAATACGTGATAGTTGACAGATATTTAAATTTTTTTCAATTATTAAGTGTAAATTTTCACACATTTCAGAGTTCCGTCGATGGATGACTGATACAAGACTTATTGCCATATTCTCTTCAAATTCAACAATTAAAAAAATATGTTCTTCATCCCTTAATATATTAAGTACTGAGAGCTCTTAGTTAATACCGTACAAGCAAGTCTGTGGCCGCAAGCATTAAATCGTTTGTATTTATGGTTTTCCTCTAAGTAAGGGTATGGACGTGAGTTCTCCTGCTTATGTCAATTAATTTGTGTGAAAAATATTTGTATAGGTTCTCCTTAGGCGTTTGCAACCGGCTATAAACTATAGGTGCCTTTCTGTGTACACTAAAAAATGGACGTAATACTGACCATATTACTCCTGAATGTACACAGATTAAAAATATAGTCAAGAAACCTAGAAACAAAAGGCCTAGGCTCAAACTGTCGCGCCGATGATGATGATGAGTCTATTAAAAACTAAAAGCTTTCAGTTAAATAGTACATTAAATTATATACATGTATATCAAAAATACAAAAAAAATCTTTTATAAAAAAATTCGAATGTACTGTTACAGTTCCCATCAATAAATTAATTCTCATAATTTTCAAATTTTCAGTCCTATCCCTTTAGGTCAGTGATGGCGATCCTATGACACGTGTGTCACGAGTGACACGCCAAGACATTTTTGGTGACACGCATCAGTGGTGACAAAAATTTTCCCTTTAGGTATTTTTGTGAGACCCTATTCTCGGCGTTAAATAATATTAAAACCAATAAAAGAAAGCGACTCACAGATGAAGTTAGTAGCACTTGCTTGGGCTTGAAGTGCACGAAATACCAAACTTCAATTGAAGATTTAGTAAATGCAATTCAGCAACAAAAAAGTCACCAATTTAAAGAATTATTTATTTTTGCTTTTTTAATAAATAAATAGATCAAAAATATAGCTACAGGCTATTCAAAACGATTAGGCGGAACTAAATGGAAATTTCGTTCTTTTAGGTTTCGTTCTGTTGTTAGAATGTGAAAATTTTAAATTCCAACATTGATACTTTGGAAACGAATGACATATGTCAAAAATCTTAATATATTTTTCCATATTTTGAAGACAAAAAAATAAATGGGAAATTTTTATTAAGAATGACAAAAAATTATAATGCAATGAAAAGGATATTTATAATGACAATCAATTTAATTTACAATTTGCAATGTGAGTATGATTTATAAAGCTTAAAGAAAATGACCAAAAATCCGAATTAATAGATAAAAATTACTAGATTTCAAAGTCTAGTTCCGCCTAAACGTTTAGAATAGGCCCTTATTTTTTTACTAGGCCTGCATATATTACAAAATTATGGATATTTTTAGAAGTGACACGGTACCCTAGTTAAGCTACTTTTTTCCCCGAATTTTGACACACCAAGATCAAAAGGTTCGCCAACACTGCTCTAGGTAATAAGTTTGGAGATAATACCCATGCGACTAGAGTGACCAACCGTCTCGAATTTCAGCTCTCGATACAGGCATCTTTAAGGCGGGTCCTAGGCGGGTCGCTATTTGTCCAATTTTTCAAGAAATGTAAAATAAATATTACAAACAAAAACTAGAATAGCGTGATTGTGTATAATATGTTTAAATGGATTAAATCTCCATTTACATTTTTTATGTATGTTTCTAATTTAACATATATCAATACATAACAATATACATATATGTATATAGATCAAGTAGAGACATGAACATACTGTTACAAAATACAGGTGGACCGCTGGTTCCCAACCTTTTTTTAATCACGACCCTTTTTAGAATAAAAGGTAAAAATAAAGGGTTTGACAAAATATATTTTAGGACTTAATAAAAATGATGATATTTTTTATTAAGTATTATTAATAATTATCAATGATTAATGTGATGATTGAGCTTGCATCTGCTTAACAAGTGTTATAATTCTTGGTTGAGTTTTTGCCAAGGTCAATCTCATGTCATCTTGAACATTTAGCTTATTCCTGGCTTTTGTCTTGATCTGCAGAAGAATTGAAAATCCACTTTCGCAGAGGTAAGTAGAAGCAAATGGCACTAATATGCGAAAAGAAAGCATAGGAACTTTAGGATACGAATGACGCATAGCACACCAAATTGAGATAACGATTTTTCCTGAAATATATCACGCGCAGAGGAGTCATTTCGCAGCTCCAAAAATTGGAGCTGTACTTCATCGGGAATGTCGGTAACATCCAAAGATACATGAAATGGGTTTCGTACTAATGCAGCTTCTTGTTCAGAGAACTCCGGGAAATAACGTTGAATTTCAGATTCAAGGGCTTCAAGGTGGTTATTAATTTCCTCTCTTAGATTATCTACGATTCCCTTCTTCGATTCTTCAGTCTTGGTGCAAAGATATTCAAACATGGCAAAGTTTCCAAGATTTACTTAACGGCGCCAGTTTTGCAGCTTTAATACGAACGCCTGGATATTATCTCTGAAGTAAATAATGTGCGTTTCTTTACCCTGTAGTTTCAAATCTAATCTAGTTTAGCTGATCTAAGATATCAGTTAAATAAGCTACTCTTTGGATCCATGTCTCATCATTAAAGTGTGTCATAAACTCATGTTTTCCTTTTATTTCTAAGAACTGTTTTATTTCGTTTTTCAACTTAAACAAATGGCGTGTAAGTGTGCAACCCGCCTAAAGTAACTCTTGAGGGGGATCAATTTATATATGTGTAATGTTACAATAATATTCGCAGGGCTATTGGGAAAATTATTAACTCCGTAACATCTTTTCACACGCGGCATTGTAAGGACTTTTTTTACACACACAATGGTAAAACAGGCACCAGTGCCAGCAAAGGCACCGGCTCTATCGATTGTAGTCTTTTAGACCGGGAGCTCATGACAGTTTTTGGTCTCCGATTTCATACAGCATGCCTTTTGGAGGAGAGAATATTTACCCTGTGACAACAAAAAAGGGATGGTACTAAACCCCTGCACGCTTTCCGGTCATAGGGAAAATTGCATTTCCACTTAAATACAAAATTTTGGTGCTTTTCTCTGATTTAATATTGCTTGCCCTTTTGTCAAAAGAAAGTTATAACAAATTTAAAGTCTTTTAAATATATGGTCATGTGATCTTGTATTAAAAAAATATGATTTTCCGCGTTTTCATACAGCATGCCTATAATTAAAAGACTTTAAATTTGTTATAACTTTCTTTTGACAAAAGGGCAAGCAATATTAAATCAGAGAAAAACACAAAAATTTTGTGCAAGTGGAAATGCAATTTTCCCTATGACCGGAAAGCGAGCAGGGGTTTAGTACCATCCCTTTTTTGTTGTCACAGGGTAAATATTCTCTCCTCCAAAAGGTATGCTGTATGAAATCGGAGACCAAAAATGTCATGAGCTCCCGGTCTATTTCACATACACCAATAAAATCTGCTCTAACCTCTGCCGTCTGTCACGCACAACCGTTATCTCCTTGGGTTATGTACCTAGGGTAGAAGACCAAAGAGGAAATAATAAAAGACAACATCCCCTTTTGATCCGATACTTGCAAAGCAGACACGCTCTTTGGAAAACTTGAGGATCAGTCTAAATTCTTCAATTACTTTCGTGTGAGTGCTAATACATTTGATTTCGTCGTAGAATAGTTAGAAAATAGTATTAAGCACCAGCATATTACAAAGCTATTTTCACACACACCGGCAAGACGTTGCCGGCGCCGTTTACAATGCAATCAAATGAACGTTTTCACATGCATTCCGACCTGGCAAATTTCCCGGTCCGACCACCGCACCTGTAAATGCAGCCGTCGTTCAAACGAAAGTAATTGAAGAATTTAGACTTATCTTCTCTAAGTTTCCGACAGAGCTTGTAAAAACTGCCTTCCAAGTATCTGATAGTCAAAAGGGGATGTACCCAGTGTTGTCTTTTGTTGCTGCCTCTTCGGTACTTCCTTTTAAAGTACAATAAATCAACGAAATGAAGGCATTTGTAGGAGACAGCGATGAGATGTCAGGTCGATCTGATTTATCGAGATCAACTCCAGCTGCATTTGACGGTGCTGACGGCCGGACCGGCAAATCTGCTGGCCCAGACTGTATGCGAAAGAGTCTATTTTTCCTTCCACGTATCCTTTGTCCTACCTTTTCTTCTTTTAACCTCTAATCGTAAAATCGAGAGCTTGTTTGGTAATGTCACTATTTGAAACACATTAGACATCCAGACTTTCTTCAAAGAGTGGAAAGTAAATTGTGCTTTTTTGATTATGTCCTTAATTCCTTCTTCGCTACCTAAGCGCCTTAACAAGTCAAAATAAAATAGTTTTGAACTCTTAATAGGTCTTGACTCCGAAGGAGATCAAATATTGACAACGTGGAAATAGACCAGGTCGGTACATATAAATATTTGGGTCACGAAATAAGAATTGGCAAAGACAATCAAACATGCGAGATTTTCAGAAGAATTTCACAAGGATGGGCAGCATTTGGCAATCTCCGAAACATTTTCAAGAGCAAAATCCCATTATGCCTTAAAAGGAAAACTTAACCCTAACTCTAACAAAAGCTTTAGCTAAAAAACTTCAAGTAGCTCAAAGAGCCATGGAGCGAATCATGTTGGGCATCACGTTAAGAGAAAGAATACCTAATGCAGAAATTCGCAGTAAACCCAAAGTAACTGACATCCTTGTGAAAATAACTACAATGAAATGGAGATAGGCAGGACACCTTGCCAGAATAAAAGATGGACGCTGGAATAAACGTATACTCGAATGGAGACCTTGAGCAGATAGACGGATTCGAGGAAGACCACCTACTCTCTGGACTGACGACATTAAACGTATCTCTACGAATTGAATGCACGAAGCTCAAGACCGAACAGGATGGGAAATACTAAGGGAGGCCTATGTATATCCAGCAGTGGATCGAAACGGCTGATTGATGATGATGATGATGATGATGATGAATAGGTCTTGCAAATTTCTGACAAACTGCTTCTACGTTACTTTTGAATTAAATTTGATTTATTTGTTTTTAATTTTTGAAAAATATATGAACTTAATCCAACGAGTTCATCCCTAAGAAAGCAAAAATAGAATTATGTTAAATAATTTAAATCCGGCCGTGTTAAACATTCTCTAGCCGCGTGTTTCTTACTGCGCTTGCGCATGACTATATATCTATATTGAGAAACTATTTAGCACTTTATTTTGTTTGATTTGTTACTGTTTATTCTTGAAATAATTTAATTTAGCGTACCATATATAAGGTACAAATAAGTATTGGACAGTTGATATTTTTTGTGTAGTAAAAATGTTATCACCGAAAGTAAGGTTATGTACGAATCGGGGAAATCTTCAAGTTTTTGATGAATTAATAAGATGTATCAGTAAAAGTTCTAGTGTGCCAAATGTGAAAGCAATTGTGCAAAAGGATGAATTGCAAGAGAGGAAGGATAAGAAATTATACAAATTAAGGAAATATCACAGGTAATTTTCAAATAATATTGTATTTCCTTTTTTTACTTAGTTAAGTTACTTAAAATTTCTACAAAATATATCCATCTATATTAATAAAATTGGAGGCTATTTCTGTTTTTACCGACCGCCAACACATATAAGGGAGGTATTGTAATCATACCGATATAGGTATTTTGCTCTTTACTTATATTTGGGAGGTAAAGACCTTTTTTTTTTGCTTTTCACTTGGATTTGGGAGGTGAGGACTTCTTTTTGCTCTTCACTTGGATTTGGGGAAGTGAGGACCTTTTTTTTGCTCTTCACTTATATTTGGGAAGTGACGACCTTTTTTTGCTCCGTCCCGCATTGCCTTCTCAAGAAAATGGTCACCCTACATTTCGAGATTTCGATGGATCTCCACGAATTGAGGTCCCTACATAACGTTTTGACTATTTTTAGCATGATGTCTGTCTGTCTGTCTGTTTAAGCTTTTGACATCCATGGCACGAGTTGATCATCTTTTGGTAAAAATCGGTTAACTAGAAATAGGAGTTTACTCGTGTCGGTTTTAAGATTTTTACGAATATTTCACAAGAGAGAAATATTTCGAAAAAATTTATTTGACAAAAGTTGCCATACAAGCAATAACTAACAACTTTTATCTGAGACATTTTTTGATAAAGCAGCATAAATTAAACAAGAACTTTGAGAGGGGGGTCGGTCCTGTGGTGGCCACAGCTATTTTTTTACTTATTGTTTCATCCCTTTATACGACGCGAAATTTAAAAAAAAATTAATTTTTAATAATTTTCATTTTTTACTACCGGTTTACAGAACTAACGAAAATTTTCGTTACCGGTTCGCGCGAACCGGTGCGATCCGGCTGAATCCCACAACTGTATATAACAGGGATGGCCAAGACGTCGACCGCGGTCGACCGGTCGACCGCAAGGCCTCTGGAAGTCGCCCGCGAAGCTGACTTGAACATTAACAAATCATAGTCATAAATTCAGAGCGTACTTAGATAAAAAAATAATAATACTAAATTAAAAAAAGTAAAAATTCAAAATTATTCTCTGCAATAAGTTGATTTTTTTGAAAATGTTTTCAATAGCAACTTATTTCTACAGAAAACACAGCTAAAAAGAATTATTTCAGTTATATTAAATGCGATGTACATTTAAAATCAATGGCTTCAAATGTGAGCTTCTGGAAATTAATAAGCAGGGATAAATATCCAAATATTTGGAGAGTTTTTGCATATTTCAATGCCTTTATCGGTTCAACATATTTATGCGAATCAACATTTTGCTGCATGAATGCGGCAAAAACTAAACAGATCACAATTATCCGATCTACATTTGTAATCGTGTTTAAGAATTAGTTTAAGTTCATACGAGCCAAATTTTAATAAACTTGTCGAAACTATGCAATATCAAGTGTCATCAAATTAAAAATATTCCATTGTTTTTTTTTTTTACTGTATTATTATTATTTTTTTTTTTTTTTGAAAAATTAACTCCTAATTTATTTTAATAAAATTGTGAAAGAATAAAAAGTAAAGTTCTAGTAAATAGGTATTTATATTTAATAGCAGTCATAGTGAAATGTCTTCGTCATCAGCTCGTAAGTATCTTCTAAAAACGTCACCAATTCGAAAGTATTTAAAATTTCATAAAAGAATACACCAGTTGGTAATTATGTTCCAATAAAAAAAAAAAAAAATCGTCGATTTGTGAGTACCTAAAAAATTCTTAAAAATAACGCTAATTCGTAAGTACCTTCTAAAAAACGTAGTCGTCCGCGGGACCACCTTCACCAAAAAAGTCGCCCCCAACGTCTAAAAGTTTGGCCACCCCTGGTATATAATATATAAATTTTTGTAATATAATAAAAAAAAAATGAACAGCTGAGAATCGAGTTCACGCTTGTAGTGTGTAGCGTTCAGTACACTCCTCCTACTTTTATACGTTGATGCAGCCTATTGTTTGAATTACTTTAGTTTTTTCTCTTTAAAGTATCGAAGAGGAATAAATTATTTATAGTAGTGAAATACTTAGAAATCAAATAATACATTGTTAATAATGAGCAATACGTTTCTCAAATTCAAAAAAGATGAATCAATATATTTCTTATTAATTTAATAGACTTGAATACGAAGCAAATGCAGAATAAGTGACGAATTTTTTGACGAAGTTATTTAAATTTTAATTAAAAAATTAAATGAAAGGTCTTAATACTCAAATAACGAATAAAAATTTATCAAAAAATTATAGAAAAATAGTCATAGACATCCAGCATTCTGTTAACGTCTTACACTTATTAAATACCTACAAAACCCTGAAATGTGTGAAAATTTACACTTCAAACAAATTTTTGTAGTTGATCTATTGTAGATCACAATTTTTATTTGACCTTTAATTTTCAAATGATTGATGAATGATATGTTTACTTATAATATGAAACTAAAAAATGATTCCTAGAAACTAAAATTCTAGTTATAAATCTAATCAACTATAAGAAATAGAAGTATATTATTACTACTATACTTGATAAAATTATCTAGTTCTTCACCATAATTTGAACTTTGAATTAATTAAAACAAACAAGTTAGAATGTTTGTTCTCTATGATATGTAAATCAGTATTTTTCTGGAAAATACAAAGACAGTATGTACAAATTTTAGTGTTTCGTTAAATTTTTGTTTTAAGTTTTCAGTTTTTGTGAAAATTGTTTTAAAACATTGAACTAGATAAGTGTTTTACCAGTTTATAGAAATGAAATATTCTAAAATGTTTAAAGTAAACAAATTAGGAGATGTTATCAATACCTTAAGTGCTAATGTGAGATATTTTTCACATAAAAGGTAAAATTTACTTATGTTTGTTAACATGATAACTAGAGTATCTAATTTATTTATCGTCAGCGATTAAACAAATTTTATTACCAACTTGTTATCACTGGTTCTTTATTACGTAAATATCTAGTCTGTTTGGTTCTCTTCAATGTCCATCATTGATTTTAAGACTGATATCAAAATTGATTTTGAGGTAAATATAAATTATAAGTCCTATCAATCTAGAATTGTGTTTGTAAATCAGGGGTTTTCAACTGTTTGAAAGGTGCGGGTCGAACTGAAAATTTTGCAGAATCTATTTCAATAGAAGGTGCGTTCGCCATAACTGTGCAGTTTTAACTTTGTGTCGTGCAAGTTTTTTGTCACGTGACCACTGTGCAGACTGCAAGAAAATCAAAAACGAATGCTTTGTTCAGATTGTGCAGTTATTCAAACTATTATTCTAACCTTTTTTAGGGTTTTGTAGGTATGACCAAAAAACCCTTATACCGTCATTTTGTCGTCTGTCTGTCTGTCTGTCTGTCTGTCTGTCTGTCTGTCTGTTCGGTAAAAATTGTAGCCAAACGGCTAAACCTAGAGAGTTGAAATTTGGCATGCTTATACAACTCTTTGACCCGCCCATAGGAAAAATACTAAAACATCTAAAAAACATACCCCCCTAAAAATATAAACAAATATGTGCTCATCGAAAACAAAAATATTTTTTTTTAAATTCTGAGTAGGGTATCAAATGAAAGCCCTTAGTACGTGGATTAACCATCAAATTTTTATTTTTGCAAAATAAATTATATTGATGCAATTTTTGCCACATTTGTGCAAAAAAAAATTTGTCCCACACCCTGTAGCCCAGATGGTTTAAATTAAAAATCTAAAAAAAATTCTAAGTAATGTATATTGGTATGAACCGAAATAGTACAACAGGAATTTTTGATCAGATTATGATATCGGAAAATAACGCAGTTTTTGTGGTTTTTGGTTCACAAAGTACAAAAGTTATACCAATATAAGACACTCACATACAAGCCGTGCGATAGCGTAACGGTTAGAGCACTGGTGTCGTAAGCTAAAACTCGCTGGAAACGAAGGGTTTCGAGTTCGAGTACGGAGTGAATTTTATTTTTTCTGTTTTTTTTTTGCAGTTTTATTATGTTATAATTATTTTGTCAAAATTCTAGTTATATTTTGAGAAATATTGCATTTAATTTTTAAGAGCGTGAATTTAATAACCAGTCTTATTATATGATTAACAGACGATACATTATTTTAAAAATATCGTTCATTTTGCCGTGATTACTACAAAGTAAAATTTGTCCTATACACTCAGCATGCCTTCACTTATTATATACCTGCAAAACCCTGAAATGTGTGAATATTCACACTTCACATCAATTTTTTGTAAACAAATGAATTATATATGTGTGATTACATGAAGTCTGTCTCCTGCTAATTGTTTTGTACGATAATATATAAATGGCGCATGAAGGTTTTGCGATGCTTTTAAGTAATATAAAAGAAATTTTATTTGATGAGAAAGACAATTCAGAATAATTTTCCAAACCAGAAAATATTTTGGAAAAAGTGTTTGAATATGCAGAGATAGGGATGGGAATTTATTTTTGAATATCGATATATGCGCGATTCGATATATTGTAAGTGTGATATCGATATTCGATATATATCGAAGTAAAAATATCGATATTTGCGATATATCGATATAACTAAGACGTAACATGTAAGATATATAAATTACAGTTTTGGTTGGTTTGGCGGGAAAAGAAGTCACCACTTGACAGACAATTACTTTACAGTTGGTACTCACCCAGCTGCCAACCAACTTTCTAATATTTTCCTACTTAACTGCTCTCTTAATTAATTATATATATGCTGTTCACTTTTGTAAGGACAAACCAGATCTTTTTGGTTACTTTTATAGTGTATTACGGACTTTAAATGTCAATTAAAAATATTACTTACGCTGTAAAACCGACTTTAGGTTTATTGGTTATGATCATTATTAAGAAAGTGACATTTTTTATAATTTTTTAATATCAACATGACATACAATTTCAAAGGTGCAAATTATTGAAAACAAAATTTCGCGTTATAGGCTATTCCAAACAATTAGGCGGAACTAAATGGAAATTTCGATATTTTAGGTTGTCACGAAAAGGGACCAGCTTGGGTTATTTCATGTTTCAGGTTTGGAATGTGAAAATTTAAAATTCCAACAGTGAAACCATGTAAACGAATGACATATATCAAATATTTTAATACATTTTTCCATATTTTGAAGACAAAAAAATAAATAAATGGGAAATTTTTATAAAGAATGACAAAAAATTAAAATGCAACGAAAATGACATTTTATAATGACAATCAATTTAATCTAGAATTTGCAATGTGAGTATGATTTACAAAACTTAAACAAAATGACCAAAAGTCCGAATTAATAGATAAAAATTACTAGATTTGAAAATCTAGTTTCGTCTAAACGTTTGGAATAGCCTATAGTTTGTTTTTACAAAAATGAGCAGCATATATTTAAATGTAAAAAATATACAAGAATATGATATTTTGTGCGAATATCGATATTTAGCGCGATATATCGCATTTCAAATATCGATATAAAAATATCGATATATTTTACTAAAGTATCGATATTTTCGAAATATCGATATATCGTTCCCATCCCTATGCAGAGAGTACTGTTCCAAACATGACTACAAATCAATTTAGTACATTTCCGCTTGTATCCAGAAAATTTTAAGTCTTTTTGAGTGTATTTACATGTTCCATGATGAGGTTCATGTCTATACTATTTATTTTGCAAATGCTGCAGGCATAAACAATGACATCTTGATTGTTTTCACTCATATTAGCTGCTTTCCTTTTACAAGTTAAAATGCTTGGCTAAGCTAAGAAGTTAGTCAAATGTCTTAGCAAGGGAAAGGAGGGAGGAAAAACTTAGTATATCTTAGCCAGTGTCTTATAAATGGAACGCTCTTACAACTTAGATTAACTTAGCTTAGCTTAGATTTCTTAAGTAAAGTGGTAAAAGGAAAGCGCCAGTTTTGTAGAAATATCTTTGTATTTTTACCGCGAAAAATACCATTGCACAGACTGCCGCACGATCTGAACTTGTGACGATTGTGCAACACAAACTGCACTGTACAGTATATGCCGAACGATCTTCGTGCAGCACAAAGCACACAAAAACTTTATGACGAACGCTTCTTGTGTAAATTATGCAGAATGTGTAGATTATTAGCTTATGCCGAACGCACCTATAGTTGACAAACCTACTATGGAGCCCAAAGAAATTTCTGCGGGGAAAGGGACAAAATATAGACTTCCGCCACTAAATTTATCATATTATTTCTTTGAAGAGATTAAATCTAATAATTGATATGATAATAAACTGAAGTTGGTGTTAAGCAAGTATTGTTCATATTTTTTAATCTCACTAGTCTCTAACATATCTAATCTAGTATCTTCTAAATCGCGTGAAATTGAAAACTGTGTGGTAATTATGAAATGCCGATTTTTCTTTTTCATTATTTTTAATACAGTGACTTTCTTTTATCCTGCAACATTGCAATTATTATGCATGGTTTCCATAGTAACGACAAATTATTTTGACAGCAATATTAAATCGCCTATGTTGCAAATTAATAGAAACGCAATTTTACATTGCTCTCAGATTTCAATTACCATAGTAACGATAATACCTATATTGCAGGATAAAAGAAATTCACTGTATGAATCAAATGATCTTTAAAACCTTTATTGTTCCGTTTAGTTGGCCCTATAGCATTTGTCGCATTCAACAAAATCTACTTTATACATTCTGGATCTTTCTAAATGGGGGATTATATATTTTGGTTTAAAAAGTCTATTAATTGAATGAGAAGGGGAGAGCTTGGTACTTTGGTACAGTGGCCATACTTGTATAGTGGCTTCTATTGTACCAGGTCTACAAGTATGAAATGCGGATTTTTTTCAAACTTGCCGCGCAAACTGAGTGTATAGTTCAAAGTTTCAACACATATGGCGTTTTGTTAAGTTATCATTAAGTGTCAAATGCATATAGGTTATAATTTGAAAAGTGATCATATAGTTTTGTTTTACTGTGTTAAAAATGACAAATTTTGTGCCAGTTAAAGAGCATTCGCGGACAGTACTACTGTTTTGTTTTCATTTGAAAAAAACTGCTGCTGAATCATACCGACTGCTTCGAGAAGCTTATGGTGAATATGCTCCATCGCAAGATACGTGTGAACGATGGTTTCGGCGTTTCAAAAGTGGTGACTTTGATCTTACAGATAAAGAACATGAAAAACCTCCAAAAAAATATAAAGATACAAAATTGGAAACATTGCTACAGGAAGACGATAGTCAATCACAAAAACAACTAGCAGAGCAGTTAGGCGTTAGTCAACAAGCTGTTTCCAATCGCCTACGAGAGATGGGTAAAATCCCGAAAGTCGGCAGATGGGTTCCACATGCATTGAATGAGAGGCAGATGGAAAAACACAAAAACACTTGTGAAATTTTGCTTGCACGATACAAAAGAAAGTCTTTTTTGCATCGTATCATTACTGGCGATGAAAAATGGATTTATTTTGAAAATCCCAAACGCAAAAAATCATGGGTGAACCCAGGCTCACCATCCACATCAACTGCAAGACCGAATCGCTTTGGCAAAAAGACAATGCTCTGTACTTGGTGGGACCAAAAGGGTGTGGTCTATTATGAATTGTTAAAACCTGATGAAACAGTTAATACCCAACGCTACCAACAACAACTGATCGAATTGAACCATTCGCTGCTCATAAAACGACCAGAATACGAAAAAAGACAGCACAAGGTAATCTTTCTTCACGATAACGGTCCATCACATAAGGCAAAAGCAGTTTGCAGCACATTGGAGGCACTCAAGTGGGAAATGCTACCCCATGCCGCTTACTCACCAGACTTCCACTTCCCCTTCAGATTACCACTTGTTCGCATCGATGGGTCACGCACTTGCCGAGCAGCACTTTTGTTCATATGAAAATGTGAAGGAATGGCTAGATGAATGGTTTACGGGGAAAGGGGAAGAGTCCTACTGGCGAGGTATTCACAAATTGCCTGAAAGATGGGAAAAATGTATATCTTCTAATGGAGCATACTTTGAATAAATAAACTTTTACTATTCTTTTGAGCTAATGTGTTTTATTTTAAAAAAAAATCCGCATTTCATACTTGTAGACCTGGTATATTATTTGTTAGTAGTTCATACTTGCTTAAAATATTAATTTAGTAGATTAATATCTACCTAGTGTTATCTTAACACACTTAATTGTGTTAGAGATGATAATTCAAACAGATAATTTTTTACAAATAATTTTGTTGAAAAGTGACCACTGTACCAAGCTATCCCCTAGTCTTGTGTTGAATTGATATTACAATTTGAAATTAAGTTTTTGAATTTATGATTAAGTTATAATTATTATTCTTTGCAGATCACTATCAACAGTAACAACGCGAGCACTCCCACAAACAGCGGCGGTGTTTGCCGAGCCAGAAAAAACAAGAAATTTCCTGGCTATGTTCCCTGACCTAGTAAAAGACATCACAGAAGATACTCGTCGCCGTGATATCCCCGAAGTTAACAGATGGCTAGCCAAGGCTATGGAGTACAATGTCCCTCTTGGCAAGAAGAATCGAGCGGTTGAACTCACCATGGCTTATAGGATGCTAGAAAAACCTGAGAGACTGACTGAAGAGAATTTGAAGTTGAGTTATATATTAGGATGGTGTACTGAAATGGTGAGTTATATTTTAGACCAGGCATGTGCAACCACAGAACACAATATATTAAGAACGGACACTGGCAGCAAAAAAAATAAGTACGTTCCCTCTAGGAATGTACCAATGAACTAATCAACAACAACCGCCAAATTTAAATTTTACTATCTGATTTACGTTCATAATTACCATTATTATTGTATTAAATATATTTTATTATTTATATTGTCAAAAGTTTTACAATTAACAAAGAAATACATATATACTTAATAATCCATATACATTAATATAACATAAATAAGAAATTTAAATAAATAAATCTAAATAAAAGGTGTAAGCTATTTATTTTTGAAACACAAAATTATACACAACATTATAATTACTAATTACAAAAACTGTATTAATAAAATGGGAGGCTATACCTGTTTTTTACCGACCGCCAACATATATAAGGGAGGTATTGTGATCATACCAATTTTGACGTTTCGAGATTTCGATGGACCTCCACGAATTGAGGTCCCTACATAACGTTTTGACTATTTTTAGAATGATGTCTGTCGGTCTGTCTGTCCGTCTGTCTGTCTGTCCGTCTGTCTGTCTGTCTGTCTGTCTGTCCGTCTGTCTGTCCGTCTGTATCCACGTGCAGAGCAAATTCGGCTGAAAGGATTTTTATGAAACTTCATATTTAAGTTTCTGCCATCAATGGCACGAGTTGGTCAACTTTTGGTAAAAATCGGTCGACTAAAAATGGGAGTTTACTCGTGTCGATTTTAAGATTTTAGTGAATATTTCACAACAGATAAATATTTCGAAAAAAATTATTGAACAAAAGTTGCTATAAAAGCAATAACTAATAACTTTTATTTGAGACGTTTTTTGATAAAACGAAAAATAAACAATAATTTTTGTAAAATTTTTCGAAATTTTTTCTGTCTCAATTTTTTTATACTTATATGTAACGTTTCCACGGTCATGATAAATAATATCTCTGCTAGAAAATATTAGGCCAAGTTATTCCTACTCTGCTGCTAGAATGTATTTTATATAAATACTTTACGATGGCGGTCGGTCCTGTGGTCGCCACAGCTGATTTTTTATTTTTTCGGCCACATATTTGGTTTCTACACATTTCAGATCATTATAAGACAATATCCGCAAAAAATCAATTTTTGTCCGTCTTCCCGAGATGCACAATGTATGTATCAAATACAGTATAAGATGACCAAAATTGGAAATAAAACTCTATTATTTAAACCAAGTATTTGAAAATTTACAAGCTTAAATGCGTATTACTTCAACACCAACTGTCATGTGTTTGACAGCTAATGGCGGCTGATCAACAGCTAGAACACGAAGTTTCTGATCGTTTGAAGTCGGGTGTATTCGTAATTTATTTTGCAATCTTCTGCCATCTACCAATGTACCAGAAAACTAAAACTCGAGCCAAGGTCATTACATACAAATGTTACCCGGGTTTGTGCAACCTACGACCCGCGGGCCGGATCCGGACCGTTATCTTATTTGTCCGGCCCGCGATACCTACTAAAAACCCATTGATGCTGGCCCGCGAGTATATCTGTTTTCAGAGATCAAATGCGGTTAAACGGTTGATGTTGATGTGGAACAAGCACCACTTTCTCTGTAAATGGAACTACTTGAACTACAGGGCACTCAGATTTGAAGTCGAAAATGAAGGACATTTCCCTAATTGAGTTTTATAAGAAATATTTCCTAGTTGACAAATTTCCGAAACTCACAGCTTTTGCTCAGAAGAGAATTACGCTCTTTGGAAGCACTCACAAATGTGAGCAGTCATTTTCTAGATTGAAGTACGTTAAATCAAAAACAAAGACGCGAATAACGGATTCGCCCCTAGAAAACACGTTGCGTGCTGCTTCATCAGTCGTTCCCAACCGTCCGATTAAAATTAAATAAACATTTTGTTCTTATTTATGCACTATAAAAGATTTTCTATTTTTTTCTCGTGTTTTTTATTAATGTTATGGACTTGTTTGTTTTTTTGTATAGTTTAGAATATTTAGTATGTTTTATTTTTTATAATAAAAACAATTTCAGTGAAGTAATTTAAAAAAAAAACTGATGATTCTAAAAAAGTTCTGGCCCGTGAATATATTTCAGATCGCTATCCGGCCCTCGGTATTTTGGAAGTTGCACATTCCTGTTTTTAGACCAATGTTGCTCGCCCTTTTGCAACAAACGGCCCCTAAAAGTTAAATGCACATTGCTATATATTGATAATAAAATATTATTACAAATCAGTCTGGATTTAGAAGCAATCATTCATGTGAAACCGCTTTACAAGGTATGATATCCGAATGGAAATACTAGTTAGATAATAATTATTGCATTGTTATGGGACTGTTACTATGGGATCCAAGGCACAGCATTAGCGTGGTTTAAAAATTATTTATTCATCCAGATAACTAAAATAAGCAATAATTATTCACCTAGATCACGTAACAATTTGGGTGTTTTGTTATTTTTCATTTATACTAACGATATTGCCAATAATGTAAATTTTGATTATATAAATTTATTTGCAGATGATACCGTGGTTATTTATGATAAAAATCTCAATGGGTACATTCGATTTGACGCTCCGAGCGTTCCGAGCACGTTCTGTACACTCAAACGTGTTCGATTTGACGCTCGGAGTACACTCAATTGCATTCGTTTTGCGATCGAGCGAGCATTTAGAGTGCGCTCTATGTGTTCGGGTTTTTAACACCGAGCATATGGTGTATGACGTAAAAAAGTGAGGGAACGACGGGAAAGATGTGAAAGTTTAAAATTAAATTATAAATAAAATAAAAATAATAGCCTTAGACAAATAACAATAGACAAATAATATTGTTATTTGTCTATGGCTACAGAGTACGGCCATTTTATGTATTTGTGACGTTCTGTAAACAGCAAAAAAATTATTAAAATACACCGTGCATAAAATTAAAATGGAAAAAATTCATTAAATTAATTCATTAATTATTATTTAATTTTTAATTTATTTTATTTCTTCATCATTGAAAAAAAAAATCAAGGAAAAACCGAGGTATATAATTTTGATTCATGACTGACGTGAACTAATCTGACAGTAAAAACGCCGCCTAAAATTGTAGGGTTAGATTTTATAAACATTACGTCACAAGAACGCTCGCTCCGTTAGTGCTCTATTCATGACGTTACCATCAACTGTTCGCTCAGCGCTCGCTCTACTCTGTACAACTCGAATGCACCCAATAAAGCTATAAAAAAGGAATAGGAGAACTAAATAATTTAAATAATTATTTTTGTTGGAATATATTTAAAATTTATATAGAAACAAAACAAATGCATGATACTCACGTCAAAATATAAATATTCTAAATTTAATTTAAATATAAAAGAAAAGAAAATAAATATTAAAAAAGCTAATCAAAAACTTGAACTTGCGTGGGAAATAAAGTGGTTTTGTTGTAGATTGTTTTTCAAATTTTGATAAACATTTATATTACATAATAAATAAAATATATCTAAAAATTAATTTCTTAATAAGATTAACGAAGAAACTATCTATTTCTACTTTTATTGCCCTATTTAAATCTCTAATACAACCACACTTAAATTACTGCGGTAATTGGCTGTTGGCCCCTGATACAGAAAATATTTTCTTTCGAATAAAATTCGAATTATCATAAAAGGAAAAAAGTCTTAGTTTTACCCATGTTCCCCTATATTTATTTATTTATAACTGTTTGCAGTTTTAATCAAAATATACTTCATTACTAATTTTGGTTTTTCTTGCAGTTCCACGCTGCTTTCATGATGACAGATGACATAGTAGATGCCACACAAACCCGTCGTGGTGCCCCATGCTGGTACCGTCAACCAGACGTTGGTCTATCAGCCATAAACGACGCCATCATGATAGAAAACTCCCTCTACGTCATCCTCAAAAAATACTTAGAAAACCACCACGCCTATGTTAAAATAACGGAACTTTTCCATGACATGGCACTCAAAACAGCAATGGGACATTGTCTGGACACACATTCACATAGAGAAGGACGACCGAATTTAGATATTTTCACCATGGAAAGATACAGTTCGATCGCTAGATATAAGACAAGTTATTACACGTTTAAAATGCCAGTTGCAATGGCTATGTACCTGGCGGGTATCTACAGACCAGAATTACATAGACAAAGCAAACATGTTTTGTTGGAAATTGGACACTTTTTACAAGTGCAGGATGATTTTTTGGACTGTTTTGGAGATCCAGAAGCCACAGGTAACTAACAAAACTGTAATACCTTTCAATATAGTGTAATTCTGTGTAAAACCATAGTAATTGTAAACACGTCTGTAGGCATCCTAGATCTAAACGCTTAAAATGCAATCTGTACAACTCAGTCTCAATCTTACAGACTCTCGTAATTCCTTACAATTTATCGTAAATATTTACAGGGATCAATTGCTTGACTGTAAAGTGATCATAGGATGTCAAATTATCGATAAATGGAAATACAATGTTTTATATGTTTCAAATATTACTTGGCAAGGGGGGGTTCTATAAATGAAAGGCCAGAAATTACAAAAATTACTTGAGACCGAGAGGGCGAAGAAAAATACTTGGGGACGGGGAAGGTAAAATTTCTAAAAATCATTGAATGGAACAATAATTAAAAATATCAGCCTGGCCACCACAGGACCGACCGCCATCACAAAATACTTGTTTAATTTATGCTGCTTTTTTTGAGCTTATGAGCCTTTTTAGGGTTTTGTAGGTATCACCAAAAAACCCTTATACCGTCATTTTGTCGTCTGTTTGTCTGTCTGTCTGTCTGTCTGTCCGTCCGTCCGTCCGTCCATCTGTCTGTCTGTCTGTCTGTCTGTCTGTAGCCAAACGGCTAAGCCTAGAGAGTTGAAATTTGGCATGCTTATAAAACTCTTTGACCCCCACATAGGAAAAATACTAAAACATCTAAAAAACATATCCCCCTAAAAATATAAACAAATATGTGCTCATCGAAAAAAAAAATTTTTTTTTTATAATTCTGAGTAGGGTATCAAATGAAAGCCGTACGTGGATGGGAGTACTTGGTACGTGGATTAACGATCAAATTTTTATTTTTGCAAAATAAATTATTTTGTAGCGGTTTTTGCAACTAAAAATCTGAAAAAATTCTAAGTAATGTACTTGATGTAAACCGGAATAGTACAACAGGAATTTTTGATAAGATTATGTTTTTGGAAAAAAACGCATTTTTTGTGTTTTTTTGCTAAAATGTACACAAGTTATAGCTTTGTAATACGCTACACTGGAAGGTGTATCCTGGTGTAGTGGTTTTGACGCTGGATTATCACCCAACTAACTCAGTTCAATCCCTCTGAGAAGAGACAATATTATTTTTTGTTTTTTTATTTTGTATAAATTATTTTTTCAAAATTCTAGTTATATTTTGGCAAATGTTGCATTTAATTTTTAAAAGCGTAAATTTAATAACCAGTGGAAATTTTTGAAATTATAATTTAATTCTGTTTCAATGTACACGAAATCAGAGGGGCGGGGCTTATAACAACTAATGGAAACCATAGGCGCAATTTTCAAAATCTTAATTAACCTTGCTATATAAAAAAAATACTGCACATATTTAGAAACCTAAATAATGGTATTAGGCGTTCAAATTAAAATTAACAAAAAAAATATTTTAATATAAAATTTGTTTTGGCACCCCAAATCATCATCATTCACTTACTAAATACCTGCAAAACCCTGAAATGTGTGAAAATTCACACTTCACATCAATTTTTTTTAGCTTCGGTCAAATTATGCGGAATCCATCGGGATCATATCTTTTCACAGCTAAATGCTCATGTAAAATCAAATGTATGACAGTCTGCGATATGCCAAAGGATGCCTCTATCTCACGTTAAGTCACATGTCGATCTTCTTCAATCATTTTGCGCACAGCATCGATGTTTTTTTGAATCGCAACCGATTTTCACGAGATTCATCACTGACGGGGACGCGCGACCTCGACGAAATTCTGCAAACAAATTGTAAACAATCTTTTCTGATGGTGCTTCATTACCAAAAGTTGAACGAAGCGAATCTATGCATTGTTGTTAAGTTAGGCCTTTACTAAAATCGTAAAAAATCATTCAACGAAAACCTTCACGGGTAATATAAATTTTTTCACTAACTTGTTATTTAACGCTTATCAACAAACTACTCGGTCAATTTATAAGCTGCCACTGATTTTACAATAACAAATATCAAATTTTACGAATATAGTAATGACACATATTGCCATCTAGTGGTCGTTTGTAAAAACATAAAAGGTAACCCTCGAATACGTCCCAGACAGACCTGGTAATCTGCTTGTGTAAGAATATTCCAGAAAGCTCTAGAACTTAGAACTCTGATCGATTTATAATATATACGTGGCAACTAGCGATTTACTTAAAAGAAATCTGTTTGCATTACCTATTTTAACTTGATGTATATATAATAGATGGAATCTTAATGTCTTTCGCAGACTGGTACGAGCAACCTATTGAAAACTACTAATTCATTTTTAAAGGAACTTAAATATCTAAAATATTCGAGTTATTCCAAAAAATTAATGTACTCATTACAGTTTATAATATTCTATTGTTTACCATTTTATTGTTTTATTCTGGTTATAATTCAGAGTTTTAAAGAAGTCTGTTCAATGACAAATGAACGAATCAACAATCAACTTAGTTATATATTTCTGTCTCGCACATTCCTTGCAAGGTAACTGAACTTTACATTGTGAATATTTAAAATAGGTCCCTTGGAGACCTATAACAACTGCTGAAGGTCGTTCATAGTACCCTTTTCACACTAGATGTTTAACATACGATGTTAAACTCAAGCGGGTCTATTCTGTATCTTAAAAAGTTAAAAATTAACCTCAAGGTCGAAGTTAAAAAATTTTAACCACGCTTTACAATATTTTGTTATTCTGTAACTCTATGGCGTTAAAATTTTAACCTCGGTGTGGTTAATTCAGTAGGTTATATTTGGAATATTAACTCCAGCCAAATATACGGGTCTATTCTGTATCTTAAAAAGTTAAAAATTAACCTCAAGGTCGAAGTTAAAAATTAACCTCAAGGTCGAAGTTAAAAAATTTTAACCACGCTTTGCAATATTTTCTTATTCTGTAACTCTATGACGTTTAAATTTTAACCTCAATGTGGTTAATTCAGTAGGTTATATTCGGAATTTTAACTCCAGCCAAATACATGGCGTTAATTTTTAACCAGCTGTAATTCTAACCTCTAAATGTCAAATAGCCAGAAAAAATGCATTTTTAGAATTAATCATGGCAAGTCTGTTTATTTTAAACCAATTATTACTTGAACAAATTGAACATCAAGAGGTTAATAAGTAAAAAAGTAATATAGGTGAATAAAAAAAATATATAAAAATGCTTTTTAGGAGATCAGTTCAATTTAAACAAAGGCAACTGCGTGATATGAGTGACCCTTTTAATTTACCAGAAGAAACATTTTAAAATATTTTCATTTGTCTAAAACTTATACGGAATATCTCGTTTTACAAATGTTGTTTGAAAATCTGAGAAGAACCAAAAGATTTCCCAATATATTGCAAGTAAATATTTAAAACTTTAAAATAGTGATACATTTATAAATTTTGATTTCTCTGTTTAAAAATAAAAATAAGGTAAACATAACCTGAAAATAAAAGTTTCTTAATATAGAAGAATGAAAAGCCTATATTTATTATGCCTATGCCACCCATAATTATTTATGTATAAATATTGTACATTTCCACAATATATATTTATTATATTTGATCGTTGTTCATTCATGATTCAACCATAACACATGTTTACATTAAGTCCACACTTACACTAGCAAAATACCTTCCCTTGTAGATAATTTCACAACATAATTTTAACCATAAGGTTAAAATGTTAGAACTTAACGCTTGGGTTATAACCTGAGATACAGAATAAGAAACAAGGTTCAAATTTTAACGCCTAGTTAAAATATTACTTTTTAACCATCATTTTTAACCTAATCTTTTTAACCACAAAAGATACAGAATAGACCCGATATAGCGTTAACTTTTAACCAGCTGTAATTCTAACCTCTAAACGTCAAATAGCCAGAAAAAATCCATTTTTAGAATTAATCATTAACTAATTATTACTAGAACAAATTGAAGATGTAGTTAATAAGTGAAAAATTAATATAGATGAATAAAAAATATACACAAATGCTTTTCAGGAGATCAGTTCGAATTAAACAAAAGCAACTGAGTGATATGAGTAGGTACATCCCTTAAATTTACCTGAAGAAACAGTATAAAATACTTTCATTTGTCTAAAACTTCTACGTTTAAAGTTTTGCAAATGTTCTTTTTTTTTGAATTTCCGAAAAAAAAAAAACCAAAAGATTTCCCGATATATTTCAAGTAAATATTTAAAAATTTAAAATTATGTTACACTTATAAATTTTAATTTCTCTGTTTGTTTAAAAATATAAATAAGGTAAATATAACTTGAAAATGAAAGTATCGTAATATAAAAGAAAGATAAGATAGAAAAAATATTAATACATTTGCATGTTATGGTAATATTATATTATTTTCGTTCTGCACCCATAATTATTTATATATAAATATTGTACGCAACATAGATTTATTATACTTAATCGTTGTTCATTCACGATTTAACCATAACACTTGTTTACATTAAATCCACACTTACACTAGCAAAATACGTCCCTTGTAGATAATTTCACAACATACTTTTAACCATAAGGTTAAAAAGTTAGAACTTAACGCTTGGGTTATAACCTGAGATACAGAATAAGAAACAAGTTAAAATTTTAACGCCTAGTTAAAATGTTACCTTTTTAACCATCATTTTTAACAAAATCCTTTAAACCGCAAAAGATACAGAATAGACCCGAATATGAGTTTAAGCGCTAATGTGAAACCGCGTGAACGCGGTTAAACACACCCTAAGTTAAACACAGAGATCTTTGTGTTAAAATTAGTACTGATTGTTAATATAATTTCTAATACTGTTTGAATTTATGGTGTTTAACATTTTATATTATCATAAACAAAAATACTGTATTATATCGACGTTATAAGAAGTTTATACATATTTTTATAATTAAATTATTTATTTTAATAATGTATTTAACACAATACAGTGCTAATTTATTTTTTATTGTAGATTGGAATCAAATATCCTCATATCGCTACATGAGTTCAAAACAGAAATAACTGGAAATTTTTACAAATTGAATTATTACTGAAAAACTTCAGAAAATAGTATCAGTTTAAAAAGGGAAACAATTCATAATATCAGTATTTTGTCTGTAATTGACAGAATTTCTTTTTTCTGGTTACTATTTTCTGAAGTTATTCAGTAATAACTCAGTTTGTAGCTCATGTAGCGATATGTTTAATAATAAATTTAAATGTGCGTCTGTGCAGACTGTTTAAAACTGGTAAATTTCTGACACCAACTTAAGAATAAAATTATCATAGCAGATGACAGCACAGGAGATTTAAATATCAGTGGAGTTTATGTTCGCCTATCTTAAAGTTTTAGTGTGAAAGAGTATTACATGAAAGATATAGGGTATCATAAATTACGTCATTAATTCTGTGTAAGAAAACAAATGACATCTGCATTATAGGGATTTGCAGCTAAGCACCCTACCATCTGGTGAGCGTTTCATGAACTTGTGTACATCATATAACATTTCGTTTTGTGTATTGGTTTTGTATGAAGTTTGTTTTTAAAGTTTTATTATAATCATTGAAAAATGTATAATACATATTGTTGTGTGCCTATGTACAATTCATTGAAAAGAAGAAACCCGGAAATATCGTTTCATTTGTTTCCACTAATATCAGACACCGTATGGTTCGAAACAAAATTGGGAAAGCAAGAGGTTAGGAATCGTCGCGATGTTTAGATAAATAATTTAAAAATTGGAAAAAAAGTGAGCCCTTGTATCAAAGTTTGCTCATTACATTTTAATGATAGTGACTACAAAAAATATTTTCAATTTTGTATTTATTATCGCATATCTTGAAAATTCCTGTTATTGTTTGTAGGCCTAATGCATAAATCTTTATGAACTCTCTGTTTTTTTCAGTGACTCCACACAATATTATATGCCCAGCATTGTAGATTTCTACCCCTTGGTAAACAACACGGGAATTATTATTTCCCCCAATATAGTTAAAATAATCGACAATGGAAAACCGCCATAACTTAAAACCAGATCACAAAATGTAGTATTTTAGATGTTTACAAGTAATGTCACTTCACAAAAATCAGAAAATCCCAAACAATTATTTATTTTTTGTCGTTTTTAGGGTTTTGTAGGTATGACCAAAAAACCCTTATACCGTCATTTTGTCGTCTGTCTGTCTGTCTGTCTGTCTGTCTGTCTGTCTGTCTGTCTGTCTGTCTGTCTGTTCGGTAAAAATTGTAGCCAAACGGCTAAACCTAGAGAGTTGAAATTTGGCATGCTTATACAACTCTTTGACCCGCACATAGGAAAAATACTAAAACATTTAAAAAACATATCCCCCTAAAAATATAAACAAATATGTGCTCATCGAAAAAAAAAATATTTTTTTTAAATTCTGAGTAGGGTATCAAATGAAAGCCCTTAGTACATGGATTAACGATCAAAATTTTATTTTTGCAAAATAAATTATTTTGACGCTATTTTTGTCAAAATTGTGCAAAAAAATTTTTGTCCCACACCCTGTAGCTCAGATGGTTTAAACTAAAAATCTGAAAAAATTCTAAGTAATGTACATTGGTGTGAACCGGAATAGTACAACAGGAATTTTTGATCAGATTATGTTTTCGGAAAATAACGCATTTTTTGTGTTTTTTGGTTGACGATGCATATAGCTTATACTCATGTAACACGCTGAGTTGTTAAGCGTGTGGTGGTCTAGAGGCTATGTTGCGCGCCAACTATACAGATTTGTTATACACGACGCAGGTTCGTTCCTAGCTTGTGGAGTCAATTTTTTTTTTGTTTTTTTTTTTTTAATTTTTATTTTGTTTAAATTAATTTGTTAAAATTCTAGTTATATTTTAGCAAATTTTGAATTTAATTTTCAAGAGCGTAAATTTAATAACCAATTGGAATTATATTTTCATTCTATTAGTCATTTATACGAAACCAGAGGGGCGGAGCGTATGATTTAAGACAACCAATGAAAGCCATAGGCGCAATTTTCAAAATCTTAATGAACCTTGTTATATAAAAAAAATACTGCACTTATTTAGAAACCTAAATAATGATATTAGGTATTCGAATTAAAATTAACAAAAAAATATTTTAACATAAAATTTGTTTTTAAAGCTCTGAGATTAACAGACGATAAATTATTTTAAAAAGATCGTTCATTTTGCCGTGGTTACTACAAAGCAAAATTTGTCCTACACACTCAGCATGCCGCCTTCACTTATTATATACCTGCAAAACCCTGCAATGTGTGAAAATTCACACTTCACATCAATTTTTTGATACACTTTTCGCTATTATTTACTAGGAAATGTCAAGTGGTATCTGATTTAGAATGGTTTCAAAAAAATCCGCGTGGCGCTACGATCTTAAAATTTTTCCCCTATACCAAGTCACTATTGTCCCTCTCTACTAACTAGGTATTGCGCAACTCCTATTTTATGCTCAACCGCATATGTGGCTTAATTTTGAAAACTCAACACACAGATTTTATTAAGGATTATGCCGAATTATAGAGTACAATTGCCAACATATAAATGTTTATAATAGTCTTCCTGATTATGACCTATCCCACAAGCTGATTATTACACAGGCCAAAGTTCAAGTTTAAAATCTGCTTCAAATAATTTGTTTGATATTATTGGAACTGATGTCATTTTTCACTGAAGATTAAGACATAATCTAATTCTTCTTTTCTATTCCAGGTAAAGATTCAACAGACATTCGAGAGGGAAAATGCACATGGTTAGCAGTGGTAGCCCTGCAAAGAGTCACACCAGAACAAAGAAAATTATTCGAACAACACTATGGATCCAACGACCAGAAATCCATCGACATTATCAAAGAGATCTATGAACAGTTAGGGCTACCTAATACCTACGCTATTTACGAAGAAAAATCATTTAATCTTATCAAAACACATATTCAACAAATGTCCCATGGACTTCCACATAAGTTATTCTTTAGAATATTGGAAATGGTTTATGGAAGAACACAAAGTACCTTTTAAATTGTAAATATTTATTTTTTATGTATTTGTTATTGTTGTAAATATATTTTAATAGATGCTTGAGATATTTATAACCAAGTTTTTATTGAGATTGTGGTGAAAAGCAATATCGCTAATCAATCTTAATTTAGTACCCATTGTTTTCCATAATATACACTTTTATGACGATTATCAGAAAATAAATGCACAAAATAATATATAGGTAATACAAGGTGTCTCAAAAGAAATTTTATATTTATTTAGCTTACTGCGTGAACGCAACGTATCCGAGGGGCGCGGGGGTTATGTCAATCGGTAGCCTGGCTCTTGGGAATGAAGTCGCTATGGAGCGTTTCTCGGGAGCAGACCGCGCGTTATGCGTGCGAGAGTTTTACAAAAACGGTGATTCGGCGACTGTAGCGCGTAGAAAATTCTGCAGTATTCGAGGTTTTCGCCACTTAAATGATGCGCCAAGCATTCCTCTCATTCGACATTGGGTTAAAAAGTTTGAAGAGACTGGTACAACACTGGATAAATCAAAATCCGGGCGACCTAGGTCATCAAGAACGGTAGAAAACGTGGAGAATGTTAATCAGTCTGTTCGTGACGACCCGAACCTTTCAATTCGGAAGCGCGCAAGTGCTTTAAATGTGCATAGATCATCATTACATCGCATTATGCACAAAGACCTAAAGCTGCACCCCTACAAAATTCAATTGGTGCAAGAATTAAAGCCCCAAGATGCCAGTCAGAGGCTTAATTTCGTAAATCAGGTGATTGAGCGATTTTCAACGTTTACCAACATTTTGTTTTCGGATGAAGCTCATTTTCATCTTAATGGCCACGTAAATAAGCAGAACTGCCGCTACTGGAGTGCAACGAATCCGAAACGCAAACATCAGAAACCCCTACATTCGCCTAAAGTGACCGTATGGGCTGCGATGTTGGCGCGAGGAACTATCGGCCCTTACTTTTTTGAAGACGAAAGGGGGCGTGCAGTTACAGTGAATTCAGAGCGTTATGTGGAGATGTTAGACAACTTCTTGGTACCTGAACTACAAAACTTTCCTGGCTATAATCAAAGAACATGGTTCCAACAGGACGGAGCAACTTCACACACGTCCAATATGTCTCTGCTACGTGTTCGTGAAATTTTCTCAGGCAAATTGATCTCCCGGAGAGGTGACATAAATTGGCCTCCACGCAGTCCAGATTTAACTCCTATGGACTTTTTCCTATGGGGTTATCTTAAATCTAAAGTTTACGCAAATAAACCGACTTCATTGGCGCATTTGAAAGAAAATATCCGTCACGAAATGGCAGCCATCCCTAAGTCCACCTGCCGAGACGTCATAAGTAATTTTACGGTTCGATTAAATAAGTGCCGAGAACGCGAGGGTCTACATTTAGACGATATTATTTTTAAGAAATAAATCCCCAAAAAGTGTATTTTAATAATTAATAAACATTTTTTCTATATACGGCTTACTTTTTTTTTAATCGATCCACTAAATATAAAATTTCTTTTGAGACACCTTGTATAATAAACTATATCTCAGAAAGACTGATATAGTCGGATTGCTGATAGGTGACTGTTACATGTACATATGTATCAAGAATTGCAATCATATAATAATCTAGTTACCATTTTTCTGCGATTTTAAAAATGTTTTTTGTTATTTGTCTTAGCTGCCAGTGTCTGTTAATAATGTTAATTAATAGATCTTGCGGCCAATTATTAAATTCACAAACTTTAGTTTTAAATCTGCTGGAATATTTTAATTCCGAAAAAAAGAACAATGGGCCACTTATTTCTCTATCTTGTGTCCGTTAGAGAGTAGCAGCTGCCTTAAAGATTTCGGAATCAACCATTCGTAGAATTATAAAATGTAATAAATCTGAACTTCTCACTAACAAAATCACGAAAAAACGAAGGAAATTAAAATCTGAACCAGTTTATTTTATTGATACATTGGCACAAACGTATGGTCATGAAGTACTAAGATTACCTCCTTATCACTGCCAGTTTAACCCCATTGAACTAATTTGGGGTATAACAAAAAATTATTATGATAGACATATTGATCAAAACGGATATAGTGATAACGAAGTTTTGAAAATGTAGCAGTATAGTAGCCTATGATCAAATTAGTTGTGAAACTTGTTAAAAATCTGTTAAAAAAATCGAAAATTTAATAAATGAATGGTGGAAAAGGGAAAGGATTGTTGATGATATTAATCCAATAATAATAAGTACAAGAAATGACAGCGATAGTTCAGATGACGACGATATCATGCATTACAGTGACTAATTGTTTTAAAATAAAAATTATGTATATAAATAACAAAGAAAATCCATTTTTCAAGACGCTGGTTTCGGAAATAGTTTTTTAAATAATTTAACGTAGAAAATAATCGTTCAGCAGTACGTCGTTTATTGGTAACGTCAGTGACGGATCAAGCCTTCGCCGGGCCCAAGACATTTTTGATTTACAGGCCCCCAACCTATGAATTACGGGCCCTCAACCTAGAGGCGTTCAAAGTGAAGAGCAAAAAAAAAAGGTCTTCACCTCCCAAATCCAAGTGAAGAGCAAAAAAAAACAAGTAATCCCCAAGTAAAACCAAGACAAATGTCTTGGGCAAATGTTTTGTCTCGGGCGAAAGTCCGTCACGGGGTAACAGTGCCGCAACAACAAAAATTGGCGCCTGGTGCTTAAAATTATTTGGCGCCCCCTCTCTAATTACATACGCAATTTTTTAAATATCGTGGTAGGCTGATTGCATCAGTAAGGGAACGTTTAAGACATTTACTTACGTTGTTTTCTTCACCAAAATGTTATTTAAGATATTTACTTTCCATATTTTATCGAGAATCCTTAAAATCTTATGGTTTTATTTTGATGCAAGTGGAAATAAAAAACATACCTTAATTCATAGGAACACTTACTCCTAATAAAGGAACTATCTTGTTACCAGTAAAGCAAAATACAAAAATATATATTATAAAGTCATTTTTTAACAATGAATTTATAAAAAACATTCGTTGGTATTATTTTTTGGTTTAGTTTTAACGTTTTTCTTTGGTTTGGTTGAAATTGCAATATTAACGATTATATTAACAAATTATGTTAATAAACTCAAAAATCATGATAAACAACTAATATAAAAAGGGACAAAATATAAACTCTAGGTCAATGACACAAAATGAAAAACACCTAAAATGAAACACAAAAGGGCTAAAGAAATATTATATTACATAACTGAAAATCATATTAAATAAGAAAACATAGATTTAATGACAAAAAAAAAAATGAGATGTTTAAGCAACAAATAATAAATATTTTAGTATTTTAATAATATATTATATAATCACTTTAACGAAATGGAAAATTAAATTAATTGAACTTTTCTGGCTTTTAACTGTGAGAATTCGTTAGTTAAGTCTTCATAATTTAATGACTGCGCTATAGTATTTTCTATTGATATTAAAGCTAAATTTGACAATCTATCTTGGCCCATTGTAGAACGCAAATAATTTTTTATTAACTTTAATTTACTAAAACTGCGTTCATTCGAAGCAACAGTTACTGGGAGCGTTAAAAATATGCGCAGCGCAATGCCAATATTAGGCTACACATCTTTTAAATCATAAGTGTGGATCCCTTCTAATAATTGCATTGGAGTGGCAGTTGTACAGTCATCAATTAATGATCTTGCCTGTCATTTGAAACTTTCGATTTCAAAAGAAAATTCGATTGGATCTTAAATCTTTACAATATTTGGCAGCAAGATTTGTAGCATTTTTTTAAAATTCTTCTGTAGACATTATTGCAAGAGAATATCCTGTCAAGAAAGTAAAATCAGAACAAACGTCTCTAAATGATTCGTATCTCCAATTGATTTGAGATAATATAGTATCAATTACCATGTAACACTCTTTATCAAAATATCTTTGGATGTTGCTAGGTGCGTTTCGTCCTCTGCCTTTTCATCCAATACACAAGTTTTAAGTACTATTCGAAATAATATAGTTTGAATTTACTTTTCTTAACTAACAAGTTTCTAAAATAAAAAGAAATCTTTTATGAAATCAATTTTGTGTTGATTATAGTTTATTAATATATATTTAAAAAAAAAATGAAATTTGGCACCTCTCGCACCACCCTTGTTGCGCCACTGCTGGGTAACGTTACTAATATTTTTAACAGCTTTCATAGAAATATATTTGATTAACTTTCTTACGCATCTGAAAATATATATAACTGATTTTGGTAGCACATTTAGATATACAATGGCAGCTTAACTTACAAACTTAATTTGTTCCTGACCGCGGTTCGTATCTTAAAAAGTATGTAAAATGTAAAAATATTTAAATTGCAACCATTTAAATCAAAAGAATATGTTTGAAATAGGATTGCGAGCACCTAACCCCCCCCCCCTCTTTCGGTACACCTCTGCATATTGTAACAAAAGGACGCAGTTTAGCGAGTTTACCCCGGGCGCCAAAAGATCCGCTCTGGTACAGACTAGGGATGGGAAAAAAACATCGATGTATCGAAAACATCGATGTTTGCTTTAAAAACATCGATGTTTTTACCATCGATGGTCAGATTGCGATAGTATCGATAAAACATCGATGTTTACTAAAATGTTTAAACTTTGAAATTCAGAAACTAATGCTAGAGCGCTGGAATTTTAAAAATTTTATTTTTATTAATATTAGTACACAAAATATAAGCGCCATCTATTGTGATGTAACAATACTAATAGTGTTAGTTCTTCTTCTTCTTACCAGTTAGCCGAATAAAAAAAAAATAAGAATAAACTTCTAATTTTTGCAAACAATGCCAACGACCAACGACGCCAACAAACTTGTTGCTTTTTGAGTCTTATTGACACTTTCCCAGTTGTTATTCTTCCAATCCCTGGATTTACCGTATTGGGAAATGTAATTATAATTTATTTATTATTATATTGTAATGTTAGTGTAAAATTTATATTAGGATTGCTATGTTAGTGTTATACAAATATGTAATATGTATTTCAACTTAAAAAATCAGCTGTGGCTACCACAGGACCGACCGCCATCATAAAGTACTTGTATAAAATACATTCTAGCAGCAGAGTAGAAATAACTTTATTCCTAATATTTTCTAACAGAGCTATTATTTATCATGACTATGGAAACGATACATATAAGTATGAAAAAATTGAGACAAATTGAGACAAAAATTTGTAAATTTTTTCGAAATTTTTCGTTTCATCAAAAAACGTCTCTTATAAAAGTTATTAGTTATTGCATTTATATGAACTTTTGTTAAATACATTTTTTCGAAATATTTTTCTGTTGCTAAATATTCGCAAAAATCTTAAAATCGACACGAGTAAACTCCCATTTCTAGTCTACCGATTTTTACCAAAAGTTGATCAACTTGTGCCATTGATGGCAGAAGCTTAAATATGAAGTTTCATAAAAATCCTTTCAGCCTAATTTGCTCTGCACGTGTACACAGACAGACCGACAGACATCATGCTAAAAATAGTCAAAACGTTATGTAGGGACCTCAATTCGTGGAGATGCATCGAAATCTCGAAATGTCAAAATCGGTATGATCACAATACCTCCCTTATATATGTTGGCGGTCGGTAAAAAGCTATTTATTTATATTATATAGGTTTTATTTAATAATGCAATAATACAATAAGATGTCAAAATAAGATGTCAGAATTCCAAAAATTTAAACCTCAAGTCTCTATCTCTTACCGTTTTTGAGATGAGATTTTTTTAAAATTCCATTAAAATCAAAATTTTAATGCAATAATAGTTTTAGGTCATTACGGACCAAACATTATATTTTTCTAGACAAAACAAGATGTGAGAATTCCAAAAATTCAAACCTCAAGTCTCTATTTCTTACCTTTTTTGAGATATGAATTTTTAAAATTACATAAAAATCAAAATTTTCAATAGTTTTAGGTCATTAGTAAGATGTCAGAATTCCAAAAATTTAAACCTCAAGTCTCTATCTCTTACCGTTTTTGAGATGAGATTTTTTTTAAATTCCATTAAAATCAAAATTTTCCCTAATAGTTTTAGGTCATTACGGACCAAACATTATATTTTTCTAGACAAAACAAGATGTGAGAATTCCAAAAATTCAAACCTCAAGTCTCTATTTCTTACCTTTTTTGAGATATGAATTTTTAAAATTACAAAAAGTTTCAAAATTTTCCCTAATAGTTTTAGGTCATTACGTACCAAACATTATATTTTTCTAGACAAAACATGGTGTGAGAATTCCAAAAATTCAAACCTCAAGTCTCTATTTCTTACCATTTTAGAGATATGAATTTTTGAAATTTACAAAATAAAATCAAAATTTTACCAATTAGTTTTAGGTTATTACGGACCAAATATTACAGAAAAAAACATCGTAAAACTAAATTTTTTAAAGATTTAAACCTTAGGTCTCTATTTCTTACCATTTTTGAGATATAGTTTTTGATTTAATACCCAAATTTCCAAAAATAACTACACTTTCACGAGACCCAATATATTCAATGTTAAAATACGTACAAAAAATAACTTAGAATTTATAAGAAAGACATTTGAATGTTATCTCGATGTTTTGTTAACCACAAATGAATTAGTATGGGATTAAAAAAATAATTAATCCTCTTAAATAAGTTGATAAGGAAATTTTATTTTTATATCATTAGCAGGAATTACGTAAACATTTATGCGACGAAACATGTTTATCTGAAAAAATATATAAACTGTGAATTTTCATAGTTTACAGGATTTCGTAGGCAGGGCTGATATTAAAAATATTTGAGAAGATAACATTCAAAATATGATTTATCACAGTAATACAGTTTTGAAATTATTGTAGAAAACATTATAAACCAATTCGCAACAAGTTTGGAACCTAATTTTACGACCTATATTTTTAAGGTCCCAAACAATTAATTCAAATATGTTATTAAAATTTTAAAGCACTAAATTACGAAAACTCGACATTTAAATTTGACAAAAATCACGTTTTGCATGAACTAAGTGGACAAATAATGGTTTAAATTGACAAAATAAGGATTAAATTTGATTTGAATGTTTATTATAATGTTTATATGTTTATGTTTGTTAATATGGATCTTACTAACATTAGCTAAATAAATAAACTATTATTATTATTAACAAACATAGGTTTACATTATTTTATTTATTATTTTTTTAATATTATTATGTATTTATCATTTTTTTAAATATGGAAATGCCAACTATAATTTTCCAAACAATCATATCTCAAAAACGGTAAGAGATAGAGACCTGCGGTTTGAATTTTTGAAATCCTCAGACTTTAAATAGTTTAGAAAAAAATTAAAGATTTAGTGGCTAGCACACAACTTTATTAATAGGCCATCAAATAAAATTGTCGAAAAGTACCAAAAATTGAAAATTAAAAAATTGATGTGAAGTGTGAATTTTCACACATTTCAGGGTTTCGCAGGTTTTAGTAAGTGAATGATGATTATTTGGGATGCCAAAATAAATTTTATGTTAAAATATTTTATTTGTTAATTTTAATTCGAATGGCTAATACCATTATTTAGGTTTGTAAATATGTGCAGTATTTTTTCTTTTTTTTTTATATAGCAAGGGTCATTAAGATTTTGAAAATTGCATAAACCCGCCCAGCCTGTCTCAATTTTTTATACTTACATGTAACTTTTCCATGGTCATGATAAATAATATCTCTGTTAGAAAATATTAGGCCAAGTTATTTCTACTCTGCTGCTAGAATGTATTTTATACAAGTACTTTATGATGGCGGTCGGTCTTGTGGTGGCCACAGCTAATTTTTTAATATTAATAAAACATCGATGTATCGGAAACATCGATGTTTTTTCTTCGATGTTTTTTCAACATCGATAGTAAGCCCCGATGTTAACATCGATGTTTTGCCTTCGATGTACAACCCTAGTACAGACCGAAATTGTTTTTTGTGTTGTGTATATCGTTTTATATTCCCTTCAATCGTCTAGAAACGAAGTATAAAGACGAAAAAATAGATATAGCTTCCAATTTTATTTATGTAGGTAGAAGAAGATTATTTGCAGTAATTCAAAAATTATCTCCACCAGCACACTCTTTATAGAAAAATGAACTGCCGTTGTTCTTGCGGAAAACAATGCCAAATGGAGCATAAATTTAATAATACACTTGGGTTTTTCCAAAAAATATAATCCGTGATGAGATGTATTATAGAGCAAGGTTAAATAAGTTAGGCAAGTTAAACAAATAAGTAAATAAACAATAAATTCCGTGATTGATAATAGTGTAAAAATGATTTCATATTAGATATAGTGTTGGCAGGGCCGGCTCGTCAAATTTTTCTTGTGTGAGCAGGAATAATTTGGCGTCTAACAAAAAAAAAAACACACAATTATTTATTTTCCTTTTTATTTATTATTCTCTACTTACGAAAATGAAAATTTTAACAAAATAATCAATGCTTATAACAAAACAACAAAATTAACTACCTTAAACTTCAATTAAGTCTTTGGCATTCTAATGCTTGGTTTATATACGGAGCAAGAATAAGGAATAGGAAATAAGAATAGTATACAAGATGTTAAAACATGGCTGCGCCGTATATCGGTTTATGTAGGAATGAAATTTAACTTAAACATAAGAATAGTTGGTAACTTTCAACATTTTATTCTTATTTCAAGAATAAGACACGATAAGCCTGCGCACAGCAATCAAAATGTCTGCCGTAATAAAGTTTGTTCAACAGATGTTTTTCAGTTGTGATCAGAGGGTTGTAAACAACAATAAAATGTTTTTATTATTTTTATTTATTCTTCTTGTAAGTTTTAAGAACCTGTCAAGTGACAAACGTTAAACACAGGCTAACGAAAGTACGCAGGCGCAGCGACGAAATGTTATGTCCTATATAAACGGTTTAATATTTTTTATTCTTGTGTACTATTCTTATTTCCTATTCCTTATTATTGTTCCGTATATAAACCAACCATAACTCAATGGGACCCGTCTAGCTTTTAAGGTAGCGAATTCTTTTCTTATTTCTTCAGTATCAATACTATTTTATGTTCCATTGATATAATGGCCAATCCATTTACATTTTCCTGGCTTAAACTGGAACGTAAATAGTTTTTTATAAGTCTGAGTTTTAAAAACATGCGTTCACCCTTTGCCACTGAAACAGGTAGGTTAGTAAAATTTGTAAAGCTGTGGTAGCATTCAGAAATAACTCTTCTAAACTGTGTAAATAAATCCATTTTAAAATTGCCTCAGGATTACCTTTTGTTCTTTGAGACAACAATCTCAGTTCTATTGCAAGATCTTCGTCATCAATATATTTAGTTTCTTTTTCCGACAGCATTTTTTCAAGTAGCTTACAATTTTGAAATAATTCATTATTTTCTATTTCATCATATTTTTCCAGATTATATAAGAATGCAAACGAATTTAAAACCGATTTAAATGATTCAAAACGTTCTTCCATTGATATAAAAACACAGGTCAAAAAAAAAAAATGGGTGCCCATTCGTCCCGCATTTTGATTTGTTGTCCCCAGGGCCGAATTTTGCTCTGTACTTATATTTGGGAGGTGAAGACCTTTTTTTTGCTCTTTACTTATATTTGGGAGGTGCGGACCTTTTTTTTGTTTGCTCTTCACTTATATTTCGGAAGTGACGACCTTTCTTTTGCTCCGTCCCGCATTGCCGTCTCCAAGAAAATGGTCACCCTATTTTAATGACTATTTTCTGTTTCTTTATATCGAAAAATAACTAAAACCTTCGATTATTTTTGAAAAACTTTGCTTTTGTTCATTTTACTACGATCAATATACATTTATTTATTTTTATGACCATATAAGGAGAAGCGAGTTATATTAAGTAAGGGTGAGGACGAGCGGGTGGAAAGCAAGTGACATTTCACTTACGTGGCTTATAGTCGGTGTGCGCATGCGATACAACGCATTTTGTGTGGTGGCAGATCCAAAAAATGGCTTCAAAAAGTTGTAAACACGAGGTAGATTCATCCTGCTATATTTGCGGCGAAATTATCAAAACAAGAGAATGGTTGGATTTCTGATGTGAAAGCATCCCATCAGAAATCCAACCATCTTAAAATCCCCTATCACTGGCCAGGTATACTCATCATACTTTAAACTCTCAAGCACCATTTTCACACTTTCGTAATTTTCTTTGAGCATTACGGAATGAGCCAAAGGAAAAGATGGAAATTTATTTCCCTTGTGAAGAGGGAGAGCTTTTAAACTTTTTGTAGAACTGTCTATAAAAAGACGCCAGTCAGAAGGAATGCATGAGATTCCGACCGGCTTGTATAGGCGGTTATACTAAATATTCTTGCTACCTTTATTTTTGTCGGACCACAAATAAAGAAAATAATGGCCAGTGACGAATTTTCACAGATACTCAATACTCATGAAAGGAAAGCCTGAAAGCAGTGGTTCCTGGTTTTCTCGGAAATAACAGAGCAGACAATTACAAAGAGCTTATTGCAACTATGCTTGATAACTTTAAACTCATGGGTTACAGAATGTCCCTTAAAGTGCATATGTTACATGCGTACTTGGACCAATTTAAAGATAACAAGGGAGCCTATTCGGAAGAACAAGGTGAACGTTTTCATCAAGATGTGATGGACTTTGAACGTCGTTATCAGGGGCAATACAATGAGAGTATGATGGGGGACTATATTTGAGGGCTAATGCGAGAAAGTCCATACAATCACAGAAGAAATACGAAAAATAATCATTTCTAAACTTTTTTATATATTCTGTTACAGTAGTTGTTTGTTTCGAATGGTTTTCTTGTAAATAAAATTGATTCAAATTCATAACAAAAGTTTGTATTATTTTTACATACCATAAAGGTCTGAAAAAAGGGAAATTTTCTTAAAATCCGTAATTTCATTCTGAGAGCTACAAAAGCAAACTTTTTCGGGTAAAACTATTTTTTCTTTAATTAATAATAATGTAGAAGAAATAAAAATCAGATATGCAGAACCCAGACTCAAAATTCCTGTTGACCGGTGTTATCTTTTTAAAAAGAACGTCAAAAAAATTTAAATATTATTTTGGGATTATTAATTTCAGTGATGAAGGTTTCTGGTTCTTCATCAAAAAACAGTTTCCTCTTTCTTAATCGCTTTTCGTCAATTGGTTTAAAATTGTTTGTTAAATTAGCATCTTCTGCCAAAGTGAAGGCTTCTGAAATATATTTTTGGAAATAATTTTCTCAGTTTCTTAATTTCATAAATTCAGTAGTAATTTTTAACATTGTTGCTGCTGACTTAACATCCATATTTTGCGATTGAGTTTTATACGTGTGTAAACCAGGCCGAATTAATATACATATAATGCAATGTAATAAAAGGCGCCGTTACATATAAGACTTAAAAAGAATTTTAAAAAAGGGCGCCTAAAATTGCGTAATACAATATGATATGATATCAAAAATGTTCGTAAATTAAAAAAAAAATAGTAAATTTTGAAGCGCGTTCATTGCAGGCGCCTGTGTGCCCTGCACACTTCACACACGCCACAAGCCGGCCCTGAGTGTTGGTGAAAACGTGTTTTTACTTGTTTTCTCTGTTTCTAACACATTTAAGAACGTACGTCCGTTTTTAAACACTGTCTGTTGAGAGATGTATAAATAGAAATCCAGTATTGTAGAAACATAATAGTTATCTGCAGTTGCCTTATAAACTTACATCAGACTCAGCTGCATAACAATTTTGTAATAATTAAATGTCAAACAACTATTATTTTATATGTTGAATGACTTTGTTTATACTTATTTAATCCTTTAGCCTTTGTAACTGTTAAGTGTCAGGCTGTGTGGAGTACGAGGGTTACCTTTTATGTTTTTACAAACGACCACTAGATGGCAATATTGAAATGTGTCAATACTATATTCGTAAGATGACATTTGTTATTGTGAAATCAGTGGAAGTTTATAAATAGACCAAGTAATTTGCTCCCAGTGAGCGATTAAAAAAAAATTTGTGAAAAAATGGATATTACCCGTGAAGGTTTTCGTTGGATGATTTTTTACGATTTTAGTAAAGGCCTAACTCAACAACAATGCATAGATTCGCTTCGTTCAACTTTTGGTAATGAAGCACCATCAACAAAGACTGTTTACAATTGGTTTGCAGAATTTCGTCGTGGTCGTGCGTCCGTCAGTGATGAATCTCGTGAAGGTCGACCATGATCGGTTGTGATTCCAAAAAACATCGATGCTGTGCGCAAAATTATTGAAGATCGGCATGTGACTTACCGTGAGATAGAGGCATCCTTTGGCATGTCGCAGACTGCAATACATTCAATTTTGCATGAACATTTAGTTGTGAAAAAGATCTGTTCCCGATGGATTCCGCATATTTTGACCAAAGCTCAAAAAAAGGCTCGTGTTGATTGGTGTAAGGGAATGCTAAAAAATTCAACCTAGGCACTGAAAAATCCGTTTACAACATCGTTACAGGTGATTTTTTGATTTATTAATATGAACCGGAAACTAAGCAACAATCCACTGTTTGAGTCTTCCACGATGAAACGAAACCCACAAAAGTTGTTCGTTCACGAAGCACTTCCAAGAAAATGATCTCTTGTTTCTTTGGTTGTACCTGGACATGTCGCAACCATTCCTTTAGAGGATCGGAGAACAGTTAATAATGAATGGTATACAACGATTTTTTTGCCAGAATTTCGCATCATTCTTCATGACAATGCAAGTTCCCACACAGCACGTCAAACAATTGATTATTTGAAGGAGAAAAACATTAAAGAATGAATGTCCCATTGCCCGTATTCACGTGATTTATCCCCTAACGATTTTTTTTGTTTCCCTATGTCAAACAAAAACTGCGTGGACAGCGATTTTCATCACTTATGGCCGGTTGCTAAAGTAAGAATTATCCCTAACTCAAGTTAAAATCACTTGTTTATGTGTGTTGTAACATACCTCCCCGCCCGCCGAAGAAAGACTTCTGTATTCATAATACTAACTTCACCCCCGGCTCATATAGTCCCCCCCCCCCTCCCGGCTCATGTATTTTACCCCCCGGAGAAAAATGTCTGAATTCAACACTGCTCGTATGTGAAGCCTAACTTAACTGAACCTTAATACAGTCCTGCAGACAACTTCAACACAGCTGTTTTGAAGTTGCCCGATAAATACATTTTTGTTCTTCATCATAATACTGCATACAATACTTAAACACATTGCTAATTATCGTACATAATTCTGTAAACAACAACATAAGTTTTCAAAAGATTTTATTTTTGTTTATTTTTTCAAAATCCTTGACCGATCTTACGATTTTTATGTAATAAGCCCTACATACAAGTTTTTTTTGGTCGACCTACTTACATTTTTGGATCATGTTTTAGTACCTACGTGAGAATTTCCACGTGAATTTCTACGTCTTTGCACACGTGAACGTGACTCGCAGCACGTGTTCTCAGAATTTACAACCGACTACGATCAATAAATACATTGTATCTACTTATGAATGAAAGTGTGGGAATTTTATAAGCATTCATTTATTACTATTAACCACAATGCGCCAGCGTATTTAGAGAATTTTAAATGGTTCTGATAACAGATTCAGGAAAATAAATAAACTTGCCAATGACTTATTTAATTAGAGGCAAAGTTCATATTTTCTTCTTATATAGATAAAATAAAATAAAACTGGAAGCTGTCCAGCTAAATGTTCATGCAAAATCGAATGTATTGCAGTCTGAGACAGGGACGTAGCCAGGATTTCAGCTTGGGGGGGGGGGGGCTAAAATAACAAAATATTCTAAATTGGTCGGTTACGACCTTAATTACATGGCTTGGGTAGAAAATAACAGCGTTCTAGGTCAGGAGTCGGCAACCTTTCAGTGACAAAGAGCTAAATCTATATTGAAAAAAAAAAACACAATAACATGGAAGAGCCGCTAAAAAATATATGCTATATTTAAGAAAAAAACGTAAAAATTGTTTATTTGTTTTAAAATAATCAAGTATTACAATAAATTAATATTTACTTATACATTTAGTTTGTGATACCTATTGTAGTTTCCAGTGTATTACAATATAATACTTTTTTTAATGGGACGATTGCTCCTGTATAGTGTTCTATAAGACTTCAATATTGCAGCAGCACTCTAGTTTCAGGTCGGTAAAATTACTTCTTAACTGACTCTTTATTAATTTCATGTGAAAAGATTTGCTTACAGTAATATGTGGATCCGAAAATTGTCACTACCCAAAAGCATAATTTTTTAAAAGATTAAACGATTCTGGAAGACGGTTCCAAGCTTCGAAAAGAACTTTATCTACATTTTGAAGATTGCGAATTTCGGTCGACTTATGCTGGGAAGATAAAATACACTTTTTTCTTTCTAAATTTTCCAGTTCAGAATTAAGTTTTAAGAATATTTAATTCCATAAACCTTTGGATTTCAAATCCACTAATTGAAGGTGATAAATGTAATTGCTACATATCTACTTCAATTGGTTTTGTCAAAAAAGCTAGTGTAGCTTTATATTTTCTAAACTCTTTAAATCTATCTCGAAAAGCTTCTTGCATGCTAACAATAGCTTGTGAAAAAAAAAAAAAAAAATGCAGTAATAATATGTTTTTGTAAATTAATAAAATGTAAAAATGTTTTTGTACGTAAATCATTCACAAATACAGATAACTTTTTGCGAAACCAATAACTTCTTCTAAAAGGGAATATGCAGTAGCTCGGGGAATTACCGGGCGTGAATTGCACCGTAAAACATTCTGAAAAATACAAAACCTGTACATATACAGGCAGAAAATTAAAAAATAAATTATATTAAAATAATAACCAGCCAATTTTCAGAGCCACCAAATTTTCTAAAGAGCCGCATGCGGCTCCGGAGCCGCAGGTTACCCTATTCTAGGTCTTTTGTAGTATATTAAATAATAAAAATCTGGTAAATTTATAAATTTTCTTCAACTCCGGTGAAGAAAACTTCTAACAACCTAAATTATATTTTATATAAGGTAAACTATCCTGGGGGGGGGGGTCAAATTTTGATCTGATAATTATTTTGAAAGTTAATTATTATGTAATATGCTATTCAGTGGCGCAGTCAGGATTTTGTCTTGGAGAGGGCCGAATTTAGAGAGCACGCGGGCCGCATACGGCCCTCAACTTAATTTTTTGTGGCCCCTGAAGCGTTAATGAAAAACACTTGAGCTTATTTAGGGGATAATATATTTAATAATGTAAAACGTACTCTCTTCCCCTTTTCTGTTTATAAAAAAATTTCAAGAAACCCTTCGGAATATTTTAAGTTCCGTCACTGCTTATCATTTTGTATGAAAAATAGACCGCAACCCAAAAACCCTGTTGGATATTGATGTTTATATCAAATAATAATTCCATTATTTGTTAATCCATGCAGAGCCGCAGTAAGGAAAACTTGCGCTAGGGGCAGAGCCGTGTTTTGGCGCCCTTGGTAAATAAAAACAAGGTTCTCACCTCTCAAAATTTAAGTGATGAGCAAAAAGAAAAAAAGGTCCTCACCTCCCAAAATCCAAGTGACGAGCAAAAAATAAAAAAGGTCCCCACCTCCCAAAATCTAAGTGATGAGAAAAAAAAGGCCCTTAGTCAAGCCCGTCCGCGCCCTTTTCTTAGTGCGCCCAGGGCCGTCGCCCCCTCCACCCGCCCCCCTTTCTGCGGCTCTGAATCCATGTATCAAAAACTTTCATTGTATATCCCTCAAAATTTTACGAAAACCTAAAAATAATATGTAAATATGCATTTTCTGTTAATTTCAACAATAATCATAATAAAATATAGCTTATACATATATTGTAAAATGCATAAGTTATTTTGCTGTTTTTTTTTTTTGCTCTTCACTTGGATCTGGGAGGTGAAGACCTTCTTTTTTTCCGTGTCCCGATTTCCCTTCACTGAAATCTGGTCACCCTATCTTTAGGTCATCACTTGTATTATATAGAGTAATTAATTTTTTTTATGAGGATGGCAAAAAAATCATCCCGGGGCGCCAGACTTGCTGAGGCCGGCTCTGGCTGTACGATTATGTTATATTTGTTAAATTTTCATTTCATTGGACTTTAAGGGGGGGCATGTGCCCCCAGTGCCCCCCCTGAATACGCCACTGTTGTTCAGTACAACCTATATTAGTCCTTTTTGTGTTTATTACATCATAATTTCAAAAATACCTAAGAAGATATTGATATTTATATTTATCTACAATATAAAACCAAATACGAAGCCAGATTTCCACTTTAACTTATCTGAATCGAGTAATTAGATGTTTAAAACAGTTTTATTATTTGACTGGGCGAATGTTTTAGTCGATGTGTCAGTGGGGAAAAAGGATCAACGCTCCCCTTCATATAATTCGTTGGACCATATTTGGAAAGTGATGTATTTTCACTTGAACAATAATTATGTCGCTTTATCAAGAGTAGGCATTCTTAAAAAAAATTATTTATAAGAAAAAAAAAAAAATGCCAATATTGTTTACACTGAAGTAATTTAAAAATTAATTACTGTGGTTAACAAATTTTATCTTCAACTCCCCGAGCCGCGCCGTGTAATCTGCTTGTATTGTATAAAAATTGTGCCAATTCTGCTGGCCAGGGGGTGAGGCCCGTCGCAGGGAGGGGGGGCTGTGCCACTGATGCTATTATTTTTATGTACTACCATGATTTCAATATTTATCCGACGGGCTGGAACACTGGATAGCTATTGAGAATAAACATTACCTATAGAGGCGCTGTTGTCGCTTACAAAATGGCGATTGGAATAGGATATTTTTGACATTTGCCATTTGATACACAACAATTCTCATTGCAGTTAATTTTCTGTTGCGATTTTAAAGACATTTTTCAAGTTTTCTTCACTTTAACACATACAAACAATGCAATTAAATGAGCCACATCCAACAAAATCCTATTCCGTTAAGTTCCAAAATATTCCGCTAGGCGTCACTTCAGTTATTGTCAGTTCTCAATAATTGGGTCTTGGTGCAAGTACATCTCAAGTACAGTTCTTAAGTACAAGTCTCTAGATGGAAGCAAGTGCTTATTCTTTCAAAGGTTATCGAAATTTAAGATTTTTAATATGTAACCACTTTTTTATCACTTACCAAATACCTACAAAAGCCTGAAATATGTGAAAACTCTACTTCACATAAACTTTTTAAGACTCGCCTCAGGCAGCAAAATTGATCGGACCGGCTATTACGAATTCTAATTTTTTATTTATTGAAAAAACTCTTGACGTAACATAATAACACCGTTTCTCGTAAAGGAAAAATAACATACTGAATTAATAATAAATGTCACACATGTTAACATGATAAACAAGGAAAACAATATAAAATACCCACAGTTCAAAGAAAAAATTACTTCAGTTGAAAAAGCCACAAACTTAACTCCTTTGACCTCCAAAAGAAAAACCCGCTACAATAATGCAGTTATTACCTTACTAATTAGTATGATTAGAAACAATAGTATTCAACAGTAACACATTTTAAAATGCATTGTATAAAATTCAATAACATCTGTTGAATTTGCACACGAAGGTCATTAACTTACCCGCAATCCATTAATGTGTCAACAGTTGCATATGTTGCAAAATAAACAAGGTCACAAAATTGCATATGCAAAATTTGTTTTTATTGCGTATCAAATATGTTTTCGTTAGCTTTTTTTTTTTTTATACGTCTTTAAATCAAATATTTATTCTTTTTATCAAACCGGCTGTAGTTTTATCTACTATTATGTAATATGGACCGTACTGGAATAATTTCATTGTAAAGACGGATACAGAGATTCACGGTAAGTTCATCGAAAATCAATTCATCGAAAATCAATTCGTCGAAAATCAATTCATCGAATATCAATTCATCGAAAATCAATTCATCGAAAATCAATTCATCGAAAATCAATTCATCGAAAATAAATTCATCGAATGATCAATTCATCGAATGATCAATTCATCGAAAAAAAAATATTTTGTAAATATTTGAGAGGAATGCCGAGGGGATCGAAAGCCAAAAAAGCAGTGGTCAATAAAAGTTGACAGACTACACTTATTAAATACCTATCATACTTGGTCTATTAATAATTTTTAAATTATCCATTCAGAAAATACGCCAGGTAAAAGATACCTGTTGGATTATTTTGAAATCGAAGATCCGAAAAACCCGGTTAATGGGATCATAAATGTACTTAATACACCCATTCTTAAAGGATTATAAAAATGGTATTTCCCCATCTGTTAAGTCTTAAGGGTTTTGTGTTATGTACATAGTGATTTGTTCAATGTACGGTGATTCTAAACAGGTGGCATTGTTATGTTAGTGTGAGTTTGTTTTGTCATTAAACTAGATGATGGGTAGCTCGCTTCGCTCGGCTCCTTCTAACAAAACCCTTACTAACCTAACCTAACCTAAAATAGTGCTTTGTCCTTAAACTAGAAGATGGGTAACTCGCTCCGCTCGGTTTTAGACTTTTACTAACTAAACCTAACCTAATTACCTTGTTTTTAGGCGCATAGTACTTTATTTTCCCCCATATTAGCCCAATTCAAATGCGTATCATTGTGTATGAATTTATAAAAATTATTTGCGTGCAGTTGCCCATAACTTGTCTTATTAAACCTTAAAAACAAAACATTTATTTCTTTTATTATATAAGTTTTCTTATTATATTTCTTTATTTATATTCAAACACTATGTCACTTTATTTACCTTTTTTTAAACCATATAAAAAAATTTACGCAATTATTTCTTAGTCTGTCTACTTTTATTGACCACTGCTCTTTTGACTTTCCGATCCCCTCGGCATTCCTCTCAAATATTTACAAAATATTTTTTTTCGATGAATTGATCATTCGATGAATTGATCATTCGATGAATTGATTTTCGATGAATTGATTTTCGATGAATTGATTTTCGATGAATTGATTTTCGATGAATTGATTTTCGATGAATTGATATTCGATGAATTGATTTTCGATGAACTCGTCGGTTACCGATACAGATATGGTTTTTCAACCACTTTCCCAAACTGTTCGAACCAGTCAAGTAAAACTGTTGTGGCGGCGTTTGGTCCAATAATGTTTTATTACACATTTCCGTAGGGTTACAAATGTTTCAATATTAGACAGCTATCTGCAGCTCTTCAAGTTGTTCACATCTCATATCTCTTGAAATACAAATCATTTAAAAACTCTAACACTGGCATTTTTCATTTAAAAACCTTTAGCTGCCATTATAATCCTTTAGGATTTTTTATTCAAATTTTTACCCTATGTTCTAAATAAATGTTATAAATAAATCTTTTCTTCGAAAAAATAAAATTAGATTTAGGTAATTTTAGTTTGTAAGAGGTAATTGTATGTAAAAATAACAAGGACTGAATTGTAAATATGTGCAGAGCCGCAGTAAGGAAAACTTGCGCTAGGGGCAGAGCCGTGTTTTGGCTCCCTTGACAAATAAAAACAAGGTTCTCACCTCTCAAGATTTAAGTGATGAGCAAAAAAAAAAGGTCCTCACCTTGGCGCAATGGCGCCCCTTAGCAAGCCAGTCAGCGCCCTTTTCCTTAGTGCGCTAGGGGCCGTCGCCCCCTCCGCCCCCCCCCTTACTGCGGCTCTGAATATGTGTAGGGTGACCATTCGTCCCGCATTTCGCGGGACAGTCCCACATTTTGATTCGGTGTCCCGCATTTTTAATTCCAACTTCTGTGCACTTGACTCTGACATGTCCCGCATTTTTAATTCTAATTTTATAACTTTTGTGCACTTCACTTGTATTTGGGGAGGTGAGGCCTTTATTACCGACCGCCAACATATATATTACCGACCGCTAACATATATATTACCGACCGCCAACATATATAAGGGAGGTATTGTGATCATACCGATTTTGACGTTTCGAGATTTCGATGGATCTCCACGAATTGAGGTCCCTACATAACGTTTTGACTATTTTTAGCATGATGTCTGTCGGTCTGTCTGTCTGTCCGTCCGTCTGTCTGTCTGTCTGTCCGTCCGTCCGTCTGTTTGTCTGTGTACACGTGCAGAGCAAATTCAGCTGAAAGGATTTTTATGAAACTTCATATTTAAGTGTCGATTTTAAGATTTTTGTGAATATTTCACAACAGAAAAATATTTCGAAAAAAATTATTGAACAAAAGTTGCTATAAAAGCAATAACTAATAACTTTTATTTGAGACGTTTTTTGATAAAACGTAAAATTTCTCAATTTTTTCATACTTATATGTAACGTTTCCATGGTCATGATAAATAATATCTCTGTTAGAAAATATTAGGCCAAGTTATTTCTACTCTGCTGCTAGAATGTATTTTATATAAGTACTTTACGATGGCGGTCGGTCCTGTGGTGGCCACAGCTGACTTTTTTGTTGCTCTTTACTTATATTTGGGAGGTGAGGACCTTTTTTTTGCTCCGTCCCGCATTGCCTTCTCAAGAAAATGGTCACCCTAAATATGAGTACCATAAAATGTAATATTAATTTTGACAATAAACTTATTTTATATATATATCATAATCTCACACTGTCAAAGATATCTATCTATATTATACTCTATCTCCGGAAGACTGATAGTAATATAATTTATTATTTGTAAAAAGTTATTGTTACCGCTTCTGTGTGGTAAACAGAAGCGGTAAAACAAAAGCGACAAAATATGAATAGTTCGAAACGAAATATTGTTAAAAATAACCGAGTGTGCCGCACATAGTATATGGGAATACGAACTAGGGTTAAACACAATAGGCCATAAAAATTAGACCATAAAATTTTGAGGAAAAATATGGTCACAGGGGTGTGTTTAATAAAATGATAAATAGTAATATAGAAATACACAAAACCAATTTAAACGTGTTTAAAATGTGGACGCCACTGGTAACTGCCTGAAAAAATGATTTATTACTATCAGGATTTCAGAGATAGAGTATAATAAAATTGGAGACTATAACTGTTTTTTTTTTGCGGCCTCATTGATTCGAACATAGGCTATATGGCATCTTAAGATGTCACCATGGCGTAGTGGTTAGTGTAGCGATGCACTGGCTTCTAGACCATGAGGGCTCGGGTTCAAATCCCGGTTATGGTATGGAAATTTTCTCAAATAAAAAATTGTCCTGGCTAATTGCCAAACTAGCAAAGGCCATTAAATAAAAAAAAAAAAGATGTATCGGGCTTAAAACTATTTACTAAAAAATATCTCCCTTATTATTGACTTAACAGCAAACTCGTATATGAAAATTTTTAAGATTTTGTAGTTATGACCACCCTTATAATGTCACTCATGTGTCTGTCTGTCTGTATGTCTGTACGGTAGAAATTGTAGCCAAACGGCTGAACTTAGAATGTTGAAATTTGGCATACTTATTCAACTCTTGGGCCCACATATAGAAAAAATATTGAGAACTCAAAATAACGCATCCTCATATAAATATAAATAAATATGTTATGAAAAAATAATTTTTATTTTATTTTTTTGAGTGGGATATTAAATAAAACCTATTAATGCGTGAATAAACAGGCAAATTTTATTTTTGAAACCTTTTTTTTATGGAGATTTCTCCAAAAATATTTAAGAAAACTTTTGTTCCCATCCTATTTCCCAAAGGGGTTGATCCAGTGGCGGCGTTAGCTCTTACAATCTGGAGGGGCCAGGAAATATTTGAGTAACATCTGGGGGGGGGGGCAGGAAATATTTGAGGAGGGTATACTTTTTTATGGACAGGTGAAAATACAAGTGATGGCCTAAAAAAAGATCCTAATTGATTTTTTTTTCTCCAAGCATTTCTGGAGAGGCCAGTGCAATTTTTGCTCTTATTCTTCAATTATATAATTATATAGAATATTCGTTGAGTTTTCTTTCTTAGCGGGTGTTTCTGAGTTAAAACTGGAACTTAAATACTTCCTTTTTAAACAGAACTATCTTAACAGAAAAAACTATACAAGAAAAATTGTTTACAAGGAAACAAATCTTATTTGTTCTATGTATTTTTCCAATTTGATGAACATGAGAATAGTTCCGGGGGGACACCCTAAAACTAAAATATTGAAATATTTCACTTATTATTTCTCTCCACATCAAAAATGAATATAAGAAAATTTATTTAGAATGATGAAACATTCCTTTGGAAGAAAAAGGAAATTAAAGCAAATAGAAAATCAAAAAATAAAACGACATTTTTATATTTATAGCCAAAAATTAAATTTCACGTGCATATAACATATATGATTTTTTTTCAATTTGATGAATGTTAAGGTAGTTACGGGAGGACAACCTAAAACTAAAATATTGAAATGTTTTACTTATTATTCTCTACAAATCAAAAATGAATGTAAGAAAATAAATTTAGAACGAAGAAACATTCCTTTCGAAGAAATAAGAAATTAAAATAAGTAGAAAATAAAAAAATTAAACGATATTTTTATATCTATAGCTAAAAATCAATCTTCACAGAGCCGCAGTAAGGAAAACTTGCGCTAGGGGTAGAGCCGTGTTTTGGCGCCCTTGGCAAAAAAAAAACAGGTCCTCAATTCCCAAAATCTAAGTGACGAGCAAAAAAAAAAGGTACTCACCTCTCAAATTCCAAGTGACGAGCAAAAAAAAGGTCCTCACCTCGCAAAATCCAAGTGATCCACCTTTACAATGGCGCCCCTTAACAAGCCCGTCACCGCCCTTTTCCTTAGTGCGCTAGGGGCCATCGCCCCCTCCGCCGTCCCCTTACTGCGGCTCTGAATCTTCACTTATACGGAGTGATTATTTAATGGCGAGACGACGTCACTGGAAGTTTTAATAATTTGCCGTTTCATACACATCGTAGCAGGCGATTATGCGCTCATGCGCATAATCTTTTTTTCTTCATAATCAAATATTCTTCAAGGTTATTATAGTCATAGTATTCTGCTAGGAGGCACGTAAAATTCGGTGACGTTGTCTCGCCATTAAATAATCACTCTGTATTGGCATCTGACACTACCGATAGAGGCGCTACTGCATTCACATCATGGCTGAATTTGGTAGGATATTTTTGACAGGTTCAATGGTATCTTCATGTGATATTTATTGAAACACACGGGAACACACTCTAAAATGGTCTTTAACTGTCTTTCCACTTCTAAGAACATATTCCCATGCTTGTCACAAACTCGACTATCCTACAACCTTTAGTTTCTCAAAATCTCACTAGAGGCGCTTCAGTTATTGTCAGTTGACAATATTGCGTGTCAGTTCTAGCAATAACCTTTATCTGATAATGCCTAATGGTAAATCCAAAACATTGTATATAAAGAGTCTCTCAAAAAACTAATTCTGTTCAGTTTAGTCATGGCCTTTCTCATGATTATAAAGGTGTCTCAAAAGAAATTTTATATTTATTTAGCTTACTGCGTGAACGCAACGTATCCGAGGGGCGCGGGGGTTATGTCAATCGGTAGCCTGGCTCTTGGGAATCCAGTCGCTATGGAGCGTTTCTCGGGAGCAGACCGCGCGTTATGCGTGCGAGAGTTTTACAAAAACGGTGATTCGGCGACTGTAGCGCGTAGAAAATTCTGCAGTATTCGAGGTTTTCGCCACTTAAATGATGCGCCAAGCATTCCTCTCATTCGACATTGGGTTAAAAAGTTTGAAGAGACTGGTACAACGCTGGATAAATCAAAATCCGGGCGACCTAGGTCATCAAGAACGGTAGAAAACGTGGAGAATGTTAATCAGTCTGTTCGTGACGACCCGAACCTTTCAATTCGGAAGCGCGCAAGTGCTTTAAATGTGCATAGATCATCATTACATCGCATTATGCACAAAGACCTAAAGCTGCACCCCTACAAAATTCAATTGGTGCAAGAATTAAAGCCCCAAGATGCCAGTCAGAGGCTTAATTAGTCAGGCAATTTGATCTCCCGGAGAGGTGACATAAATTGGCCTCCACGCAGTCCAGATTTAACCCCTATGGACTTTTTCCTATGGGGTTATCTTAAATCTAAAGTTTACGCCAATAAACCGACTTCACTGGCGCATTTGAAAGAAAATATCCGTCACGAAATGGCAGCCATCCCTGAGTCCACCTGCCGAGACGTCATAAGTAATTTTACTGTTCGATTAAATGAGTACCGAGAACGCGAGGGTCTACATTTAGACGATATTATTTTTAAGAAATAAATCCCCAAAAAGTGTATTTTAATAATTAATAAACATTTTTTCTATATACGGCTTACTTTTTTTTAATCGATCCACTAAATATAAAATTTCTTTTGAGACACCTTGTACCTCCTTGCCGAACAACTTTCGAAAATTTTAATTTCAAAAGGTGCATGTTGTTGACTAACCAATACTTTTGTCTTCGGACTCCAATGTATTCTTCTGATTGTCTCTTCCTGTAGAACTAAGTATTTTAACAAGTTTAATCAGGCTTTTTGACTGTCAATAAAACACAGATGTAGGTCGCAGGTAATAAACATTTTTTCTATATACGGCTTACTTTTTTTTTAATCGATCCACTAAATATAAAATTTCTTTTGAGACACCTTGTAGTATTGTCATCGGTCCGGTCACCAAATTACTAGTAGGTATGTTGTAAGTTTTAAAAAAATGTTGGTCAATAATAACGAATTATCTCCGTGTGAAGCTGGGCGAGACAGCTAGTAGTTTTTTTTTTTCCTTCATGTTACGCTTAAATTGCTAACCAAGAATTTTGTGACAGCCTTGATTTTTTTAAATATTATCGAGAAACGTTTTTTTAATCATACCTACCTTTTTGTACAATCATACGATGTATTAATCGTATGATTTTTTTATGTGTTATATATAATCAACAGGAAAACTAAAAATTAAAAATTGCTTATTCGGAAATTTATTATTATGTAATAGCTATAAATTAAACAAAAACCTAAATGTTCGATTAATTTTTGTTGTTATAATTAATGGTTATTCCACGTGTATTTTTTATGTTTACACGCATAAAATGAAGTATTTATAAAATAGAAAGTCTATGGTAATAACTGTTTACATTTCTTGTGTAAAATTTACGAATCACAAGTTACAATAAATATGTGTTACATGTTCAGTCTGTTGTGAAAACCATACGCTCCTAACAAGCGAACATAAACTAACATGAGCAATGAACTTCTAGGAACACAAATATCAACGAACTTGTGAGATATTTGGGGCTAGGATAGAGTAAATACCAACATCAAACAAAGTTTATTAATAAACTAGCAGAGTACCCGTTCTTCGTACGGGATAATTTCAATTAAGTTTAGTTAAGTTGATTATAAAATAAATAATCATGTCTTTTAATAATTTTTCGCATGTCTACAGAACTTCTTTACTTCGCTACCCGATCCGTTAAGGTTGTACCCGGTTCCGAATTTGAATACCCGGTACCCATTATCTACCCATTACCAGTTAACTAACGGGTAATTAACGGGTAGCGGATAATAAAAGGGGAAATTGTGTGAGATATTTTGAGTATTTATTTATCTGTGACTATTTTGTTATCGGTTACAATAGTAGGAATTAAGTATGCGTATTCCATAATGCACCTGGACTTATTTTTAGGGCTTTGTAGGTATGTCCACCAAAAAACCTTTATAAAGTCACTCATGTGTCTGTCTGTCTGTACGGTAGAAATTGTAGCGAAACGGCTTAAAATAGAAATTTGAAATTTGGCATGCTTATATAACTCTTTCACCCACAGATAGGAAAAATATTAACGGCTAGTTTTACAATCGGCAGTTAAGTCTGTAAAAGTTACTAAATTAGAAAATCTAGTTCCGCCTAATCGTTTGGAATTAACCATATTACAAAATGACACGTATTATACCTCATTAAAATTTAATAAAAACGAATGTTTTGAATAGATCTCTGAATAAACAAGCAACATTCGTTCAGTTCTATAAACATTTTTTTTTACCAAAGGAAGATGTTTTTCCACGACCCATTTTTCAAAATTTTCGACCCAAAATTGGGTCGCCACCCACAGTAGCGTAGCAAGACCTTTGTGGACCGGTGTGCCACTGGGATTAAGGGGCCCCTCCTTACTCCTTGTATTATTTAAATTTTTAATGTTCTTTTGGCTCATTTTAAATTCTAAATGTCATTTTAATTTTTTAAATTTATGTCAGTTTGTGCCTTATTCGAAAAAAAATTTCAAATAAAAGTTGTTTTATTTTTATGATAATCAAAATTAATTAAAATTATTTTTTGTTAAAATGCAATCTGTATTTTCAAAATTAATAAATTAAAGTGAAATGTCTAAAGAAACAACTTGCCAGGAAATATATATGTATGTACCAAATAATTATAATTTCTGTGTTCCATGATCTAATTGTCTTTTCCCTACATTAAGAAATAGGAGGTCGCAAATTGTTCAATATATTAATTCTTTTTTTAAATGTAAAAAACTAAATGCAATAGACAATTGTTTTAAAAATACATTCGAATTTTTATTTGTGCTAATTTATCATAAAGTTTAAAAAGATATTTTTTTATGTTTAATACATTTCTAATATAGTATATACTTATAAGGATAAATATGCCGAAACATCAGAGCGGGGCGGCGAAAAGAACGAAAAAAGAAGAAGCGAAAGAGGGAATAAATATATTGCCTAAACTAGATAGCTTTTTTAAACAATTGACGGCAGAATCGACTCCTCCAGTTCCTTCTACTAGCTTATTATTATATTTGGAAGCAGAAGATGACACAGAATCTGAACAAGTGCCAGAGGGTGACGAAGTGGAAACAAAATTATCAGAACAAGTTGATCTAAATCATAGTGCAATACATATGTAAGGTAGTGTCTATTTATCAGACAAATTTAATTTTCCTGATCCATTAACAAATGAAAATAAGCGGTTTATAATTGAAAATGGTTAATTTATATAATAAATATATTTAATCCTATGAATGGTATTTTTTCCTCTTCTTTGTCCTTTATTTATTACAAAAAAATTATAATAAACAAATAAAAATGGTAAGTATTAATGAAAATAAGGGCCTATTGGCACTTTGGCTCGTGGGCCCCTCGAGCTCATGAGCCCGTGTGCATCGCACTCCTTGTACCCCCGGTTGCTACGCCCCAGGCGACCCAATGGTTGTCGACTGCTTGTCTAGACTACAGGGAAAATGAGAAAGATTTTGATCCCATAGCAGCAGCATGAACGAAGGCCTGGTAGGAAAATATTCCTAAAGGAGGCCAGTATATAAAAAACCCAGAAACTACCCTGCCAGGCTTAAACATACCAAGGAAAAAGTTTATTATAAACAAGGCCATTTTTAGGGTTTTGTAGGTATGACCAAAAAACCCTTATACCGTCATTTTGTCGTCTGTCTGTCTGTCTGTCTGTCTGTCTGTCTGTCTGTCTGTCTGTCTGTCTGTCTGTCTGTCTGTCTGTCTGTCTGTCTGTCTGTCTGTCTGTCTGTCTGTCTGTCTGTCTGTCTGTCTGTCTGTCTGTCTGTCTGTCTGTCTGTCTGTCTGTCTGTCTGTCTGTCTGTCTGTCTGTCTGTCTGTCTGTCTGTCTGTCTGTCTGTCTGTCTGTCTGTCTGTCTGTCTGTCTGTCTGTCTGTCTGTCTGTCTGTCTGTCTGTCTGTCTGTCTGTCTGTCTGTCTGTCTGTCTGTCTGTCTGTCTGTCTGTCTGTCTGTCTGTCTGTCTGTCTGTCTGTCTGTCTGTCTGTCTGTCTGTCTGTCTGTCTGTCTGTCTGTCTGTCTGTCTGTCTGTCTGTCTGTCTGTCTGTCTGTCTGTCTGTCTGTCTGTCTGTCTGTCTGTCTGTCTGTCTGTCTGTCTGTCTGTCTGTCTGTCTGTCTGTCTGTCTGTCTGTCTGTCTGTCTGTCTGTCTGTCTGTCTGTCTGTCTGTCTGTCTGTCTGTCTGTCTGTCTGTCTGTCTGTCTGTCTGTCTGTCTGTCTGTCTGTCTGTCTGTCTGTCTGTTCGGTTAAAATTGTAGCCAAACGGCTAAACCTAGAGAGTTGAAATTTGGCATGCTTATACAACTCTTTGACCCGCACATAGGAAAAATACTAAAACATCTAAAAAACATACCCCCCTAAAAATATAAACAAATATGTGCTCATCGAAAACAAAAATATTTTTTTTTAATTCTGAGTAGGGTATCAAATGAAAGCCCTTAGTACGTGGATTAACGATCAAATTTTTATTTTTGCAAAATAAATTATTTTGATGCGATTTTTGCCAAAATTGTGCAAAAAAAATTTTGTCCCACACCCTGTAGCCCAGATGGTTTAAACTAAAAATCTAAAAAAATTCTAAGTAATGTATATTGGTATGAACCGAAATAGTACAACAGGAATTTTTGATCAGATTATGTTTTCGGAAAATAACGCATTTTTTGTGGTTTTTGGTTCACAAAGTACAAAAGTTATACCAATGTAAGACACTCACATGTAAGGCGTGCGATGGCGTAACGGATTAGAGCGCTGATGTCGGAAGCTAAAATTCTCTGGAAAACGAAGGGTTTCGAGTTCGAGTACGGAGTGAATTTTATTTTTTCTGTTTTTTTTTTTGCATTTTTATTATGTATAAATTATTTTGTCAAAATTTTAGTAATATTTTGACAAATGTTGTATTTAATTTTTAAGAGCGTAAATTTAATAACCAGTCTTATTATATGATTAACAGACGATAAATTATTTTAAAAATATCGTTCATTTTGCCGTGATTACTACAAAGTAAAATTTGTCCTACACACTCCGCATACCGCCTTCACTTATTATATACCTGCGAAACCCTGAAATGTGTGAATATTCACACTTCACATAAAATTTTATTTAGAAATATCAATAGTGATGCTAGTATCAATTTTTTACATATCCACTGACCTGCGTCAACAAGTGCCAACAACAGACTTACTCAAACAATCTACATAATTTTTAAATATTTCTTTCTTTTCTGTTAGCAAATTTCCATTTCTCACCTCAAAAACAATTAAAATCCAGGTAGATGCACTTTATCGCTTAGTAACAATTCTATTTTATCGCTTAGTTACTATTTAAAAATAAAGCATATTGCACAAGTCTGTTACAAAAAAATCATTAATTCATTTATTCATTATGCGAAGTGAACACGCGGTAATTAATTTTATTATTCCTATATCATGTGAAGTATGACTGACTCAGGCAACTGTTTTATCATTTCTTACACGTAACTGATGGTTTAGCACAGAATTTAAATACTATGTTTGTGAGCAAAATATTCCATAAAACAAATTCTTTGTTTATTCATTTGTTTTGTTTGATTAAATATATTAAATTATATGCGTATATTGTCAGTGTAGTAACCAGGAAGGTGCAACAGGTGTACAGGCCAGTGGCGCAGCCATGATTTTGTCTTTGGGAGGACCGATATATATAATTATATTCACAGTAACAATTACAGATAATAATTAACCACATATAAAAATCAGCTGTGGCCACCACAGGACCGACCGCCATCATAAAGTACTTGCATAAAATACATTCTAACAGCAGAGTAGTTATTATTGTAAAAGACAATAACGTATTATATTACGTTGACAATTTCATAATGTGGATTTATAATTTACGATAACCATGGAACCGTACCGGCATACATACAAATAATAATAATAATAATAAATAACTTGGCCCAATATTTTCTAACAGAAATATTATTTATCATGACCACGGAAACGTTACGTATAAGTATGAAAAAAAATCATCTGTGGCCACCACAGGACCGACCGCCATCACAAAGTACTTGTTTAATTTATGCTGCTTTATCAAAAAATGTCTCAATTAAAAGTTGTTAGTCAGAGGCGGATTTAACGGCGGGCGCAACGGGCGCGCGCTCTGGGCCCCGACTTCTGAAGGGCCCCGCAAAACCCCAACTTTCCATTAATGACACCAAGTTTTGTTTCATATGTATAATTTTAATTACTTACAAGTTTACAATCGGCGGTAAAACCTGATGGTATGTTTATATTCGCTTATTTATTTAAAAATATGGTTAACATGTATTTTCCCTGTCTCTCTCTTTTTTAAGGGGCCCAATATTGTCTCGTGCGCCCGGGGCCTCAACCAGCCTTAATCCAGCTCTTTTGTTAGTTATTGCTTTTATAGCAACTTTTGTTAAATAAATATTTTAGAAATATTTCTCTGTCGTGAAATATTCGCAGAAATCTTAAAATCGACACGAGTAAACTCCCATTTCTAGTCAACCGATTTTTACCAAAAGTTGATCAACTCGTGCTATTGGTGTCAAAAGTTTAAATATGAAGTTTCATACAAATTCTTTTAGCCGAATTTGCTCTGCATGTGTACACAGACCGACAGAAATCATGCTAAAAATAGTCAAAACGTTATGTAGGGACCTCAATTCGTGGAGATCCCTCGAAATCTCGAAATGTCAAAATCGGTATGATCACAATACCTGCCTTATATATATTGGCGGTCGGTAATATATATGTTAGCGGTCGGTAATATATATGTTGGCGGTCGGTGAAAATGATGTTCTCGTCAAATATTTCCTGGGCCCCTCAGATTTTAAGAGTTAGCGCCGCCAGTGGTACGGACCTTTAGCCAGGTACTCTGGTGAAGTATACAGATTCTAGTTACGGGAGAGGGCCCATGGAAAGGTTTCAGTAGAAATGGGAATTAGTGTTAGGTTTCATTGTACTTTGTGTAAGGTTAAATTCATTCAAAAAATACAAATGTCTGATTGACATTAATGGCAATTATTTGTTAACTATTTTGAAATGTGTCATTTCAGAATTACCACTCTAAGGGCCGGTTTCTGAAAGCTTAACCGAGTTTAGTCTTTTGGTTAAACTCGGTTATAATATAACAATCCCAAAAGTAACCATAGCAACCATTTTATAACCATTTAGTTATAATTAACTAAGCTTTCAGAAACCGGCCCTAAGATGATATTATAAATAGGTACAAGCTATTCCAATCGTTTAGGCGGAACTGAATGGGAATTTCGTTCTTTTAGGTTGTGACGAGATAAACCTTGCTTGGGTAATTTCATTTTTGACGTTGACATGTGAAAATTTAAAATTCCAACAGTGAAACCATGGAACCGAATAACATATGTCAAAAATAAAATAATTTTTCACATAAAAAAATAAATAAATGGGAAACTTGTATTAAGAACAGACACAAAAAATCAAAATATAAAGAAAATGACATTTTAAAATGATATTAACCTTAACCAAAAAATGTTTATTGTAAGTATGATTTCAAAGCTTAAACAAAATGACCAAAAAGCACAATACAAACGATGAAAGTACAGTCTGTTCCAAACGGTTAAGCGGAACTAAATGGGATTTTCGTTCTTTTAGGTTGTCACGAGAAGGGACCTTGCTTGGGTTACAGTCTGTTCCAAACGCTTGAGCGGAACTATATTTTGCAATCTAGTTACTTTCATCGTTTAAATCGTGCCTTTCGGCCGTTTTGTTTAAGCTTTGTAAATCATACTTACAATAAACATTTTTTGGTTAAGGTTAATATCATTTTAAAATGTCATTTTCTTTATATTTTGATTTTTTGTGTCATTCTTAATACAAATTTCCCATTTATTTATTTTTTTGTCATTAAAATATCTAAAAAAATATTTAATTTTGACATATGTAATTCGTTTCCATGGTTTCATTGTTGGAATTTTAAATTTTGACATCCCAACGTAAAAAATTAAATATCCCAAGCAAGGTCCCTTCTCGTGACAACCTAAAAGAACTAAATTCCCATTTAGTTCCGCTTAACCGTTTGGAACAGACTGTATTTCATTTTTCACGTTGGAATGTCAAAATTTAAAATTCCAACAATGAAACCATGGAAACGAATGACATGTCAAAATTAAATTATTTTTTTTTACAAATTTTAATGAAAAAAAATAAATAAATGGGAAATTTGTATTAAGAATGCACAAAATATCAAAATATAAAGAAAATGACATTTTAAAATGATATTAACCTTAACCAAAAAATGTTTATTGTAAGTATGATTTACAAAGCTTAAACAAAACGACCGAAAAGCACGATTTAAACGATGAAAGTAACTAGATTGCAAATTCTAGTTCCGCTTAACCGTTTGGAACAGACTGTATATGCTGATCACTTTTGTAAAAACAAACTAAACGGAAATTTTGATTTCAATAGTTTGCATCTTTGAAATTGTATGTTGGTATTAAAAAATTAGAAAAAATGTCACTTTCTTAATAATGATCATAACCAATAAATCTAAAGTCGGTATTACAGCGTAAGGAACATATTTAGTTGACATTTAAAGTCAGTAATACACTAAAGTAACCAAAATAACTAGATCTGGTTTGTCCTTACAAAAGTGAACATCATATAACTATGCTCTATGTCACCTTAGAAAAATGTGTGTAAGAAGATAGGAGCTGTTTGTCCTTGCTTCGGATTGGTTTAGAACGTCATCCCTATTTCACTGTTAAAATATTGTTTTTAGTCAAAGTTGACAGATGGGCAGTGTAGTATATTGGAAATATACATTATTTATATTATTTTATTTTTTTCGTATATTTTGTTATTATTTACATATTTAGACTTTTATTTATATTCTTGGCGTAGATTTTATGGAGAAAATTCTTCATGTAATTTGTTTTTACGCAGTTATATATTTTTTAGGTTATCTGACATATAAATATTTTTTGACACTTGACAATTAACAGACCAAGATAGAGGACTAATGTGAGGCCAAAAGACAGCCCAGTTGATAGTGCCCAAAGAAGAAGTTATTGATATAATTTTTAGACCTTCATATATACATATATTTAGCTCTGAAGATACAATGTTTGTTTTATTGCTTTGTTTAAACTCTTTTAGCCAAATCTCTCTTTTTTTATATAGTTTATAATTTATTAAAATTAACATTTTTTTTAGCTTTTTCAAATTTTCCGTTAAACTGAATTTATGTCGTATAAATAACGTAAGTGTATTATCTGCCTTGTTTATTTCTATATCCTATTAACCATTTTATATTTAAAAAAAATCACTTGCTAACCCAGTTACTACGCCCATGACCTAGTTGTAACTTTTTTTTGAATTTATGTCGTATAAATAACGTAAGTGTATTATCTGCCTTGTTTATTTCTATATCTTATTAACCATTTTATATTTAAAAAAAATCACTTGCTAACCCAGTTACTACGCCCATGCCCTAGTTGTAACTTTTTTTAATTTCCCGCTATACTGCATTTGTCCAGTGTAAATCGTACTCGGTTCGCAGCGCTATCTACTTTTTTCTAATTTGAAATAGACCATAGATTGCAAAATCTGGTTCCGCCTAAACCAGGGGTCCCCAAAGTGGTCGATATCGACCCCCGGGGATCGATATGACATTGTTTGGGGTCGATTTTGGCTCGGGGGTCGATGGGGGTCTATGGAAAAAAGTTAAAAATTACTAGTATAATTTTAATATATAACTGTGTAGCTATAATCTGTCTCAATTTGTAATACGAAACTAGATCTGGTTACTTTGGTGACTGTTGTGGTGTAAACAGACTTTGGCGTATCCGTGTGAACCAATACTATGATAATATTATAAATGTATTGTCAATATACAACATAAAAAATGAACTTTTCCTGTTAGTTCCGTATTACAAAATGAGACAGATAATACACAGTGGTTGAGGCTGGTTTTAGCCATGTTAATTCCATCCTGACAAAACAGAGAAACAAGTTAGATGTAGAATTCCGTGGCGATTTAAGGCTGAAATTAACTAATTTTGAACCCGACATTGCTAATCTTGCAAAGAGTCACCAACCACACCCGTCACATTGACAATGATAGGCAATTTTATTTAATAATAATATTATTGTAACGCAATTACAGTCTGTTTCAAACGCTTAGGCGGAACTAGATTTTGCAATTTAGTTACTTTCATCGCTTAAATCGTGCTTTTCGGCCGTTTTGTTTAAGCTTTGTAAATCATACTTACAATAAATATTTTTTGGTTAAGGTTAATATCATTTTAAAATGTCATTTTCTTTATATTTTGATTTTTTGTGTCATTCTTAATACAAATTTCCCATTTATTTATTTTTCTGTCATTAAAATATATAAAATAAATAATTTAATTTTGACATAGGTCATTCGTTTCTATGGTTTCATTGTTGTAATTTTAAATTTTGACATTCCAACGTAAAAAATGAAATAACCCAAGCAAGGTCCCTTGTCGTGACAACCTAAAAGAACGAAATTCCCATTTAGTTCCGCCTAAGCGTTTGAAACAGACTGTAGATATAATTATATTAAATAAATATAATATAAATAAAAAACACTGTACAATAAACAATATGAAAATCACATAAGCGTATTTTTTGCCTGCCCTATTATAATAACGTAATTGTAAAATAGAGGGGGTCGATACGAAGTCGAAAAACTCTTCTGGGGGTCGACGGTCAAAAAAGTTTGGGGACCCCTAGCCTAAACGTTTGAAATAGCCTATATACAACATAAAACATGAAGTTTTCCTCTTAGTTACGTATTACAAAATGAAACATATTATAGAAGCTTATAAGGCTATTCCAAACGCTTAGGCGGAACTATATTTTGAACTCTAGTAATTTTTAACTATTAATTCGGACTTTTGGTCATTTTGTTAAAGCTTTGTAAATCATACTCACATTGCAAATTCTAGATTAAATTGATTGTCAGTTTAAAATGTCCTTTTCGTTGCATTTTAATTGTTTGTCATTCTTAATAAAAATTTCCATTTATTTATTTATTTTTTTGTCTTCAAAATGTGTGAAAATGAATTCAAATTTTTAATGTCATTCGTTTCTATGGTATCACTGTTGGAATTTTAATTTTTCATATAGGGGAAGTATTTTAAGATCGCAGCGCTATTTCGGCAAACTTGGAACCTTCAAAATAGACATTCGTTACATATAAACAACGTGAATTTTACTTATGAAAAATGTTTACTGGTGCTTTTTGTAATTTTGCTACAATATTAATACTTGTTTTTATGCAATCATATTTTTATGCCAACATTTTTTATAAAAAAAAGCGCGACACAATGTCTATTTCTGTAGTTCCTTCAATCCCACCAGATGTCATATCGCTTAGCAATTTTTCCCTATACCAACGTCAAACATGATATAACCCAAGCAAGGTTCATTTTCGTGACAACCTAAAAGAACGAAATTCTCCTTTAGTTCCGCCTAAACGTTTGGAATAACCTGTACAAAATATCAAGTTCTGTGCGAAGCTAACGAATGAATAATAGAATCATTTTATTAAAACAATACAAGATTTTCACGTAAAACGTAATAAAATCAACATAACAATACAAAAACATTGTATTACCATGACAAAATTTTGTTTTTATAACATTTTTAATTCATAAAATCCGAAAATAATTTTCTTTCTCCTAAGATTCCGTTGAAAAGTAACTGAATACGGTTCTGTTTAACACTCGTCAAACTCGTGGTATGCATCACAAACCTATTGCGTCTGTGCAAGACAGAACTTCTCTCTTCAATCCTATTCTTTATAAATACAAGTGTAGTCGTGTCATACAACTCAGTCTTAAAATCGCTTTTGATTTTATAATTTTTAATAAATTCAGTGTTACCTCCAAATATCAAACCATAACCCCAAAAAAATGTTTGCGAAAACATTAAGGTTATGTACAAACCGCATTAGACGTCAAATTGCTGATGATATTACTCGACAAATTAGTAAAACAACAAGTGTAACTAATAGTGATGCTATTGTCAATATTACATCAAGACAAAATGAAGTTACAGAAGAAAGCCAGGCGAAGAAATTACTTAAATTACGAAAATATCACAGGTATGTTTTGAGTTCGTTGACTTTGTGGACTACGTGACTCCCTTCACGATGCGAAAATACATCCCCCGGATGTTGTTGTGACCTAGAATAACCTTTTAACCCTTTATTATAGTTTTAGAAATGTTCTACAACTGAAATTTACATCAAAATATAATATCTTAATTCAGAAAACTTAAAAAACATGAAATATTACAATGTTTACATTGCTTTAAAGAAGGACAGCGCAACAGAAATTTCTCATACTTTTTTCTTGGCGATCATTGAATGATATAATTTTAAGATATTTTTTTTTATAGTTAAATTAGCAGTGAATTAGAAAAATTAGTAGTGACGCAAACAAATGCTGATAACAAATTTTATGTATTATTTCAGGAAAATTGTACTTAACAATTATAATAAATTTGATAGAAAAGTTTCAGAAAAAAACGTATTTTGTGAATATGTAAAATTTGTTTTGAAATCCGGAAATAATTATTTTATTTGTTCTTGCCCCCTTTATTATGTCACTTGTATATATTCATGAAAAAATAAATTTTTGATTAAGAAATGGTGCTAATAACCAGAGATGCTGTGCTTCAAAATTAACTAGAGAGAATCGTGCCTTTAGTTAAATAATTGATGTGAAGTGTGAATTTACGGATATTTCAGGATTTCGTAGCTGTACGTCAAAATAATTTTTTTGTTTGTAAATTAGTTTTCGTCTGTTAATCTATGTCAGTGGTTTTAACCGGTGTTCCGCAGAACCCTATTGTTCCGTTTACTTATCATACGTGTTCCGTGAAATTTTGACATGTCGCCTTGTATTCGTATTCATCAGGGTTTCCCAAACTTTTTTTCTTGTGGAACCCTTAGGCAATTTTTACGGATCTTGGAACCCTTGCCATACCTAAAGCTGTTATAAACTAGATTAGTTAGTATTCTAGGCAGAGATATTAGCGTTGACATCTGAGTGATTTTCGCGCATATAGCGTTTCCAATACAAATTCCGTGACCTTGAACGATAACACCGATGCTAACATGAACTTCAGTGTCCAGAATACTACCATAGATATTAAATAAAACAAAAATCATGATAAGACATTTTATTTATTTTTATAAAAGTTTGTACAATAAATGTTTGAATAAATTGCATTGGATAAATTTGGTATTTGCATATCTCGAAAATCCAGATTCGCACAAATAGGTTGTTTTCGAATGGTAAAAGAGCTCGAATAGCCCTTTTTGATAAATCTGGATATTCTTTATATATGTTGCACCAGAATGTTGTAAGTGACATTTCCTCAAATTTAGATTTTAATCGGGTATTAAAAACAATATCAATTAATTTTTCATAATCCAGTGCTGTAAATTCAACGGGCTTTTCTTCAACTTTGAATGGGTTTTGTACCCAATAATATTATTTTAATATTATATCACAACTTGTCTCGCGGAACCCCAGGGTTCCACGGAACCCACTTTGGGAAACACTGGTATACATGTGTCGCAACAGGCGCGCACATCCTCCTCGGGTACAGACCCCCCCCCCAGGAATGAAAAAATCATATACTTATTTAATAAAACTAAAACAAATGAAAATAAAAAATCAGCTTTTTTATTAATAAAAATTAAATTATAATAAAAATTAAAATATATATGAGCCAACTCCTCTCCGTAAAAAAAAAACAATATATTTGTGTTATTTTCCGGGTATTTTTTCGAAATGGACCCCCCCCCCAGATTAATTTTCTGTGTGCGTACCTGTATCGCAATGTTTCTTTTATAATGAAGTGTTTCGCGACTTTCTAAGTACCACTGATTTAAGTACTATTCTCATTTATTGCCCTACAAGAAGGCACGAAAACTAACAATTTATCCGACATGGAATTTAAAAAAATTCATGTTAAGCCGCATCCAGAGCTCTTTGAAATTAACACGTTGTGTTGTTATGGATTGTTTTAACGAGGCCAATTGGTATGATCGGACATGCTCGTGTTTTGTCGTTGCTACACTACTGTTAAGCGATATAGTAGGAGCTTGTCCGATCATACCAATTACCCTCGTTAAAACAATCTATAGCAACACAACGTGTTAATTTCAAAGAGCTCTGAATGCGGCTTTAAGCTGCATTCACACCTCTGTAAATCAACACGTTGTACGCTATGGATAATTTTTAAACGAGGTCATTTGGTATGATCGGACATGCTCGTGCTTTGTCGTTGCTATACTACTGTTGAGCGATATAGTACGAGCTTGTCCGATCATACCAATTGCACTCGTTTAAAAACTATCCATAACGCACAGCGTGTAAATTTACTGAGCTCTGAATGCAGCTTTATAGTAAAGGAGAATTTACTTGACAGATTGCTCGATTAAGAACGGATAAAGAAATATATATCTATTTCACACAGTTTTATGTAAGATGTCAAGAACGTATTTCTGATTCTTACTTACGTACTTAACGTACGTTCATAGTTTTTGTCTTTTTTTGTTATATTATAATATGGTAACTTCAACGTATGTCTCTTTGTATACACGCGCGCGCATTCGGCTCGAGAGCTGTCGCTAATAGTGTAGTGTAACATCTCTTCTTTTCTGCAACATTCTTCAAAGGCATGGTTTCTCTTCCATTTGCCGCAATACTTCTTCGTTTGTCACTCTATCTATCCATCGAATTTTCAACATTTCTTGATAGGACCACATTTCTTCATTCGTTTCTCTGTTACAAGTTTAAGTGCTAGATTGCTTCTCTCGTTCCTCTTCCTGTCATAAATCCAAATTGGTTCTCGATTAGTAGTGCTTCCACTTTATGCTCTATTCTTTTAAGAATAATAGATAATAAATAATAGAATAATAGTGAAACCTAAGCTGTTCTAAATCGCGCTATGCAAGGCTGCTTTTGAACATCAAATTTAAGTTTCTCCAAGCAGTATCACACCTTTTATGTTTATAGCCATTAGAAACAATATAACTTGTGTTACTTATTAATTTGGACATAATAAATACATACATTTCTATTTGGATAACTTTCTTCAACTTAAAATAGCCTGCCACATGCTGACATTTTTTATACATGACAAAAAAACATGAAAACAATGTTCTTTTTCTTGTAAACGACAGAGTTATTTAAATATTATTTTTAGATATTACAAGTCTCAATCATAAATAGATTGTATATTTTATTTAGAATAATCGATCGGGTTTCTATAACAATAGAAAATAAATGTATTTTATTGACAAAAATAGATTTCCTTTGCTGCAAAAGCAGGCCCGTATTTAAGTTAGTTAAAATTTATGGCATAGAGATCTTGGTTATTTTCTATGACCACATCAAATCAACAAGTTTTTTATCACTTTTCGTTAATTTGTATAGTTCATTCTACGCTTTCTCGGATTTGACTAATACCCTTTTCTAGAGGTGGGTCGTTCATGAACGAACCGGCTCACTGAGCCGGCTCAGTACACTGACCGAAGGTACACGGTTCACCAAATTGAAATGAGCCGGCTCACGGCTCACTGTATAGTTTCAAGTTTCAAGAATACGATAGGTCGGACGATTGTGAACTGTGACCGGAGTGATCCGGATCTGGATCGATGTCATGTTGAACTTCGCGAGAACTTGGCTTGTAATGTATTATCATAAAGTGTATTTTGTCATCAATTTGCAGGGCAGTTTATTTGAAACTAATAGGCTTAGTCTGTATTTTCTTACAACCATACTATATAAAAATATTAAAAATATTGCCCAAATCCCAGATGTCCGATTTATAAGGGCAATAAACATCGCCATAAACTTAACACATCTGGTTTAAAATACAGTAGCTACATAAAGTGAATTGTTTGTTTCAAAAATGTTAGATAAGAGTCGGGGCTAAGCGACGTTCTACCTACGACCGAACGACCGGCAACTGACTGACCTGTGTCTCGGGATCATGTTTAAAAGAACCGGCTGTAAGCAAGACTCGGCTCTAAGCGACTTTCTACCTACGATCGAACGACCGACCGACCTGTGTCTCGAGATCATGTTTACAAGAGCCGGTTCTAAGCAAGAGTCGGCTCTAAGCGACGTTCTACCTACGACCGACCGACCTGCGTCTCGGGATCATGTTTACAGTTCATATATTGCAAGAACCGGCTCTAAGCAAGAGCCGGATGTAAACGACGTTCTACCTAGGACCGAATGACCGACCGACCTGTGTCTCGGGATCATATTTACAGTTCATATATTGCAAGAACCGGCTCTAAGCGACTTTCTACCTACGAACTAACGACCGTCCTGTGTTTCGGAAACATGTTTACTTAACCGGATCACTGAGCCGGATCAATGAACCGGCTCAACTAACTGAACGACCTCCACTGATCCGGTTCCGCAAATTGAGCCGAAATTCCCATCTCTACCCTTTTCACACTAGAACTTTAAGACGAGTGAACTTAAAGTTCACCGATGTTTAACATCGGTATGCTTTCACACTTGGTGTTTAAATCTCTGGTGCTGTCATCAGCTACAGTAATTTTGTCCTTAAGTTACCGTCATGAAATTACCAGTTTTGAACTGTCTGCGCAGACGCACATTTTGAATTATTATAAACAATTAAGGATATTTCAGTTCATTCTACAATAAAGGCACTACAATAAAGAATATATTACACCTGTATTAACATTTAAGTCGATACATTTTATCTCAATTATTGTAGCGTATTTTATTAAACACATTATTAAAATAAATAATTTTATTATAACAATAAGTATAAACTTCTTATAACGTCGATATAATACAGTATTCTTGTTTATGATAATATAAAATGTTGACAGCACAAATTCAAGGAGTATTTTTTTATAATAGAAATTATGTTGGTAATGCGGACGATGTTTAAGACGCAGATCTCTGTCTTAAACATCGCTTGTATTTAGACGAGGCCATACGGTTTCACATTAGCGTTTAAAGACACATTCACTTTAACATCCGATCTTAAAGTTCTGGTGTGAAAAGAGTATGAGCCCATTGTTGCAATTGGGGGTTTATTGCCGTCATCCTCAATGTTTGTAAAGATATAGGTCTGGTTCAGGTAAAATTTCAAACTAGCCTGGATCCAAACTCCAAAATAATTTATTTGTTTTATTTTCATTTCAATTTTTGCCTATTCTTTTGTTATGATTATTCTAACAATATGGTCTCTTTTGTAAACAATTATTTTCATGGTGTTACAAATCGCAAGTTTATTAAATTCATTATTAAAGGGATAAGCATAATTAAGCTGCGTTCAGAGCTCTTTAAATTAGTTGACTGTTTACTGTGTGTTGTGGATATGTTTAGTAGATAGTTTTAACATTTAAGACAGCGTTTACAACTAAGGAAATTAGTGCGTTACGAATAGTTCGACATCTGTGTGTTTTCAAACCAACTACGGTGGCTTCGTAAAATGTTTATTATCCATTATTGTTTTCCTAATTCTGCTCTTCTAGATTTTTACTAACCAAATCTAACATAATTACCTAAATTGATCATATTTACTGTTCGTTTTTGTAATTTTGGGCGAGTATTATTGTAATCGGCGCGATGACATTTTGTTAGGTTATGTAAAGGCATTCAATATGAACGTTCCCTCCGATGTAGATTGAGATAGTCAATGTGTTTATATGTCTGTCTCTTTAAAATAACTTACTAATTATAAAGCCGCATTCAGAACTCTTTAAATTAACACGTTATAGACTGTACGTTGTTACGCTGTTAGTTGTGTTTCTATGCATTGTTTTAACGTTCTATGTACCGTTCACAGCAAGTTAGAAATTAATTTGTTACGAATAGTCCAACATCTGTGTGTCTTTAAACCAACTACATGGCTTCGTCAAATGTTTTCTATGTATTATCGTTTTTATAATTCTGTTGTCTTTGATTTTAACTAACTAACCCTAACCTAATTACTTAAATTGATCATATTTACTGTCCGTCTTTGTAATTTTGAGCAAGATTTGTTAATGATGACATTATTTTAGGTTATGTAAAGGCATACGATAACTACGGTGTCACTGATAGACTGCGATAGACAATGTGTTTATATGTCTATCTCATTAAAACATCTCACTAGCTATAAGTTTAGAAAATAATCCACAATCCACAACGAACGACGTATTAAATTTAGAGGTCTGAACGGTTTCACGACTTACCATATGACAACTAGTGACAGTAAACAGAGCACAATCTACAGTCTATAAGCTATTGATTTAAGAGCTCTGAATGCGGCTTTAGTTTGGAAAACTATCGACAATCGATAACGTATAACGTATTAAATTTAGAGCTCTGAACGATTGCTCGCGTTACCATATGACAAACTTGTAGTGACAATCAACAGTGTACAAGTCATAGCCTATAGTATGATGGTAAAATGAAAATAATTAAACGTAGTACACGTTTTTTATTTACTGATAAATAAATAAATAAAATTATTGGACAAAACAGTTAATTAGAGATACAATTAACTTATTACAGATTTACCTCTTTAATGCTCGATTTCAAAGACGAAGAATATCTTTAATCATTTTATAAGTTTGGATTTAATCAGTCAGATTACCCGATTTCGCGATGTAACCCCACTCTTTTTGTCTATATCAGCGTTTCCCAAAGTGTGGGTCGCGACCCGGCACCGGGTCGCAGAAAAATTTTGCCGGGTCGCGAAAAAAACACAAAAAAGATTTTTTTTACATTTTTTTTTTTTTACGTCAGTTAATCACTAGAATAGTGTGTATTTGTGCTCTTTATTACTATACTATATTCTTTATTACTATACTATATTCTTTATTACTATACTATACTCTTTATTACTATTTATTACTCTTTATTACTATAAAGCTACTGGTTTAAAATAAAATGTTTTGTAAATAAATGTTTTTTTTTATAAGGTGGGTCGCGAAAAATTTTAATACCTCGTACCGGGTCGCAGTCAAAAAAGTTTGGGAACCGCTGGTCTATATGATCGACATAGACTACATAAATTACAATGTCTACGCGATGTTTACAAGTAAAGCAAACAAACCCCAAAATACGCGTAGACGTACATCTTTGCATTTAACCATAAAAGGTTGGAGACTACTGCTCTATGGGCTTTCTCAGAAATTTCTCACTTCACAGTATTTATTTCACGTTCTAATTCTGTAACTAAAGCTTTAAGATTTTAAAATAGAAATGATCCCAGGATAGAAATGTTTATTCAGTAATTTAACAAAGCTTTCGAGCTCTTCTTTGAAAAGTCTAAAAGGTTGATTCTTAAAATGTGTACCTATTTCTAAGACACGTCTTTTTCTTTAGAATTATTATTATTGGATGTACTTATGCCCAGTTTTATAAAACTTTCTTATATCTAGTTTTATTTAAAGTGTTTTTTTAAAAACTAGATATAAGTTGGATGCGTTGCTGGAAAAAAATTCGTTCTAGTTATGGCTAAACCAAGTTCTAACTTGTATTCGAGATTTAAATCACAGGCAAAGTTACAATGGATGAACGTTTTAGTGGCGACATACAGTGGCAAAAAGTATAATAGGTATATTTCATTTTATAATACGTTACTAGATATGGTGACTTTGGTGATTGTTGTGTTGTAAATGGACTTTTGTGGAACCAAGTGAACTTATAAATCTGGCTTTTAAACTTTTGGTTAAGGCTTTTAAATTAAAGTTTTAAGGTTTTCATTATATTAAGGTTATATTCATTCAAAAATTTCAAATGCCATTGTTTTTACTGTCAATTATTTGACAAATATTTTTAAAGATGCCATTTCAGAATTACCACTCTAAGATGATATTAAAAATATACAGTATAAAAAATTAAGTTTCCCTCTTAGTTACGGATTACAAATTTAAAAAGATTATATTATTTAACCCTATTTAAAAAAAAAAAAAATATAAATATTTCCTTTTAACCCTTTACTGCATGAATTTTTATTTTTGGCTGAAATAATTCATGGCCATTAGGAATTGGTTCTTATTGATAGAAAAATTAATTAAAAAAATATATTTAAAATATTAATCATTATTTTTATGAAAATAGGGTTTGTACCATACATGAAACATTATGATTCTACATTATGTTACAAAAGAAAATGACTCCGTATTATTTGCTCGTCAATTGCTAGGTGTTCTTCATTAGGGATTAAAAGCAGTCGGTCTCGAATTTTTGAAAGAAAAGGTCATATCTTCTAGTTATCCTCTCTCAATAAATTCTCGTTAAATTAGAATTATCGTTGAAGTGCAAATTCCACTTGATATCCTCATATCTATTGCAGCCCATTACTTGAGATACTGCAAGATCCATTGCTGTATATGTGGAATATATGAACATTCATGAAGTAACGTTCTGATTCAGCTTTAAAAATAAAATAAACCAGTGGCGAAGAAAGACCTCCGATAGACTTGCCCTCCCATAAAAAAAAAATTAAATTTTTTTTTTTTAGGAAAATCTTCAAAAATACATCAAATTAAGTTCTATACAAATTTTTGTCCAAGGCTTGGTTTACTAGTTACGAATTTTTTAAAATTTTAAATTTTAATAACTTCCGTTTCCGGTTTCGGATTTTTATAAAAAACAATAGGGTTCTTCCCAATTAATAGGGGAATTTTTTAGTATCAGAACGATCTCTCTAAGTTAAACCGTTCTTGAGTTATCGTGTATACACACACACACATACGGACGGCACTTCGAAAATAGGTTTTTTGGATTCCTTGGACCATGAGACGTGGTCATTAGTCAAAATCTCGATATCGAAAATTTTCGCGATTTCAATACTTGCCCCTTATATATTAAGGTCGGGCAAGTAAAAATAAAAATCGGAATGTGCCATATATGGCACACTATGCGGTAAAGGGTTAACCTTCTCTCACCGGTTAATTGTTGGTTTATAATTTATTTGATTTTAATCCGCTTTCTAAATACAATTTTCTATTAATATAAAATTAAAACTTTATTTTATATTAGTTTTGACAGCTATAAAACTCGATATAAGATTGACAACGCCCATTTTCGTGTTTTAATTTGCAACGAGTTGCAAGTGCAAGTGTTCGCGATATTGCAACGCATTTTTTTTAATTTATATCTAGATTTAGCTTATAACTAGTTGTTAGACTTTTATGCAATCGGGCATTAATGTAATGTAATAGTAATTAAAATTGTTATTTATACCCTTCACCTATATTTTATAGTTTCATAAAACTATAAAATGTATTGTCAAATTTTGAATATGAACCAAAAAATATTTCCTCAATTAATTTAAATGAAACACTTCCCATGACCTTCTCAAAATATAACTCTTATAAAAAAGCCCCTAAAGTAAACAAACAAAATATAAATAGCGATTATGTAAATAATTAAAATATAAAAAAGCGTAAATAAGACCCTGCCCTAATTGCTAAATAATCTGATATTCTTCCGAAGTATACTAATAAATATTAGTGTTATCCCAAAAATAGTGTACAAAGTACTGTAAGATTGAAACTACTTTACAGGAAGCAGGCGTTCACCCATGATTTTTCTTGGTTTGGGGGGCTCAGAAGACGAAATTATTTTAAAGGATAGGAATTGGGAAATTATTCGGAAATAGGTGTTGGTCAAATAACTACACTTTATTACTCAAAATGCAAGTGTTAATCTAAACAAAAAAAAGATCATCCCTTCTAAAATACCAGGATGACCTAAAAAAAGATCCTCTCTAAAACACGTAAATACCACGTGTTTTTGGAGAGGAAGGGCTCAAGCCCTTGAATCCCCAGAGAAAAAAAAAAAAAAAAACTCACTAATGATTTTTCGAATATTTTAATTATTTTCCTTATGTAAAAAATACTGTCAAAATTATTTGCGAATAAAGTTTTGTTTCTTAGATTTAAGCGGAACTACATTTTAAACTAGTAACTTTTAACGTTTAATTTAGGCTTTTGATCATTTTGTTTAGCAAGAGCCCACTTCAATCGTAAAAAGGCATCTCATGACAACTTACAAAAAAAAAATAAAAATTCCATTTAGTTCCGTTTAAATGTTTGGAATAGCCTATACAAAACCTAAAAAAATAAAAATGGCATTGTTAAAACATACCGTTATCATTTTATGAACTTTGTCAACAAATGCAGCTGATTCATTGACTCAAAAACCGTAAAATAAAAAAACTGTTATTTGTAATATAAATAAATACTAAATACAAAAAAAATTGTTTACGACTTAAAACATGAAACAACCTTTTGAAAGTTCAGAAAATAAAAATATCAACATAAATAAATTATTGTATCAAACAATTTAAAACATTAAAACGCATAAATTGTCTATTGACATTTTTCAAAACACGTTTTTTGCACATGTCTATATTTATAGATTTATTTACCAACATTATACACGTGTAGGTTTCTGTTAAAATGCGCGATATTTCTTTCCCACCGGATACTAGAAAAGAAAGGAAAAAACTAAAAAGAGATAGCAACAAAATAAACATGAAACATACGCGAAAAAATATCTCTAAGGCCAAGTAGATTTGTTTTCAACAGAATGTTTTGTTTAAAGATTCAGGAAGACTAATTTTATGTTATAAACAAATTTATTTTTAATATTTCACGTGTGACTATCGTGAATATTTAATTTTGTGGAGTGATGTGGGTTTTAAAAATGTCTATTCGCAGTTGAGACCGACAAAGATATTATTGTTTGTTATTATTACGCATAAATATACCTGTTTACTTCCTTGAACGTTTGAGTAAATGAAAATTACAAACATATGCGAAATAACACCATATGATGTTGTTCTAACAAAAATTAAAGAAAACTGGCATTATATCCTGTAATGCCAAGGACAACTTTGATTTTTTAAATGGGAACATATGTCATGTTGGATTTATTTGGATAATGCTTTTGAGAAGAAACAACTTTTACTCTATAACGACTTGAAAGTAAATTATTTTTATTTACAAGTGTTCAAAGTGCCTACTATTTTGGTTTAAACACTACGCATCCTTACTCTAGAGCAGGGGCCCACACAGATTTTTTTTAGGGGTGGTGCGTAAAACTGGGCTTGTAAAACATTTGTTTGGTGAAAAGCAAAAAGTATAAAGGGTATCATCAGTTTTTAGCAGTGATGGGCGCGTAAGTTACATGATGTAAGTTACCTCATTGTTGACGCGTAAACAATTGATGTAAAGTAAACACAAAAACTTGTAAACAATGTAAACAATGATTTAGACATGCGCACTTATTTTGATTTACAGAACCCCATTATCAATACATATTTATAAATAATAAAATTTTAATGAAACAATTTTAAATGAAAAAGTAAATATATAAAATTAGGACAAGCCAATATACATATTAATAAAAATCGAATATGTATCATTGATATTATTAAGATATCAATGATACATATGTGTAGGTGTTACAAGTTAGTAAATATGAATATGAAAAATAAAAAACTTTTTTCTTTAAAAAAATCAGTCTAATTTTTTTAATAACAAAATACATTAAATTTCACCTTTAAGAAAATCAGCCCATATATTTTAATAACAAAAAGATTCATTGCAAATTTTGCATAACGCCCTATATTTTCTTTAATTTTTTTTAATTAAAACATAGCCTAACTCTTCATATCTATTCCTTTGGTTTCTTCCCACCATTTTTTTAATAAATTTATAGTTTTGAACTGAATTTACTTGTTCATTAACTCTCTATCATTCGTATTAAATAACTAAAACTAACCTCAATATTTGACAGTTTACATTGTTTACATTGTTGACAAGTTTACCAATTGTTTACATAAATTTACACGTAAGCGTAAACAATTAAAGTTTACGTGTAAACGCCCATCACTGGTTTTTAGTCACTTACAAACATTTTTGAATTATTCTCTCTTTTATTAAATGTCAAATCGTCTTACTTCTACAATTTGATAAATACTATAGAAATTTCTTAAATAATAGATACTGATGTTATGAAGTTTCATAAAAATAAATTTCGTATGTTTATACATATGTCCACTATATTTTGAAATTTTTTACTTATTATGGAATAAATTACAAACATTCGCCTTGATCTTAGGGGCGGTCCGGACCTACTGGACAACCCCCCTTTGTGCGCTCTGCTCTAGAGCTCTTGAGTTATCTGTAGCTTGGAGCATAATAAAAATAAAAATATTTCACTTTCAAGTACTTACAAGTTGTACTTTCAAACAGGTACGACTTGGAAGTGAAATATTTTTATTTTTATTATGCGCCCAATCCCGTTTTCTTTTTCTTTTTTGTCGGCGATTGTATATATATATTTTTCCACATCTATTTAATTATATTGCACTTTTTTCGTGAAAAATAGTACTCAAAAATAACTACAGTGAATTATGGTTTCATAATTCACTGTTTACGGCCAATCACAAACCTACATATCCATAAATCATTCTCGCTGATTCAATCATATTTGACAATGGCAATGGGAGGGGCCAAAACTGCAGTGGTAGCTGGCAACATGGATGACGCTAGCACTTCCATTAAAATTATCAATTTTGAATCTAATTTATTTGTTTAACACGTTGACTGCCAATTACGGGTTTTCTCGTAGTTAGCGTTCTTGCCCAGTACGACGACTACAAGATAACTTGTAGTACATTGACTTAATAATATAATATGGCTATATCAAATTGACTTCTGAGACAAGAATCCTGAATCTTGCCTTGGCAGTCAACGTGTTAATAGGTGTGGAAAAAGTATAGTGATTATAGTGATTCGTGATTATGGCCATTATTCACTCAGATGATTTACGCCACTCGCCTGCTGCTCGTGGGCTCAAACGTCATTTTCGTGAATAATGGCCGTCATAATCGCTCATATAATAATATACTATTTTTTATTCCATAATCGATTATTTTCTACCAATTTAATTGAAAATCGATTATAACATTTCGATTAATTAATTTTTATTGCCATCTGTAGGTACCACTGTATCTACGTTACGTTACAGCAAAAATCTACATAACAAAAACTGTACGAAGTACGGGCACGCCAGCTAATTTACTAATAAATATGTATTTATCTCCATTCGATTTTTTTATTTTTATTTAATTTTTTAGTAATTGAGTTTTGACTTACCTTGACTCCTTGACATTCTTGAATATTTTACGTAGTACGTGTGGCTAAAAACAATTATAATAAAAAAGTAGTAACACCTTTCTTTCTCACCGTATGCTACTTTTTTAATATATTGCTTAAATAATTGTAACATGAAGAATAAATTTAACTAGATTCGTTATGCGTCTGAACACAAGGATGCATTTTAAAATGGTTGGCCATGCGCATTAATAAATATTTATTAAAATCTGGGAATTATATTTGTTCTGCAGTTAGTTATCTGAAAGAAAAGCAATTAAGTAATATATTTAATTTTAACATAAAATAAATAAAATCATATAATACATTCCAGCAGAACCTCTTAAAACCGGTATGTTAATAAGTAGGCAATACATGTTTGACTTTAGTATCAGATTTAATTATAATTAATTAATTAATCAATCAATATTAATATCAACTTATAATTAATCATAAAGGCCGGTAGATATCATTTTTGCGCAGAGCTAAATCGGGCTTCGTCTGTTGGCTTCTTACCAGGCGCGCACCTAATGGGGCTCACGGGCTTTAGCTTCTCACCCCGCCCCCTAAGGGCTTAAAAACACGTGGTTTTAGTGTTTTTAAGGAATAAACTTGAATCCTAGATCTGAAGAGCTCATTTCATTTCTATTCGTATTTTGGTAGTGTAGATCAGTGGTGTGCAAACTATTTTCATTTCCGACCTCCCATTTTGTGTAAAATTTTGTCGCGACCCCTGGATAGACAATAGACGTTTTTTTTAATCGTCAACGTACTTAAAGTGAAACTTTTTCTCGGATTAGCACTTACAGGGTGTTTTTAAAAGAGTGTTTATTTACAGACAGTTGTGTTCGTAAAAAAATATATACCGTTTCAAGTTCAAATTGGCACTAATCAAAATCAAATTGGCACTAATCAAAATCAAAATGACAATTAACAAATTCAAGTTTTCATTAAATAATTTTAAATTAGCAGTATCATACGATTAAATAGAACTATTAAATGGACGTATTAAATAAACAACATTTGCTAAATTAATTAATTAGAAAATAATATTCTCCATATTTAATGCTGCTTTTAATCTTTTCTTTTAATTGCTGGTAAGTTATCTTTGGATTTCTTTCAATTTCATTTTCAAAAAAACGACGATGTTCGTCTGTGATTTTAACTCTGCGTTTACCTCATGCTGTTTCTTTGGAACGTCTTGATTTTTCACCCATCTATACGTCGTTCTTTTTGAAACTCCGAGAACATTTGCAAGATTGCGCCAATCCCTGTTAGAATTATAAACAGCGAAAATTTGTCTTTTTGAGTTTACGGCGTCAACTTTTTTTATATAACGCATTATGAGAACGTGGAAGGGTTCTTTTAAGATGTTAATTTGAATTAACAATTAAATTATTTAATGACAACTTGAATTTGTTAATTGTCATTTTGATTTTGTTAATTGTCATTTTGATTTTGTTAATTGTCATTTTGATTTTGATTATTGCCAATTTGATTTCGATTAGTGCCAATTTGAACTTGAAAAGGTATAGTTCTATTTTTATAAAGAATAAAATTTCATTTCACTATTTTACTGGTACCTGATACTTGTTGAAGAAAAGCCTTATATTTTTTAATGTCATAAATTTCTTTGAATTTGGCGACCCCGAAAAATATTCTCGCGACCCCTCTAGGGGTCGGGACCCACGGTTTGCGCACCACTGGTGTAGATCTTCCTGGGTGTGCGCCTGCTTCTTACACTTAATGAATGCCTATAAAACTCTGAAATGACTGAAAATTCACACTTCACATCAATTTTTAGACTGTAGACGGATTGCTTTATTCGGAGTATGTCTCCAAAGTACTTTTATAGGACCTTATTGGCGGAAGATCGATTAAAAAATGACTCCGTAAACTTTACACCGCGATTTTACAAGCCAGATATGATACATCCAGTAATTTTCAAGATCGGATGTTAAAGTGAATGTATCTTTAAACGCTAATGTTTGAAAACAAAGTATCCAAAAAAACTCCACTTCCCTAGGCTTATACAAAGCTGTTTATCAACAAATAATAGAAGATTTCACCGAAATGGATCTACACAGGACTAATACCCTTTTCACACTAGATCTTTAAGATCGGATGTTAAAGTGAATGTAACATTAAACGCTAATGTGAAACCGTATGGCCTCGTCTAAATACAAGCGATGTTTAAGACAGAGATCTGCGTCTTAAACTTCGTCCGCATTGCCAACTTAATTTCTATTATAAAAAAATACTCCTTGAATTTGTGCTGTCAACATTTTATATTATCATAAACAAGAATACTGTATTATATCGACGTTATTATCAACTGATAATAACTGAAGCGCCTCTAGTGAGATTTTGAGAAACTGACGGTTGTAGGATAGTCGAGTTTGTTTACTGTTGTTTTCATAGCAAGTTTTTAAAAAAATGTCTTTAAAATTGGAAGAAAAAATTAAATGCAACGTGAATTGTTGTGTTTATCTATGCAATGCAAAAGTAGGTCGTGATAGAGACCTAAGTTTTCATCGTGTTCCGAAACGTGGCAAAAAAAAAACGTGTTTCTGAATTTACGTGGTGGTGCACGTGTAGTTATGGATAGAAGACAAGCATGGGAATATGTTCTTAGAAGTGGAAGGACACTTAAAGACCATTTTAGAGTGTGTTCCCGTGTGTTTCAATAAATATCACATAAAGATACCATTGAACCTGTCCAAAATATCCTGCCAAAGTCAGCCATGATGTAAAATGCAGTAGCGCCTCTATCGGTAGTGTCAGATGTCAATAAGAAGTTTATACTTGTTGTTATAGTAAAATTATTTATTTTAATAATGTGTTTAATAAAATACAGCGCTACAATAATTGAGATAAAATGTATCAACTTACATGTTAATACAGGTGTAATATATTCTTTATTGTAGTGTCTTTATTGTAGAATGAAATGAAATATACATATTTGTTTATAATAATTCAAAATGTGCGTCTGCGCAGACAGTTCAAAACTGGTAATTTCATGACGGTAACTTAAGGACAAAATTACTGTAGCTGATGACAGCACCCGAGATTTAAACATCAAGTGTGAAAGCATACCGATCTTAAACATCGGTGAACTTTAAGTTCACTCATCTTAAAGATCTAGTGTGAAAAGGGTATTAGCCAGAGGGTAAAATATCGAGCGAGTTAAGTCTTAAACTTAACTCAGTTATTACCAGAGCCGTAGCAACGGGTTGGCATCGGGGCACTTGCCAGGGGCGCCATTGTGTATTTTTGCTCACCACTCGAATTTAGGGAGTGAGGACCATTTTTTTTGCTCATCAAATTTAATCAATTTCCTTTATTTGCCAAGGGTGCCAAAAACATTGCTACGGCTCTGGTTATTACACTAAGCGAGTTTGATAGCATTAAGTTAATTTGCAAACGAGTAGCTAGTAAACATGCCCACTGTAATTGAGCCTTTACTTCCGTAGCTCAAATCACTAGTATCGTGTCTTAGCAGATTTTAGAAATTCTTGTCTACATATATTCCGGAATAAATTAAATCTCACAAAGCTGATGAAATTGTCACAGGTTTCTAATACCTTATTAGAAATCTTCTGACACATCTAAAATTTAAATCTTTCAGGAACCAGTTTTATGTAACCACTAACCTAAATGTCCTTGACCATCGCTATTTTCAATGTTATAAAATTTTATTTAACACATTTATTACTTTTGCATTTGGCTTGCTGCCTTAAAATTACAAAGAAGATATTTTTGAAAATAATGAAAGTTTGAAGCAAATTTATATCAAATCTGTTTTCAGATTACAATGGGCACGTGGCTCTTTATAACTTGTACTCACCGTTTTAATAACGTGTCTGTCTATTATTTATAGACTTGATAACAGTTTTATGACGCTATTGTTTCGCGATAAATAATGTGTTGACAAATGTAATTTGTTATCGATATTATAGAAGGTATTTAAAACTACTGTAAATATTTTCAGGTATAGTAATTTTCAAAGTATTGTAATAGGATCTTTGGGGCTGTAACAATAGACATGCTGAGTTAGAAATGACAAGGGCGGTCAGGTGTATTAAAGAGAGGTATATTTGCAGGGACGGGCACAACTGATTTTTTATTATTATACTGCAGGGGTGGTCAAATAGGGTGAGCTGCCCTGTGACCTGCCCCCGCCATAAAATCCCTAGATTTCATAGGTGGGTTTATATTTTCCTCCCTATTTCGTTGACGTTTCCAAAATAACCCTAGTTCTTTTCGACTCTTTCGACTTTTCCCCTAATCTGGCAGTTCTTATTCAAATGACTGTAAATAGAAAGTACAAATGTTAAAAAACAATAACACTTTTCAAATAGGACAAAACAAAATATAATAAAATTTAACTATCATCTTACTAGAATTTGCACTCTGATGATGTACGAAGGAACCCAGTTATAGCCAAGAAAAGTCAATTTTTATGTCTAAAATTTCTTATTTCAGCTAAATATTATTTGTGCAAATAATAAATTTCTATTTTTGAATAATTCATGTTCATTTAATTTTTAGAAAGCATTTGATTTTCTTAAAATATATGTCTTTGTAAAATGAACAAAAAAATACCAAATGACAAATTTAAATTTCTATAAACTTTGTCAAAGATTTGCAATCGTTGCCAGGTTCGTATTCAGAGGAAATGTAACAATAGTTTTTGTTTTGTAAATGTATAAATAGATAGATCTTTATCTATATTCTGCCAAGATTTTTTTAAACAATTTGTAAAATCGTGAGGCTAAAGGCCATCTCGGGTCAACATATGACTATTAATATATGATTAAAAATATCTCATAATAAAACAAATAAAAAATGTTTCCACACGTGTTTGATTTACAAGAAAATTCCCGGATGTCCAAACTAAGACAGATCTGTCTCTTGACAATTTAGATTTACTTCTGTGTTCACACTTGACAATTATATTTTGTGACAAATCATCTAGAAACAAATTTTGATTGCGATTGTTGATCACAAATCGAGGCTCACAAGACACGCGCTTCTCTTTTATGCATTTGATGCAGCAAAAAGCTACTCGTTTGACTAAAGCAGGAATCGGCAATCCGCCGCATTTCATGCGGCCTACCAATAAGAAAATATAACGTTTACTTATCTAACTATGTAAGGGAGGTAAACTTTATTTTAGTACTGAAATTTCAGAATTAAATTGAATATTGTTATCCAATTAGAGTGAAATATCTATTTCATAAAAATGTTTATTAGTATAAGTTGAAACACTAATAGTATGAAAAAGAAAAGGAAATCGTAATTTCTACATTAGTTTACAAAAGTGTCAAATAATTACTAGACGTACTCAAACTATATGTGGAAAAAATTATTAATCTCTGTCTTGAAGGATGTACATTAGTTTTGGTACTTTTTTAAATGAAGTTATACTATTTAAATTATTAGCTATAACAATCGTCTGAATTTGATATAGAAAGATGCCTGGGGAGTAACATGATATTTTGAATTTGGACAATGGTAGATTTCGAAGGCAGTTGAGTGGAAACTGTAATGGGTTATAGACAGTGATGGCATCTTACCGGTTCGGACAGGTTCGCGCGAACCGTTTTTGAAAACTTAGAGGAATTATTGAAACCTTAGGGAACCGGTTGTTAGAATTATTAAAAATAAATGAATTAGTCTGACTTCAGTTTTGAATCGTGCGCCGTGCCCTGCAGTGTTGCAAATGTAATATTTATTTTATAGGTTATTAATAATACGCTCTTAAAATTGATTCCTTATATTTAATAAATGGAAGTAAGTGATTTGTTTTCACTCTTAAAAATACAGAATAGGTTCCTAGATATCACATGACTTTATAGAACCGCTTCCTGAAAATTTAGGATGCCATCACTGGTTATAGACCCTTGAATTATTTATATTATTCTTGTAAGGGGCTTATCATGGGTTAAACCCAGTTTTTAGGGCGTTCGGACGAGTCGAGTTAAAAAACAGAGTCATTCATTTTAGAGTTAAAAACAAAGTAATTCAATACATATTAAACCCGTAACGTAATGAAAGTAGGTTAGTTAAAATGTTGTCTTTAATTCATCAATCCCTTAACCATTGTATAAGAACCATTACAACCAGCCAGCGAACCCGGAGGGTTCATGTCCGAAACTGCTCGCGAATTTTTCCGCCAAATTATTGATTCGTCTTTCATCTTTCATATAGCCTTGATTTGGCACCTTCTGATTTTTATTTCGTTTCCCAAAAATAAAAAATGAATCCCTGGAAAGAACTTTGTAAGCTCGGTAGCAGGGATACGAGGCTTTCATAGGATGGAAAAAAAAATATTACAAAAATGGAAAACTTTAAATAAAACTGGTTAATAGTCAGTGCAACTAAGACCAATGAATACTAATTTAAAAAAATAAAACTGGTTTTCCGCGAATGCATCGTTGTACAGAAGTTAATAGACATTATTAAAAAAAAAAAAACAATTATTATTAATTTAATAAAAATTTGTCTGTACCACTTTTGACAAAACTTTTAGAGTGATCCTCGTGTATACTTCTATTCGTAGTTATAATTTAGCTTTCTACACTTTTGTCTTTCGAAATAGTTTACTGCAAATATTAAGTTTAAAATATAGTAACAAAGAAGTATTTTTATTATATTATCAGTTGTATCTTTAACCAATAACATACAAGGACACTGTAAAATTGTATGAAAATGGAGTACAAAAGAACAACCAAATAGAGTCGAAAACTATTTTTTTGTTCTATAAAAGACAGATGACATAAGTCGTCTTTGCATAAGACACCCACGATTCAACCTCATAACATTGAACAAAGACTAAAAAGGTGGGCAGTAGAACTTATTACAAACGAGAACTTGACTTACGAACTAATATATCAGTTCAAGTTCACTGTAAGTCATAATTATTCGAAATTTATATTTATAACTAAAGTGCAATGTGCTAATCAGCAACTGAAATTCACAATACATATTCGAGTAACGGTGATTAGTATTCAACAACGTCGAATCGACAACAGAACTTCGCTACTAAAAAAGGTACGTCACAAAGTTCGACGAGGGTGAACGAATAGGGGATACGCATAAAATTTGTATTTCCTTAAAACTACATTATTTTGATATGTTAATGTTAGTTATGTCACCTAACAAAACAAAAATCACATTTTAATTAACATTATAGCCAAATTTTTTAATTAAAATATTGTAAATTTGAAATATTCCGAGCAGGGGGCGAAGGTTGCCGAGTAGAAACGACTGAGTATGACGTCAAACGATAGGGTTTTCACATCACAGATACAGACAGCTACAACATAATCTTCACACGTGTGTGTATTGTATTGTTCGAGAGTTTTGTATTTGTTTTTAAACAATTTTTCACGTATTTACTATTAAAATGGCAGATAAAGATTTTGTTAGGGCTCAGAGTGATAATTTACCCAACATTGATGCATTTATGCACACAACATAAAGTTTACTTTTTTCTGAAATATCGGTTTTATTTCGCCTCATAGTTTTCAGCCACAAATTTCGCCTTTTCTGTTGTTTTTCGCCATTAGGTAATGATATAAATAGTTTTTTTGGATTTCTAGTTGAACTAATTGTGCACATCGGTACTGAACAATATTTTCGATAATGTTTCGAAGTACTGGGGCCTGGATATTCCATATTTTAATATAAAATTTAATTCGGTAAACATGTATAAATTGTTTTTATAGAATTAAACTTTATTTTAATTAAAATCACTCTCCTTTACATAACCTATAAAAGTTACACAAACAAATAATTCACAACAGACTATGTTCGCTGCATAAACAACCGTTCGCTGGATTGGCTAGTAGTCTCATGCGTCAGTTAGAAAGGATTATGACGTCACACGTCGTTTTCGCGCGCTACATACATTTTTGATTTTTTAAAGCCTTCAAATTAAAAAAAAAAATTAAAAACTGTTTTTTATGTTTATATACAACAAGAGGAATATAATAAAAAAATAAAAAAAAATCATGCCTATCCCCTATTCTGGATACGAACATTTCGCTACAAATAGCGCAGAGATAGTTGTAGTCAGAATCGGAAGGTAGCCTGTGGCACCTGGATTTGCGTTTATTTCGTACTTTTATGGCTAGCCCTATACTTGTCCATACTCGTAAATTCAATTTGTTACTAGTATGCGCTAGTGTAGAAGATTTCCATTATGGATTAAAATAACTGGAGGTTATTTTTTAGCTTGTCTTCGTTGTTTTTGAGTACCTAAACATCTGCAGCCTCCTTCCTCTTTTAAACACAGTAATCTTCTGAATTTGTTATTTTTATACCGTGTTCTACCCTCCGTAGTTGAGTTTTGTAAGTTTGGTTTTGGTTTGAATACCGTAATTTTACGGTAATCACGCTATTTGATTCTAATATCGTCTTAAGACAGAGGTCGGCTGTCTTAGGACGACCAACCAACCTTTCTAAAACAAATATCTATTCCAACAAGACCTTATAAAAATAAAATTATAGGAGCCGCAACAATAATGATCTATCCCGGTATTTGAAAATTATCAAATAGTTGAAATATAAAGTAAGCAATTTTAATATATCTAATTATTGAAAAAGATACCAATTCTATAGATGTAATATTCGAAAAACTGATGTTTGGCATGGTTATTTTGTTTGTGGATCCAATAAATAAAACATTTTTCTAAGTTTTCATTTTAATCAAAATGAATGTATTTACAGTATAAGTTCTGCGCAAGTAACTTTTGTAAAATATTACACTTGATTTCTAACTTATAAATTTCTTTTTCAGGCATTTATCTACTCTAACGTCGAAGGCAGTACCAATGGCTGCCTCTTCAACAGTACTTAGTAAGGACGAAACCCGAGAGTTCATGGCAGTATTCCCGGATCTGGTGCGTGATCTTACAGATGCCGGCAGACATACAGATATTCCTGAAATCACCCGATGGTATTCCAAAATTCTGCAATACAATGTACCTTCTGGAAAGAAAAATAGAGGATTGGCATTAGTACTTAGTTATAAACTGTTTGAAGATCCAGATAAGCTCACACCTGAGAATTTGAGATTGGCTAATATTTTAGGATGGTGCATAGAAATGGTAAGGCAAAATTCTTTATTTTTGCAAGTCAGCATAAAATAGTACTATTGGTCTAAAAAACCTTAATTATTATACATATTAAAAAACTACTAAATATTTTATGGACTAGTTTGACGTCAATATGGTAATGTGGCATTATAGACGGATTTAAATTATTATTATTTTTTTTTTGCATTCGTTTGTAGACTATATCTCCATAATAATAATAATATTTAAAATATCATAAATTACAGCCATGCCTGAATTCAGACCTTTATACAGGTGTATCGAACTACCCGTGGGGGTACACTGGTATAGGCTAGTCTGTCAGTCAACCCACTTCATCATTTTGCATCGTAACTTCAATCACAAACTTGGTGGCGAAAAAATAACAATCGATTTTTTTGCATTTCAATTATAGATTAATATTGCATAATCATTTTGAAGATATACAAATTTTAAAAGTTTTTATTTAATATAGGGATATTTGTATTGGTATCGCTAAATTTTATTATGTTTACATTTTTCGGTACATTTTATAATACATCCTGATTTGTTTTGATACTTGTGTTCACATATCTATCTTATAGTAATTTCTAAAAACCTTTTTTATTTAGTTTGTTGTTTATTTAGCAGTTGTGTTTAGTTATATATTTTTCTATAGATATCTTATAGATTTCTATTTGATATTGTGTGTAGTGCATAACTTTTTAGGTTAAATTCAACATATTTCTATTTTCTTTTCTTCGATCATAATTTTGGATCACAGCAGTCCTTTTTAGGACTATTTTGCCTATTAGAATAGTTTATTTGTTAGTATTCTGTTCCTATTCTTATATTTTCATTTCGATACAAGTGACAGCGTACGAATATTACATTCGTTAAATGGATGCTATGTAAACGTACCTAATATGACGTCACAAAAAATGCGACATTTCTAGAAAAGATTTTAGCCAGTTTTTCACCTTCAGAAAGCAAAAACCGGGTCTACTAATAAACTAATGTGGAAACTTCAAGCGGACACGCCATCGTTAAATGCAATTTTGAGGTTATAAACAAAACAATTTTTATCCGTCAGGTGTTCTCAGCTCATCCCAGTGATGTCAACCTAAAGTCATGAAAATACCCAACTCCTCTTACAAACCGTTTTTTTTTCCTACGTCAATTTGTCTTTTTAATTATTGAATGTCCCTCGTATATACCAATACAGTACGATTTTAGTCTTTTTAAGGTTATTTCATTAGGCTATTTTCTAGTAATTTTGCAGCTATAAAATGGTTTTTTAAATATTTATTTTAGAAGATCTAGCAGACACTCACATTTTTATATTGGTCTTAAATATTCCTTAGAAACCCAGATCTTCTTCAATATCTTCAATGCAATTAACGCTTTCATTAATCTTCGTTTGATGTTCTTGTCACAGTCAATTTTATAATTCTGTTATATATATTTTTATTATCTCTTTAATTAATTTAAATGCCTATAATTATATTGCTTATGTAATATAGTAGAGCGCCATTTGGCGAGCCAGAGTGACGACATACATAGTAGAAAAGGCACTAAAATGCGACTGACAAATGTTTCTCAAACTTAATTTATTGAATAGTGGATAGTTTAACTTGGAAACTCTCGATTATAGGTAACTAGCTCTTAATTGAAGCAATTAAGTTTCACAAATATTTTTATTCTGCTTGGTTTACGCCGAAACTATAGTCAGCATGACGATTAAGAATGGGGGCCACATAAGAGCAATAAGTACTACTTTTGAATGGACGTAGTTGTGGACACCACACGAGCGCAAGTTTGATACGTTAGTTGGTAGAAGGAATTCTTGAAATAAGTTAATTGAAGAAGTCGTAGTGGTTTGTATTCTTGCATACACGTGTTTAAAAAAAAAAGAACAGAAGTAGTGGGTTCATTCCATATCCCATAAACTCTGGTAGGAGTCCTTTGCGCCCGAACAATATTTAAAGCATTCGGCATCAGTGGATACCAAATAGAGAATGACTATGAAATCGGCAATAGAAAAACGAAAGAACTTTAAGCAAAGTTTGATGTGCGATTCCTACAAATAAAAACATACCAACTGACACACAATTTAGTTGGGTTCAAAATCACTCTCTTTGATTAAATTAATTTTACTCTAAAACTGGGTCTGGATTAGCGACCCGATCCTGTAATGTATCGCGTAATGTAACATGCCGTGTAACATTTTTGTCTAATTTGGAGGGCACACCCACTAGCAGAGCGGTTCCCAAACCGCTCGGCTTGATCCGCTCTCTCTCTCTCTCTCTCTCTCTCTCTCTCTCTCTCTCTCTCTCTCTCTCTCTCGAGTTCGCCGAATTTAGTTGGACGCGCTCGAGGTAGTTTTGATGCTCTGAGGCATGGACGTTTGAAACAAAGTTTACATAACCTAGAGTAGATAGCAAATGTTAGTTAATAAATTTCTTTAATAATTATTTTTCGACATGTTTCGAAGCAGTTTAGCTTCTTTAAGATGTTTCTGTGTGTTGTATATATCAGTGTTTCTCAACCAAAAACGCACCGCGGACCAGTAAAATACATATTTTTCTAACGCGGATCATTAATAATAATTGTTGGTTCATTTTTTGAAAAAGACAAATGTATTTAATGTGCTACTAAATACATATATTTTATTTGTAGAAAATCACAGAAAGGTTAGAGAAAATAAACAAAATATAAATTATTTACATAAAAAATGTTCAAAAAAATAACTAAATAACTACAAAAAACATTTACAAAAACTTTCGCGGGCTACTAAAATTTTTCTGCGGACCACCTGTTGAGAAACATTGGTATATATTACACATTTCAAGTTTTAATAAGAATTTCATAAAACTACAATGAAAGTTTACCCTAACTTAGAAGTCAAACTATAGGCACCGAAAGCATTAGGCACGGTCCTGTAGTGTATTATTTATTTTTTATTGTTCTTCACTTATTGCGTATTTTGAGATAATATATGATACATATTTACTAAACATCACTGAAAATAAATATTGAACATGTATATTTCTTGTACTCAAATATTTATAGCAAAACAATCCATATTGTAATCAATAACAGATGTTGAACAAAATATTTTCGTACAATCTTATAAGCCACATGTCGTATAAAGCGTAGGTAAATAGTCAAGAGCTAATTTTGTTATATGATTACACCTTCTTATATTTGAATTTTGTAACCTTGTAGATTTTTTGCGTATTTAGTTATTAAAAAAAAAAATTAAGTTGTTTATCAATTTTACAGAGCCAAAATAGAAACAATGAAAGTAAATTAATATCCTAGTTAAAATGTTTACCGAAAATTAAGTGATCTATTTTAAATTTTGTTCTGTGTAGGATAAAATTGTTATTTGGGTTCAAAGGTTTACTTTTAGGCTAACAGAGTAGTAGGCTAACCAGATTTTTTTTGACATAAATAGAGTATGCTAAAAAAAGGACCTCACTCCAAAAATACAAGTGATGACCAAAAACAAAAAAGGTCCTCACTCCAAAAATACAAGTGATGATGAGCAAAAAAAAGGTCCTCACTCTACAAAAATACAAATGACGAACAAAAAGAGTATATTCAGGTTTTTTTTTATAAAAAGTAAGAGTATAGAACAGTGTTCTTCAACCCGTGGTCCACAGACCGGTGTCGGTCCGCAGAAAATTCGTGCCGGTCCGCGAAAAATTTCAACTGAATCATATAGATGCACACTTCTGTTCATGAGTATATACCTAGTACATTTTTTTAGTCGACGCAGAAGCTAACTTTTGTCCGAACCATGATTTATTTAATATTTACTAGCCCCAATACAACGCTTGTCGCAGCTATTTTTCATACTTCTGAAGAAGCTAGTTCGTTTGAATAGTCGCTTATAAGAGGAAAATATAAAAATGTTTCCACTTTTGGAAGAATGTTTAATTGCTGCTGATGTCAAGCAGAAAGTAATATTCAAAATAATAAGTCAACATTTATTTCCCTGAAAATAAGGATCCTCGTAAAGATAATTTCTGGATTAATAATCCATCCTTGGAAGATATAAAGTCATGTGCCCTTGATCCTCGTGAAAAAGAAAAACTGAAGAAGCAGCCGTAGATGTCGCACTAAAATTGTAATTGTATAACATATACCTATATAATAATAAAATACTATCAATAATGGTTTTTATTTGTGCCTTAGCTTTCAGCCGGTCCGCGAAATATGTATCCTATTTTCACCGGTCCGCGGGGGCTAAAAGGTTGAAAAACACTGGTATAGAGGATATTACTAAAATAGAGTACGTCGGGTCAGACTACACCGTAGTGCGTTTTATTGGTTTGGGCGGTTTTAAGTAATAGAATTGATGTGCAAGAAATGACAATTTTGATCGTGAAGTAAACATAAGAATGACATTTGCCTGAAGGTTAAATCATATTGCCGTAGAAGAACCTGGAGTCTGGCTACGTGTGGAAACAAACGTAGTTCACCTAAATGTATAATCAAAATATTGTTCTTAAAATACTTAACGTGTTAATCAATGCAGAAGAAGAAATCCTTATATTTTAAACAAATAATCATGAGCGTAATGTTTTAGGGCGAATAATTGATTTATGCCGACGGAGTGGTCGAGCGCATTAAATCGCAGCAGTTTGGACTGGTAAAGACAGTCTGGATTGTGTGGTTGGCAGTTCGATTCTCCGTCGGTGATATTATTCGGGCGAGAATAATATGTTTACATTACTCTCATTTCACAATAATTCACCCCTCATATAGGTGTAGGAGCTCGCCTCCTGGCATCGGCGATTAGCCACGTTGCAGAAATAGGCCGATGTAAGGATGTTTACATAAGGAGTTACGATGAAGTTTACATAGTATTATGTGAAATAGATATATTTGTTTATCGGTTTTCAATAGATCGATCGGCATATGGATTCTCGGCGAGTATAATTTGGTTTTCTTTAAAAAAACCAGGAAATTAATATTTTTGACACTTGAAAATTAAAATTTAATATTCTGTGTAGTACCAATACGTACAAAGTTTCCATATTTATTAATTGTATTTTTTTCTTTTCAGTTGCAAGCCTTTTTCCTAGTCATAGACGATGTGATGGACAGCGCTGAAACACGTCGTGGCGCACCCTGCTGGTATAAACACGAAAACGTTGGTCTGTCAGCCATAAATGACGCTGTAATGTTAGAAAATGGCCTCTACTCAATACTTCGCAAATATCTCGGCGATCACCCTTGCTACACACCCGTATTAGAACTTTTCCATGACGTCACATTAAAAACTAGTATGGGACAAGCACTTGACGCCCATTCATACCATAATGGAAAACCAAATATCGACTTATTCACCATGGATAGATATAGTACAATTGTTAAATATAAAACAGCGTACTACACATTCCAATTACCAGTTGCGTTAGCTATGTATTTAGTTGGTATACATGATCCTGAATTACATCGTCAAGCAAAGACTGTTTTGTTAGAAATGGGACATTTCTTCCAAGTACAGGATGATTTCCTGGATTGTTATGGAAATCCAGAAGTTACGGGAAAAATTGGAACAGATATTGTTGAAGGAAAATGTACTTGGTTATCTGTTGTTGCTTTGCAAAGGGCTACGCCACAACAAAAAGAAATATTTAAAAATTATTATGGTGTTAATAATCCAGATGCAGTCGAAGCTATTAAAGATGTATATGAAGATCTAGGAATACCAAATACCTATGCTATTTATGAAGAAGAAAGTTATAATATAATTCAAACTCATATTCAGCAATTATCTGCTGGATTACCCCAAAAATTATTCTTTAAAATCTTGGAGAAGATTTATAAGAGAGATAGTTAGATTATAAGTATTTTTATTTTGTCATATTTTAATTGATGTTGTCCATAATATTTATAGGGCATGCACTGATAATTATTTTTTATTTTATATCTGTTATAAATATAAGTTTATTTTATTATAAATCTAGAATTATAAAGTTATAATGTGGCAATAAGTTAATAATTTAAGGTTTGTTCTCAGTGTGATTTTCTAATAATCAGTATCATTTGAATTGAGGAGGTTGGAAGTAAAATGGTTCAAGTGCATTTTTTTCTGAATCTGAGTTAAGTACATATCTCGTAAGTTAAACATTATTATTATTAGGTAGTAAAACGATTTCAGCAGAATTCGCTTTACTAACAGCCTCTATCGGACTTGAAATATTTCATCTTATATCTAATTTACATAGAGCGATTAACTTTGAAACTAATTTTCTCGAAACTTTAAATTATGCACTTAAATCCTTTTACTTCTAGCCCCTTCAATTATGAATTACTAGGCTTAAATAGGTTTATAATAAAATGATACGAAAAAATATAGTTGTATAAATAAATAACTAAAGTAATACCATTTATTTTATTTCAAAATACCTACACCCGCATTTTTTTTTTTTTCAATGGGACAATATATGAAGGCATATTTTTGAATTAAACATAGAATTCAGAATAAAAAAGCATAACGGTTTAGAACAGGAGTCGGCAACACGGCGCCCTCGGTGAGATTTTTATGCGTCCTCGCTATCGAGACACACACATGCTGAGCCCAATATCCACATCGCATCTATTGGTGATTCGACTTGAGCGATCAACGCTAGATTAGACGACCTTGCTAACCACGAGTGTTTACATATTCTACGTTTTTATGTCCCCTCATTAACATTTGAATTTATATTGCGCCCTTATTGACAAAAAGGTTGTCAACCCCTGGTTCAGAATAAAATACTGAAAAGCGGAAAATTCCGGGGGGGAGTGTCCCCTTGCCATTACTGTGGGTGCCCCTTTTAAATTAAATATTCGCAATTTAAGGAATCCAAAAACTATAAATAAATAAATATTAAAATAAAAACATTATGAAATATATAAACTCAACGGTTTCCAACTCATTTCAATCGCAGAACCCTTTGCACCTTAATAAACAATTATGGAACTCTAACAATTTTTACTTCGTTGAACCCATTTACTATTTATGGTCGGGCTTTGTTTGAGTTCGAATTTTCCTTTTATTTATGTTCTTTAACGGGGAATATTCGCCAAAGTGTTTCCATTCATTTCTGTCTTGTGCCCTACCAGAGTCGCCGTAAGGGTGGGGGGGGGGGGCTAACGCACTATGGAAAAGGGCGCCGACGAGCTTGACTAAGGGGCGCCACATTGCGAAGGTGAGGACCTTTTTTTTGCTCATCACTTGGATTTTGGGAGGTGAGGACCTTTTTTTTTGCTCATCACTTGGATTTTGGGAGGTGAGGACCTTTTTTTTGCTCATCACTTGGATTTTGGGAAGTGAGGACCACCTTTATTTTGCCAAGGGCGCCAAAACACAGTTTTGCCCTTAGCGCAAGTTTTCCTTACTGCGGCTCTGTGGCCTACTTCTTACTTTAGTTGCTTCTTGCTACACTTGCCCTAGACTGATTCTTGCTAAGTCAACTGAAACAAATCATATGACTTTCTTACACTACATAGCCACATCAATATAATCAAAATCTAAAGCTGAATGTGTTTATATCGATTTCGCTAAAGCCTAAGTCGCAACAAAAATCCTGCTCGACAAAATGAGTGTCAGTCTTTTCCAGTCTTATCTAACACAGAGAAGAACTGAAGTTATAGTCAATAACACGGAATCGATTTTTTTCCCCTACATCTAGCGTACTCCAAGGAACAATTCTAGGCCCCTTTCTGTTCCTCCTACTCATTCCTACGGAAGTAGGAACCAATGAGTCACTTCTTTATGCAGACGATCTTAAGCTGTTTCGTGTAATCTACAAGTCGGAGGACTGCTTGCTGTTGCAAAAAGACTTAAATAGTGTAGTGAACTGGTGCGAATGAATTGCAACAAATGCGAAGTAATATCCTTTACACGGCATATAAACAAAATAACCCACGATTACCATATTGACAATATAGTGCTGCTTAGAGATAGTAAAGTGAAAGACTTAGGTGTGCTATTTAGACACGATTTTAATTATAGTGACCACATAGACAATATAGTGAATAGTGCCCTTAAAACTTTAGGATTTATATTAAGAAACAGTGTTAGTTTTAAGATATATACAACTTGGTTACTGTACTGTGCACTAGTTCGACCTAAATTAGAGTACGCGAATACAATCTGAAGCCCAAAAACAATGTACCACAAAAATCAAATAGAAAAAGTACAAAAGAGATTTGTAAAAAATCTGACTCTGAATCTAACCGGAACATATCCTTTTTGAATCTCTTATGCAAACCAGTTAAAAAACCTAGCTCTCAATAATAGCAAGAAATTTCAAACATTAGAATGGAGACGCGACTTCCACACTTTGAATTTCGCGTTTAAATTATTTAATAATAAACTAGATGCCCCAGAACTTCTTCAAAATTTAAATATTCGAGTCCCTCACATAAGATTGAGAATTAAAAATGATCACTTTTTCAAAATTTCAGAATCTATGTCACCACTGAACAAAATGCTCAGTCTAGTACAGTGTTCCCCAACCGCCGGTCCGCGAGATTTTTTGCCGTTCCGCAGAATTATTTTTATGTGCAAGTTTAAATAAAACAAAATATTATGTTAATTTATGAAATACAATAATAATTACTTTCCACAATAAACGATACATATATCAAAAACATGATATTAGTGGTACATTTTATTACCGTAATCAGTGCAATAAAAAATATAAATAATATCTTTGAAATTATTTTGCAATGTTCCAATATTAATGCGGACACCGTTATTTTGGACGTTTGCCATTGCTGATAGTACTAGGCTAGAATAGTACAATATAATGAGTATTAGTATCAAAAAGATATAATACTTCATGTAGGGTTACCAACTCAGCCCAGCTCAAAAAGTGTACAACATTTCTTTAAAAAAAAATCGTACCCATATTTTATATAGCAATTCCTACATACCTACTAACTATCGTCTTATCATTTTCGTCCAATAGTCATTTATATATTTAATAAATAATAAAATTGCTAAGATAAGAAATACGTGTATTTAAAAAATCAAAATAAACAATATACTTATTACAAAACATATTATACGACGAACAAAACGTAACTTACGAACGAAAAATTCCTAAGATACAAAATACGTGTAAATAAAAAATCAAAATACACAATGTAAACAAAAATAAACTATATAAATATTACAAAACATATTATAGAGCGAACAAAACGTAATTAGTCACGAACGATCAGCAAAATCATAGATATTTGGTTTTGCTTCTCACATCTTTTAACAAATTTTTATTGTCCACACAATATTTAAAAAATTGTTCACAATTAAAATTTTTAAAATTAAATTGTACCATCAGTAAGTTATTTACTGATTCTGGCAAGAGTCTGTTTCTTTCAGCAGTCCAAATACTCTTCATCATGCTGAAAATCATTTCCGCATTTGCGTTGTGCGCTGGAATCGCGAAAAAAAAAATGAACATATCTTTCGGAATTCTGAAGATGTTGTTTGATTTCTTTCTTCTAAATAATTAATCCATTTTGAATCAGCTGACAATTTTGAAAATTCTTCATTTCTTCAATTTTTTTAAAAAAGAGTATTTTATGGAATTTTTAGAAAAAGTAAGAGTACATGATTTTATTTGCTCAAAAAGAGTACATGTACTCTTTAAAGAGTACGGTTGGTCACCCTAACTTCATGAGTATATAAAATATATTCGGACGTTTCGGAAACAGATTGTTGAGCTGTTTCCGAATTTTAAAAACCTGAATACTTTACTTAGACTCAGATCATTTTTCTCCTGGACATAAATTATTTAATCGCTCATCACTTTTGACTAGGACTAGTATTTTCAGATTTTGCATTCATTCGATAGCTTTAAATACGAACTATATATTGTGTGGGTTCGGGAAGCAAGCTCGAAGTGTTCTGAGTAACTTTGTTTTATTCCAGACCGCTCGAGAATTAAATAGAATGACTCGGAGCACTTTGAGCTTGCTTCCTGAAGTCCGTTTCGTTGTTTTAAACAGAACTAGATTTTGAAAACTAGTATATTTTAACAATTAAATGAGGCTTCTGAACATTTTGTTTAGCAATAGTCCAGTTCAATTGTTTCAAAATGAGCTCGTAACAACTTGATAAAATAAAAATTCCATTTAGTTTTGCTTAAACGTTTGTAGTGGCCTATATTTTCATACTGACCAATATTAGACTAAGGTCGATCTTCCTTTGAACTTCACATGTTAATAACCGTTCAGTTTTTAACCAAATTATTCAATGGATCATAACCAAATAAAAATATACGTAAAAATCGTAGATAATTTGTTAATCTTTATCAATTATTACACCTGTAATGATATTCTTATGTAAAGGAAGCAGAATCCTTTTAAATTATAGTAAAATAAAAAATATGTAATGTAATTTTTTAGGTTATGTGATACAGCGCCATCTTTTCATGACAAAGCAAACTGCTTGGAAGATTGTCGGTAATAGTAGATCACTCCATAGTCAGAATTTTAATGGCGAATGCAAGTTGGAACAAAAACATTTTGTTGCTTAATTTTTTGAATGTATTAATACTGTTTAATAAGTGATTTTAACTAGAGTAAAACTAAGTTATATTGTCTAGTATTTTATCAAGATTATTTTAAGATAGTCGGTAATGTCCAGATGAGTGTATTTTATAGAAGTTAGCATTTATAATGTTATTGGTATTACCATAAGATTGTAATGTAATAAAGAATCCGAGTGCAATTGGTGAGTGAACAGAAACATTGCCAGTATTGAAAGTATGCTACAACCTGTTGAATTGCTCAGGTGGTAGGTAACCATGGCCAATTTGAACTTTACGAGAAACATTGGAAGCAATAGCTTAGGAAGATCGAGTGTTGGTTTCGGTAACACATCTATGTCGGGTCATGTAACTCCTGTATTCGGACAAAGACCACCATCAGACAGGAGAGGAATGCCAGCACTTGGGTGAGTTACCACTACGATTACCTACCTGTCATATATGTCATACGTCAAACTGTCATCTAACTGTCAATTTTTAATGTCGTAGGGGTACCAATCAAATGGGTACCATGAACACATTAGGAGGTTATGGATCTTTACATTCCGTATTTGGTGGAACGGATACGAGCACACCTCCGCTGCTAGACCTGTCTGAATTCCCCTCACTGACCAATCGAAACACAGGCGATAACGTACCTCAGCCTAGCCCAATGCCTGGAGCAAAACCTTATGTAGGCATGGTTAAGCAACCTACGTCGGAAGCCAGTGAATTTACCATGTCTTCTGAAGACTTTCCTGCGCTGCCTGGCACGCACAATCGAGATGGTGCCTCGCCGGGTAGTAATATGTCTGGAGAAAAAGGTTCAACTGCTGGATCAGAAATGGGACATGATTCAAGGCAAAATGTGGATAAGAATTTAGCGAAATCTGGTATTTTAACATTTGCGGATGGTAAAGTAACGAATATTCCCGGAAGTATGGTTAGTGATCAGTTTGGTATTGTTGGACTTTTAACGTTCATTCGAGCCGCGGAAACGGACCCCAATCTCGTGTCTTTGGCGTTAGGGCAGGATCTTACAGCTCTAGGCTTGAACCTCAACTCCCCTGAGAACCTGTACCCCACGTTCGGCGGTCCCTGGGCGGAACAGCCTTGTCGGCCGCAGGACATCGATTTCCACGTACCTCCTGAATACATAATCAATGCGTCCATCAGGTTAGTTTATCTCTTACCATCTGGTTCTTGTTGAAACAAGCAGTATTTTGTATGACAATTTAAACTAAAAATTATTTTTCTTGTATTGCAGAGATAAACTGGCTCCTCTGAAGCTAAATAGATACAAGGATGATCTCTTATTCTTCATGTTTTATAATAACGTAGGTGATGTGTTACAAATAGCGGCTGCTATCGAATTGTAAGTCTGAATTGTACATTGTTTGCTGTTGGCTGGAGTGTTTTGACCTGGGTCTGTTTTTTGCAGGTATAACAGAGAGTGGCGTTACCACATGGAGGAGAAGGTGTGGATAACGCAGGTCCCCGGAATGAACAATATCGAGAAGACGTCCAGTTACGAGCGAGGCACCTATTACTTTTTCGACGTTCAGAACTGGCGGAAGGTTGCGAAGGAGTTCCACCTGGATTACAGTAAACTAGAAGGCCGACCTATACTGCAGCAGATGCACCACTCAGCGTGAAATACTGCCACTCGTACCCATGACTCGCAATTTTCGACTATAAATAAATGAGAAGTGTATACATATATATGAATAAAAAGTTGTTTTATCTTTAATATTTAAAAAGAAAATATTGGGCGTATGGTTTAATTTATTTATTGATAAAATATTTTATCGTATGTACAAAATTTTTCAATTTTTAAAAAGTACTATTTTTAAAATTTTTAATATAGCAAAAAAATAAAAAGTATATTAAATGCACATATGTATATATACAATTTTCATTTTATTTGTAAATTAACTGTAAAATACTAATAAAATAATCTTGATTTATTCGTGCAAATTCTGGATAAATTTATAAAGAATTTAGAAGTAGGGCATCGATCTGATATTACCCCGAATTAATAGTTAAAACTCTAGAGTTGAGCGCCGTTTATCGCTAGGCGCGCGTTTCAAGCACGTCTTTAAACGATAGCGGTCAAGATCGCGGCCGCGCTTTCGATGTACCGAGCGAGATGGCCGAAGAGCACGCCGCTCGCACCCGGCGGCCGGCACAGGTACTCGAGCCGCTGTAGTTCAAGTAACAATCGCTAGTTTTCACCTGTCATCTGTTTCAATAATTTGTTAGATTCCATTGTAGATTTGATAAGACTGTGTCATTTTCTAATAAACAAACGTTCATAAAATGTACGAAACCTATCAGAGCGTTTATCATAAAGTATACAGTTGGTGCTTCGCCTAATAAAAGTGTTTGTGTCGGCGAGCGACAGTCGGGCATTCTGACATCTCGTACGCCATCCACCATCTTTGGTGACCTAGGGTTTGCCTAGTGAAAAAGGGACATTTTTATAAGATAATATTTGAATTTCCATGATAAAGTTAAATAAGACAAAGTTATTTCGTATTAAAACTAGAAGTGATGTTGATGTTACAGTAGTGCGCTTAATATATTCTTTAGAAACGTCATATGTTAAGCATTTGTAAGAAGATTGGCTATGTGCATTAAGTTGTAGTTAATGTATAATAATTTAGTATAATTTTGCTGGGTAATTTACAAGAGGCGTACTTAAAAAGCTTGGGAATTACGTTTTAAAGTGCAGGGAAACTAAGTATTGCGATACAGTAAGATGAGTCGATCACAAGTGCACCGTATTCAGGTACCAGATGAATTGAGAGAGGTTTTATTGGAGTTCACTATTAACTATTTATTGGAACAACCTGGGGATATTGTTAATTATGCTGTGGAATATTTCACTCGGGTGAGAGATGCACGTACTGCTCAATTTGATGGAGGTGTTTCCTCTCCCGATGAATCTATATCTCATGAAGAAGGTAATTTTTCAAAGGCTTATTTTTAACTCTTGCTTGTTTATATAATGCTGCTTATTTGTGTTAAGTTAATTTATTGTAACGAAAGAAACAAACTCAGTATAAAACCATAATATTTATACAAATTATTTTACGAGAAAATGTGAAACTATTTCCCAACTCTTAAAAATAACCTTTAAACGAAATTAAGTAAACTAAAAATTAGGTTGGTTTATTAACTTTAATTTACATACAATTCCAAATGTATAACATTAATATATAATGTATTTAGGTCATAAATACGTGACAAATTGCCAGTAAATTAGTTTGATAAAGAGTAATTATTTATCAGTTTGAATGTCTGTTTGGTTAATTTATGTACAAATTTTATTGTTTACATATATTATTCAAAATGTAAATTGTAAGTAACAAAAACTAAACTTTTTTTGAAAATGTGTGCAAGTCCAAATCCCAGTTGTAGTACAGGTATTACATAATTTTGCAAAAAAATACCTATTATTAAAATACAGCATTTTTTTACAAAAAAATTACAGATTGTCAAATTATTTGACAGTTTTATTATAACCTGATAGAGTTTTTGTAGTATTATTATGTATTTATATTTTGGGATATAATATTTTGATTATCATTAACTCATTACTGCCCAGCGCAGGCATATAGCATCACTGAAAATTATGATGTTTTTAACCGAGATAAGTGTAGATTTTTACCGTTCCCTATATCCAGCACATCCAAATAACTACACTAAAGTGTAGTAGTGTAGAATAACAAAGTGTAGAAAGTAACCAATAAATACATATTAGACACACTTTGTATTTTATAGAATAAAATTCATATTGGGAGGAGAAAAAAATGTACTAATAATATTTTTACATGCTCAAAAAAGATCAGTTAATATCTTTGAACATTGGTGAATAAAATACAGATTTGGTATTAATAATGTATATATTTTTGTCAACTATTTAGGCAGTAAAAAAATACGCATTTTTAATATTTAGTCCCAATCGCCTATTAATGCATGATTGTACTATCTGCAGCATCTGAGTGATAATTTCAGACAAACAATTTTATCAATCAGATGAGTTTTAGTGGTTATCAGTACCTTTGCTACTTCTCTCTTAATTAGCTCTCACACGTTTTTAATCTAAAGTTAAGTCTAAGTATTCAGCTAAGTGTACATTTTGAATGCTATGCATTCATCGTCAGTAGATATACTAAATATAAAAATAAAACTTAATACTTGGGCAATGGGGGTCAGATGATAACCGTATCACAATTTGTTTTGCAACACGTGTGGAAGTAAATAACTTTTCTTCAAATTATACTACACATATTATTAAGAAAGGGTGGTCCGAAGCTTCTTGGGTGTAGGTATGGCTAGAACCTTAACTCAGCCAGAAATAAGAATTTGTTTTCGGTCAGATATCAAATACAAGTGAAAAAGTAATGAAAATGAAACTCCTGAAAAATTTAATATTATTATAGAACTCTTTTTTTTTTCTCTATTCAACGGTGTTAAACTTGTATATCCTTAAATAACAAAATTTTTAAGAAAATCGCATTTTATGGCCTTCCAAATGACGACTTATTTGTTGGTAAATAATGAAAACAAATGCATGCAATTGTTTCAATAGGTAGATTACTGTTATGAGTCACTAATCACTTATTATTTTTAAGACAACAAAAAGTTGTTTTTCTCAAAAATTTGTAAGGATAGAAAAGCTTTACACTATTTAAAAGAGAAAATAAGCTCTATAATATTGTGTCACATAAAATGTGTAGTGTAATTTGAAAAATAGTTATTAATTGCTGTGCCTCTTGCTAAATATGTGAAAAAAAAATGTTTGATACTACTATAGTCTGATCCCCATTACCCTGAATAAGTTTTATTTGAACAATATTTTTATTAAGGCAATAATTTTTATTAAGGTGAACGTATGTGTTGCCTCACCCTGTATATACTTAAATTCACAATTATTACATTCCATACTGTATATCTCAGACTTCTAGATCAGGTGTCGGCAACTGGTGTCCCGTGGGACGAATGCAACTCTCCGAACGATTTTATGCAGCCCACCAATAAGAAAATATTTTTTACTTATTGGTCGGCCGTTTTATTTTCCTTATCCAGCGTAGCCAAACGTTACTGTTGCGTTGATTTAGGCTTCTTACAGGCTAGGCATATTTATGCTGGCGTAAATATGTGGAATCCGGCGTGAACAAGAACGTATAATCGTAAAACAAAAATTAAAAAGGCAGGTTTGGCCCGTCTAAACAAAATTGCAACCCGCGATGTTAAAAAGGTTGCTGACTTCTGTCCTAGACTGTTTCTTTGTCTAAAGTGTTGCCCAGTAGTCTTTTTAATTTTAACTTGTTGCTGAAGGCTGTATTTAAATTGAATTTATTAAATAAATAATTTATTCTACCATTTATAAAATCTTCATGTTTAACAAATAACCACCATATTTTTTAAACCGAACTTAAAATTTTTTAATTAAAATGACTAAGGCCCGATCTTTCCACCTTCAGGTAAACGTCTAGGCAACTATCTGACAGATACGGTTATCTGGAACCAATTGTTTATATCTGATTTCTGGTTATCTGCTGAATAAATGTTAATACTAAACAGTGAATTCAATAGATCAGTCTCATTATTTGATAGATAACTATACGATAAATAAATTTGTATTGAAAGACGGGATGACATTTATTCAGTACAGAAAGTATCACAACCTTATCTGTCAGATAGTTACCTAGAGATTTACCTGAAGGTGGAAAGACTGGGTCTAAGTAGAAAACTATTTATATTTTTCTGAACTATGTACTTTCTGCTTAAAAGATTTTATATAAATCTTAATTTTGCATCCCTTTATGAGTTGGTATTTTTTGAGTTGAAATATAGTTAAATAAAGGCAGAAAGTATTGCAAATAATATTAGCAAAAACCTAACTTTACTTAATTATTTTTCTGAAATTCGGAACAAAATAATTGAATTAAGGACAGTAAAATTCATGCTGCTAAAAACTCAAGACAAAGGGTAAAAATTTGGGATGTACTACAATTACAATCCATCAGTCGAGGACGATTGCAGAATTCTCTTGAATAGGTTTCTTCTTTTGCTGGGAAAATCAACTTTGTTGTATGTTTGACGTCTTTCATTATATTTCAACATGTCTTATAATATATCTGTGATATTAGATGGTAGTTGGCCCTTTTACAACCTTCTATCATCGCCCCCACATCTGTTCTGGTTTTGGAACAGATTTTTGTGAAACGTATTTGTTCATGTAATTGTTCTCGACAGTACAGTTCAGTGAAAATACTTGGAGACATTTCAAACAATAGTGACTCGTCAATTTTCGAGGATTTCCTTCAATCTTACTCCCCTCTGCGTAACTTTCCCACTCTTTCATTTGTAGTACTTAGAGGTCTTTTTCGATCAAGATAGTGGTATAGTATTCGACGATGGATAGTATTCTATTTTATCGCTGCCAATCAAGCGGTTGCCAAGTAACGATTGTTTATTGTCAACTGTAGAATAGAATTTTGCTACTCGTAATCTCACCACTGCTCTAGGTCTATCAGCTAATCTTTTTTCATTCTTTCTGGTTTATGGGTAGAAAATAAAAAAAACTACGTTTATTTTTTCATTTTTGGTTTAATTTAAAAACTGTAATAATTAAGTCGTGTTACATGGTGTTTATTAAATTTTCCATTCGTTTAACACTGTTACATGTTATTTACATTTGTAAATAATATTTATACGTATGACATTTTGTTATGACATATATCATATCGTTTTAACCTATGTGACTTGTTCATAAACATCTAAAATGCTTTTACTCTAACGCAAGATATTTTTAGTTTAATGGCAACAGAAAAAGCTGTTTCATTTTTCTTTTATATGTAATATTTTACACGGTTATTTGGAACTGTTTATGCATTGCTAACTTCTTAATTATGTGATATACGAAGGAGATTAAATTAAGAAAGATGAAGTATTTTGATATACAAATAAGAATATTAAATTGTAATAACAGTTGACTATCAAATAAACCAGTTAATCAAAAAAACAACAAAATTTATTAATAGAATACCCTGTATCTTTTTAGTCTTTCACAGGCATGTGCAGCTTCGATAAGACCAGAGGACGAATACTGAATTTGAAATATATCTGCAGGCCGAACCATTTCTTTAAGGCCGAGATATTGTTTTGTTATATAGGATTATATAAAAAGCATGATATCTTCAATAGTTTTCTTTTACTTAATTGAAATTGTAATTACTATAAAACAATTAAAAAATTACTATAAAATCATGTCATAAAATTAAAGTAAAATAAAACATTAAAAAAGTAAATATATCGCTGACGGTTATAGATCGGGTTCGACCAGCTCCGACCTCCGAAAATAAAAAATATTTCTTAGGTTAAAGAAATAAAGGGTTAAAGGCCATAGGTTGCACATGCCTGCTCTATCGTACAGAAAAAATATATTTTTTTAATAAATCGTCAGGGTACTTTGGGTCTAAACAAGTGAGTCGAACCCTTTATTTCGTTCTCGTTTACGGTTATGTTCTAAGTAAATGTTTTTCTTGCCAGTTTCAGTTCGTCTAAAAATTCCGATTCGAATAACAAGTTAAAATCGAGTCAAACATCAAATGCCTACCGATATAAATTTTGGTTTAATTTTATTTATCTAACTCCCTTCTTATTCTTGTTTTTGAATTATAAAATTGAAAATACAAAAAAATAGAATTTAAAATTAATTATTTTATTGTCAAAAATCGAAAAATTCTAACAAATTAGGAGGAAATTACAAAAATAATTAATAAGACATAGTCATGCTCAACAAATATTTTTGATAGCAATGACCAAAAGAAAGTCTTCTTAATTTTCATCGCCCCTAAAAATTTGGGTTCAGTTGTTTAGTAACCTAATTTTTGTGTAATTATGCACATCTGGGGGCGCTATATAAAGAGTTCCCGGGGCGCGGAAATATTTAGTCCAAACCTGATCACACACTTAGTTCATATAATCACAATTATAGAGAAGAAAAACGTTAATAAATAGTATGAACTTTTCTCTTACAAAATTAATAAATAACTGTTCGTAGAATCGTAGTATGTTATTTTTTTTTCTCGTTCTAACCGAAATTAACCATTATTAACATTTCGTTCCGGTTTCGGTTTTTAAATTGAGCAATTTTACGTTCCGGTTCTGTTAAAAATTCCTTTTAAATTCTGTTCTGGTTTGACTCTCTGGTCTAAACCCAATATTAAAAAAGTTATTTAGATTTGATTAAACAAGTAAATTCCTAGTAAAACAAGTATAACCCCAATTTTATTAAGACAATAAATGTTAAAAATCAAGTCAAAAACTTATTATATATATATTTTATTTAATACAATATACTCTCGATAATCCGACATACTTATATAGGACTGGACACTCTCAGATTACCAAGTTTGCCGGATTACTGGACGGATAATGGAAATGTAATAAATAGTGCGACTTTGCAACAACATAATTCTTTATTAAAACATTCTCATGAAACATCTCCCTGTAAGTGCAATAAAGGCTGCAAATTATATTTGATATTTGTTTGATTAATTTTCCGCCTTTATTGCACTTATTCTGTCACACCCAATAATGGGAGCAGTAATGCCCGCACCGTGGTAATAAATTGCAATAAAATTCAATAATAAAACATAGCAAAACAAGTTATTCTATGCTAACAAGTTCCATATGTGTGTGGCGGCGGTATCCGTTTTTATTATTTGACGGATAAACAGCTAAGGGCCGAGAGTTCCAGTTCCTAATAAACTCCCTAATAGTTATTAGACACATAATATATTTATGAAGCTAATAAATTTATTGGTGATTTTCAAGTTATTATACAAAATCCTTCTTATAGTTTATTAGCAACATAATATTTTGTTTTTGTATTGGTATTTTTTATGAAGATAGTAACACGGTGTAAGAGGGATAGAGCTATACGTAAATTTGTAGAGCTGAAGTGAGATGAAATTTTGACATTGAATATTTAGACATTAAATAGTTTGACTTTACATGCAATGACGTTACGTATATTTTTTGTGTTACTGTTAAAATGACAATTAAACGGCGTTCAAAAAATTTTACAACAGAAAAAGATGATAATATAGATAGAAGAGGAGTTAATAAAAATAACACAAAAGTGATCGAAAATAAGAAGACAGCAATATTTTGCTTTATTTTACATTCCTTAAACAATATGAATTAAACTTATCAGCAATTTTAAGCTACATATCTTCTTATTTTCTATTATTTTTATATAAATAGTAATGCTTAAAGTATTGTTTGTAATGTGTTGTAATCGTAATTGAAAGAAATACGTATGTAAAAATAAAAGACAATGTTTATTTAAAAATATATATTTATATATTGTTTTTTATATATCACATTTACAATAAATGCCCAAAATATTCTAAAAACGTTTGTCTATAATTTAAAAATGCATCCAAACAGATCGTCGATTTCGTCAAAATGCAACTAAAATGTGTATAAAAACAACGCATTTGTATAATCTTTTAAAATTATACTGTTTTTCAATTAAAATTGAAATATTAACACATTTTGCGAATTTGTTTTTGGTTATATGTCACTTTATTAAGCACTTCATGTTGCCTATAAGTTATTAGACAAATAAGCCTATTTATTAGCAACCTAATAACTATTTCGAGGTGGAACTCTCGGAAAAAAATTATGTTGCTAATAAATTTATTGGACAGTTTATTAGCAACTGGAACTCTCGGCCCTTATACCCTTTTCACACTAGATCTTTAAGATCGGATGTTAAAGTGCATGTATCTTTAAACGCTAATGTGAAACCGTATGGCCTCGTCTAAACACGCGATGTTTAAGACAGAGATATGCGTCTTAAACTTCGTCCGCATTGCCAACTTAATTTCTATTATAAAAAAATACTCCTTCAATTTGTGCTGTCAACATTTTATATTATCATAAACAAGAATACTGTATTATATCGACGTTATAAGAAGTTTATACTTATTGTTATAATAAAATTATTTATTTTAATAATGTGTTTAATAAAATACAGAACTACAATAATTGAGATAAAATGTATCGACTTACATGTTAATACAGGTGTAATATATTCTTTATTGTAGTGTCTTTATTGTACAATGAAATGAAATATCCTTATTTGTTTATAATAATTCAAAATGTGCGTCTGCGCAGACAGTTCAAAACTGGTAATTTCATGATGGTAACTTAAGGACAAAATTACTGTACCTGATGACAGCACCAGAGATTTAAACATCAAGTGTGAAAGCATTCCGATCTTAAACATCGGTGAACTTTAAGCTCACTCGTCTTAAAGATCTAGTGTGAAAAGGGTATTAGATGCGTACGCATTTACATATCTTTGCAAATTCAGAAGAAATTATTTTATTAAAAAAATATAATTTTTGGTACCCGTTGTTGAGGACCGGATTATTGGACGTATCGGAATAACGAAGGACTAGATTATCAAGAGTAGACAGTATATAGTTTTATATATTTAATTTATCTGTAATGTCACACTCTCTAAATTAAATGTTACTTGTGATTTACTTGTTATTGATGTCTTGATAACATTTTTAATGTTGTGTTTAGACCCATGAATCATCGCAAACCCGTTTTGCTATGATTCATGGCAATTATTATGACTTTATTTCAGTACATTAAGTAACATTTTAGATTTTTTAATTATAGTAATTTATTATTAACATCGATTATATTTAATTTATTAGAGTTGCTATGCCTCCGTGGTAAGACGGTTGTCTACGGAGCACTGGGACTCGGGTTCAATTTGCGCGAGCCTTAATAACGCAGTTTGTATTAACCGGAACTTTTAATTATCCGGACTCTAGCATCCTCGAATTAACACGGTTAATCAACTTTTTCCTGTATTATGAATCCACAGTTTAATTTTATTTTTTCGTATTTCTATTAGTTTGTTTAAATAACATATTTTAAATAATTTCTTTTGCAGGTTTTATCGAGCCTCCAGTAGGTCGTTTCACATCCCGTCGCAAATCTGTCTTTGCCGAGACCTATGATCCAGAAGAAGATGAAGATGATGGTCCAAAGGCGGTGTTCCCCAAGTCGGATGAACAGAGGACGTGCCTTGCTGAGGCAGTCAAGAATATTCTCTTGTTCCGTGCACTCGATAAGGAACAGATGCAAGATGTACTCGATGCCATGTTTGAGAAAAAAGTCGCTGCTGGTGATTTCATCATTAAACAGGGAGATGATGGTGACAACTTCTACGTTATTCAAGAGTAAGTAATTAATTATTATTTTCCATTACCAGTAATGTAAGTGCATTACATGGTTCGCAAATGCATAGTCTACAGACAGTGGATACATTATACATCTGTGGCTATGAGAGATGTAGATAGAACATATTTGCCTACCTGCTACTTGTTTACCTTTAACTGTGGTATTTAATAGTATCACTTCCATTCCTAAGACAATAATTAGATAATGATAGAAATAAAACCGATTCGTATTAAATCGAAATTTAATATTTTTGTAAAAGTATGAAGAATAAAATACAAAAATTGATGTAAAGTGTGAATTTTCACACATTTCAGGGTTTGGAGGTATTTAGTAAGTGAATGATGATTATTTGGGATGCCAAAACAAATTTTATATTAAAATATTTTTTTTGTTAATTTTAATTCGAACGTCTAATACCATTATTTAGGTTTCTAAATATGTGCAGTATTTTTTTTATATAGCAAGGTTCTTTTAAGAATTTTAAAAATTACGCCTATGGCTTCCATTGGTTGTTATAAGTTCCGCCCCTCTGATTTCGTGTACATTGAAACAGAATTAAATTATAATTTCAACAATTTCCGCTGGTTATTAAATTTACGCTTTTAAAAATTAAATGCAACATTTACCAAAATATAACTAGAATTTTGAAAAAATAATTTAACAAAAAATAATATTGTCTCTTCTCGCAGGATTCGATCCCTTTCGGATCGAGTTACTTGGGTGAAAAGCCAGCGCCAAAACCACTACACCAGCATACACGTTCCAGTGTAGCGTGTTACAAAGCTGTGTACATTATTAGCCAAAAATCACAAAAAATGCGTTTTTTCCCAAAAACGTAATCTGATCAACAATTCCTGTTGTACTATTCCGGTTCACACCAATGTACATTACTTAGAATTTTTTCAGATTTTTAGTTTAAACCATCTGGGCTACAGGGTGTGGGACAAAATTTTTTTTGCACAATTTTGGCATAAATCCTTTTAAAATAATTTATTTTGCAAAAATAAAAATTTGATCGTTAATCCACGTACCAAGGGCTTTCATTTGATACCCTACTCAGAATTATAAAAAAATATATTTTTTTTCGATGAACACATACACTGCAGGCCAAAAGTTTAGGACCAGTACAGTATTTAATAAAAACTAGTACAAAACGTCACTGTACAAAATATTTTGTATTGATGATATCAATTTTTACATATATAAATGTGTTTTACTTAGAAACAGTCATAAATTTGTATAAAATAACCTTCAAATATACATAAAAACGTTAAACAGTCTTTTCGTCAAAAAAACCTCCTTTACATTTTAAATCTTTTTGAACTAGTCTTGGCATACGGGCGATTAATTTTTGTATTTTTTCATGTTGCATGCTGTTCCACGTGTCTTCTAAAACTGTCCAAAATTATTCTTTGGACGTTGGACAGATTTCCCGGACCTTACGATCCATTTCCTCCCATGACAACTCGATGGGATTCAAGTCCGGCGACTGTGGTGGCCAGACCATATTTTTGAGCACTCCAGCAGCTTCTTTCTCTTCTACAAACCCCTTACCAATTTTGAGGAATGTTTCGAGTCGTTGTCTTGCATCAGAGTGAACCCAGGTCCAATCAGTCTTAGGCCAGACGGTACCGCATGGTCTTCTAAAATTGATTTGTAGCGCTCCTTCTTGAGAATACCTTCTATACGCACAAGATTTCCCATGCCAAGACCCGAGAAAGCTCCCCAGACCATAATGGACCCACCTCCATGCTTTACTGTGGGTACCACACACTGAGGCAGCATCTTTTCTCCCTGGCTCAGACGGACGAATGTTCTACGCCTGGAACCAAATATTTCAAACTTCGATTCATCTGTCCACAGTACTTTTTTAAAATCATCCACTGTCCACTGGCGATGAAGAAGAGCCCACTCTAACCGTTTCTTCTTATTTTGGGGCCTAAGAAGTGGTTTTCGAACAGCGACACGGCCGAACAAATTGGCTTCACGTGAACGGCGCTTCATGGTAGTTAATGATACCTCCTTCGAACCAGTTCTGTTCAATTCTGCTCGAATCTCAGGGGCGGTCAGACGTCTATTTCTTTTACTTGTGATAGCAACAAAGTCATTCTGCACTTTTGATGTGATTCTGGGTCGTCCTGAACGTGGTAGGCTTTATTGCTGCCTGTTTCCTTAAATCTTGCAATAGCGTTGTGCACAGGAGTCTTAGAAATTTTCAACTGGGCAGCAAAAATACGTTCAGATTTACCTTCATTGTGAAGGGTTATGATGGCTGAACGAGTTTCTAGACTAAGTTCTCGAGTTTTACCCATTTTGGTAGTCTCAGTGATGTAAAAATCGAAAAAAGTTGTATAGGAAAAAATACAAAACAAAAACTGATTTAAAAAAATATCTACCGCTTCAAACTTACTGTGAGTCACTAATAAAGACTATATTAACAGTTAACAGTATAAATATAAAAGAAATTTCAAGTCAGCATTAATTTAACAATCCAAAGATATCGTAATGTAAATATACTAACGTAAGCGAAAACAAAGAAACATAATATAAACTCGGATAATTTTGTATAAATAAATAAGAACCATCTTAAAATGATCTATGTAGACTAAAGTTATATTCTGTGTAATAGAAAAAATTAAATACTCATCAATTTTTATCTCCGTTGAGAATTAAATCAAATAATCAAATATTAAAACAACTGGTCCTAAACTTATGGCCTGCAGTGTATTTGTTTATATTTTTAGGGGGATATGTTTTTTAGATGTTTTAGTATTTTTCCTATGTGCGGGTCAAAGAGTTGTATAAGCATGTCAAATTTCAACTCTCTAGGTTTAGCCGTTTGGCTACAATTTTTACCGAACAGACAGACAGACAGACAGACGACAAAATGACGGTATAAGGGTTTTTTGGTTATACCTACAAAACCCTAAAAATTAAAAATGCAATATATGCCTCATCTATTTCCATTTTAGTCGGTCAGATTAATCCGAGCGATCCAAGTGCTCCTGATCCGTTAGTAAAGTCAGTCGGAGCGTACATATTAGCTCATTTTTAGTCCACCCGATTGATCCGCCAGAGCACTCCGAGCATTTGCAAGCAATCCGATGAGCTAGCAGGAGCTGGGATTAATGGATTGCTGGTGTTGGGGTTAGCGCGGGTAAATTGAATCTTACCGCCAATTGGAAAGTGATGTAAACGTAACTTAACAAAATAGACGGAAATAAGTGCCGTTTGTGATAGCATTCTATTAGGCTAGGGTTACGCTGTATCCGTGCGTGCGGTAACGAGCGTTTACCCTGAACATTCTTGTCCTGATCTGGGGATGGATGGTTTCAGTACATACGTGCGACTTGCGTGCGGTCGCATTCAAATTAAATTATTTTATTTTAAATATCTCAGTTACTGAACAGCATAAACATATAAAACAACATTATTTATAGTAATAAAACAAATTATTTTTGTTCTATGCATTTTTAGATGAATATTTGGGGAGTTACGGAAACTTCAAAAGATCTTGAAATATCTCCTTTATTGTTAACAGCAAAAACGTGCATGACAAAAATTGTTGAGAAGAATAAAAAACAAATATTCTTCTCCGAAGTACTTTTTCATCTGGATGAATAATAATTTTTACGTGAATCACGGTAAAAACAGACAGACAAAAATGGATATTTTGTTGATTTTGTCGGACAGAAACAAACCTATTTGTTTCTGTAGAACTCCAAAGAAATGAAGAAAACAAAATAAATAAATAAACGGATAAATAACGAAATAAATAAATAAAAAATCTTCATTGTTATGCATCAGCATATTAACAATTCTATTCTTCTTCTAATTTTGTAAAAATAGTCTTCAAAAACTCATATTTTTGGCCTGCTGGACGCATAAAAAAACAAACATATTTGTGCGTCGAAGCAAGTTACCGCACGCAAGTACGCATGTACTGTAACCACGCTTATTTAACTTCGTGTGTTTGTTTTGTTGTCAGTTATCTTGCGTTCAAAAAATCGCACGTTTCCGCATCCAATGTAATTGCACACTTAGTGGTAATAAACTCAGATTTATAAAACAAAACGTGGTAGCAGTTGTAATCAACGACAGAAATTTTACAGTTGCATTTAAAGCCATCGTCACAAGGTGTCACTACTTAACTTCAGACATATATTGCTTACGATGATATGACAAAATCCGAGCAATCCGACTAATCTTGTGACGTCATCAGATCAATCTTGTGCATTGAATAAACGTAAACGCCTAATGTGAAACACAATACTTCCTTCAAACTTTCAATGTTACCTGAAATACTACTCAACTTTTCAGACTAGATTCAATCAGACTTTTGTTTGACATACCAATACTTTGTCAGGCATAACAACTTTACGTTTATTTTCATACTGTACTGTTTTACTTTCTCTGACATTTTTAATAATCCCGATTGAGATTTGGTCTTGCAAATAAAAACTATACTGGCTAATGATTACTATAATTAAATATAAACTAGCATAATTCAACGGTATTTATAAATTGATTATTATAACCTAATTTTTAGCTGTCAGTTAAAGTTGGCAGTATTAAGTAACAAAAGACACAAGGTGTTGAATGCCTATTTCACGTAACATTTGAAGAACATGGTTTTAATTCGTCCATCTTGTATCGGAAAGTTCATGAGACACCCATTGTCTGTTTTTTTTTTTTTTTAGTTTTGTTTTATGAGATATATACGGCAATTCTGTGGCAAATCTATAAGTTACAGACGATCGTATCTAAGAAGTTGTTTTATGTGTTGTAATGGACAGTTTCTTATAGATTCTGTCTGTAAACTTACAGGTTTGCCACAGAATTGCCGCATTAGTTGATGTATTATAGTAGTCTAGGTATAGGGGAAAAATTTTAAGATCGTAGCGCCACGCGGATTTTTTTGAAACCATTCTAAATCAGATACCACTTGACATTTACTAGTAAATAATAGCGAAAAGTGTATCAAAAAACGACAAAAAATAAATAATTGTTTGGGATTTTCTGATTTTGTGAAGTGACATTACGTGTAAACATCTAAAATACTACATTTTGTGATCTGGTTTTAAGTTATGGCGGTTTTCCATTGTCGATTATTTTAACTATATTGGGGGAAATAATAATTCCCGTGTTGTTTACCAAGGGGTAGAAATCTACAATGCTGGGCATATAATATTGTGTGGAGTCACTGAAAAAAACAGAGAGTTCATAAAGATTTATGCATTATGCCTACAAACTTGTGCATTACAAACCCACACACAATAACAGGAATTTTCAAGATATGCGATAATAAATACAAAATTGAAAATATTTTTTGTAGTCACTATCATTAAAATGTAATGAGCAAACTTTGATATAAGGGCTCACTTTTTTTCCAATTTTTAAATTGTTTATCTAAACATCGCGTCGATTCCTAACCTCTTGCTTTCCCAATTTTGTTTCGAACCGTACGGTGTCTGATATTGGTGGAAACAAATGAAACGATATTTCCGGGTTTCTTCTTTGCAATGAATTGCACATAGGCACACAACAATATGTATTATACATTTTTCAATGATTATAATAAAACTTTAAAAACAAACTTCATACAAAACCAATACACAAAACGAAATGTTATCTGATGTACACAAGTTCATGAAACGCTCACCAGATGGTAGGGTGCTTAGCTGCAAATCCCTATTGGAATGTGTAAACTCTCACAAAGGTGTTAAAGTGTTATCATTTCTAATGGCCGGTTGCTGATGAGCGAGTTAAATGTTTTAACTCAAGTTCGGGTGTATTCTGTAAGAAATGCGTTAAAATTAGCGTCAGGTTAATATTTTATTTTAACTTCATGTCTAACGTCATTATCCAAAAATGCTATTCTGTAAGAGTATTTGTTAAGGTAAGCGTTAATACAATAATTGTTAACGCGAGGTGCTAACTCACCACGCAGAGAGACTATATTTACTGCACGCGCATGCGCTGCTACGTTGAATTTTAACAAGAATTATACAATTTTTGACAAGAGTACAAATGCCAAGAGAATCTTTCGGAGATTTCGGTGTTGAATTAAATATTCAGTACCGAAATTTATTTTAAAAATGGAACAGAAATGTCTGGTCCTGTGATATTCATTATAACTGGTTTCCACAGTGTATTAAATAAAAATATAACTTTATTCAACTTTTATTTAGTTAATTTGTATATTACATTGTATTATAACAGTTTTCTTCTCTAATTTTGGAATAAAATGTGAATTGTGTTCATTCTATTTTTAAAAAGGTGTTCGGTGATATTAATTATTAAATAATTAATTGATTTATTACGCTATTTCTACCCTGGAATAACATTGTTGTGATCTTCATTATCATTCTCATCAATTATTTCTTCAAATAATACACCATTCAAATGTACTGCGATATTGTGAAACACGGCAGAAGCATAAAGTGATTTTTGTAGCTTTCAGATGATTATAATTTTAAGTTCTGTGTCGCAACAAAAACCAAAAACTGCTCTTCAATACTCCATTTACTTCCTTTCTATACAATTACTTGAACTTGCTTCTGGGTTACTTGTATCACAAAAATTACGAAGCGCCATTCTTAGTTCTACTTTAAGGAATTCACTTTAAAAAGTAATAGAAAGTTTGAATTTTGTCTTATAATAATTAATATTCCTACCGTCTTGTGTTTTATTATTTTTTTTTTTAAATTTATTTTTATTTAAAATTTCTTTTATTGTCTTTGATAAAAAAATGTATTACATTGTGTAGAACATGTACAATAGTAATAGTTTATGCTTCTAGTATTACCCATATACTATTTACATAAATCTTGTTTTTACAATTAACAATATTTAATTTTTTTTTACAATGAGTGTTGAATTTTACAGGAAAAATAAATTGTAAAATAAAAAACCTGTACTGATTTGATTAAATAGGGTGAAAAAAATAGCTAAATATTAATATTATTTAGCTGATTAGTTTCAACAATTAGTTTATATTACATGTATATTTTTGCAGTTACAATAAGATATGTTTTGTGCGTTTATGTTTATATTTTTTATAACTTAGCGAGTTTATAGTATAGTTACCTATGTTCTGAATTAAAGGGTTTGAGTGCTGTACACATACATTGAAGAATTTAACTGCGATTTTGTGGATATAATCTTTAACATAAATCATGTCTGTTTCGCGGTGAATCTTAGTTATTAATTTGCACCTGGGTGAGTTTATTATCCTTAGACATTTATTCTGCACTATTTGTAGTTGATTGTACTTGGTTATACTAATGTTGCTCCAAATCGGACAAGCATAAGTGAAAATAGGTCTTATTATTAATTTGTAGATAAGTAATTTATTTTAAATTTTTTTTTAAATAACATGATATTTACTTAATTAGGATCAGTCATTTTTGCAAACTAAACACCAGCGTTAACTTTTAAAGCCACCGTTTTAGTAGGCGCTTATTGTAGAACGTTAACTGGCTATTTTAACGCCGCCGCGCTATAAATTTAACACTTATATGCTTAGCGAATAGCATTTACGTTGAAAATGGTGTTAAAAAATTAACGTCAGTTTCTGGCGTTAAGATTTTAACATCATGCTTAGAGAATAGACCCGGTTAAATGTTTTAATTCTAGTTAAATGTTTTAACTCAAGTTAAAATGATAACGTGTGGTTGAAAAAATAATACATCAGAGTAGGCCGAGAAAAAAATCACGTATGTCTGCATAAATGTATACGCTAGAACTACTCACATAACCTGTGACACTACATGGCTGTTGAACAAATTTAAATTTTGCTTTAAACAGTTAGATTTAGTTAGAATATATCTTGGTTATTTATATATTTATTTATTTTTTTATAAATAGCAAGTAAAAATGAATCCATTTACTTAAATAAATAACATCAAATAAATAAAATAATAAACTTATAAACTAAACAAGATGGGATGTGTGACTACCGTCTTCATCAATACAGTTTCTGATTCCTATGTTAATTAATCGATAGTGACTAAAAACAAATTCTTGTAACTTATGGAATTGTCTAAAATTATAGTAATAAACAGTTTTTGTGTTTGATCGATTATCTGTAAAGCTGGGTCCAAATTAGCGAACCGAACCTTTAATGTATCGCGTAAGGTAATGCTCTCTTGAAATCAATGTTGTCAATTTATTGCAAACTTTCCGAGAAGAGTCTGAGAGTGGAGCAGGCTACGAACGTAAACATTAAAATTTAATTCAGGCACACACACATTGGTCTAGACGCAAGGACCTCCCCCCAGGAACAAGCACATTTACTTATTTAATAAAAACTAAGCAATTGAAAATAAAAATTACCTTTTATATTATAAAAATCGGAGTATAATCAGAATTAAATTAATATATAAGCCCACCCCTCTGCTTAAAAAATTAATAATACATTTTTATTATTTTACGGGTATTTTTCGAAATGGCCTGGGGGAAAATTGTTCTGGGGGGGGGGGGGGGGTACGATTTTGTTTTTTTTTTCCACTGCGATTGTCAAATTATGTGGGATCCAACGCGAACAAATCTTTTTGACTGCCAAATGTTCATGCAATAGTGAATGTATGCTGGCCCAAGGATACCTTAATCTCACAATAAGTCACATGACGATCTTATCAGTATCAGTTCACGCACAGTATCAATATTTTTCGGAACAACAGATTTTGGACGACCTTCACGAAATTCGTCCTTAAACGAACTACGGCCACGATTGAAGTCTGCAAATCATCGGTAAACAGTAGTCCTTGATGGTGCTTCATCGCCAAAAGTCGAATTAAGTTCATCAATGCCCTGTTATTAGGTTAATCAACGTCGAAAGTAAAAAATAATCGCTCGAAAATGCTTTAACGATTTAATTCCTTGTTTAGCCAAGATGAATTTTTTCAAGTTACTGTAAACAACACAAATATCGCTTGTATGTCAAAACGTTCTGAGTACGTATACCGTTAAAAATATCAAACTTTACGATAGAAGCGTCAGTTGCCAGATGGCAGCACTAGTTTGGCGCAATCCCGAAATATAAGAGGCAACGCTCGTACCTCTATCTCGTTAAAATAAATAAATAAATAAATAAATAAATAAATAGCGCACTATAGTCGGATTGCTGAGTCAAAGTGACTGTTCGTTGCTACAAGTATCGATATTCAATACTATATGCTTTCTCTGTCTATATCATTATAATTATTTGCATACCCATAGTAACGTATAGTGACGCAAGTTGACAACTAATCTTCCAAATAATTTTAATAAAAAACAAAGCATTAGAAAGAAACAGCATGATTCGTATATATCTTTACTAATTAGAGCGCGAAAATAAATTTACAGCAGTACTCAAACAAATAAAATTATTAATTTTAAGGTTATAATTATAAATAAGGAAAAATTTATACTCACACGTAAATTTTGGATTATAATTTGTTGTTTATTCCAGCAGATTTAAAATTAAAGTTTGTGAATTTAATAAATGGCTGCAAGCCATATTTTAATTAATATTTATTACCAGACACTGACAGTTAAGACAAATAACAAAAACATTTTTAAAATCGCTGAAAAATGGTAACTAGATTATTATATGAATGCACTACTTGATGCATACATGTAACAGTCACCTATCAGCAATCCGACTATAGCTATAAGTTTGGAAAACAGTCGACAGTCGACAACGCGTAGTCTATTAAATTTAAAGCTGTGAACGGTCGTTTGACATATTTTGTTTTTGTTTTGTTTGTCCATATGACAGACTTGTTAGTGACAATCATCGTATAGTCTATTAATTTTAGAGCTGTGAACGTAGATTTACTCGAGTTAAAACGCTTAATTTTTTCATTAGCAACCAGCCACTAGTAGGTTGTTGGTATTTTCATGACTCTTGTTTCCTATTTTTAAAACTGATAATTGTTTTTTTTTATGAAAAACTATTTCTAATTACGTTACCGAAAAAATTATCAATGAATATATTTAGCAGTTGTGTGTTAAATAAAAATAATGAACTGTTTATTTTTTAAATTTCGTAACAAATGTTTAAATAGGAAATACTAATTAAAGATAATTTTTTATCTATAATTGTTTACAAATGAGGCAATGAAATTTAATTTATTTAAATTTGCTAGTGATTACTACAAAACAATAACTTATATACAAATTTATTTATTGTTTCGGTTCATTTACAAAAGAAATTTTGATACTTAAAGCTAATTACTAGCTTTTTTCTCTGGAACGTAATATACTATTATACCTATATGTACTTATAATCTAACACGTTAAAGTGTTTACCTTGCTATTTTTGGAAAGCAAATTAATAGTACACAACATTATAAATGAACGTTTACTCTGTAAAATACTAATCATGCAAAATATCATTTTATTTAACCGTTAAAATATACGTGGGTAGAAAATGAGCCACAGTTAGAAAACATCCTGCCTTTAAAGCATACATTTGGGTCACATTAGATTGCGTTTCTTTTTACTGTGGGTTTTTATTTATGCATATAACTACATATTATTGTATGCCTGTTATGTCACATATGTCTGTAAATTAAAGTAAATCCATTGTAAACAGTTAGTTGCTTCTCAAATCCGTATGGTCAGTGTATTCATATTATTGTTGAAGTAACACTGATAGTGATATAACTATGATTTAGAAGTAACGTGATTCTTACACGGTTTAAATTGATTAACACGCGGTCAAAATATAAAAAAATCAGCTGTGGCCACCACTGGACCGACCGCTGTCTCAAATAAAAGTTGTTAGTTATTGCTTTTATAGCAACTTTTGTTAAATAAATTTTTCCTGTTATGAAATATTCGCAAAAATCTTAAAACCGACACGAGTAAACTCCCATTTCTAGTTAACCGATTTTACCAACAGTTGATCAACTCGTGTCATTGATGTCAAAAGCTTAAATATGAAGTTTCATAAAAATCCTTTTAGCCGAATTTGCTCTGCACGTGTACACAGACCGACAGACAGATAGACAGACAGACCGACCGACGGACATCATGCTAAAAATAGTCAAAACGTCATGTAGGGACCTCAATTCGTGGAGATCCATCAAAATCTCGAAATGTCAAATCGGTATGATCACAATACCTCTCTTATATATGTTGGCGGTCGGTAAAAACCGTATTGGGTACATCCAGGTTGACGAGCTCATTTGCACAAAAATGGAGCTTATTTTGTTTTTCAAAAATTATCAAAGACCCAGAAAGATTTCAGTCTTTTTATGGAATGAGCAAAGACTCATTTGGTATAATAAGGCTAGAAACTAACAAAATTTACTTTTTCCATGACTATATAGATATACGTTCATTACAGGCGCGTCAGTAATTAGTAAATATAGCACGTTCCCCCACTCCATTTTATTACACACCGCTGACCTGTTACGTAATGAGCTCATTACATAACAGGTTCAAGCAGCAATGGCCGACCGTTGCTAGGCAACGTAATAAATAGGTTGAAAGCATATGTCAAATTATTGTTAGTTTGTGAAGGAAACCGGATTAAAATTAAATAATACAGTTAAAGTTGTCGAATTTTACAAATATATTTTTTAATAGAGTTGATCTTGGTCTGTTCGTTAATCAGATGACGCAAGTATTGTTATTTGAACTGAATTTAGATTCCATACGACACGTACATTATCGTTAAGCAACGTAATAAATAGGTTGAGAGCAACTGTCAAATTATTGTTAGTTTTTAAAGGGAACGGATTAAAAATTAAATAAGTAGTAAAGTTACAGTCGTGGAAAAAGCATAGTATGAAACTTGCATGGAATAGTCAATCCAACGTACCGTCAACTCGTAGCTAACCACTGAATGAATATGTTTGTCTGTCGCGTTTCACTTTGCGTTTTCATAACTCGGTAATTCCCGTAGCCAATTCAGTACTCCCCCAGCGTTTTCGCATTAGGCAGTGATGATCCATCGTTATAAAAGATAATTTGACCGAAATTTCAAGCCATTTATCGTCGTTATATTAATTTCTTCGTAATATCCGATGTCGTTAAAAGCGATAAGTCTCATGTATAAAAAAATGTTTCTGGCCGGGACTTTGAAATTTCGTTCGCAAAAACCGATATGCCATTATATCAGATGTCGTTATAAACGATATCCACTGTATTTGTATTTATTGCTTGGTGTACACGCGTTGTCCATCGACTGCGATTTTACATCTTTCTGTTGGTTTCTACGACTATAAATCCATAGTTTATTTTATTTAGTTCATGAATCTTTTTGAATACCCACGGTCAAAAGCAATCCAATACTTTTTACTTTGCCTTGTACCACTAGCCGTTCGAGATCCTTCTTTGGCCGTTGTATATGGTTAAAGTATTTTGATATTCATAGTGTATTGTTTCGCTCTCAAATTACGGTTGAATTTTATGACTGATGTATGTATCCTTTTTTATCGAATTTAGAACGAAAAAGAACAATGAAATAGAACAAAAATACCGTGAAAAGGGTCAAATCATGTCCTAAATATATAAATAAATAAAGGTATAAAACCTGCGACCTTTCAGTGTTGACTAACTTTGAAAATATGAAAAATTTTGTGAGATTTGGAACATAAGGGACTTACAATACGGCAATCGTTTAGTTCTTAAAACAAAAAAATCTGAATTAACAGTGTCCGTGTCTGGTTTTTCTATATCTCAGGCCGTCAGGCACAAGCCTATAGGGGAAACTTCCTAAGCGCCCTGAAATCTGGTGGCGGTTTTCGGAAGATACGAGAGTGACATTGTTTTGTTTTGTTCAATGGAGAAATGCGTGTTTTTTGTGTTGTTTGTGTTTTATTTTTGTGAATCATGGCAAAAAACAATCCACATTGTTGTGTGCCGCAATGTAAATCGTGGATAATGAAGAATCCCACTTTAACATTCCATAATTTTCCTAAATTGGAAACCATATCAATTGAAACGATATTTGGAAGTAGAGATAAAGATGATGATAGGTCTCTATGGATTCAAAAACTAAAAATGGGCAAAAATCCAAGCCCATGCATGCGCGTTTGCTCACTGCATTTTATGGAAAGTATTTTTTTACGTCCAAGAAAAGACTGAAAAAAGGCACTTACCCCACCAAAAATATGGTATATTATATAATTATATAACAGATATATTAAAAGGCCCTTCCAAATCTTCAGACAGAGATTTTTATATTTTACTAATATATGTTCCACATTTTTGTTGATATTATATTGACAGTCAACTAAAATTAAAAATACAAAGAGAAACTAAAAATTTCCTTGAAATTTCTTAAGAATAGTATATTATACATATTATAAATCGTAGATTACCTTTAAATAAAAAAAGGCACAAAAAAGCTCGGAAAATATTAGGTCGTTAAGGATGAAATTTGTAGAAAAAAGGCAAAGTTGGTTGATAACTTACAAATATAAGGAATTATTTTATTCATCAAAATATGCACCCATATTGTATATATACTTTTGCCATTTAAGCGGCAGGTTGTTCAGGCCGGTGGTATAAAACTCTGGCGGACGAGAGTCAGTGAATTCCTGGAAGGCCAGTTTTACAGCATTGTCGGAATTAAACTGTTTTCCTACTAAAAAGTTGTCCAAATTGCGGAAGAAGTGGTAGTCAGTGGGGGCTAGGTCTGGTTAGTATGGATGAAGAAGTTCCAACTTCAATTCCTGTAGTTTTGCCACAGTCATTTGTGCAGTGTGTGGTCTAGCGTTATCATGCAATAAGATAGGAGTCGATCTGTGACCAATTTAGGCTGTTTTTCTTTTTGCATTATTTCGTCCAGTTGGTTGAGTATATTTCTGCTGCGATCTATGAGCCAGTTTTTGTTTGTTTTGTTTTTAAGTTACCTGTACGAAATTTGGCGAACCAATTTGATATTGTCTGCTGCCGAATGTTTCGCGCGGTCTACGATGCTGTAGTTCCACGTAATAATGCATACTTCATAATAGTGCGAATTTCCGACTGTTCCATTTTCAACAAAATTAATTTTTAGAAAAAGTTTTTGATATTTTTTATAGCATACAATGATATCTTTGAACAGGCGAGATGTGTAACTTTCCAACAAAAAAAAAAAAAAACAATGGTAAAATATTAAGCCAATGTCAAATAATAAGCTGTTAAAGTTGGCAATATTATTAAGTACAAATTTCATCCTTGACGACCTGATACAACTCGTGTTCATTTTCACCATGTAAACAAATACACAAGTGACAGTTTAAAGTTCCCCTCGAGTGTTCGAGCTTTTGCCGCATATGGCGCTGCGATCTTAAAAAGTTTCCCCTATGGTGAACCACAGATAACTAGATAAGATATGTGTTGCGGAAAGCGGCAGCTGATAACTTTTACCACAGCGCCACTGTCCTTATCGCAATGCGTAAACCGCATTGTTGTGGTAACACAATGCCCGCAATGACCACAAGTCCGTGATCCCCCGGAATTTAATAAATATTTACACATTTTAATTTTTTCGCGACGAGACATTATTTCTAATTACGTGCTCGTTGTACGGCAGATTTGAAAGCCGTCTGATGCATACGGCATTCGTTTCTTGGCTTTAGCGTATACGCACGCTACTCGTATGTAGTAATGGGCTAGCGCACACGATAGACTGTCAGTGACGGATTATAATGCACGGAGTCAACGCACTTGACAGACTTTTGTAGCAGTCTGCGAGTCTAATGGCTCGGTTACACGATGCAAGTAACTTGCACAAGTCACTGGCATCGTGTAGACGTACATTCAGTACTGGTGCCAGTAATTGCACAAGTATCTCATGCAAGTCAAGTGAATAGAAGCCGTTCCTATTTACTGGCACAAGTAGCCGTGCAAGTGACTATTAAAAATGACCGCCATGAACTGCTGATTTATTCTGGCTAATACAAAAACGTTAAATATACTTAAAATGTTCATAACAAAAGTGGTCTGTGGACACCACAAGTCTATTTGATTTTATAAATAGTTTTTGGTGGATATTAATTTTTGTTTACGGGTGTAAAAGACGTATGCAACATAAAATAAGGTTAAACATCGAAAATTGGCGCGTTATAAAGACAGTTTTACGCATAAAACATAATTAGAAGCATTTACATTTTGTGTATTTCGGGTTCTTTGCAAGGTTACTTAAATAATTTACTGGCATACGTGTAAATGACAAAACGACTTGTGCAAGTACTGGCACAAGTTACTGGCATCGTGTAACCGGGCCATAACGCACATGGAAGACAGTTTGTCGTTGACAGTTCCACATCAAACCATGCGCTGTTTAGCTTTGTACATTCGGCATCACTTAAAAAGGAGACATAGGATACAATTTTGGATTCATCTCATGATTGCACAACGTTTGTTGAAAAGACAGTTTCATATATTATTCCATGATTTGGTAGAGCTTCCAGCAAAAGTTTTTAACTATAGTCTAATGTCAAAAAACTCTTGATGAGTTACTATTTGAACTAACATTATTAATTTCGTATCAACATACTATAATTAGAAAATGCATTTCAGCGGAACAAAGATAATCAGTGACATTACGTTAATAAAATCTTTATTATATTTAATATATATATATATATTTTTTTATTAAATTAGGTGCATATTATACTCTGGTTTAGATAATTCTATGTCATGTTGTGCAGTCTTCCTTGATCTAGCGAAGACATTCGACACTGTCGATCATGCGCTTCTTTTAAAAAAACTCGAAATTCATGGAATTAGTGGTATTACACTCAATCTTTTTAAAAGTTATCTGGAAAATAGACATCAAGTATTTATTGATAATTACTCTAGTAGTTGCCAGAGCATCAGTTGTGGGGTATGTCAAGGAACTATACTCGGTCCTATCTTGTTCGTGTTTTACATTAATGATCTTTTAAGCAAGAATAACTTGAATGGCAACATCATTGCATATGCGCATGATGCAGTCTTATTTATTGAGGCACCTTCTTGGAGTGTAGCCAGTAGCATGTAACAGTATGCAGAGCAAGACATGAATAATATTAAAATTTGGCTTGATGCTAATCTTCTAACTTTGAATTACCAGAAAAACAGAATTTATTTCATTTTCAATTTATAATAATACTCAGCCTACATTTAATTTCTTAACGGTTTATAATAATAATTGTTTTGAAGAAAACTGTGCTGGCGAAATAAAAATTAAAAAAGGAGATAATATAAAATACTTATTTTATAATTATAAATATGAGATGGAATGAACACACTAATAAATTAATAACGAATATAAGGAAAACATTCAATATTTTTAAAAGATTAAGGGAAGTTACGCCATTACATATTTTGTACCAGTTTTATTATGCTCTTGTCCGATCTACTTTAATGTACGGGTTAATTGCCTGGGGTGGTGCTGCAGGTGTCCATTTACATCAAATCAAAACTGTGCAAAACACAGTACTAAAAATCATATTTCAAAAAAAACTGACGCTACCCTACTGAATAACTATACAGAAATACAAACCTTTTTAATCTATCACAATTATATATCCGGAATATTCTGGCTTATACAAACAAGTATCGGAATATAATAACAAGGGCAATACAACAAGTCTTCTTTACTTTACCTACATTTATCAATACTTCTCCCCACTCCTATTTCTATTAAATCTATCAACAACCAGACAACAATCTGACCAACCCCTCCCCAACAGTTTGCAAGAAAATGATTGGTTTCCTCAAGGAAACCAATTTAAATTTATAAATAAATAAAAAGCTATGCACTGGCGGAATGGTGACCTCACCAAAGCCAACAAATCAGAAGAAGAAGAAGTAGAAGAATAGACACATTTTCAAAATGACCATTTCAAACATAGTTAGCTAAAAATTCCCATTACTTTTGCATCAACCCAATATAATTATAATAATAATAATAATAAACCTTTATTTAACTTCAATATTTACAAGTTAAGTCAGCAAAAAAGAAAATATACATATAGTCGGATTGCTGATAGGTTACATGTATGTATCAAGTAGTGCATCCATTTAATAATCTAGTTACCATTTTTCAGCGATTTTAAAAATGTTTTTTGTTATTTGTCTTAGCTGTCAGTGTCTGTTAATAATATTAATTAATAGAGCTTGAGGCCAATTATTAAATTCACAAACTTTAGTTTTAAATCTGCTGGAATATTTTAATTCCGAAAAAGAGAACAATGGGTCACTTATTTTGTCTATATTGTGTCCATCAAAGAGTAGCAGCTGCCTTGAAGATTTCGGAATCAACAATTTGTAGAATAATAAAATGTCATAAATCTGAACTTCTCACTAACAAAATCACGAGAAAACGAAAGAAATTAAAATCTGAACCAGTTTATTTTATTGATACATTGGCACAAACGTATGGTCATGAAGTACTAAGATTACCTCCTTATCACTGCCAGTTTAACCCTATTGAACTAATTTGGGGTATAACAAAAAATTATTATGATAGACATATTGGTCAAAACGGATATAGTGATAACGAAGTTTTGAAAATGTGGCAAGTAGCCTGTGATCAAATTAATTGTGAAACTTGGGCAAAATCTGTTAAAAAAATCGAAAATTTAATAAATGAATGGTTGGAAAGGGAAAGGATTGTTGATGATATTAATCCAATAATAATAAATACAAGAAGTAACAGCGATAGTTCAGATGACGACGATGTCATGCATTACAGTGACTAATTTTTTTAAAATAAAAATAAACATAACCTCTAAATACAACCTGTATTATCTGTCTCATTTTGTAATACGGAACTAACAGGAAAAGTTCATTTTTACTTGCCCGACCTTAATGTATAAGGGGCAAGTATTGTAATCGCGAAAATTTTCGATGTCGAGATTTTGACGGATGACCACGTTTCATGGTCCAGGGAATCCAAAAAACCTATTTTCGAAGTGCCGTCCGTATGTGTGTGTGTCTGTGTGTCTGTGTGTATACACGATAACTCAAAAACGGTTCAACTTAAAGAGTTCGTTCTGGTACTAAAAAATTCTCCTAATAATTGGGAAGAACCCTATTGTTTTTTATTAAAATCCGAAACCGGAAAAGGAAGTTATTAAACTTTAAAATTTAAAAAAATTCGTAACTAGTAAACCAAGCCTTGGACAAAAAATTGTATAGGACATAATTTGATGTATTTTTGAAGATTTATCTAAATAATTTTTTAAATTAAAAAAAAAATATATATATTTATTTTTTTTATGGGAGGGCAAGTCTAGCGGAGGTCTCTTCGCCACTGGTTTATGTTGTATATTGACAATACATTTATAATATTATCATAGTATTGGTTCACACGGATACGCCAAAGTCTGTTTACACCACAACAGTCACCAAAGTAACCAGATCTAGTTTCGTATTACAAATTGAGACAGATTATAGCAATATATTATATGAATAAATATATTTTTACTTAATATTTTATTACTTTGTACTTAGGGGAAACATAAAAATTTAATTTAATTAAACAACACATTATAATCCAAAATTTAGGTCTGAGTATAAAATTTTCCTTATTTATAATTATTACCTTAAAATTAATAATTTGGTTTGTTTGAGTACTGCTGTGAATTTATTTTCGTGCTCTAATTAGTAAAGATATCTACGAATCATGCTGTTTCTGTCTAATGCTTTGTTTTTTATTAAAATAATTTGGAAGGTTAGTTGTCAACTTGCGTCACTATACGTTATTATGGGTATTCAAATAATTATAATGATATAGACCGAAAGCATATAGTATTGCATATCGATACTTGTAGCAACGAACAATCACCTATCAGCAATCCGACTATATATCAATTTACATTAAATTTTGAAATTTTGAAAAATCTTCGTTATGACTAAAGCTTAAATAATTTATTTTTCCAGGGGTACTTTCCACGCATACGTCGGTGATGCAGGTCAAGAACCAAAACGCATTCACACCTACGACAACAGTGGTAGTTTCGGTGAGTTAGCCCTGTTATACAACATGCCACGTGCTGCCACTATCCAAGCACACACAGATGGCAGTCTGTGGGCCATGGACCGCCAAACCTTCCGTCGTATACTTCTCAAGTCCGCATTCAAGAAGCGGAAGATGTACGAAACTCTCATTGAGAGTGTGCCAATGCTCAAGACGCTGCAGCCATACGAGAGGATGAATCTTGCCGATGCGCTTATTCCTAGGCAGTTTGATTCAGGAGAAAGAGTTATTAAGCAAGGTTAGTCATGGATTGTTGAGTTTAGCATTGAAAACGTGATTGTCTTGTTGTTTACTATCATTTTTTTGCTATTAAGTATGCTTAGGAAATGACAACTACATGACAATTTAGAAAAAAAAATCAGTGTCGGCGAAATTGTTTTTTAAGTGCTTTTAAAAATTAATATTTATAGGCTATTCCAGCGTTTCCCAAACTTTTTTTCCGTGACCCGGTAATGTTCACACTTTTTCTTCGTGACCCACTAAAATTTTTTCGCCTATAATAAGCCCATTTCCGCCCATACGTAAGCTAAAACATATGTATGTCCATACAGTTTCTATTTATTCACAAAATAATTATAATAAAAAAGCATTACCCGTTACAAAAATTTGTAGAAATTAAACAAAAATTATTAATGAGAACCAATAAATTATTAATGAGAAGTGTGGTGCTGTTTATTTATTACTAATAACTTCAGATTAGGAGAAAACAATGATAGCTTTATCCTTAGATCCGGTTCTACTTCCAATCGGTTTCGGTACTTATTTTTAAGGAAGACTAATGTTGAGAAACCTGCTTCGCACTTATAGGTCCTGACGAAAGGCATTAGAAATTTTATTGCTTTTTCCGCTATAACTGGGTATTCCTGACGACAATTTATCCAAAAATCTATCAATGGTATTCTGTCGAAGACGGTTTTGTGAGCTGTATTACACGACAGTTCAATTATAAAGTCAATATCTGAATCCTGCAATTCTGTCTCAGATCCTATGTTTACTGTAAAAGGGTTCCTAATCCATGCTTTGTTGCTGTTGATGGGGGGGGGGGGGGTATTCCTTCAGACTTGTCTCCAGTCCTGCCAGATGTTCCTTAATCGTATTCTAGTGTTTCTTGCAAAAAACACCTAGGTTTCGCGAGTTTTTATGCGACCCAGCATTTCGATAACCGCGACCCGGTACTGGTTCGCGACCCACCATTTGGGAAACACTGGGCTATTCCAAACGTTTAAACGGAACCAAATGGAATTTGAATTTTCTTACGTTGTCATGAGCTATTTTTTTAATGTTTGTTGGCTTTTGCTAAACAAAATAAGCAGAAGCTTCAATCAAACGTTAATAGTTACTAGAATTCAAAATCCAGTTCCACTTAAACCAAAGAAACCGACTATAGTCACGCTGCCCTTTTAGTAACCTTCTGGCGCAATTGATCTTTGAGGTGCACTGCACCGAATTTTTACTTGCCCGACCTTAATATATAAGGGGCAAGTATTGTAATCGCGAAAATTTTCGATGTCGAGATTTTGACGGATGACCACGTTTCATGGTCCAGGGAATCCAAAACACCTATTTTCGAAGTGCCGTCCGTATGTGTGTGTGTCTGTGTGCTGTGTGTATACACGATAACTCAAAAACGGTTTAACTTAAAGAGTTCGTTCTGGTACTATAAATTCTCCTAATAATTGGGAAGAACCCTATTGTTTTTTATTAAAATCCGAAACCGGAAACGGAAGTTATTAAACATTAAAATTTTAAAAAAATCGTAACTAGTAAACCAAGCCTTGGACAAAAAATTGTATAAGACATAATTTGATGTATTTTTGAAGATTCACTTAAATCTTTTTTTAAATTAAAAAAAAAAAAATATGTATTTTTTTTTTTATTATTTTTTTTTTTTATGGGAGGGCAAGTCTAGCGGAGGTCTTCCTTCGCCACTGGTTTCCCCTTCTACCCTAACCGACGTTTGAATATAATTTCAACTGATAAAAATATTTAAGAAGAAAATGACACTGTCAAAATATTCTTGTCAATTTTGCCATTTTAGTATTTCCTTCAACTTTACTCGGTTCTGCGTTATTGTTGTTTATGATCAAGGGAAGCCATGAATTTTCGGGTGCATGCCTTTTACTATATCAGGGGTACCGGAAAGTTCTTTCGTTTTTATTATTAGTACAGTATGCGAATTAGTTACGACTTGTTCGCTGAATTGAACAGACTTCTTTTTCGTTTTGGTTAAACTCTGTAACCTTTAGTACCTAATTATTGTTTTCGTTTCATTTTAAACCCTTGCATTTTAAAAGGACGGAAGAATTTCTATGAAAACATTTTTTACGCTGTTTAATGTTGTATGACTACCATAAAAAAAAACTACTACAGTTGCTACAAAAAACATTGGCGCTGTTTATGGTGATAAACTAAGTGTACGCATATGTCAACAGTGGTTTAAAAAATTTAAATCAAGAAATTTATGCTTGATGATGAACCCCGATCTGGAAGGCCATATAAAGGAATCATTTATTATAACATCATATGTTAAATCTGGGGCAAAGTTTTAATTATGATCTCTGCTGTGAACAGTTAGATCGATTGAATCAGAACTTTACAAGAAAACGGCCAGAAATGGTGAATAGAAGAGGAGTCATTCTTCAACACGACAATTCGCGACATCATGCATCAAAAATAACTCGTGAAAAAATGTCTATCAAAAATCAGGAATTTTGTAAATCGGGAATATTTTTTCCTCCGGATAGAGTGTTATAGATTAGTGTTTCTCAACCGGTGGTCCGCGGACCATTGGTGGTCCTAGGCAAAATTTTGGTGGACCGCGAAGGCTTTATAAATTATTATTTTTAAGATGTTTTGTTCATTTTTCTATGATTTTTTATTACTAAGATATATGTAGAGTCTACATACACAATTTGTTTAATAGTACATTTATTTTTTGTGGTCCGCGGTAGAAAATTAAATATTTTACTGGTCCGCGATGCGTTTTCAGTTGAGAAACACTGTTATAGATCACGATGGAAACTATTTTACTCAAAACAGTACATTTTTTTTTCGATTTGTTTTTATTTTAATAATACCAAATAAAGTAATAAACTTTCCGATATCCCTAATATATTCAGTAACGTTACTTTAAATCTGATATAATGAAAAGACAGTACAAATAGTTCATTCAAAGACATTCGTTTCAAAATTCTTGGTTTCCCATGATCATATATATACAGAGTGATTATTTAATGGCGAGACGACGTCACCAAATTTTACGTGCCTCCTAGCAGAATACTATGACTATAATAACCTTGAAGAAAATTTGATTATGAAGAAAAAAAGATTATGCGAATGCGCGCATAATCGCCTGTTACGATGTGTATGAAACGGCAAATTATTAAAACTTTCAGTGACGTCGTCTCGCCATTAAATAATCACTCCGTAAATATTTTTTTTCACTCGGTATTAGAACTGCAAAATCTTTCTCCGTGGTATTTGTATATGTTATTTGTTGTCTGAATATGTCATTTAAAATACCTTAATATTTAAAATATTTCCTAGTATTTCAAATATGTTTCTAGTATTTCTAATATTTTCCTAGTAGGTACATATTTCAAATATTTCCTTAGTAAATATTTTCCTAGTTGGTACATATTTCAAATATGTCCTTAGTAAATATGTTATATATTTCCTAATATTTCAAATATTTCCCTAGTATTTCAAATAGTCCCTATTATTTCAAATATTTCCCTAGTACAAATTTCAAATATTTCCTTAGTAAATATTTTATATATTTCATAATGTTTCAAATATTTCCCTAGTATTTTAAATAACCCCTATTATTTCAAATAGTACATATTTCAAATATTTCCCAGTACTTCAAATATTTACTAAGTAAATATTTCTAATATTTGCTTAGTATTCCAAATATTTTCTTTTTCAGGAACATTTGAAATATGGGTTAATGTTCCGTATAAGTCCACCAGGCATAACTAGTCAGACAGAACGTGTATGCTAGTTGGAATGAGATTTGGTCTTGACGACGCGCCGCCCCTTTCTTTCAAAATATAACATTTGCGATTCTGAAATCTAAATAAGTACTTGATAGTTATACGTTTTGAAATCCAAGCAATTATTTAATAAGTGTTAGCTCGTATTAAGGTTTTTAAAGAAAAACTTGAATAACGAAATTTCAGTATTTATACGCTTAAAGTCATATTTAAATATTTTGAATGAGATTTATAGTATACATATGTTGAAAAACACTAACTTTATTAAAAGAGAGAATCCTCAAATTATCAATATATTCCGACCTACCTATTTTATGTCTAAAATAGAACATTCCGTTTTTCATCGCATTCATACATACCAAATTATGTAAATGTATTAAAAATGTATAAAGCATTTATATATCTTCACTATATGCAAACAAACAATGATAAAACTAGTAGGCAAATCCAGAGCCGTGAAAATCGCCACAGAATACCTTTTTATATAAAATTATCCATCCTTTTTATAACTCTTTGAAGTTGTACGCGATAAAATTTAGCTATCACATTTTGGGTTTAAATTTGGGAAAAAATGGATAGCATTTAGATCACATTGCAATTATATAAATCAGGAGTCTGGGAACTTTTTGGGACATTTACATTCAGACACAATCAGACCCTCATTCATACACCATCTTAACACCTCTTTCATATCCTTACTCTCCATATTACTTAAAAAATTTAAATAATTATCAGCCATTTTCCAAGTTTCAGGAACTAACTATGTAAATAACACCTGTGTAGACACCGTTCTCCCTTGATTCTAAATTGCACAAAAGTTGTGTATGATTACACCGAGCACATATGCAAGAATGATTACTATTGGTTCCCCACTCTTACATATATTCTATTCTAAACATACAGCCTAGTTCTAATTTGACGCGGTGGACTTATACGGAACATTAACCGAAATATGTACTAAGGACATATTTAAAATAATAGGGAAATATTTGAAATAATAGAGAAATATTTGCAATACTAGGGAAATATTTGAAGTTCTAGAAAATATTTGAAATACTAGGGAAATGTAGTATTTAAAATACTTTTACTGAGTATTTGACACAGCTCTGTTCTATATAATAGTTATTATCTTCGATAAGAAAATCATTTAGCATAGCATTCAAATATGCTGTTTGTTCTAAAATGGTACACGTATTGTTTCAGGTGATGCCGCCGACGGTATGTATTTCATAGAGCAAGGCACTGTGACGATCACCGTGCTAGATGATAAAGGTAAAGAAGTTGAGATTAACCGACTCACCAAAGGCGGTTACTTTGGAGAGCTCGCCCTCGTCACTCATAGACCAAGAGCCGCTTCAGCTTTTGCCGCTGAAGACCTCAAACTTGCATGTAAGTCACTTCTACATTATTAATATATCATGTTTGTAAAATCGTGTCTTATCCTTCAATCTGTTACAAAATAATTAGGTAAAAGTTCTTTTAGTTAGTAACAAGAAATAAGATAATTCTGTGTTAAAAAGAACACAATGTATACGTGTAAAATTGCATGCCTTCAATATCTTGTGCTCTTTGCCAGTGGCGTACGCATAACATTTTCGGAGAGGGGGCGATTTTCACAACATCTGAATTTACACGTATTGAAGGCGAGCAATCTTGAAATACAGTAATTATGATTTTGGTTCTTTTATAATTTTCTAATCTTCCCCCCTACGTACGCCACTGCCCTTTTCTTATTCTCACCAATTATGAATACACATGATTCTTATACAGGTCATGCTCGTTTACACTCTGAAAGTTACCGTGTACATAGAACTTTGCGTAAATCGAATTAGATTTTTGTCTTTTCCATATTTGTTGCGCGTAATTCGTATACAGGATCATTTTAAAAGGATGATATTATGTAATATATAAAACATCTGAAAAATGGTCAGTAAAAAAATCTTACTGTGCCACTGGAAAGGAATCAAAAAGTTGCCTAGAGAAAGTTTTGTTTCAAATCTTTTATGGTTCTGTTTAAGGAAGCTAATTTTAGTTTTTGGCTCATATCTGGTGTCCTATGCATTTTCTCAAAACAAATGAAGTAACATACATCAAATACACTATACACTATTTTTTTAAAGAACGAAGTGGATGGCGCTGCTAGCGCGGCCGGTTTCACACTGTATCAAATTATAGTTTTTAATATAAAATTAAGTATATTTGCGGTAAATTCAAATTTGACGTTTCAAAATTAATATTTCTAAAAAAAGTTATAATTTAAATGCATAAAATTACTATTATTCTTAATTTCTAAATAAATTGTAAAATATAGATAAATGAACAGTTCAATAATTAAAATTAATTAAAAATAAGTTATTTTCTTATTTTCAAAAAATTTAATTAAAATATATTATTTATAAAAACCTGTCACATATAAAAAATAATATAACAATTGAAAATTTAATTAAAATTTATTATTTATACAAAACTTCAAATCTATTTATTCACTGGCTTCTATATTTTAACATTATTTAAACATATACAGTATTGGCCATAAAGATAGCAACTTTTGATAATCCTATTTTATTTTTATTCTATTCAATATTTTTAAAATTAAAAAAATGTAATTCTTACCTTTAACAATCCTCTACATATATTATAGTAAAAAATTAAATTTTAATAGTAAATTCTATTTTTTTTTTATAGTATTTATTATTTTTACCTGGACATAAAGATAGCAACTACTCTTAAAAAAATCTTTTTTTTTATTAATTAAGAAAATGAATTATTATTAACAGATCATTTTTAATATTTTGTATAGTAACCACCAGTATTTATAACTTCCCGACATCTTTTCGGCATTGATTCTAATAATTTCGTGATCATTTCATTATCAATATTAGACCAGGCACCCTGCAAAGCTTTAAACAATTCTTCAATATTTGAATGCGTTTTGTTTCTAATCTTTCTGTTGACAATCTCCCAAAGGTTTTTTATTGGATTTAAATCGGGTGACTGTGACGGCCAAGTCATTACGTTAATTTTTGAATCCTCGAACCATTTTTTTACCAACTTCGAAGAATGTTTTGTGTCATTATCATGCTGAAAAATATGTTTTAAAGGCATGAACTCATCAGAATAAGGTTCCATAACATTTTGAAGGATGTCTATATATTTAAATCGATCCATTATTCCTTCAATGTGGTATAGAGGACCCATACCATATCCCGAGAAACAACCCCATACCATCACACCGCCTCCGCCATGTTTAACTGTTGGCAAGGTGTATTTTTGAACAAATCTTTTATTAGCAGGCCTCCTAACGTAACTTACACCATCACTTTTAAACAAATTGAACTTAGATTCATCACTAAAAATAACTTTTTTCCATTCATCTACAGTCCAGTCAATATGATTTTTAGCAAATTCTAATCGGGCCTTCACATTCTTTTTGGATAGAAGTGGTTTTTTAGCGGGACGGTGACTAAAAAGACCCTCACTAACTAATCTTCTGCGAATAGTTCTTGTTGAGATGTTTTCTCGATCCACTTGTGGCAAAAGGCCCAAAATTTTCTCCGATGACAGAAAGGGGTTATTGGCAGTTAAATAAATAATTTTTTTATCAGTTCGTTTTGTAGTGTTTCGTGGCTGTCCTGGAATTTTTGGAACTTTAAACGTACCTTCTTCTCAAAATCGTTTTATAATTCGCGACACAGTAGATTTATGCTTTTAAATTTTGTGATATCACATTTTGCAGCAGCCCGTCTTTAAAACCAGAAATTATTAAGTTTCTAATTTCACTTGAAACAGTTTTACTACGACCCATGATTGACAAATATAAACTGGAATATTGCTTGTGCACAACATATTATTTATGGATAAAACCTGCATATAACAAGAAAATTTGAGTAGTTGCAATATTTTTGTCCAAGCAAAAATGAAGAAATAATTTATTATTAAGAGGATCCTATACTCGGTCCGCGCGGAACGTAAAACACATGTTAGGACTTGTCGGATTTTACCTACGCTAATCAACTGATCAAAATTTAACAAAAACATATGTAAAGATAATATATAAATCTTTGATCCTGTTGATTGTTTTTTCTTAAATTCCTTCCTGTTTATGAATAATTGCACTTGCAAAGTAAGCAATTTGAAAGTAAAGAAAAACAAAAAAAAATGAAAAAAATACACAATGCAAGCAAAGTTTAATGTGTCGATTGCACATACATACACAACTGTGACTTATATTAGTTAGTAGTACTGCAAAATTCGAATAGTCAAAATGATTTTTTTTAATTGAAAATATGCTGCCTCTAGCGGACAGAAGTAGGAATCTATAAAACTCCGCCTCAAGTACAGTCAAGTAAGAAAAGTGACAAAACTTATCCAAGGTCATTATTATCTTTCGGAAGATTTATTTCATAGATTATTTCAGTATAAACATAAGATTTTAAAATATTTTAGAGGGAAAAAATCATTTATAATTTATTTACCGGTCTTTTTAAATCTTCTTAATTAATTTATCCTAATTTTTAAGATCAGAATGGTAACCAGACAACTGGGGCAGTAAGACAATTCGGGCCGTTCACAATTGGGGCTTTTCACAACTGGGGCCATTAACAACTGGGGCGATGGACAATTCGGGCCGTACACAATTGGGCCATAACTATAAGAGCTAGAGTCTTCTTTTGTTTAAAATTGAAAATGATTATTTTAAGAGTTGGATTAAGTACATTTTGGTGGGAATTAGAATAAATAAAAAAATTGTATTTTAAGGGTTGGCTTAAGAAAATTTTCGTGATTATTTGATTAAAAAGAAATTGTATTTTAAGAGTTATATTAAGTAAAATTTAGTGCTCTTTTGACTATATAAATAAAAAATGTTTTTTAAGGGTTGGCTTAAGTAAATTTAAGTGTTCTTTTGAATAAATAAATAAAAAATGTATTTTAGAGTTGGATTATATACATATTAGTTTTTTAAAATAAATTTAAAATTTTGTATTTTAAGGGGTGGATTAAGTTAATTTTAGTATTCCTTTGAATAAATCAAAAAAAAAATCATTAAAGGGTTGGAACTAAGTCATTTTTAGTGTTTTTTTAAATAAATATTTTTTTTTATATTTGAAGGGGTTAAGTGGCGCCCCATATTTTGGCTGCGCCCGAGGCAAAGTGCATCCCAAAACTAGCGCCTCATATTTTGGCTGCGCCCGGGGCAAAGTGCCTCCCAAAACTAGCGCCCCATATTTTGGCCGCGCCCGGGGAAAACATCCTACGAAAGCGGCGCCCCATTCTTTGGCTGCGACCGAGGCAAAAGCGCCCCCACGAAAGTTGCGCCCCATATTTTGCTGCGCCCACGGCAAAATCCCAACAAGCGGCTCTTACTCGGGACACCGTCCGGAATACAGCGCCACCAACCGCAACTTTCGTAGGGGCGCTTTTGCCTCGGGCGCAACTTTTGTAGGATGTTTTTCCCCGGGCGCGGCCAATAATGGGGCGCCGGTTTTGGGATGCACTTTGCCTCGGGCGCAGCCAAAATATGGGGCGATTGACAGAAACTGCTTAAACAGACGACAACTAAATCAATTAACAGATTAGAGGTATTGAGACCATATGCACATAAATAATAATTAACCTTTATCTGAAATATAAATACAGTGATTTCTTTGCGTGTACAGTGTAGGATCCCCTTAAGGCTGTTTTAATTGATAGTTTATAAAAAATAACACGAATAATAATAAGGCAAAGGATGTAATACGACATGTTTTGAAGAGTATCTTGTAGTAGCCGACTGGCAAATTAAACCGGCCCGGGGAACGTTTGTAGAGCCATAGTTTGGAGAACCATCTGAAAGCTGCACATACCCAAAATTTGAAATCTGAATATTGTCGCTAGAAACTAATCATCACTCTAGCAATGTAAAAATGGTATTGAATTTCTTAAATATAACAATGTACTTGCAGAGCACATTTAACAATCGCTTTCTTTTGCTCCAACAATCTATGTTTATGACAAAGACCAATAAACATCATCTAGCGTCATTGTGTAAATGTCATTATTCAGCTTACGGCTGAACCCCGTAGGCTCACCAGTAGGAAAATATAATATTTTCTTTTCATATCCAGCGTAGTCAACACATTACCGAGCTGATTAGGCATCTGACATTAGGGGTTTTTACTCCGACATAAATTATGTAAACCGACGTAAACAAAAACTTAAGATCTTAAAATAGAGAAATTAAAAAAGGAATTAAAACCGCCAAAAAAATGTTGTTACTGATTGCGGCCCGCGACCTAAAAAATGTAAAATTTCGTTATTAAATGCGGCCCCGACGTGAAAAGGTTGCAGATTCCTGTTCTAGTGTAAATCTGATGAATAGTTCTCCTAAAAAACTGTGTCCGCCTTGGTAAGTCCTCCAGGTATGATTCGTTAATTGCATTAAGATTTAATTATATTGAAATATTAAGATCGTTAACTGACTGAAATTATTTTAAAAATTAATAACAAAAATGTAGTATCCGAAGCAAAGAGTTTGAAAAATAAAATAAAAAAATTAATAAGTTTTAGATCAGCATTGTTGGACAAAATTCAATTATGTTGCAGAACAAGAGAACTTGCCCAAATATTTTTAATAGACTATAGTACGATTTTATCCAATTTCGACGGTATGTAATGCACAGCTTTTATACTATTTTTTAACATTTCCTATAACATTTTCGAAGTTAAAAAGTATAAAAAAATTTCTAAGTAGTACTATAGGACAACAGCGGTTTTGTGACTTAACATTAATTAGTGTTGAAAACGATCGAGCAAGATTAATGAGGTATGAAGATTTAATAGACATTTTTGCGGAAGCTAAAAGTCCAAAAAATCTGTTTTAAACACTAAATGTATATGTACCTATAAATCTCTTGGTAAGTTTTTTAATTCGCTTATTTATTTTTTTCTTTTTTTAAAAACTGTTTTTTGTTGTATTGATTTTTTAAAATGTTCTTCAAATAGATATCGTAATTTTAATTAAGTATTGTCAATCTTAAAGCGCATAATTTTTTTTCGAACGTTGCACGAGGTTTGAGAAAGATATCTCAGACCGTTGACACACAAAAATAACAAATATGTGTGTAATGTGTGTTATGATTCTGAGTGTACTGTCAGTGATATCGTCCACGCCTCCTTGAATTGGGGGGAGCAGGCGGGAACGATAGATGCCCTAACGCAAAGAGTATAGGATCCTCTTAATCTGTAAGTCAGATTATTTGACTATTGATTGATGTAACAGACAAAATATGATTAAAGTATAGAACTAAGAGTATTTATTTTCCAATATTATTATTCAAATATGAAAAATTGAAAAATGGTAAAAGTTGCAATCTTTATGGCCAATACTGTACCTCCGTTTTATTTATTAGAAATAATAGGTAGTAATATATTCACTGTAAACTTAGTTTGTACAGAAGAAGTTGAGACAGAAGTCTATTTTTCTACAGTGTAAACTTTTCCACGTTCTTACCCACGTTCTTGTCCATACTCCGTTCTTAAAAAAAAAAAAAATTAAGTATAGTTATAGTGATAATTTGGCCTGATTTATGCGGCAATACAGTGGTAAACTTGTAAGCTTTTCAGACAGAATCTATAAGAAACTGTCCATAATAACACATAAAATAACTCCTTAGATACGATCGTCTGTAGCTTACAGATTTGCCACAGAATTGCCGCATTAACCGAAGTCTTATCTCCTGTGGTTTTCGATATCCTTATGCATTTCCTGTTAAATGGGATACACGGTATATAGCTTTATTCCCACAACATTGAAAACAATCTCCCTTATTGAGTGGTACTAAGCAAAATTTATAAACATATCGTGTTTCGCCCACTTTTTTACCAACCATTAATGAATTGACTAGGTACATATACATTTAACATGTAAAAACAAATATGCGATTTCGTGCTTTCTCGTTGGTTATACAGAAAAAAATAATGGTGCAATTCTGTGGCAAATCTATGGGTTGTTATAGACAGTTTCTTATAGATTTTGTCTGTAAGCTTACAGGTTTGCCAAAGAATTGCACCATTAAATATAAAAATTTAGTAGATAGTTTTAACGTTTAAGTCAGCGTTTACAGCTAAGGAAATTAGTGCGTTACGAATAGTGCAACATATGTGTGTCTTTAAACCAACTACGGTGGCTTTGAAAAATGTTTATTATCAATTATCGTTTTTCTAATTCTACTGTTCTAGATATTTACTAACTAAACCTAACCTAATTACCTAAATTGATCATATTTACTGTTTGAGATTTGTTGTAATCGTCGCGATGACATTTTGTTAGGTTATGTAAAGGCATACAATATAAACGTTCTCACCGATGTAGACTGAGATAGCCAATGTGTTTATATGTCTGTCTCGTTAAAACAACTCACTAGCTATAAATTTGGAAAACTATCCACAATCGACAACGCATAATCTATTAAATTTGGAGCTCTGAACGGTTGCTCGCCTTACTATATGACAAACTTATTAGTGACAATCGACAGTGCACAAGATATAGTCTATATTCGACTAATTTAAGAGCTCTGAACGCAACTTAAGTTGCTATACTATAATTTTTCAAATATTTTTGCGATATTTTTTCTTAGTGTCTATTTGGACATATGTATAGGCTATTCCAAACGATTAGTCGGATCTAGATTTTGAAATCTAGATACTTTCATCGTTTGAATCGTTGTTTTTGACCGTTTTGTTTAAGCTTTGTAAATCATACTTATAATAAACATTTTTTGGTTAAGGTTAATATCATTTTAAAATGTAATTTTCTTTATATTGAATTTTTTGTCATTCTTAATACAAATTTACAATTAATTTATTTTTTTGTTATTAAAATATTTGTAAAAATTATTTTATTTTTGACATAAGCCATTCGTTTCCATGGTTTCATTGTTGTAATTTTAAATTTTCACATACCAAACGTTAAACATGAAATAACCTAAGCAAGGTCCATTCTCGTCACAACCTAAAAGAACGAAATTCCCATTTAGTTCTGCCTAAACGTTTGGAATAGCCTGTATATGTAGCTACGTTTCCATGGTTACGGTAAATTTTAAGTACAGATTATGAAATTGTTAACGTAATACAATATGTTATTATCTTTTATAATAATAATTTCTCTTTTAGAAAGTATTTTGTGTAAGTACTTTATGGTGATTGTTGGTTCTGTGGTGGCCACAGTTAATTTTTTATTCCTGTGATAAAAGGCTTTTGCCATATGTATATACTCTGAATAGTAAAGGTTATACACAGCATCCTTGTTTAGCGCCATTTCTGTTTTTTAACGAGATAGAAAGTATTTCCTCTTTTTATATAGTTCTTGTTATTTATATACATATTTTTTATTGTATGGACGTAAATATTTATGAATTCATTAATTATTATTGTTATTATTTGCCTAAGTTCTTTATTATGACTTTGTTCCAGTTTTGGACGTTGAGGCATTCGAACGTTTACTTGGTCCATGCATGCAAATAATGAAGAGAAACATTAACGATTACGAGGAACAAATGCTTAAAATATTCGGCTCGAAAGCGAACATAAAAGATATTCGATGAACAAACACAACCTCTCCCACCTATTGGCAGAATACCCAACTAAACATACAACAAAATGTATCTGTTCAAAAATGAATTTATTACATGTCTCTAGTAAGTAAAAAAAAAGGTGTTGGTAAGAATAACTGTTATGTTTGGGTATTACTGTTATAAATGTTACAGCTAGGTCTGTTAAATAAATGTTTTTAAAACTGTATATTTACAGATCTTATAGCTGTATGTAGGTTTATTACTAGTCATATGTAGATTGAAATATTGAGGCAGTGTCGAGATAATTAACTATTCTTGCCGTATTATATCGTTTCATACTCACCTCATTCTGAAAATGATAATTTTATTATTTTTAGCTGTCATATAGTATCATAATCATTTTCATTATTTATTATATTTATCAACTGTTATACTGGATTGTTATGGTTATATTTTATTGTTACATTATATCGTAGATCATTTCTTCATTAGACAGCTAAAAATTAACCAGCTTTTTGGTACATCAATAATATTCGTCCAATGGATCAACCAAATAATATTAAGACATCAAGTTTATTATTACATGTATATCCCGCTATTACGACATCGCAAAACAAATTTCTTCGTAGCTTTTTAAGTTGTCGAAATAAAAATAGGCGTACCTCGTATAATATTAATTTGCTATTGGGCTCAACAGGGCTATGAAGTGACACCAGGCGGATAAAATTTGAACTACTAAAACGAGTAACTGTTTATTGTTGACAAGTGGCTTTGCCGACCACCTGCAAGCCTACGTCGCCCACTTTTGGGCGGTATCGCCCTGGTTGAACTTACCTGCACTGTTTCCATTCGTTCTTGTTCCACATAGATCTACGTACGATTCATTATTTGTTTATAATTCGTACATATTATATTTAGAGTTTCACAGGTATTTATGCTGCCTGTATAATGCAATTAATTGCAATAAATTTTCGTTATTCCATTCCTTATTCTAGATCAGAGTTTCCCAAACTGTGCTCCGCGAGCGTCTACTAGTGCTCCGCGATCTACTAGTGTTGCTATATATATAGCAATGATAGTGCTCCGCGACGAATTCTTGTGAAAAGTGGTCCGCACTCAAAAAGTTTGGGAAACTGTTCTAGATGAAACAAAAATTACAAAATTATTAATAAACAAAAAACTATGATAAAAAAAATTAAAGAAATAATAAATTTAGAATTTGTACAGTAAAAATAGTACTGGTCCCTTCTTTGTTTTATTGAATATGATAAAAAATACTGAGTAACAAATAATAAACTCTACGAAAAAACATTATTTTAAACTAAAAATTGGTCGAAAATTTATTAATGAAGTTGTCGAATACTGGGACGGTGCCAATTTAAGAAGCATGAACGAAGCGTTTGAAAGCGAATTGTCGGAAAGCTGGACTTACCTGTATTGATTCAGAATAATTTTTTACAATAATGTTTAAATTGTTTTTTATTAGTTAAAAATTCGCTGTAGTAATTAAGTTTTAATATTGCTGTGAAATTAGATGTAAAATGACTGAAAAAATTAATCAAAAAAATATTTAAAAATTTACTAGTAAATATATTTTAAAATTATTATTTTCAGAATTCCAGACAGTGTTTTATTACATTTTTAAGGAGTTTAAGCTCAAACTTATGTGTCATAAGCTCAAAAAAGTCGTAAAATTTTAAGTAATTGAGCTCAAAAGTGCTTATGAGTATGGTGCTCCCATCATTTCGTGCCATAGAAATTAGAATAATCTAATTTCAAATACAACAATCTTAAGATGTAATAAAATTTGACCAAAATTGTTTGATTTGTAAAAAAAGTTATTTCGCTATCAATAAATCAAAATAGGTCTGTTCGTAGTCATTGGCATCGGTTTATTATTGTTAGCCACACATGCAAAATTTGTAGGAGTGTTAAATTGACTCTACGCTTGCAGTTGATGATAAACCGATGGAAATGATTACGAAAAGAACTGTAGACTTTGTTACAAATCTAATAAGACTAAATTTTTTGAAGATTTTTCTGATATTATATATTTTCATTAATAAGGATCTGTCGACACTGCCAGACTTTGAAGTAGTCTCTAATCGTAGATAAAAAATTACATCTTTTTTGTGTTGAGGCAGCACTTAGAGCGACCTATATGTGATGTCTGTATAGATTACATACACCGTTTAACAATATTGCTGGCAAAATGTTAACGGTGTATTGAAATCGGTCAAAAAAAAGTATTCACAATCTCACAGTTTTTGTTTGTGTACCTGTTACTATGTGTATGTATAAAAAAAAAGAATCATCAGTGTCATTTATATATCATACTTTGAAGTTAGGATATTCAGCTATCGAGCTGATTTTTTTTTGTAGTAGATCGTAATTTTTGTTTTAGTAGATAGATGTGCAATTTTTAAGGTTATGAAGAGTGTAATGTATAAGAGATCGTCATTAGAATGCAATATTAGAAAAAGGGATATCAGGGTTTCCCTTAGCAGTATTATTCACCAATTTATATATTGCGTACAAATTAATAAAACATACATTTAAATGTGGTTCAACCATCTTTTAACTATCATTAATTTTTTGTTTTAATTTTATTCAAACTTATTACAACCTGATTAAGAACAGTGTGAATGATCTTCCGTAGGAAGATGCTTGCCTATCTACCATAGATATGCAGGTTCAAATCTCAAAATGCATTTTCATCTTTCGCTACTGTATAAATCAGATCGAAGGTGTTCAGCTTCAACTAAGTATTACTTAAACATTTGCGTTGGAATAACGTACTACACAACTAAAAAATAAAAAAAATAAATAAATAAAAACGAAAACTTTACATAATAACCTATGTAACCTACAAGTAATACAATATAACATAGACAAGATAACTGGTTAGAAAATAAAGATAATAGAAGGAATATAGAAGTTAACAACTACTGGTTTAGAATAAAGCTGTTCTAAATTTAAATTATCCGGCTCTATCGATATAGTTGCAAGACCTGCCAGTCTTTCTTGAGTCATTGCAATTTGCAAATAAGTTTTAATCAGCATAAATTTAGAAAAACTTATATAAAACTGTTATATGTTCTACTCCGATTCTGTTAAGTAGCGTTATGAGAAAGCCTCTATTCTACACCCGGTCGTAGTGCTTTGGCTGAGTTTTTCAACCTATGATCCGTATTCTATTTTTTTTTCCTTTAGTGGTCCACGGTTTAATTGAGGTGTAAATCCATTCTGCTCTATCGTTTTGTTTGTTATTTAATATCTTTGATTGTCTCATCTATATAGTATTTAAAAAAAAAAAAAATGAAAATAGTAAAGGGCTGAGTATGCAACCCTGTCTTAGTCCTAAATAAAAAATATTATAAATATTAATATATCTCATTTTTGCATTTAGTGAACTTTTATATGACATATAAATAGAAATCATTTCAATAGCAGATACGTTGTAAAATTAATTGGTCGAATTGGTCAAAAGCGCCACTAGTTAATAAAAGTGCTTAAAAATACGAGCCTGTTTTTACAGAAATAAGGCCGATTGGATTGTCACATGGCTTTCATATAGGGGAGTCAGTCAAAAAACAAAACTTACCTTCTTTGCCCTATACGCAAATTAAGCGTTGGAAAATCTTTATTAGGAACATTGTGAACAACAATATTTTAGTACAAAAGGTCGTAAAGAAACATTTGAATTAAAATGGAATAGAAAATCTTAATAAATCATTGAATCAACCACAAAATTTAACACAATTGTAGTAAAAATTAGATAGTTAAAAATTTGTACGCAGTATATAATTTTAGTGATAAATATCAATCGAACAATAATAAAACTAATTATAACGTCTTCGACCAAAATTATAAATAGAAATAAAGTTTCATACTGCGTTATGCAAATCATACTGACGTTACATCTAGTTTTATTATTGTTCGTAAGTGTGTTGGACGATAAATGAAATTTTTATAACACATAATGAATTATTAAATCGATTGGATATATCTTGTGATAGTGTCTATCTGAACATAGAAATATTTTATGAATACGTATGAAGATTGCGGAAAAAACAAGCAAACATTTTTATTAATTTTTAATCACCAGTACAATTTTTCAATGAAAGATCGCACAATTATATTTTTAAAATATTTATTATATTTATTTTTCTAACTGCATGAATCGTCGAAAATCATTTTACATTATCTATAATATGTTTTTACAATTATAAAATTTAAATTAATATTAAAATACTATTGGCTGATTTAAAAATTGTTAACCAATAGCTTGTTTTAAGTTTTAGTTAATTAATGAAATGTCCTTGTGGTGTTGATAGTTATTGGTTGATATTACTGCCATTAAATGGCGGGAAAAAAATAATATATTCCCCCAACGTATTACGCGACCAAGTCTTGGCGAACGTGGCTGAATTAACAGTTAATACAGTTTTATTTAGCTTCTGAAGATGGCTACTTTGTAGCCGGAATCTACGTCTAGTGATAATAAAAGACTTTGAGCAAAGAATTATTTATTAATTTTACTTCTACTTTATGGCTTTTTAATGTCAGACCAATTTGGATACTGTCTTTGGGTATTAATCGATTTCTGTACGTTTTTAAATCTTTTACTTGTGGAAAATCCTTGCTCGCAATGATAGGTTATTGCAAACGGCAGCATCACTTTTATCGCTTCCTTAAGTTGGCTACACACGTAACTGCAAACTTGACAAGCATGCATGATCAATTTTTTTGTACAAGCACGGAAAATTTCCCTTCGACGCCACACGATATAAGTATTCTTGAACAAGTGCCAGTTTGCGCTTGGACTATGTTGAACTCGGACGACGATGCGCTCGCTTTGGCTACTGTTTGCCTTGTCCACAAGAGGGAAACGCGATATGTGGTGTAAAGAGTGGTTAATGAAAAAAGAAAAACCTATTCCCATATTAATTGACTGAGTGAACTGAAGATATATCCGCGTGATTGGCATAATTATCTCAAAATGAATGAAGAAACTTATATGAACCTTTTGTCACTCGTAACACCTTTAATTAAAAAGAAGGATACAATCATGAGCGAAGCTATAACCCCCCCACGAAAGATTAACAGCAACATTACGATTTCTCGCGACCGGAAGGAGTTACACTTGTAGAGCCACAGATTACCAAGAGGAGATGCGAAACCTACATGTTATTTTCTGTGCTTTTGTGGTACATTAGCGCCTCTATTTTCATGCCCAGGAACTATTCGATTTAAAATTTACCGCGTGGTTACTTGAAGGTTACTTTATTTTTAAGGCAGAAAAATGTTTATTAATGATAATAATATAAAAGCAAGTGTTATTTTAAATAATATACACATATTTTAAATACAAAGAAGTTTGTTCAATCACAAATGAACGAATCATCAATCAACTTATTTATATATTTCTTTCTCATTCATGCAAGACATGTACGAGACAGAAATACATAAATAAGTTGATTGTTGCTTCATTTATTTGTGATTACTTCGTAGAAACTACTACAGTTCTTCGATTATTCTTCATACACATTCTTATAAAGCAAGCAGAAGAGTGGAAACACAGAACATTGAAATGATTGAAAAACAACACAGAACACGGAACATTGGAACATAAAACATCGAAAATTACTTATAATTTGTAGCACGTGGCACTGTACACGAATTAAGGATTCCACACATCAAAGCGGCCGCGGTAGCGCTACGGCGGCGGCCTAACGCAACCTATATAATACAATGAGACCACGCAAATACAAGCGTTCAGCTATCTGAGAACGACGACGAATGCAGCGTTCAGTCTAGCGATCACCAAAAACTGGCGGCTGAACTCGACAAGTTGCGTTAGGCCGCGTGATATTCATTGTTTATATACCACAGAGTGAATATATTTAAAAAAATAATGTCGAAAATAGATAATTTAACAGAAAAAATCATAGATCAGTAAAGGATCATTTAATTTTGTATGACTTAGCACATCCTGATTACAAGAATATTAGGAAAACAAATAAAGTGTGGGACGAAATAGGAAAAGTTTTGGAAATTGATAGTAAGTAGATTATTATTTTTCCTCTACATACAATTAATTATTCTATTGTATTCTCGCAATCAATATTATCATACAATTATATACCGTGATTCACTAACTGATCGCTACCGCTACCGCCACTCCCACCGCGTTAGTGTGAGGAGACCTGATCGCTAGTCGTAACGCTACCGCGGCCGCTTTGGTGTGTGGAATCCTTTAATTGATTTCCTTGTCAAAATTAACCACAAAACACCTTAAAATATGAACGTTAAAAAACAATGACATTTGTTTCACTATGATATGGAACTAATGTAGCATTTAGCGACTTCTACTGTGGTTATTTGAAATTAAAACTGGTTACTAACGCCATTTATTTTTATACCCGGAAACTATTCTCACGAGCACAACTCTCCCATTAAGCCTTCACCCCCCTGTGTAGAGCTCACTAACGACTGACGTTTGTTTGTACAAGCCGGCACGTCCTTGGTACACACGCTTCGTTACATTTGCGCAAGCGCGGCTTGTCCAAGCTTGCATGATTCAAATTCAATCCATCATCAAGCGGCTTGTAAAACCTACTTGTACAAAAACATTGACCATGCATGCTTGTCAAGTTTGCAGTTACGTGTGTAGCCACCTTTATGTACAGTTTTAAAAGATTATCAGGTCTGAACATCGCAAAAAAAATAGGTCCACATTTCAGCATCTATTACCCTTTTGTATGATGGTCCATGTCTGCAACTTACGTTGTAATGGAAAAAACTAAACATTTAATTAATTTTAATTTAGTATTCTGTAATATCACGGAGTCTCCATATCACTAGTTCTATCATGATATCTCTAGAGTTCGCCGTTTAATTTCGGTATCACACCCACCTTTATTTAAAACCATGTACCATACAGAAATAATAATAATATACCGGTCTGTACAGGTTGTGTGACTTGTTCCCGTAATGCATTAGGGATCTTACGTTCTACAGAATATTTGGAATTTAATTGCTAGAAATTTTATAAAAACGATTATGTCTTGCAAATATATTTAAATTTTATTATTGTAAAAACATATCCTTCAGAATTCGACCAAAACTCTTTATAAATATATTGGTAAGAAAAAATGGGCGAAAATATATCCACATAAAATGTTGAATATGATTTCGTAAAAGCACAATTATTATAATATTAATATTTAAATGTGTAGCGCTATGATAGATATAAAAAAATAGGTGTAATGTAGTAGAAGAAAACATGGCTTTGTCGGTTATTCATGTAATTAGTTTCCCTTTGCCTCAGAAAATGTTATCGTTAGTTGAATCATTTTATAGTTATAAAATTATTTGATGAAAAAATAAAAATACACAACTGTACAGGTTAAGCAGACAGAAATAATTTAATTGTTGCCATATGAATAAGAGAGAAATAGCAATTAATATGTATGAACCACAGAGAACACAGAAGATCCATTAACTGATAAATTTCATTGCGCATGACGATTGATAACCAATTCAAACGTCTGCGCACTACATTCTTAACACGTAGTACGCCAAATAACCACTGTTAGGCACATTTCGCTATGAAAATACCCACCGGTGGTCATTTGGCGCCCAGTGTGATAAGCATGGACATATTCCGCGAAAATTTCATACGTATAATATCCCACACAGGTTGAATATTGCATAGTAGTAGTAGAATCTAATCCGAATTGTTTGCGGCCGGATATTTATCGAATTTTTGAATATGACATTGTAAAATTGCATCAAGTGGATATTTGATTTCTAGACCAACGTTTCTGCACTACTGTCTTTTAAATAATCACCCTATCAACTGTCGATGGTAGGTTCATTATCTACCATGGTTGAGCCAACGCGGTGGCCGAGTTCGTTAGTTCTCGTAGTGACAGTCTTAATTGTGAGATTGCATGCTTCGATTCTCCGTTGGTGATATTATTCGGGCGAGAATAATATGTTTACATTACTCCCATTTTCACAATCATTCACCTCTCAACCAGGTGTAAGAGCTCGCCTCCTGGCATCGGCGATTAGCCTCGTTGCAGAAATAGGCCGATGTAAAATAAATAAAATAATAATAATCTACCATGGTTGTTACTGGCAGTTGGCCAGCTTTTTAACTTGTTATATCGCGCACGTTAAGACTAAATGGTTGTGAGTAAAGCCTTTATTATAATGAAGCTCCATAAGCACATTGCAGATGTACATATGAGACTATGCTCTCATATGTCTTAACTAATACAGTGGTCTTGTCAATATTGTCTATCCTGCGTGTTATGTGTCTTAATAAACGGAGAACGCGTCTGTAGGCGAATTGAAATAGACGGAGTTGCAGCTGCATCTTACATAGCATGAAGATGATTGTGCGTCGTACACAGTACAGAATTATCCACCAGGCGCAATAGGCACAGGTCTAGGTTCCTCTTGTACACATACTTGCCGGAACCCAAAATGTTGCCTCTCTCTTCGTGCCTAACGGGCCCTGAAAGCTCTTAATTCTGCAGTGGTTACATGACCAAAATTTTTATAGTGAAATACAAGATGACAGGATTTTATATAGTAAATTTGAGGTTATTATTCTTAAAAATATATGACGTATACTTCGATCAGGTTCCTTGGTTATAAAATCGGCGCTGACTCTGCAACTCGGTTGGGCCCAAGCGAGTGCAGTAATACATGTTAAGGAGAATGACGATGATGATAACAGCGAGGTGGCAACTCGGTTCCTCCCTGCTATTAATTCGAAACAAAAGCCGCCGGCTCAGGTAGTGGTAATGAGATTTGGGGTTGCACAGTAATAATTATACCCTTTACGGTCAAACAAGAACATTATCAAAATTACTTCAAAACTAGTCCAATCTCTGGTTTCCAATTGACCTCTATGGGCCGGTTTCAGAAAGCTTAACCGATTTTATCCATTTAAACTCGGTTACAATATAACAATCCCATAAGTAACCATAACAACTATTTTCTGACCATTGGATTATAGTTAACTAAGCTTTCAGAAACCGGCCCTATGTTGCTGAATCCTGGACATTGAAAGCAACAGACAAGAGTAAACTAGACTCCTTCGAGTTTTGGTGCTGAAGGCGCATATTGCGCATACCGTGGACGACAAAGCGTACTAATGCTTCAGTTATAGAAGAAATTCAGATTCTAACCAGGCTTTCCACGCGTATACAGCAAAGAATCCTCCAGTATTTCAGTCTTGTCACGAAGGACTTTTGATAACCTAGAAAAAAATGGTCATCCATGGCAAAATTGAAGGTACCCGCCGTAGATGAAGATCTTCTAAAAGATGGATAGACCAAATAAAAGACTATACTGGATCTAAACTAGAAGTCAGTCTCAGAAATGCAAAAGACCGACAGAAATGGTGCGTAATTGTACATACAAGCTGAGTCTGTAGCTACACGCGTCACGACTCCTGAATATTGAGGAAACTACAAGAAAGAAGAAGAATACGGTTATACATTCGTATAAAACTCCGAACACTTCCTATCTGCTTGATATGAAATTTGGAAATGGTTTTTCCCTAAAGGGCAGAGCAGTCGCAAATAATACACGGACATAAAATTTATTATAAAAATGTATTCAACCAAAAAAATAATATTATTACAAGTTACTCGATGAAATTACTAACTAAAACGATAGTCATATGATTCATCTCCATTATGCTATGAGCCCATGCTTTGAACCTATGCTACGTCCTTATGGAACTTGTTTATAAACAAGGCTTTAGTTATTTATGCGTCTGTTCAAAATATCAGTAACAAACTTTTAGTTTTGTTAACAATAAAACTGCAAAAATGGGCCATGTCTCTATTCGTTCAATGATGCCGGTTCGTTTCATTTCATTGAACTTAATAATTTCTAAAATTTGCCGACCGAGATCGTACAGTCTGAGCAGGCCGCGCAAAAAAACTTTGCACATCGAATGTTGCTCATGACTGGTTAACTTAATTAATATATTTGAGAAAGTAAAACAAAAATTACGTAATTTTTTAGCTGTAAATATTATTAAACTAAATAAAAGTAAGCTGAACAAATCCTCTATCTGGGATTGCAATTTCTTTTGATAATGCAACTCCAGACTTTCTGATATTTTGTATTCAAAAGGGTCGCAACTTGTGTATCCACACTTACGTATGCAATCTCAAAACTGTACTGTACATTATATTATTATACCGCCCCCCCCCCACACACACATACACACATAATGCCAATACACATCGAGAAACACCCAGGCCAAGAGACGAAAACGGAAGCAGCGGTATGAGAAAAAATGAAACATATTCTGTAGTATAAAAGAGTACTGATATATTACATAGATGTACATTATTATACTTTCATAAAGTGTATGTTTCGATTTACGTATGAAGTTGCAATCCCACCTAGTTACTTAAATCGGGGTTCTTCTGTATTTATCCGACTTTTAAGAAACAGTATTGGGTTTTCTGTGTTTTCTGTGACATAAATAATTTAGTGTATTTTTATTTTTTATAAAATAAACAAGATTTGTACTTGCCCATTCTAATATTTAAAACAAAATTTTGCATATCAGATATTTGACAATTTTGATAACCGAAGAAAACAATTTATATAACAATTATGAAAAAAACTTTGGGAAAGGTTAGTATTTAATGTAGAGGTTATGGTTTGAAAATTTTACGTACGAATTATAAAGAACTAACTGAATAAATAAGTCCGCACTTATTATATTTTTAATTTTTGTTGATTTTTTAGATCTGGTTTAGGATTTTTTTTAAGGTTATGGTTACTGAACGATTTTTAACAAGTTAAATTTAATTACATATTTTATTTTATTCTTTAGATTATTAACACATGTTGAGATTTTATTTTATTGTTTTAATTTATTTGAAAGTTAGATTATGTTAAAGTCGTACGTAAAAATTATTTGTAACATTAATTAAATAATTAAATTGCTGAAAGAATTACTTATTACACTATAAGTAACAGAAATTCATTATTTAATATTGAATTTTTATTGTCCGTTAACTATATAAGTAACTTGTTACATTGGTTTGTGTGGATACATTAACCAATGGAATTATTGGCTAATATAATCTAACACCTCTATTCTGAAACAAATATGTTATATTTATTAGCGGTGATAAAATAAAAAGGTTAGATTTTGTCCTGTCTTCTATCATACATAACTAGCTAAAAATTTACCAAAACATCGCTATTTAAATGTACATTTTCGAACAGAATAAGGTTGTAACAACAAGTAGGATTTAAATGTTCTGGCCAATTTAGAGCTAGCGCAGTCTATTACAAATTTTGCACAGTTACTCTTTAAGACCCTGCAGAAGTAATGGCCAAAAAATAAATAAATAAATGCTTTTTAAAAATGCTTTTATTTATATTCGCGCATCTTAATAGTTCTAAAAAATATAGCGAGAAGACAGGGATTTTCTTTGAATAGTGGGTTGAACGGCTGTATAACACTTCATGGTGTTCGTTTGCCTTCGGTCAACACCGTAATTGTTCGGGCGGGACGTTACTTTCAAACTAACGCGTGATGTCTGTATTTTGTTTTTCTTTTTGCAGATATTTACGAACTTCTTTGTTATTTTTTATAGAAATTTGACGGATCTATAAAAGTTCGTGCAACATTTAGTTAATCTGCTAGTATCATATAAATAACGAGACTCAGAAGCGAGAAAAAAAAAAAATCCGTGGTAAGACGGTTGTTCACAGAGCACAGGGACACTGGTTCGCTACCCTCCACCTCCTTCGGATTTTTATCTTCCGAAATTGTACAGTCAGCTCTGGGGTTGACTCAGCCTCAAATATTTAATACTTAAAATGAGTAATTTTAAGTATTAAAAAGGAGGGATAATAGGACCGGCCGAAACGTCACACTGACCACGTGGCTTTCATATCTGGCCGGCGATCTAGAAACGGAGAACTTACCTTCTCTGCCCCTTATACGCCCATCTAGGTGTTGGGATTCTATTATTTATTTTATTATTTATTTTTTTCTATTTCAGTGATTAATATTTCAGTATTCAGAAACGATTTGAACAGAATTCGCTTTACTAACTCCCTCTGTCGAACTTGAAAAAATAAATTGCTATTTCAGTTATTCGTAAAACGATTTAAGTACAATATTGATGGATACCCATTAAGATGGACAGATTCGCTGTTTTACTTATCTTAAAAGTAAAAAATTTTAGAGCAATTAACTTTGAAGCTAATTTTCTCGAAACTTTAAATTATGTGCTTAAATCCTTTTACTTCTTGCTCTCTCAATTGTTTTATTGTTAATATATAATCTGTTTGATTTATGCTGAACTATATTTTGAATACTAGTAATTTTATCGTTCAAATGAGGCTTTTGATCACTTCGTTAAGGAAAATCCCACTTCAGGCATTAAAAAGTGAGCTCGTGACAATTTAAAAACAAAAATAATCATAAAAAAAAAATCCATTTAGTTCCGCTTAAACGTTTGAAATAGCCTGTACTAGCATGAATATTAAAATGTTGAAAAATTAATATTTTTTTGCTGCATGAAAATTAAGTATAGAAAAGGCACGTTGTTCAAAACGCGGTAATGTAAGAAGGAAGCAAAAAATTATTCCTAAATTCCCATTCTTTTCGTCATTTTTTTTTATATATATAAATTAAAAAAGCACAAATCAAAGAGGTCATGGACTTCAGTCATAAGAAAGGCGCGGATATTTTATACAAAATTCATTCAAATATAATGTTTTATCATTTTCTTTGGAAGCGGACAATACTATAGTGTGTAAATTTATAATATGAACCACTTATAAAGATAGTGACAGTGAATTATATTTTAATGATTTTGAATATATTGTCCACCTCTTAGTCATAAATAATTTTTGTTAAAACTCAATACCAGATTTGAAGTATACAATATATATTTTAATTAATGTTACAAATAATAAATTTTAATGTAAAATTAGGTTATGTTTGATCAATAATTTTCCATAAAAGGTGCAGATATAAATAAATTATTCTTATTGCCTCGCTGTATATTATATAAGTATTATAAAAACACTGCGAACATATATATCGTCTCATAACGCAGTGGTTTTTGAACTGACCATGCTGTTTATTATTTTTGTTAAAAATCTGCCATATATATTTTTGTTATTTGTTTATTATTATTTTAAACGATCACATGTTATATTTAAAGAAATAATGGGAATGGTGTAGGAATTTATGTATTCCCGATTTTGTTTGCAATAATTGTCAAAAATTAAGCAATACTAACGATTTAATATGTAAAACTGAAGTTACAATACTAAAAAACTGTGGAAAAGATTTTTATTTATGTTAAAATAACTCAGGTAATGAAGAGCAGGCCCTTTCATTGAACAATTCAACATAAATTGTAAATAAAAACTTTTAAGTTACTGTTATTTCTATATATTTTTCTCTTGGACATTGTCAGTTGACTTTTAACTTAACTTACACAAATGCTCCATCTTAAAAATGCTATGCCGTTCCAGTTATCTTATGTACAATTAATTTTTTTATACTTTATTTAAATAAAACTGGCGCTTTAAGTACTGGGAGGGCTCCAAGCGCATTATAATTTTGAGGCGCCCATCCTTCTAAATACTTTCGGCAATAAGGTACCTGTTTAATTTCGATTACTAAGGTGGGAAGAAGATGCCATCAACCACATGGCTTTCATCTAGGGCAGTGATTCCCACCTAGGTTCATTAGAGGTATGCGAAAAAAAAAAAAAAATAATAATAGTGGAAAAAGATACATTTGTATTAGGTCGTCAAGGATGACATTTGTAGAAAAAAAAGACAAAATTGGTTGATAACTTACAAATATAAGGAATTATTTTATTCATCAAAGTATGCACCCATATTGTCTATACACTTTTGTCATTTAAGCGGCAGGTTGTTTAGGCCGGTGGTTTAAAACCCTATCAGACGAGAGTCAGTGAATTCCTCGAAGGCCAGTTTTACAGCATTGTCGAAATTAAACTGTTTTCCTATTAAAAAGTTGTCCAAATTGCGGAAAAAGTGGTAGTCAGTGGGGACTAGGTGTGGTGAGTATGGAGGATGATGAAGAAGTTCCAACTCCAATTCCTGTAGTTTTGTCATTTGTGCAGTGTGTGGTCTAGCGTTATCATTTAATAAAATAGGAGTCGATCTGTTGACCAATCTAGGCTGTTTTTCTTTAAGTTTTTGCATCATTTCGTGCAGTTGGTTGCAGTATATTTCTGCTGTGATCAATGAGCCAGTTTTTTTTTTTTTTTCTTTTTTGTTTGGTTTTTGAGTTACCGAAATTTGGCGAACCAATATGATAATCAGACCAATTCTGTAACTCAGTTACTATGAAAATAGGAACTAAATTCGTCACTATGAGCAAGGGCAGTTACTAGCATGAATGAAAGTCATTGTACTTTTTATAATATTTTATCTCGTAGTAACGTTCCTACACAGTAATTTTTTACAGAATTGATCTGATTGTCTGCTGCGTAGTAACACTAGAGCCAAATACACTATTAATGTTTCGCGCGGTCTGCGATGCCGTAGTTCCACGTAAGAACTCATACTTCATAATATTGCGAATTTCCGACATTTCCATTTTCAACAATATTAATTAAAAAAAAAGTTTTTGATATTTTTTAGAGCATACAATGATTTCTTTAAACAGGCGAGATGTATATCTTTACAAAAAAAAACAACGTTAAAATATTAAGCCAATGTCAAATAATAAGCTGTTAAAGTTGGCAATATTATTAACAACAAATTTCATCCTTGACGACCTGATAATTAAGATATCATTTTTCATTATGACGTATGTCAAATGGAAGAACATATTAAGAAAGTGGCATTTTTATCATTTGCAAAGATGTGCAAGCTATTGAAATAAAAATTTAAAAAAAAAAAAATAGAACTGTAAAATATTAAGTCAATGTCAAATAATAAGCTGTTAAAGCTGGCAATATTATTAACTACAATATAAATATACAAGTTTTGATAATAAATATACATGGGAATATACGTTATTTGTTCATTTTATTATTGAATTATTTTTTATGAAATCATTTAACAGAACCGTTGGGTCCTTTTCTCAGTGGTTTTATAAGGAACTAAATGGGAATTCCAGCATCCAAGAACGTTTAAAACTGCACGACCGGACGGATAAAAAGAGAACAGATTGACATCGTGATTCAGAAGATTGTAAAAACTGCCTACGCAAGGAGCGGTTACAGCGAAATCCATGATATAAATCTATCTAAATCTATAAAGCCTGTTCTGACTAACAATATATTTGTTTTAAGAAGGAGATTTAACAACACTTAAAACTTCATACCTAAAGCCGCATTCAGAGCTCTTTGAATTAACACGTTGTGTTTCTATGGATTGTTTTAACGAGGGCAATTGGTATGATCGGACAACCTCGTACTATATTGCTCAACAGTAGTATAGCAACGACAAAGCACGAGCATGTCCGATCATACCAATTGCCCTCGTTAAAACAATCCATAGAAACACAATATGTTAATTCAAAGAGCTCTGAATGCGGCTTTAGTCTGTCTATCAAATTTTACATCCTTATACTCGGCAGACAACTCGTTTATGCCTGTTCTGACACCGACTTCTGCTGTGTAAAATTCTGAGTCTGGTCGTTCTGTAAACATATTTCCATATACAAATGGTGACTATGATGGACGTTTGTAGGAATGGTACTATCTACGTCTACTGTCCTCTACTTTTAGGAGTAATTTTGTCCATTTCCGTAGTAACGAAAGTGTTGGTGTGAATTTAAGCACAGTCAATTGATATGGATTAACAAATATGAATTAGCAATTGTCATTATAATATGAACTCATGTTTTCTTATAGCTGCATTCATGGACACAATTGCAAAGTACCAATTATCATCTAAGAATTAAAAGTTGCCCAACTTTAACTTTCCACTTAAATTTTACGATTTTTAATTACAATAAGTACGCTTCTGTGCTCTTATTGGTTATTAAGTCACTTGTCATCGTTGTTTACGAACTGTTGAAACGTCTGCGTTTCAGAAAATAAATAACATGGAAATTGATTATTTTGTTCTTGTTGATTTGGTACGTCAGTTTAAACAAACAGTAAATAAACTGAAAATCATTCTTGACACTTACTTTTGCCCATGTCTAATTAAAAATTGTGATCGTTAAGTTTGCATAAATATTACTTTACGCCAGAGTTTCCCAAACTGTGCTCCGCGAGTGCACGCGCATCGCGTTCTACCTGTGGTTTCATCCGCGAATACAACTATTAAAGGGAAACTGATAACAGTCGCCAGCCTACGAATACAAAAAAATGGTTGCTCTGAAATTTTTCGACTGTCTAGATCTTATATATATTATTCAGGAAATTTTACTGAAATTAACAGTTTTTTTGTGTATTGTAACTTCTAAACCAGTGAAAATTCTCACTTTAGTCCAACTAAAGTGCAATTGTCAAAATGAAAAAAAGAATATTTATAATATATATATGTTTTGTGTTTTAAATGTATGTATATTTGTTATATATGTTTAAAAAATCTGTCCTTTGAACTGATCTATCTGGAATTGTACTATAAAGTGCACTAGTATTTGCCTTCTAACATTTATAAATATTAATTATTGAAAAAAAATAATATATTACATACATCTTCAAATGTATATATTATCAGATATACCACGAACAGAATTTGTGTATTTCATTTATTTGGAAAAATAAATAATATTTATGGTACATAGAATTTTTGTCAGAATGCGCCGAAATGTATTTATAATTGTATTGCATATATTAAACCTAGTTTTACTATACTGGTTTAATATAAAGAGTGGGAGTACATTTAATATTGTTGCTAAGCAACGACATATTTCCGAATTATGATAGATTCAAACTATTTAAAATTCACCAGAAAAATTATCACACGAAGAATTTTACTTCGTCAACTTATAGCAATGATACCGTATACTAGAAATGCTAACGATTCATTTGCTTTGACGACATAAAGATTAAACTACGTGACATATCACAGAAGGGGTCACTAATAGCCATATATGCAGTTGGCTAAATTAACATATTGCAGAAATCATACTATAACATCACACCGTAATATTTATAGATATACATACCGGGTGAATTATTTAAGGAGCAACATACATGTTTCACATATAATGTTAATGAAGTGAGTTATTTCAAAAGCAACATAGCCATAAAACAAATGCTTACCGTATCCATAGAAAAGACAAAATTTTATTTTTTTAAATATTTTTTGGACTTGGCTACTAAGGACATTATTAATTTTGTTTGTATGTAAATATAAACAAACTAATAAAAATTAATTTATTGTTTCTAATTTACTATTTTTTAGCCGTCTAGGAACGTTATCGTGTCAAATGACTATTATATCTAATCAACAGTGCATACATATCTGTTGCCATGGATATGAGCTTGCTTTCATAATATGCTATGTTGTAAATAAAATAACTTACTTCATTAACATTATATGTGAAACATGTATGTTGCTCGTTAAATAATTCACCCTGTATGTAACAGCTAAGTTAAGTCGACGATAGTACGTCGTTACAAAAGTCTGATTTTCATACCAGACAAGACAAGTCACAATGGAACGCATTATTATAACAGTGTATTTGTTAATTGCGTGCCAAGTGTGTTAAAAAAAAAAAAAAAAAAAACTAGAAAATTATTTCATAAATTTCGACGATAGTGGGCTGAAGAAGCCAATCCTGAGTACGAACATTTTGTCATAAATAGCGCAGAGATAGTAGTAAGCAGAATCAAACAACAACATCTGCTGTCTGGATTTGCAATTATTGAGTACTAGTTGGTACGCTCTATAAGTGTCCGTTCGTACTACTGTATTCTGTTTCTCACTAGATTGCTCTTATCTATGACCGGCGGTCTAGAAACGGAGAACTTACCTTCTCTGCCCCTTATACGTCTATCTAGGCGTTGGGAACCTCTTGGAACTAGATTGCTCCATCTACTTAGACAGAGGAGTTTCTGTTCCCAATCTTGACTGACCTGCTGACATAACCTGAGGTTATTTTTTATCGTGTCTTTGTAACATTTTGGTGTGCTTACACCTTTGCTGCCTCCTTCCAACTCTGAGTACAATAACATTTTGGACAACCTAGCATTTGTCTTATTTGTCATGACGACTTATCCAACTCACTGCAACTGAATTTGATGCAGCATCGCTTCAATACTGACGATACCAGCTTTAGTCTGCGGTTACAGTGGAAGCGTGTTCGCCCGAAGTACACTTCGGGCATGTATTCGAGCGAGTAGATAGGTGGTGTTTAGTTCTAACAGTTTCGCTCGATCGATAAGCTTCTACTGTAACCACACTTGCGTACTTCTACACGCTTGAATCAGTCGACCGAATATGGTCGAGTACGAACTTAGTATAGTTTGGGCGAACACGCTTCCACTGTAACCGTAGCCTTAGCCAAGTCTTCCTGTATTCGGTACATAATCTTGCCATTTGACTCAATATCATTCCAAAGCATTTTGGATCTTTCTAAAGTTTGAATATGTCGTCTTTAGAGACACCACGATGCTGTAATTTCAATGTACCGGGAGTACAGCTGCCTTGTGCATTATTTTCGATTTAAGCTATAAATCTTGGCAGTTCCACATAGAAGCTTAGAGCACTGGAAACCTGGTATGCAGCTGATATTCTTTGTAACACTTCATCATCAAACTAACAGTTGCAGGAAAACATGCTACCTAGGTACATTAGTCTTTACCGTTTATGTTGAAGATGTGGGGGCTGTTGCTACGACCATTATGTAACAGGGTGACACTTTTCTAAATTAATGTTTATATACATGGTATGGGCGTATTTGTTCAGCGGGCTCCACAAAACTAAGCCAGTGCTAAATTAAACCGTGCTGTTAATATGTCTACAATTTTGCAAGCCACATGAAAGAAACTGTGAGCCACATTTGGTCCGCGGGCCATTTTCATAAGTGTTTTACATTCTAATGCTATTTCTCGCGATATTTTCAAATGTATTAGAGTGTTCGGAAAATTTGTAGGACTTTTTAATGTAAAATATTAGGTTATCAATTTCTGTCATCTTCATTTTAAACTTTTTTTTTTATTAAGAAACAAATTGCAGACAGAAAGAAATAGTGAAACAGATGGTTCAACATTTAGAAAGTAAGGTGAATGAGGAAAAGTTTTGTAGCCTAGCTGAACTAGTTTCTGCCTGGTCTTAAATGCGCTATGTAATCAGGCTTTGTTGTATTGAAAAACAACGCCTTTTTTATTAGCTGACACTGGTCGTTTTTCTTGATTTCTGCATCGAATCGTGACTGCTGACAATAGACATTAGCGGTAATGCTTTGATCAGGTGGCAGAGGCTTAGAATGTATAGATTCTTTTCTATTCCACTAAATGCATTCTCTTTTGTTGATGGATATTGGGCATAGGAATAAGTGGGACCTTCTCATGGGTCAAATACCCTTTTTCCTGACTTATTGTACGTAATCGATTTTTCGTCGCCATACAATTTTTCTACCGCGTTTCGACGCTGCGATTAGTAATACACCCAGGGAAGTGTCGATAGGTGCAGACAGATGCCAAATTGGAAAAATCAATGCGTCATTGATGGAGCTTAAGCCCAGATTAACCTGGGCCTGTAGATGAACTACAACTTATTGCCTTAAATATGATATTAGGCAGTCACGTAACTACACGTCGAAGTCTTTAAGGGCAGGGCAAACATCACAATTTTCACAAGTTTCCCATCCAAAACTAACAAATAATATTAGTAACAATCTATGCATCAAATTTTGTACCGAATTATTTATATATTTATTAGGATAATTGTAAAAAATTGTTATGTAATTGTAAATTAAAAATATATAGATATAAATGCCATCTTGTAAATCAAACGACGCAATTTATAACCTACGTGGCTAATTGTAGCTAAAGCTTCGTTATACAAATATGTTTATGGCTATTTTGTTTTATTTTGAAATTTATCTTGTTATTGTACCTGGTGGTCTATTTTGTCGCATCTTGAATCTGCCGCTGTTCAATTTTGTCGCATCTTGAATCTGCCGCTGTTCACAAATGTGTACTGCGCTACACAATGATTTAATTCATAAAAAAAAATCCACTTCTCTATCAATACAGAATCACATGCTTCATCCTACGCAACTAATAGCTGGTGTTAATTAGCAAAACAGCGCACTTTTAGTTCATTTGTGACGTAGGGGAAGAATCCAAAATCGTATGACGCGAGATCTGGACTAAACGAAGGATGTTCCAGTAATTTTAATCCTAAATTGCACCTGCATTAAAGTCTATAACGTCCAGTAGAGCATTTAAATTAAAATTTAGACATTCTTTACAATCCAACTGTTTTTATAGCATACAGGAATATTTACACCATAAGGGCTAATATTAAATTATGTAATCTCCTAACAGTACTATTTGTTAAATTTATTTGTATTGTTTAACTCGTGTGGTTTCAATTTATATTACATCTTGACTAAACCACAACATTTCTTTAATGTGTTATTGGTTAAATAAATTTATTATTATTATTATTATTTAAATTATCCAAAACTTGTATGCAACATGAGCTCAATATAGCGGTGCATTATTACGATAAGGACCAAGTGAACTAGGTTGACCAACTTTTTGAAGATCCAACCCAGGACAAAAAAAAAAAAAAAAATTAAATAAAAAATTAGTTTAACATTTTTTTTACATATTAATGAAATTACATATTGTAAATGAATGAAATACGTTTCATCGTCTTTTCCAGTAATAATAATAATAATAATAATAATAATAATATTTATTAGTTCTGTAAGAATGATACATTCATAGACACGTCAATATAAAATGCAGAACGATGAAATATGAAATAATACAGAGAAATATAAAAGATACAAAAAAATAAATAAATAATAATAATAATAATGAACAAAAACTAATTAATTAGAGCCATTTTTCTATTTTGTTACACAATATTATCCAATAGATATTCCTCAATGGTATAATATGCCTTTTCTAGGAGAATAGATTTGGCAGCAAATTTAAATCTCTTAAGATCCATCACTTTAATTCTATCCGGTAGTCGATTAAAAAATGTAGGTCCCCAGTATCTAGGGGAGTTTTTACAAACTTCCAATCTGATCCTGGGTATTTCCAAATGGTTACCAAATCTAGTCACTCTTTCAAGGTTCTTGTTTACGTAATCAAAAGTTTGAAACTCAGATTTAACATATATCAGACAATATAAAATAAACATAGCAGGTAAAGTTAACATTGAATGCTTAATAAAGTTTAATATTTTTCTGAACTACTTGCCGCTTTTAATAAATAATTTTTTTCGTTTATAAAATTGTAAAACTGAATGAAATCCAATTTAAAATTAATTTTTACTTGCAGTTCGGCCTTTATTAAATCAGTATTGCAACGGTTTCTGATGTCAGTCCAATGAGAAGACATCAAACTGAAGATCCTCTCAACAAATGCGTTTGAGCATGGGATACTGAGAATTTTACCAACTAGTAGCAAATGGTTCTTATAACTGTAGGAATTAGCTTCCAACTCATTAGCTTCAAAAATATTAGTCCACATTTTGTCTACAGGCTTATTTTTGTAAGAGAGTTGTTATAGAGACTGTCCATCTCTAAAGCGTCTGTAATTTTCAAACTTTTTGCGGCAGATTTTATATGATATGTTAAATTTGTTGTTTTTAAAGAAAATGGTCTTGCTGCATGTAAGTAATTTGAATTGTAAAATCAAAATTTGATTCTAAATTAAAAGTTTTGGTAAAAAAATTAATAAAATCTTATGCAATTTTTCTAGATTCTGCTGGCAGCATTTTGTTGAGTTCTGTAGCAGTTGTTTCTCCAAAAAAGAAGTCTTTTTTTTCGCCAATATATTTCCAAATAAGAGTAGGACATTCGTCTTGTCCCATACTTTGAAAATAAGTTTTTACAGCTGGCCAACATTTTAACATTTTATACATTGCTGGTAATAATGATAACCATGCTGTTGGAACATGTCTAAGGAGTTTATCTAGTAATATGAGGAATTGAGGATGAAAAATATTTAGTTTTTTAATAATATTATTTAATTTTTCTGAAAAGATTCCAAAACATTTGAACCGGGATATTTCACATTCCGGGCACCTGTTTCCCGGGACGCGAGACTTTCAATACTCAAACCGGGACTGTCTCGGAAAAACCGGGACAGTTGGTCACCCTTTTTTTTTATCCAGGGGAAATCTTTTATAGACACCATATTCAGGTAGTGACGGACTCTCACAAAGTGGCATACTGACTAAAAACCCTGGTTGCCTCAACCATGCCACGGAACTGTCGTAGTTGACTATTCTTCATGGCAGGTTGGCTAGATCTTCTTGCCTTCTCTTTTGGGTCTTCCTGTACTTCCTCCTGTTAGTCCTGTGTTTTTCTTCCGGTATGTTCCCAACTGAGCACAAGGTCTGTCGAGTCCCCCCCGCCAAAAACTCCCTTAGGGCCCGCCAACTTCAGGTGTCCAGCTGTAGGCGTCCGTCTCGTGTTTTCGGACTTTGATCTGTTGGTCACCCTAAAGTGAACCCAAAGCATATAAATCTATCTAAAATATAATTTATCGTGCAGAATTTTACGTAAAGTTGATACATTAATCTTGAGGGTTATGTTATAATCTGCCTGTATGTTAATGGCGATGTCGTTTGGTAAATTTTTTAGGAACAGCTCCATTTTCCGGAATTACCACTTCTGCTGATCGCCTTGAACGTGGATCGTATTCTAATTCAAAATCACCATGTTGAAAAATTTTATATCTGCTCAATAGTACTTTTTAACTATTTAATTATTAAGCTATAACACTTATGCAACTTTTTTTCAATTAAAAATATCCTATTAGATATAAATATGCTGAAAAATTTGATATAAGATGGTTATTAATTTTATTTCAGATTGTCTGTTTTTTATGAGAAATTTGTGAGAAGTCTGAAGTATACCCTGCCCTTAATATCACACCATATATGAAGTCAAGACCTTAATTTAATAATAGCTGATAAATCAATCATTCCCTCGATCGATATAAATCAGATGAACCAGATTTTGAAGCTAAAACGGTTTTTAACTGTTTTTATTTGGAATTTCTAATATATAAACGATATCGAATTGTCCTAATATCTTACTACACGTAGTGTTGCTAATTTGCTTTACTACACGAGACTATGAAAATCTGTAATCTGAACATTAGATAAATCGCGAATATCCATCTAATCCAACTGCCAAAAAGAATCCGGCTTTTTAACGGAAAAAATATCTTAAACTAGTTAATATCAAGCATCTCTTTCTATGACAGAGATGTTTTCTACCTATATCCCGTGAATAGAAATATATCAAAAATAAATAAATACACAAATTCTAGTTAAATGTGTCTACATTGAACATAAGTCTGTATGTATGTATGTGTGTCTTTCATGGCATAGTGTATCAAGACAAGTGTCGCATGAAGTGAGTCAGATGACTGACTGCCATCTTGCGACAAACTTCAGTATCATTCTCACCCCCCAAAACCCAAGTGTCAGTCCTGAATCTCTTAGTGAACATGTATTGCTTCCACTAAATGATGACTACATGAGCTTAAATATGAAATAAAATACGTTTGATGTTTTCATTTAATTAATATTTATTTGTCTCCTATACTTAACCAAATCATTTTCTTCCTATAGTGCGTTCAAAGGTGAGTTTGCAGTACAAGGCATATGGAGTAGTTCTTTTTCATACTCTCTAATGGGTTTACACAATAACACTATCCTTTTCTTGCTTGTCGACGTTGCCAGCTCTTAAACGCGCTGATCTGTGAAGACGCAGAATTCTACAAATGGCCATTTGTTTTTGTTGAGTGTTATTTTGAGTTTTATAAGAGTTGATTTTTGTAAAACATACGAGTTTTTCATATTATTATAATTGACACATTTGACACTTTTACAACATTAGGCAACACCGCTCCCATTTGCCATAAGAGCTATACTGCAAACTCACCTTTGAACGCTCTATATAATAATATACAGGATGGTGAATTGACCTGTCGGCCATAGCGATTAGGTAATATAATCAATACGAGGGATGTTTCTAAAGTTCTAGGAATTTAGCTATAATTTTTATTATTTTGTTAATTTTCGTCGATATTACAATGTAGAAATTCAACATAATCTCCATTTAACTGAATACATTTATCCCAACGATAAACTAATTTTTTTAAGCCGTCCTCAAAGAACTTTTTCGGTGTCTCCTCAATCCACCTATTCCAACAGCCTTGGCACCCAGCGCGGCGATACCTTGCTAACGCCCAAACAATCATGCAAGATGTCATGAACTTGTCGTGTACCTATCCTTAGGCGCACACTAATTTGACAAATAGTCTGCCCTCTTTCAGTAGGTCTTCGACGGCAGTAATGTTTCTTTCATTTACCGACGTGCTTGGTCGCCCACTGCGTGGATCGTCGTCTAGTATTGTTCTACCGGTTTTAAAACGATCGATCCACCGATAAACAGTACTTTTGGATTCTGCAGATTCGCCAAATACTCCTTGCAGACGCTGAATAATTTCTGATGTTTTCACACCTTTCCACAAAAAGAAAATTATTGCTCTTTGAGATTTTGCTGCGTCTTGCATGGTTACAAAAACAGTGCTATGAAAACGCGTCTATATCAGTCGAACACCTAAATCAGACTGAACAATATTGCACTGGATAGTTGCATAAACATGTCAAGACTTGTCTGGCACCAATAACATTGCCTATAAGTTCTGCGTAGGGATGGGAAAAAAACATCGATGTATTGAAAACATCGATGTTTTTACCATCGATGGTCAGCTGGCGATAGTATCGATAAAACATCGATGTCTACTACCGATGTCGATGTTTAAACTTTGTAATTCAGAAACTACCGCTAGAGGCGCTACCATTAAGATTACTATATTAGTATTGTAATAAAATTCAATATTTCATTTTAGAAATGTAAAAATAGTAAGGTCTGTTCCTTTGGTTTAGGCGGAACTAGATTTTCAATTCTTTTACCGATTGATTGAAGCTTTTGATCATTTTGTTCAGGAAAAGTCAACTTCAATATATAAAAAATTACTGGAATAGACTGTAGGTACAAATTAGGATTATTATGTTGGGTATAATAATATTAATGTGAAATTAATTACTATTAAAAAGGAATATTTCTATTTCAAAATCTAATAAATGCTTTTTGTGTATTATGTGTTACTTTCTTCGTATTTTATCTTTACATTATTAAATAAAACCTATATAATATAAATAAATAGCTTTTTTAATATTAATAAAACATCGATGTTTCCGATACATGTTTTTTCAACATCGATAGTAAGGCGCCGATGTTAAACATCGATGTTTTGCCTTCGATTTACAACTCTAGTTCTGCGTAATTTAATTATAGCACAATTCCCAGAATTTAGGAAACATCCCTCGTATGCTAGTTCCTGCTTCCATATGATCCGGTTCCTGAAAGCTTAGCCGAGTTTAATCTTTTGATTAAACTCGGTTACAAAATAACAGTCCCATAAGTAACCATAGCAACCATTTTCTAACTATTTGGTTATAGTTAACTAAGCTTTCAGAAACCGGCCCTAATTGTTTTGGAGAAAAATTGCAAGAGATTTATTTAGAATTAAAAATTCTACATGATAGGTAAGTAAATTATCTTCCAACTACTTCCGAGGAAATTTAAAAATTATCCCTGATCTATCACCAAATGACTTTTTCTTATGGGGACATTTAATTTTAAAAGTATAGGGAGCACCCAGCCATTGATTCTCTAAAACATAATATTATCAAGAAATGCGCAAAAATAATTGATAGGCAACTGGCCAATGTACGGAGAAATTTTTACGACAGACTTGGTTTCTGCTTAGCAGTGAATGGCGAGATATTTGAATATTTGCTATAAAATATAATTATTTATACATAAAATATATAATTATTTATTTATTAATAAAATTACTATATTTATGATAAATTGAATTTATTATTTAGATTATTAGTCTTTCATGTATTGAGTTGTTACGTAAATCCGTTCGTTTTTTTTTTTCACTTTTTATTCAATAAAATATACATTCTAAAAAAAAACTTTTATTATCAAATGTACTGTCCATTATTTTCTATCACTTTGGACAAACGCTCAGACAATTTCATAATGCCATCTCTCCAGAACGGCGGTTTCCAAACTTTGTTCAGTAACGACCCGCTTAGAAAAAATCCCATCTCTGCCCCCCTCCCCTACTTAGGAAATATATAAAAAAATTAAATAATTTCTTTATTGAAATAATAATCACAAAAGTAGCAAAAATATGTAATGTAAATAGTTTCTCTAATTCCTAAATATTTATTTTCGCAATATAAATCACGAAAATCATATAAAAATAAATTATAGTAATATTAAATATGTAATACAAATTAAAAATGTAATAAAAATCAATTTTAATGTGAAGTATGGGCTTGTTTCTTCGCACATAATTCGTTAAATCGCGGTTTATATGAAGAAAGAGCCACTCTTATTTCGTCTTCCATTATTAACCGTGCGCGATATTTTGTTTTAATAGCAGCTAATGTTGAAAATCCCGCGACCCCCTGGTGAATCTTGTACGACCCCCAAGGGGGTCGCGCCCCCCACTTTGTAAACCGCTGCTCCAGAAGGTTCCACCTTTGCTCTCGAAAATTCTGTTCAGGTGAAATGTGATATCGTCCACAGATGCGAAATTTTTTCCGTTAAGGGAATTTTGTAGAAAGCAGAACTAATGGTACTCGGATGGTGCTATGTCTGGACCATATGCTCCGACTACCAAGTTTTATTATTAAGAACTTATTTTTTTTAAATTTGCTGATATAGGACTTTCCTTGTTATTTATTGGTCATGAATGTGATAAATTAATCTATTTAATTATTTCTAAATATCGGTGCTCTAAAATAGTAGCAAGATATCTTAAAAAACTAAGTTTCTGAGATATTGCTGTTTAAAGTTTTACATTTTATATAAACTTGGTTTAAGAGTCGAATAATTGTAATCTCCATCTTTATTTGTTAATCTATATGATCTCAGTACGACGTTAGATAGAAAACATATTTCTGGACCATGTAATATTAATGCAATAAAATTTAATTTTTTTTAGAGTTGTTTTAAAACACCGATATGCCAAATAAGGCGAAACATGATATGCAAATTCTGTGCGGAAGTTACACCATTGATTATATAGAACTTACAGTTCAAGAGTCCCAAAACCATTTCTGAAACCTGGTGCTCTAGCAGCAGGTCCTGGCGAAGGGCAAATGTATGCCACGCACATGGGTGGATTTTGGGTGAAAGCGGGTCTTAGGCCGCTTTTGCGATTGTAATGTTATACAAAAATCGAAAAACAATAATACTGTATCAAAATAATTAAAAGGAGATTAAAATTATTCCTTATATATCCAACCCCGTCGAACGACGATGGGTGCTTTGCAAATCTACACATTCCTTCTTGAATGTGCCTTTTCATGAATGTAGAGTCCAATACGCGACACAAAAGTTTTTCCGCACACACAGTACAACTACTCTCCAGATGACACAGGCATACTATTAAGTCTGTCTTTCCGTCGAGCACGACAGGCCTAGCTAGTGTTATTCTCTGATGTTCAAACTGGTACCCTGCACAAGACACCGAGTGTTTCCACTTGGAGCGATCAGTACATACCTTTTCCCAATATGAATGTAGGAGGTGACATAATTTGCGTGAACTCTTGACCATATCTTTATATCTTTTGTACGAGGCTCTAGGGTTTCTACTGCCATGTGATAGCTCTGAATACAGTACCTGCTTAGGTATACGGTTATCTGGCATTCTAATTACATGTCCTGTTCATTTCAGATGTTTCTGGATTAGGGTAGCTTCAATGCTCATCAACATGCCTGCTTTTTTTTAAATGTCAGTATCAGGCACGTAATCCTGCCATTTAATCTTCAGAATAGATCGTAAACATCTCTGATGAAATCTTTCCAACAATCTGATGTGTCTACGATAGAGACACCAAGATTCGCTACTATATAGGAGTACTGAGAGGACCACCGCCCTGTAAACCTTTATCTTGGTGAGATACTGTAGACCTCTGATATTCCAGACCAATTTCCTCAATCTTCCAAACGCTGCGGTAGCTAATGATATCATCTCAGTAATTTCATCATCGATCGTGCCTTTCGATGTAACTATGCTACCGAGATATTTGAAAGCATTCACCTCTTTAAATTCGGTGCCAGCGAGGTAGAACTTATGCATTTGTTGAGGTTGGTTAGACAGAATAAACGTCTTATCAAGATTTACTGCAAGGCCGAAATCTTTTGCAGCATCAGCAAATTTGATGATAGCTTCCTGCAAACGAATTGGTGTGTTGTCTACTAAGGCGCAATCATCAGCATACAGCAGCTCTGTAATAACATTATTGGAGATTTTTCTCTTGCTGTTAAGAAGTGATAACTTTAACAGTCCACCGTCAGTACGGAATTTAATTTCAAGATGCCATAGCAACTTTTTGTCTTTTGTAATTAATTTAAAAATGACAAGATGGAGCCGAGCCGCATGTATTACAATAATTACAGTCTCCTCAAATAATTCATTGTACTTATAATATAACAATTTTTCAGACTTTGAAAATGATTCAAAAAGAATTGAACTGTAATAAGCAAACAGAAATTAAACTAATTTTTATATACCTGACAAACTCTGTGTTCGAACGATACCTAACAATGTATTAAATTTATCTACAATATAAGACTACCAATCTATTTTACATAATTTATAATTGAAGCAATGGATTTGACAGTGGCAACTAAACAGCCTTCCATGGGCGGTAGGCCTTACCAGAAAACCGGCGCCCTTTTTTCACAAATAAGCACGTATTTACACTGCTGCGTCCATCTTTGCGTTAATCCCATTTGCATGGTTCAGTGATGGTACAATTTTAAATGACCTGCAAAAGTCCATATGATTACAATATATTTATAATATGAATTAACATTTTCACACGTGTTTATAATTGATATCTTCTATTATTAGATCAAAATTTATTCAGATAATCTGCAAAAATATCGCACAGTAAACATGACTAAACAAATATACTGTTTACCGAAACAAAACATTTGCATTTTAGCCTCTCTAGAATAAATCAATAAAAAAAAAAATTGTTTACAATAACTTCGTACCGTAAAAACTAACGACGAAAAAAGTGTTAGGAGCAAGCAATAATTTTACTAATTAATAAATATGAAATATTTTATCAGTCTCATGCATGTTAAATAGATAAGGCATTTTGTTGAGAATGTAGGTTCTAATTTTTTTACTAATGTTCTCTTATCGGCGTAAAAAATAGAGTTCCGGATTCACAAGAGTGAAGTTTAAGAGCGAAATTGAGGTCATTTAATATGTTGCTAAGCAATCATTCCCAACCAAAAATTAAAAAAATTGGAACGGTTTTATAAATCTACTTGATCTAACAGTATTAAAAATCTGATTTGATTTTTTTTGCGATTTTTTTCAGACATGACGTGAAATGTTGCCTAATTTGAATAAAAGTGCAAATTGTGCGTTTAAAAATATCCAGAAACGTTTGTATATTTCCTTCCAAGGGAGGAATAAGTCCGGAGGAGCCCCTGGCTGTAACAATTTAACGGGTCTCCGGCGATAAAAATTTGCGGGGTCCGAAAAAAATTGAACAATGTAATAAGGTGACCATATTTGTTAGTTCAAAATTTGGGACGGGAGCTCATAGACAGGGGGTGGGGGTGGTTGATTATTCAAATGTAATTGTTTTAATACATTTTTTTTTAAATAAAAATAATATACAATAAATAATTATAATTTATAACAAATAAAAATTTCCAAACAGATAATTAACTTATACTATTAAAAAGAACATTATTAAAATCACAGTATTTTTTTAAATGAATTCAAAATTTATTCATTAAAATTAATCAGTAGAAAACTTTTTATATTTTGCCGAACTATGGATCTTTTTGAGTAGATCTTTTTTGCTTTGAAGCATTTTATAAAAATCCGCACAGTTTTCTTCATAATTTACTTTAATCAGTTACATTGCTTTTAATGTGTCTACCTCAAGTTGAGTCTTGTTTAGGGTGACTATTCGTCCCGCTTCTTGCGGGAGTGTCCCGCATTCTAACATTTTGTCCCGCATTAAGATGCGTCCCGCATTTTAACATTTTGTCCCGCGTTGTAACTTATATTTGAGGAAATGAGGACCTTTTTTTGCTCCGAATTGCCTTAAGAAAATAAGTACCTTTACTAAAATTCGGGACAATTCGGAACTAAAAACCCGAATTCGGGACAAATATTGCCTCTGAAAAAATTCGGGACGCAAGGCGGAAATTCGGGACTGTCCCAGCTAATTCGGGACGTATGGTCACCTTAAATGTAAACGTTTTCGTTTTATTATTGCTAAAAAAAAAAGACCTACATAACGCATTACTTTAATAAATAATCTTATTATCGTTTATCTTATTATCCTTTAATAAGATGAATTATTACAGCCTTGGAGGATCATAGGACCTCAAGGACGTCGAGACGTAATGCCAGGATCAGGTAATTCTTACTGGACCTCCTAAAATAAAAAATTAACGATGAAAAAAATTACCAAGTCCCGCCAGACTTCTGGCAGCTTCAGTGTTGATTGAGACCTGCTAGAGATGGACGCGAGCCGTGAATTTGAGCGAATCACGACGTGACTCGCGGGAACCTAAATAAAAATGAAATTTTAGGCCGTGAGTGTGAATACGAAATTATACATCTGAGTGAACAGAATAAAAACGAGTGGTTTTTGATGAACTTATTAATTGATTCAAAAAACTGATATACGATCTTGCATCTATAGTAGTTCCTCAATAAGGTTTTATGTGATTATATGGAGAATTAAAGTTGTGACAAGTAGAAAATTAAAGTTGCATACAGTGGCGTAACGTGGGTTCAGCCGCCCGGGGCATAGGTCAAATTCTCCGCCCCCTTATTTAAATACCTAAGTATTTAAATCCAAAAGTCTCCAAAATTAACAGAATTTGCCCCTCCACCGCCACCGCTACGACACGTTACTAGTTGCATATTGAAACCAATGGCGAAGGGAGACCTCGGCTAGACTTGCACTCCCATAAAAATAATAATAATAATAATAATAGTAATATAAAAAATAAATAAACAAAAAAAAAATCCGGTAAATATTCAAAAATACATTAAATTATGTTCTATACAAATTTTTGTTGAAGGCTTGGTTTTCTTGTTACAATTTTTTTTTAATTTTAAAGTTTAATAACTTCCGATTCCGAATCTTCATAAAAAATAATAGGCCACTTCCCAAATAATAGGAGATTTTTTTAATATCAGAACGAACTCTCTAATGTGAACCGTTCTTGAGTTATCGTGTATACACACACACACAGACACATACACATACAGACACACACACACACATATGGACGGCACTTCATATGAAACGTGGTCATCAGTCAAAATCTCGACATTACAATACTTGCCCCTTATATATTAAGGTCAGACAAGTAAAAATGATAAATAAATAATATTTAAAAAAAAGAATGAATAAAATAATGTAAACAAATTTTTGTCAATAAACATTTATTCAAATCAGACTTTATCCTTGTTTCGTCCATTTAAACCATCATTTGTCCACTAAAATCATGCAAAACGTGATATGTCTAAATTTAAATAATAATTTTTTGCTTGATTAAAATTTTAATGACATGTTTTGATTCAATGTTTGAAATCTTAAAAATTAGTGGATCAAAAAATTAGGTTCTCAACTTATTGAAAACAGTATTATAATGTTTTTTACAATTATCTTAAAATTTCATTACGATTTAAATGTTATCTCCTCAAATACGGTTACACATTACTCATTTAAAAAGATCTCACCCTGAATATCTCGTAAATATGAAAGAAAATAAAAAAACGCACAAATACATCAACTTTAGTGTCGAGGAGACATTTTACTGTATACTGAAAACTTGTAACTGCACCCCCCCCCCCCTGAGCGGTGGAGACAATGACCCAATAAAACTTAAATGGCACTACGGATAAGAATTAAATGATCTTATTCGAAATCTGTTCAAATCTCAGCCGTCCAGTTCTAAAAAAAAGTCAAGTTTTTTCAGTTGTCAACTATGCGAATCAGTTTTCTGAATAAATATTTTTTTATTGTAGTTACAACGAATGTCAGCATAATACCAGGAAGAGAAGGTACTCAATTTAGATTAATATAAGCTAACAAAAATTTATCATTCTCTACAACCGTACATAATCGGAAAGTTTTAAGAAATACCATGATTTGGTAGTATAAAATAGTTCTGTTGCAGAAGAAACGACAACAGTGTGGACCGTATTGCGAGCTGCGCTAGTTCAGGTAAAATGAGAGTAAAAATAGGGGTAGAAATGACAAAACGAGACTTACCTTTGACTGCTGATGCGTTGCATAGAAAGTAGGCCTTGAAGACTGCTACTACACCAAAGGCCTGTGGAGAAAAGTTCAGGACCACAAACTTATAGTCTAAGAGCTAGCAACGTCACAAAAAAGTTTATTTTAGGTCGGCTGGTTTTTCGATATTTCTCTTTCTTACTGAAGTTAGGTAGGGATGCGGTACGTCTGGCACCTGGGAGCGGTTGCGTTTACCTGTGCGCAACTCGCCTGTATAGGTAAAAAGTGGATATTTTGAAATCATTTTAAGACATTTTATTTATTTTATATAATTTTCTATGTCTTTTTAGCATTATAAATTTATAGTTGCCAGACAGTTTTGTTGTTGCTAACATTGCGCCAGATCTAATTTAAGTAATTAAAAAATAATAATTTTCAAACCATTTTAGTATAGCTGTAATTTTAATATGATATAGTTCTGTAATCAAAGAATAGAATATTAATTTGCCAGACGGAAATTCCGTTGTTTAACTAGGAACCAGACCAATTTAAGTCCCGGGGAGAATAGGTAAGTTAGAAGAGATAACAGTAAAACAATCACAGCTGCTATTTTTTAAGTTGGCGTCGTCCACATGAGTGTTTATGTTTGCTTGTTTTTATAAAATAAAATAAAGCAGAATTTTATCGTGATGAGTGAGGAAAAAGAAAAATGTGTTTTTTGTTCAAACAAAAGTGGTAAAATAATAAAATTTAAAAAATAATAATAATGTTATTTAATTAAAAAAAAAAAAAATAATAATTTTGTTTACAGATACTCAGGTCCTAGAAAATGACGATACATCTGAATACAATAATAATAATGATATAATGAGTGATAACGATGATAGCAGTGACGATGATACTGACGACGTAGCATTTTATTGTGACAGAATTATTCAATAAAAATACTGAATTACATTTTATGTTTAATTTCCTACATATTTAAAATAAATTATTTGTTTTATTTTGCTAATAATACTACTATTTTTTATCAGTTGTTCTCATCTCATTTTACTTTAATTATTATTCTGCTCTATTTTTTTATGAAATTCTAACCTATATAACCTGTCTCTCTCTAACGCCCTCTGTTGCAGCTATCTCTCTCACGCAACCAACGAATAAGCTGCCACACTCTTCTAACTTACCTATTATCCCCGGGACTTAAATTGGTCTGGTTCCTAGTTAAACAACGGATTTTCCGTCTGGCAAATTAATATTGTATTCTTCGATTACAGAACTATATCATATTAAAATTACAGCTATACTAAAATGGTTTGAAAATTATTATTTTTTAATTACTTAAATTAGATCTGGCGCAATGTTAGCAACAACGAAACTGTCTGGCAACTATAAATTTATAATGCTAAAAAGACATAGAAAATTATATAAAATAAATAAAATGTCTTAAAATGATTTCAAAATATCCACTTTTTACCTATACAGGCGAGATGCGCACAGGTAAACGCAACCGCTCCCAGGTGCCAGACGTACCGCATCCCTACCTAACTTCAATAAGAAAGGGAAATATCGAAAAACCAGCCGACCTAAAATTCTTTCTCAAAAACGTTGCTAGCTCTCGGACTATTACATAGACACCGCGGCCCGTAACCAAATTATTTAATATATAAACAAGTAATATAAACGACACTGGCAGACAAAAACAAACAAAATATCTTACGATGGTATTTTAAATGTTGATAAAAAATTATTTAACTCTTTTAATAGGAAACTATAAGTACCGGGAAGTAATACAATGTTTATATAAAAAGTCTGCATAAACAAAACATTTTTGTTGCTAACTAAACAGTCTATAATAATAAATAATGACTTGAACAAAAGGTACTTTCCTTTTACAAGTAAAAATGTTTAGCTAAGCTTACAAGTTCGACAAATGCCTTAGTAAGGGAAAGGGGGGAGGCAAAATCTTTTGTAGTCTTATAAATGGAACATTCTTACAACTTAGCTTAGCTAAGTATTCTGGTAAAAGGAAAGAATCTATTGACTGTATGTTAAATGCAAATAACTCATTGTAATATAACATTTTGGGCATTAGTTACTCATTTTAGGGACTTAGACACTCTTGCAAGTGTTTATGTGTGTAATAATATAAAAATGCGACTTGAAGACGTTGCACGAGCTGCGTCATTACATGAAAATGGCCGCAGTATTCGAATATCGCTGGAGTTTTGGATGTAGCTAAAAACGCTATTAATTAGACCATAAAGCGTCATCATGGAAATACACCCTATACAAAGAAGAAGAAAAAATGGTTCAAGTCAACCAAGGGCCACAAGCGCTCGAAATGACTGCTCCTTACCCTGACTGTTCTGAGCGTTCGATTTTGGCCCTCAACTGTTCTCGTAGAAGACCGGAGTATGGAAATTTCACCACTAACTGTCCAAAAAAGGTTGAGGTATCAAGGGTTTGCATCCAGACGACCTATAAGTTGCCCGGCTTTGCTCGCAAATCATCGAGTTGAAAGACTGCGGTTCGCTCGTGAGCCTTTGAACTGACTGGACGCAGATTTGAGCGGTATCTTGTTCACAATGAGTCACGGTTGCGTTTAAAATCTCCAGATAGGCAAAGAAGAGTGATTCGAAGGCATCTTGAGATTTTAAACTTAACTGCAACTCATTTATGCAACAATATGCTACTTTAGTCTGCGTCCTGTCGGTTCAAAGGTTGGCGAGCGAACCGCAGTCTTTTACCTTGTTGATTTATAAGCAAATTAGTGCAAGGTCTTCTGGATACAAGCCCTTTTTACCTCAAACTTCTTCGGATAGGTGGTTAGTGGTGAAAGTTCCAGATGTCGGTCTTCTACGAGAAGACTTACGACAACCTTGAGAACCTTTAAAGTACACTCGTGACTGTCCCCTTTTTTGGTAGTGTATCGCTCTATCGATAGAAAAGGTTTAAATCGGGTTTTCCATAAAACAGAGTAGTTTCATTATAGTTTTTATTTTGTATGAAACTAAATAAGTATTTAATTATTACAAAAAAGTCATTCAAATGTTAAATCTACTCATTTATCACAAATAAAAATACACTTAACATAATACAAGAACCCAAATCCACATATATCTTGTAATCTAACATTCAGGTTCGCGATTATAAACCTCCATAATTTTCTCCATAATTTCCCAATGCTTCTCCTTGGGTAAGTCTTTTGTAAAGAGAGTATACCACGGTGCAGCTTCCTCAGTATCCTCCGTAAGAGGAAGCCTAACACCATAGCACTGTAAAGCTAAAGAAATACAAGCAACAGCAACATGCTGTGGTGCATATTCCAAAACAGCTGGGTCATGATGGAAATCTTGTAGAAAAGCAGCAGCTGTACGTGCAATTGGGGCCTTACGCCATTCCTCAGGCCCCAACCAACCCTCAACACTGCGTAAATAATGCAGCATATATTTATGAGGATGGGTAATTGATACTTCAAATTTCAATACGCGCATTATCAATAGTTCTGCTTGAACGATGGCGTCACGCATATTCCAATATTCATCCCCGAGCTCTAACGGGCCGCTTCCACGATGTAAAGTGTTGTGGGCAACGTTGATAACATCTCGGATTTTTAGTGGGTCGTCTTTTACCTTTCCCGCAAGGTATAAAGTGGATGCAGCTATTAACTGGAATAATAATTCAAGTTAGGTTTTTGACATGTGTATTAGCTTTCTACTTTCACAAAATATAGTAATTACATATATTTAAGTGTAAATTAATTGCACATTTAAGTATCGTTTTCAATGCATTTTAATCAAACATATTATGACAAAATGAAAATAAAATGCTAGCTGTATTTCTAAAACAAATCATAAACTTGATGTGAAGTGTATATTTCCATACATTTCAGAATTTCGTATATATTTAAGTAAGAAACAATATTTTTTGTCTGACTTAATTCGTTTCAATATTTTTATTTTTCTTAAAATTAATTTTCGTACGTTTATCTAAGTATAATAAAGTATTTGAAATAATGTATTTCAGATAGTTTAAATATATTTGAAATACTAGGAAATATTTGAAATAATAGGGAAGTATTTGAAATATACAGGATGAGGCAACACTTATGTTCACCTCTATTATATCCTTAATAAAAAGAGTTATAAAAATCAGCTGTGGCCACCACAGAACCGACCGCCATCACAAAGTACTTGTTTAATTTATGCTGCTTTATCAAAAAATGTCTCAAATAAAAGTTGTTATTTATTGCTTTTATAGCAACTTTTGTTAGATAAATTTTTTCGAAATATTTCTCTGTTGTGAAATATTCGCAAAAATCTTAAAACCGACACGTGTAAACTCCTATTTCTAATTAACCGTTTTTTACCAAAAGTTGATCAACTCGTGCCATTGATAACAAAAGCTTAAATATGAAGTTTCATAAAAATCCTTTTAGCCGAATTTGCTCTGCACGTGTACACGGACCGACAGACATCATGCTAAAAATAGTCAAAACGTTATGTAGGGACCTCAATTCGTGGAGATCCATCGAAATCTCGAAATGTCAAAATCGGTATGATAACAATACCTCCCTTATATATGTTGGCTGTCGGTAAAAATTATATTTATATTTTCAAAACAGATATAAAGTCTGTTCCAAATGGTTAGGCGGAACTAGATTTTGCAATCTAGTTACTTTCATCGTTTAAATCATGCTTTTCAGCCGTTTTGTTTAAGCTTTGTAAATCATACTTGCAACAAACATTTTTTGGTTAAGGTTAATATCATTTTAAAATGTCATTTTCTTTATATTTTGTTTTTTGTGTCATTTTTAATACAAATATCCCATTTATTTATTTTTTTGTCATTAATTATGTAAGAAAAATAATTTAATTTTGACATATGTCATTCGTTTCCATGGTTTCATTGTTGGAATTTTAAATTTTGACATTCCAACGTGAAAAATGAAATAACCCAAGCAAGGTCCCTTTTCGTGACAACCTAAAAGAATGAAATTCCCATTTAGTTCCGCCTAACCGTTTGAAACAGACTGTATGTATAACATTTTCGACCGATGTGTTTATTTGAAGTCTGTTTTTGATACATGAGGGTCAGAGTTGTATATACATGCCAAATGTCAACTCTCTAGGTCCAGCCGATTGATCACAATTTTTACCGAACAGGCATTTAGACAGCCACATGAGATGCTGATATAAGAGTTTTTTAGTTATACCCTAACAAATGTGAAGTAGAATTATAAAATCATTTTTTCTATTTGCATTCATAAGAAAGTCATAATGAAACTGAATTGAGTGTTATAATGAGATTCACTAAATCCTGCAAAAGATAGCTACCTTGAAAAATATATAATTGTCAAATCAGTCCGGCCAACCGCTACATTCACATACCATATTCCTTAATCTGGGATGCAGTTTGATTATATAATGCAAATTTATTATTTTAAAAGGCATGAAAAAGCAAAATAGAAAAAATAGTATAAAAAACTCGAGTAAAGTCGAATAAAAACTCGTTGCTTCTTGACTCGTTTTCAAACTTCAACACGTGCGGCTAAATCAGCCCATATGAAACTTGTGTTTTAATATACTATAGAACAGGGATGGCCAAGGCATCGACCGCGGTCGACCGGTCGACCGGTCGACCGTAAGGCTTCTGGAAGTCGCCCGCAAAACTGACTTGTCCATTGACAAATCATAGTGATAAATTCAGAGCGTAATTAGATAAAAAAAAAAATAATAATAAAAAAGTAAAAATTCAAAATTATTCTCTGCAATTAGTAGATTTTTTTAAAAAATATTTTCAATAGCAACTTATTTTTGCAGAAAACACAGGTAAAAAGAATTATTTCAGTTAATATTAAATGCGATGTAGATTTAAAATCAATGGCTTCAAATGTGAGCTTCTGGAAATTAATAAGCAGGGATAAATATCCAAATATTTGGAGAGTTGTTGCATATTTAAATGCCTTTTTTATGCGAACATATTTATGCCAATCAGCATTTTCCTGCATGAATGCAGCAAAAACTAAACAGATCACAATTATCGGATCTACATTTGTAATCGTGTTTAAGAATTAGTTTTAAGTTCATACGAGTCAAATTTTGGCAAATTTTTCGAAACTACCCAATCAAGTGTCATCAAATTAAAAAAATTCCATTATTTTTGTTTTTTTTTTTAATATATATATATTTTTTTTGTTTTGATAAATTAGCTCCTATTTTATTTTAATAAAATTGTAAAACAATAATTTTCTTTTTTCTCCCCTATATTTTCTTAAATTTTTTTAAATTCAGCACCAGATCTAGTAAACTGTTATTTATATGTAATTTAATAGCAGTCATAGTGAAATGTCTTCGTTATCAGCTCGTAAGTATCTTCTAAAAACGTCATCAATTCATAAGTATTTAAAATTTCATTAAAGAAAGACACCAGTTCGTAAGAATCTTCCAAAATAAAACGTCGATTTGTGAGTACCTAAAAAGTCCTTAAAAATAACACCAATTCGTAAGTACCTTCTAAAAAAACCTAGTCGCCCGCAGGAACACCTTCACCAAAAAAGTCGCCCCCAATATATAAAAGTTTGGCCACCCCTACTATAGAACAACGAAGATATTCGTCTGGATCTTTAATGTGCAAACAATAATTTCAGAGGTTTCTTGTTAATTCCTGTTGAAGATATTACCGACTTTCTTTTTTAAAGTACTAATCCTTGAAAATATTTGACCATGAATACAGGTAAAAATAACCTTTTAGATAATGTTAAACTTAAACTTGCAATCAATTGAAATTATCGTTAAAAATTGTAACCAATTTTTAAAAAGTAGATTATATTAAAATAGAAAAATTGCACTTAAATATACAGCAAAATAATTTTGTGCAATTAGCATATTATCACAAAATAAATTGGTAAATGTGGCGGCAGAAACACTTAAACTTTTTAAAAGAGCTGAGGGAGAAGATTCGATAGTTTTTGGCGAAGAACAAAGTCATTTTCGTCCCCCATTCACCTGACTTAGCCCCATACGAGTATTTTTTGTTCTTTTGGCGGATTAACTCGGATGATTACAACACTCGCCTACGGCTTGGGTGGTAAACTTCATCCTAGTTCAATATAGCCCCCAATATATGTTTGGTAAATAAAATACTATTATAAAGCATAGCATTTGTTTTTTTCCTAGTGATGTTATTTTTATTCCGAATTATATTGTCACTTCAAAAAACAGTAGTCATATTCTGTGGTTTTGTTAATGCGGTAACTCGTACGAGGGTTGCCTTTTATATTACGGGATTTGAGATTTAAAAAATAATTTATGAACAAAAGTGGCTTTATTGTTTTTCAAAATATTCTCCATGAAGATCAATACACTTTTGCATGCGTTTGAACTTGAACCAATTTTCAAAGCACTTTTTCCACTCCGATTGAGGCTTTCTCCACTGCGATTGTCAAATTATGTGGGATCCAACGAGAACAAATATTTTTGACGGCCAAACGTTCATGCAATAGTGAATGTATGCTGGTCCCACTAATGCCCAAGGATACCTCAATCTTGCAGTATCAGTTCACGCACAGCATCTATGTTTTCCGGAACAACAACCGATTTTGGACGACCTTCACGAAATTCGTCCTTAAGCGAACTACGGCCACGATAGAAGTCGGCAAACCATCTATAAACAGTAGTTGATGGTTCTTCATCGCCAAAAGTCGAATTAAGTTCATCTATGCACTGTAGTTGGGTTAATCCACGTCGAAAGTTGTAAAAAATAATCGCTCGAAAACGTTCAAGATTTAATTCCATTTTTAGCCAAGATGAATTTTTTCAAGTTACTGTAAACAACACAAATAGCGCTCGTACGTCGAAACGTTCTGAATACGTATTCCGTCAAAAATGTCGAACTTTACGATAGAAGCGTTAGTTGCCAGATGGCAGCACTAGTTTAGAGCAATCCCGAAATATAAGAGGCAACCCTCGTACAAATCTAAATATCCTTATTAAAAATCAATGTAAAATGCTGCCGATCAATATTTTTTCTACGAGAATCCGTTGGAGTTATCATGAAAAGAAAATGGTATGTGAAATATAACCATTAGAAATTCAAATGCCTCTGCTTCAGATATTAAGTTTCGAAAGGCTGATATTTTTTAAAAATTCCTTATTCCTGACAAATGTGTTTACAATTATGTACTATATTTTTTCAAAGCAGCCAAGACAGCCAATATAAATTATCTTTAAAATTAATTTAAAACTCAATTATTTTTAGTGCAAGTTTCTCTTTGGGTAAACAATATAAAATTGGTTATCTGGAACTAATTAGACAGATAAAATTTATCAATAAAGTTATTGATTTAAACTTTTATCAATTCCCATCAAAAGATAATTAAATTTAATTTTAAATTTTGTAAATATGTCAACAGTAAACAAATAAACTGAAGCTTTTAATTTATTTATACTGTGACTGTTTTCCAAACATTAAGATAAATTATTTTAAAAACGCATTTTGAGGTGAAGAATTCATACTTTCTCAGAAGGATAAAAATAAATAACTTCTAGAATCGATAAATGAATAATTCAGTTTTATATTTGTATTTTTGCATTCTCTTGTTGCCAAAGGCTGTTCTATATAAAGAGCTCTGAAATAAAATAATTATGAGCAGAGGGTGAACATATTTATTTAATGTTTAAAAAAATTAAATGGAAGCTCTTAGTTCTCAAATAACGAATAAAAGTTATTATCAAAAAAAACTGTTGATTTTGATGTGATAAATATACCTAGACATCCAGTATTATATTGGTTTCTTACACCTATTAAATACTCGCAAAACCCTGAAATGTGTGAAAATTCACACTTCACTTCAATTTTTTATATATAGAGATTATATGAGCTGTTTCTTCCACGGCCAGCTCTATATTGTCTGTTCAAGGGTGAGTAAAAGCATAGATTGTTTCATTAGTTGTAACAAATGAGAAATGTTTCTGGGAAAATTCAACAATTCAAATTTGTTTTGCGCAATAAAACAGGCGCTTAAACAACAAATTTACCGTTATTTGTTCACTTGCTACTGATGAGGGTTGCCTTGCATAAAGAAATGTTACATCCAGTATTAATATAAATACACAATTTGAAGGAAAGTTTCAGTGTCATTATTTAATATAAACCTTCAAAACACAATTTATTATTTATTAACTTAAATGAACTTAATTGAAAACATCCAGTGCAAAGAACCCTGCTATAGTCGGATTGCTGATAAGTGACTGTTCGTTGCTACAAGTATCGATGTTCAATACTATATGCTTTCTTTGTCTATATCATTATAATTATTTGCATACCCATAGTAACGTATAGCGACGCAAGTTGACAACTAACCTTCCAAATTATTTGAATAAAAAACAAAACATTAGAAAGAGATGAAAAAGATGGCATGATTCGTAGATATCTTTACTAATTAGAGCGCGAAAATAAATTTACAGCAGTACTCAAACAAACAAAATTATTAATTTTAAGGTTATAATTATAAATAAGGAATAATTTATACTCATACGTAAATTTTGGATTATAATTTGTTATTTATTCCAGCAGATTTAAAATTAAAGTTTGTGAATTTAATAATTGGCCGCAAGCCGTATTTTAATTAATATTTATTACTAAAAACACAAATAACAAAAAACATTTTTAAAATCGCTGAAAAATGGTAACTAGATTATTATATGAATGCACTACTTGATTCATACATGTAACAGTCACCTATCAGCAATCCGACTATAGTATGTAAATAAATTTGGAGGCTGTATTTGTTTTTTTTTTTTTTGTTTTCGTCGTCATTTTTCGTTTCTACAGGTTTCAGGTGGTTATGACAATATTCTCAAAAAAATGATTGTCTGTTTATCCGAAATTCACGCAAAAACAGCTGGACATGTTTTCACGTGATTTAGTACGATGAAAAAAAAACAAAATCGGGATTCAGACATAGACTATAGGCATCTCAAAATATTTATTCAAAAAGGGGAGTCGCTAACCAAAATACCTGAAATATTTCACTTATTGATTTTACAATAAAAATGTATTCATATGGCAATAACTGTTTAAAATGAAAACACATACCTTTTTTGGGGTTCTGTAAGTATGACCACCCAAAAAACGTTATAACGTCACTTATGTGTGTGTCAGTCTGTATGGTACAAAGTGCAGTCAAACGGCTGAACATAGAAAACCTTCTATGTACAGCCCTTTTGACTTGACATGCTTGTACAAACTCTTAGACCCATATATAGGAAAACTATATACAGGCTATTCCAAACGATTAGGCGGAACTAACTGGAATTTTTATTTTTGTAAGTTAGCTATTTTTTTATATATTGCAGTTGGCTTTTCCTGAACAAAATGATCAAAAGCTTCAATCAATCTGTTAAAAATACTAAATTTGAAAATCTAGTTCCGGCTAATAGTTTAGAAAAGACTTTAGGTATTCAAAAAAAAAAAAATACATCATAAGATAAATATAAACAAATATGTATTTGTGGAAGAGATAAATATATTCTTTTTTTTTTTAATTTTGAGTGGGGTATCAAATGAAACCACTTAATCGTGTTTACCCAAAAAAAAAATATATATATATATATATGTTCCAGAATATTTTTTTTTTAATGGGATTTTCGCCAAAAATATAACAAAAAACTATAGGACAACATCCTATTTCCCAGAGGGATTGATCTAAAAATCTCAATAATGTACATTGACGGGAACCAGAACAGTTCAAATGGAATTTTTGATCAGATTAGTTTTTCGAAAAATATAGAATTGTTGTTGATAAAAATTATTATTTTTTTAAAATATTGTGTGGTGTCAGAAGAAAGCCCTTTTTTTAGAGTTTATTTATTTTAACACGATATTTTTTCAAAAATGTACTAAATAATAACTGCGTCGCACCCTTTAGTGCAAAGAGGTTAAACTAAAATTCTAAGTAATGAACACTGATCTAAATCGGAAACGTATGATAGAAATTTTTGATCAGATTTTTCGTTTTTGTTAGCTATTGCAGTTTTTGTGTTTTTGACAAAATTAATTATTTTTTTAATTCATGTCTAATAATGTTATGGTTATTGTTTGTATTTATGGTTAAGGAAGTTTATGTCCTTATTTAATTAAAAATATAATAAAAAAAAAAAATTAACTGAGAATCGAGTTCTTGTGTGTAAGCTCCATCTACTTTTATACGTCTTGTTTTTAAAGTAACAAAGATGAATAAATCATTTATAGTAGTGTAATACTTATAAAACAAATAGCATATTGTTAATAGTGAAAAATACGTTTCTGATATTGAAAAAAATTAAGTCATTTATCAATATATTTATCATTAATTAAATGAAGACTTAAAAAAAAAATCGTTGGGATTTTTTAGTTTAAATTTTATTGTGATGAAATTTTCGCAAAGTATTTAAATTTAGTTTAAAAAAATCAGCTGTGGCCACCACAGGACCGACTGTCATCACAAAGTACTTGTTTCATTTATGCTGCTTTATCAAAAAATGTCTCAAATAAAAGTTGTTAGTTATTGCTTTTATAGCAACTTTTGTTAAATTATTTTTTTCGAAATATTCCTCTGTTGTGAAATATTTGCAAAAATCTTAAAACCGACACGAGTAAACTCTCATTTCTAGTTAACCGATTTTTACCAAAAGTTAATCAACTCGTGCAATTGATGTCAAAAGCTTAAATACACAGTTTCTAAAAATTCTTTTAGCCGAGTTTGATCTGCACGTGTACACGGACCGACAGATAAACAGACATCATGTTAAAAATAGTCAAAACGTTATGTATGGACCTCAATTCGTGGAGATCCATCGAAATCTCGAAATGTCAAAATCGGTATAATCACAATACCTCCCTTATATATGTTGGCGGTCGGTAAAAATTAAATGAAAGTTCTTAGTACTCAAATAAAAATAATCAACAAAAAACTGTTGATTTTGATGTGATTATAGAAAAAATATTGTCCTAGACATCCAGCATTCTGTCGGCTTCTTACACTTATTAAATATCTACAAAACCCTAAAATGTGTGAAAATTCACACTTCACAAATTTTTATTCCATGCATTGATTTTTTTTTTTTCAATTGGATAAATATGAGGACTTATAAAGGGACGCCAACTAAAAATTTAAATTATCTCAATTACTATTCAGTTTACAACAATAATATATATAAGAAAAGAAGTTTAAAATGAAGAATCATTTCTATTTAATATATTTTTTGCTATAATGAATATTTGGGGAACTATGATAGAGCCCCCTTAATCCTGAACAAAATAAAATGATTTCATATATTGAATTATCAATGAATAATTGCTGCAGAGCTGTTCTAAGGACTCGAGGAGGTCACATTCTGTACTGAAATTTTTAATTTAATTTTATTTATTTATTTTTTTTTTTTGTACAGAAATTCAAAATTTCTTTGTTGGTTTATCTCATCTTAATTGTGTGGTAAAAGGAAAATTTCTTTTTTGCAGGCGAGTTAAGTTTAGTAATAAATATTAATATAAAAAAAATATTGAAAAGTTTTTTGTCTTTTCGTTTTATGCATCCATAGACATATTTTGTGCATACAATTTAATAGTAAATCTGAATAGAAAGGAGCTAACAGCCTAAGATGCAAGAAGTAATATTATAATTGGAATACAGTATGAATTTGAAAATTTTACTTCGCAATATGATGTAATATTTTTTTTAAAATGCAAGTATATTCAAGAAACAAATTTAAATATATGTAATATGTTAAATAATTTTATTAAATATGAACTTACAAAGCAGTCATAGTTAGAGCTATCAACTTCCTTGAAGAATCGATGTAATAGAACAGCAGCTGTAGCGATAGTCAAAGGTTGGGCCTGCAGTTTCATTCCGCATTCGAAGGCAAATCTAGCAGCAGTAAAACCATCTGCAAACTCAAGCTGTCGGTAGTCAATCTGCGGAATTCTCTGGCCCTTTTCACGTTGCAACTCCATTACATCAATAACATCCTTCATCTTGTAAACTGAAATAAAATAAACAAAAACATGTATTAAAGTACTAATTTTTAATCAAAAAGTACATAATACAACATATTTGGTGATAGTTGTTATCATATTGACGGCGAAATAAGGCCAAAAGTGAAACGCATTCATGTTAATTTAAAAAACCCGGTTATATTTTATATAAGGAAATATGTTTCTAATGAGTATTTTACTCACAAAATTGGTATTTTCTTTTAACGACCACCGACTGAGATTGCTGGCTGCTTGGAAGCGTTTAGTTTTACACGCTTCTCTGTCCTTTATTTAGGGCAAACTGTTTTTTGATTGGTTAAAAGGTTGCCCACGAGTTTGGCCTACTACAAGAATGACGTCAGCTACAAAAGTTTGTTTACCTGTGTAGAATATTTGTTTTATTGTACTAAAGAAAACAAAAGGAGCATGCGCATATCTATACATTTATGGAAAAAAAAAGAACAAAAAGACCCAAGAATAGTAAAATATGAACATTCCTATTAAAATTTGAACGAAACAATAAAATTTCGCTGTAAATCGTTCATTAATTTTATAACTTTCCTTGAAAAACAATCATTTTTACAGTTTCGTAAGGTTATAAATGCAAATTAGAGTCAATAAATTGCATTTTAAAACTTTTTGCACGTCCCTGTTTATTGATTTAAATTTAATGAACTCAAATGAACAAAAGTACCCAAGTAAACGAACAAACTATTGAATTTGACAGTTTACAAAGGTATATTTCAATTTATAAGATTGGCAACAGATATTACTAAACAGTTTTGTCATTTTTGTAGTGAAAAAGTGCCGAATAATTTTCAGCTTTAATTAAATTTATAACTAAATATGGTAGGTAGCAAAATACTATTTTAATAAAGATTTTCTCAAGTTTTTTATATTTTAAAACTACTACACTAAGGGTCACAGTAACGAAAAATCTTGTATTATATATTTTTGGGGGTTATGTGTATATAAACTGTCTTGTCATGCTAAATAACTTGTAACTTTTGTAATTTCGTTTTGCTAGGCACGTCGGTATGATACACGTACAACGATTTTCTCTCCTGAAGGTAAGATTTTATTAAAAATCAAGTTTCTTCGATTAAAACTTTTTAATTTTAGGGAGATTATATCAAGTTGAGTATGCTATGGAAGCTATTTCTCATGCGGGAACTTGCCTAGGTATTTTAGCAAACGATGGGATTCTTTTAGCAGCTGAGAGACGAAATACTAACAAATTGTTAGATGAAGTATTTTTTTCTGAGAAAATTTACAAACTTAACGAGTAAGTTAATTTTGAACTTCTCTCTATTTGTACCTAGAAATATGTTGTTGAAAATATGTTTTGTTGTAGTGATATGGTGTGCAGTGTAGCTGGTATAACATCTGATGCTAATGTCCTAACAAATGAACTACGTTTAATTGGCCAGCGTTACTTATTGCAGTACGGAGAGTCTATTCCTTGTGAACAGTTGGTTTCCTGGTTATGTGATGTTAAACAGGCCTACACACAATATGGAGGTAAGACATTTCATATATTGTAATTAGTAAAACCATTTTCCTTTATTGATTGTCTTTAAATTGACTATCTGTTTGTATTTATTTATATTAAAAGTTTTTGACAAAACTGCTCAAATTCTTTTGTAATGCTATTAATAGTAAATTTTAAATACAATGATGAAACGATGACGAGACTGAGTACCAGTTTTTGCATATAACGAGCATTACTGACAAGTTTTTTGTTAGTTTTGCAACTGTTTAATTGTTTAACTGGCTTCCGAAGATGTTATTGGCAATCTGAGTATTTAAGACTTCAGTTAAGTTATCATATTATCAACATAATTAGTGCATTTGGACTGGCACCAAATTTAATTTTCCCCTCTAACTTTTTTATGGAAAAGCATGAAAGAGATTTTAAACTTTCTTTAAGCATTTTTTTTGAATACTTTGCAACGGCCGTAGTAAATGAAAAAATAAAATAACTGATCATTTTTCATTTATTAATATTAACTAATGGCGTAACTACCGCCCGGGCAAACCTAGGGGCCCCGACGTTGAATGCTAAAAATTTTAATTGTATATAAATGAAGAATAAAGTTGTAATATGAAATATTTTCAACATCATTCAAGACGAACAATTAAATTAGTTCATAGTAAGTTCTTAATTCATGAAATGTATATTTAAACTATTAAATCTGCCAACGGAATGGGCGAGCTCGTTAAATCACGCAGTTATTTGCAGTAATCGTTATCACTGGTAAAAACAGTCTGAATTGTGAGGTTGCTAGTTCAAGTCCCCATTGGTGATATTATTCGGGCGAGAATAATATGTTAACATTACTCCCCTTTTCACAATTATACCCCCTCATCCAGGTGTAGGAGCTCGCCCCCTGGCATCGGCGATTAGCTTCGTCGCAGAAATAGGCCGATATAAAATAAATAATATAAAAAAATATATATGTATGTATAATAGGCTATTCCAAACGTCCTCCACCAAGAAAAAATTATGGGTGCGCGTCTGTTATAGTATATATCCTTTTCGCGTACCTCTTACCGAATAAGAACTAACAGTCCAGATATCGTAAACTAGCCGGTGAGAGACTGTACTGCACAGAGTGCGACAGTATTATTATGAGTGAGTGAGATATAAGTCGTGGCACTCGAGTACAGTCAAGATTATTAAAGTAATGGCTCAGTTACACGATGCAAGTAACTTGCACCAGTAAGTACTTGCACCAGTCACTGGCATCGTGTAAACGTACATGCAGTACTGGTGCCAGTACTGGCACAAGTATCTCATGCAAGTCAAGTGAATAGAAGCCGTTCCTATTTACTGGCACAAGTAGCCGTGCCAGTGACTTAAAAATGGCCGCCATGAACAGCTGATGTATTTTCGCGGTTACAAAAACAAACTTTTTCACACCTTTTTTTAATAAATGTAGTTTTTGGCGCCGATTCATTTTTGTTTAGAAAGACGTACGTATAAAATACATAAAATTAGGTTAAACATCGAAAATTGGCGCGTTAAAACGACGGTTTTACGCATAAAAAATAATTGGAAGCATCTACAGTTTGTAGTGTGTTTCGGGTTCTTTGCAAGGTTACTTAAATAAGATACTAGAATACGTGTAAACGACAAAACGACTTGTGCAAGTACTGGCACAAATACTTGTGCCAGTACTTGCACGAGTTACTGGCATCGTGTAACCGGGCCATAAAGGTTTTCTCGTAACTTCTGACCAATCAGAGCGTTAGCCCGACTGTGCTTCTGGTTTAGAGTTAATGTTATAAATTATTTAAAATGTTTAACCCTTTCGCTGCTCCACCCGTTTATACTCTTAAATAAAAGTGTGGCCCGATACGCTCCGAGCGAGTTAACTCGCGCCGTGTTTTAAATTGTTTTCTGCTCAACACAACTATTCTCGCTGGTTACCCCAACCAGTTCAAGTACCTGCGAGCACGTTGCGTTGGTATACGTTACTGTGCCGTTCAATTCAGTTAGATAGGGTCTTGCATTCAGTATATCAACTTATTTATATTGATTTTATATAATTATATATGGTAAGTATATTACAGTTTATTCCAGTTCGGTATACGGAACTAGATTACTAACTCTTTCATAGTTAGTAATGATAGCATATAGGTAAATATGTAAACAAATATTTTTTTAAATAAAATCTTTTGGATTGTATTTTTGTATTCATTCACTCACATTACATTTTTTCCTAACATTAGTCATATCGTCACTATCATTCATCTTTACATGTCATGAAAACTTCCACAAAAAGTTCACGCCAACTGCTCTACACGAATAAACTCGCAATCACCGAAATATGTGCGCACAGTGAGCACGAAATCTGAAAGCGTATTGCGCAGTGAAAGGGTTAATAAACGACTAAAATGCAGTAAATTTTACTATTTTGAATCGGTACTTTTAAATTTGATTCTTTAAACCGGCTGTTTCTAATAACCAATGATCAGAATCAGCGGCACTTACTGTAACTGATAATATTTTAATAATCTTATTTTTATATAGAATCAAAATCATTTGTGTTTCTATTTCATTATTGTTATCATTACTTTATTATAGGTAAACGTCCATTTGGTGTTTCCATTTTATATATGGGTTGGGATAAACATTATGGATACCAACTGTACCAATCTGATCCATCTGGAAACTACAGTGGATGGAAAGCAACTTGCATTGGAAACAACAGTGCTGTAAGTTTTATATTACTGTTATTATATTTTATCAAATATTCTGAACTTGACGACTTGAATTGACTATGTGTTTGTGTTTATTTTTATTAAAACTTTTGACAAAACTGTTCAGATCCTTTTGTGATGCCATGAATAGTAAATTTTAAATACAATGATGAAACGATGACGAGACTGAGTACATGTTTTTGCATTTAACAAGCATTATTGACAAGTTTTTTGTTAGTTTTGCAACTGTTAAATTATTTAACTGGCTTCCGAAGATGTCATTGGCAATCTGAGTATTTAAGACTTCAGTTAAGTTTCCATATTATCACTATAACTAGTGCAATTTGAAGTGGCACAAAATTAAATTTTTTCCTATAACTTTTTTTTATGAAAAAGCATGAAAGAGATTTTAAGCTTAACTTTCTTTAAGCAACTTTTTGATAACTTTGCAAGCGCGTAGTAATTAAAAAAATAACTGACCATTTTTCATTTATTAGTATTAGTTAGTGGCGTAACTAGAGTACGTTCAGGATAAATTCATGCCAGGTCTATATTACCGACTGGGTTGCGCAGAAACCAAATTTCGTCCATGACTTTACCAACAGTGGGTTTCATACATTTCAGTGGCGTCACTTACTTTGATCTGTTCTTGACTACGTGTATATTTCGATTTTTTAATTCCGTTTTTGTTTTCTTTTTTAAATTTTGTTGTTTATTTTCTTTGTTAAATTTTGTTGTTTGTTTTTTTTTTTTTTATATTTGTGTGTTAATATTATTGTTATTTGTGAAAATGACGCCAAAAAAAAGATTGGGCTTCCAAGGTATGTCAATTCGCCAAGCGAGAGAAATCATAAACAATGTAGCTAAATTTATGAAAAATGAGGCAGAAAATGGAGTCTGTATACCGTTGGGGAGTTATAGTTTAAAATTAAAAACTGTTACATACGGGCTTTATATATAATTTGCATTTATAGGGTGAAATTGATACATTTATACACAAAAATATATTATTATTTATTTCTCGTACGTTTTCAGGTATGCCGTGTACTAAAACGAGAACAAAAATTAATTTGAAATACATGATTTTGTTTGTTTGGTATCCACAACAATTGATAAGGCAGAAACCCTTATGTACGTCTATGTATTCAGCTGTTTTCTCGCGCAGGATTGATGACGTATTTTATGATGTCCTGGCATGAAGTTATCCTGAACGTACTCTACCGCATGTGTAAGCACGGGGGCCCCGACGTTGAATGCTAAAATTTTTAATTATGTATAAATGAAGAGTAAAGTTGTAATATGAAATATTTTCAACACCATTCAAGACGAACAATTAAATTAGTTTGTAGTAAGTTCTTAATTCATGAAATGTATACTTGAACTACTAAATCTGCCAACGGAGTGGCCGATCTCGTTAAATCACTCAGTTCTCACTGTTAAAAACAGTCTGAATTGGGAGGTTGCTAGTTCAAGTCCCCATTGGTGATATTATTCGGGCGAGAATAATATGTTAACATTAATCCCAATCACTCACTTCTCATCCAGGTGTAGGAGCTCGCCCCCTGGCATCGGCGCTTAGTCTCGTCGCAGAAATAGGCCGATGTAAAATAAATAATATAAAAAAATATATATGTATTATAGGCTATTCCAGCGGTTCCCAAACTTTTTTGACCGCGACCCGTACGAGGTTTTAAAATTTTTCACGACCCACCTTATGAAAAAAAAACATTTATTTACAAAACAAATTTTATTTTAAAGCAGTAGCTTTATAGTATTAAAGAGTATAGTATAATAATAAAGAATATAGTATAGTAATAAAGCACAAATACACACTATTCTAGTGATTAACTGACGTAAAAAAAATAAAATGTACAAAAAAAAATCTTTTTTGTGTTATTACAATTTTTTTTCGCGACCCGGCAATTTTTTTCTGCGACACTGTGCTGGGTCGCGAGCCACATTTTGGGAAACGCTGGGCTATTCCAAACGTTTAGGCAGAGCTAGATTTTAAAATATAGTAAATTTTATCTATTCGAACTTTTGTTTTCGGCCATTTTGTTTAAGCTTTTTAAATCATACTCACATTGCAAATTCTAGATTAAATTGATTATCATTATAAAATGTCCTTTCCATTGCATTTTAATTATTTGTTATTGTTAATAAAAATTTCTCATTTATTTATTTATTTTTTTTTGTCTTTAAAACATATAAATTTTTTTAATAAATGTCATTCGTTTCCATTGTTTCACAGTTGGAATTTTAAATATTCACTGACCAACGTGAAATAAGAAATAACCAAAGCAAGGTCCCTTCTCGTGACAACCTAAAAGAATAAAATTCCCGTTTAATTCCGCCTAAACGTTTGGAATAGCCCAGTGGTTCCCAAACTTCTTCATTTCCCGGCGCCCTTAATGTATCAGAATTTTTCCCCGGCTCCCCAAGTCAAATATTGGTCTGACTAACGCAGTTGAAGGAATATTGGAACGTTTTCGCGGCGCACAGGTTGGGAATCTCTGAAATAGCCTGTAAATCTTGTTATTTTCATAGTCATATATCAAGCAATTCATTTGATAAGTTCTAAAGTTTGGCAATACGGGAAATAGTCATAAATTATAAATTGAGCAACGTCGCAACCGACCACCTTGGTAGCAATTACAATAACACGTCACATTATCTCAAATAAAATTCATTATTCAGGTTCTAGTTTAATGTTATAGTGCGTTCAAAGGTGAGTTTGCAGTATAGCTCTTATGGTAAATGGGAGCGGTGTTGCCAAATGTTGTAAAAATGTCAAATGTGTCAATTATAATAATATGAAAAACTCGTATGATTTACAAAAATCAACTCTTATAAAACTCAAAATAACACTCAACAAAAACAAATGGCCATTTGTAGAATACTGCGTCTTCACAGATCAGCGCGTTTTAGAGCTGGCAACGTCGACAAGCAAGAAAAGGATAGCGTCATTGTGTAAACCCATTAGAGAGTATGCAAAAGAAGTACTCCATATGCCTTTGACTGTAAACTCACCTTTGAACGCACTATACTATTATTATATGTTTTTGTAATTTGTGGCATAAGTAAAAAAATATTTCTATATCAATGTCGCGTGTTATTGCCATGATAAAATTAATAAGTTGTGTAAATATAAAAGAAATAAATACAATAGTATAATAAGTGATAAACATCGTAAGTAAACGTGTACATATAAGTGGCACCCAAAAAAAGGAAGCAAAAGACTCAAGCCGAGACAGAGAGAGAAAAAAATGCTTAAAGTAAATTCATTCTTAAAATTGGTTTATAGATCGCCTCTCCCTGGATTCGCCTGGTTACGTTAGTATTATGAGTGAGTGAGACATAAGTTGTGTCACCCAAGTACAGTCGTAAAAAACGCATTTATTCATTGTACACGCACGAGCGCTTCCCAATTTGCTTTGAAAATTCGTTTTTGTTTGACTGTTGCGCACGACTGTTACACAAATACTAATGGGTGCGTTTTGTTGTGCCAATTCTGGTTTCGGTTTAATCAGAATACGCGTTTTGTTGCGACTGTATTCTCATTCTATTCATTCTGCTCAAGCGATGACTCCAGGCCGGACGCCTGGAATGAATAAGTGTGGTGGGGATGAAAAGTAATATTTGAATGCAGTTGTCTTCATTTGGTTTTTAAATGTATTAGAATTAAATTTTGGTATTACTGCTTCAAAATAATTTTTACTTTTACGTATTTTCTCATTTTGTGTCCTAATATAAATATATACCTATATGATTTTAATATAGTATTATTAAATCTAAACTTAAAATGTATGTACAATTCAATTACTCGTTTTAAAACATTACGTTCTAGAATATTTTCTTCAAATATAAAGTATTCTTATTCTGCATTTATTATTTAGATTGTTCTACTACCATATGACTTAACCTCCATGCAAATGTCATTCCATGTTTACTTCACGATCAAAATTGTCGTTTTCTTGCGCGTCAATTCTAGTACTTCTAACCAGCCACCAACAAAACGCACCCAATGACAACCCCTTCTATTGTCATTACTGCGCAACCGTCAGCTTAAAGTAGCAAGACTATGTGTTAAAATGTGTTCTTTTTTTTCTCTTCAGGCTGCAGTGTCAAGCTTGAAACAAGAATACAAGGAAGGCACAACAACTCTTAAAGACGCCCAAGCCTTGGCTATTAAAGTTCTCAGCAAAACTTTGGACATGACTAAATTAACATCCGAAAAAGGTAATTTACACCATATTTCTATCGTAATGTGTATATTTATTCTGTTATTTTGTAGTGGAAATGGCCACACTGACAAGAGTTGATGGCAAAACGAATACAAGAATATTATCCAGCAAGGAAGTAGAAGCATTGATTGAAGATTACGAAAAAGGGGAAGCTGCTATTGAAGCTGCGAAGAAAGAAAAGCAAAAGTCATAATATAATTTTTAAGTTTCTCATGTAATGCATAAAATAAATTGATAATTTTTCTTTAAATAACACTCAGTCCTGTGTTTCATTTTGTTTGTTTTATTTATTACAACAAAAAAATTAATATTTTTTTCTTAAGTCCAAGAACATAGGTAATAGTGGCGGATCTAGAAGGTGTTTCCTCCCTTAGGGGGAAATTCATAAATAAAATATAGGTATGTATTATTATTTTTTTCATTCTAAAAATGTATTTTTGTTGATAATATGGTTTTACTTATAAAATACAGTAATCTGTATCAATAAAATTTGAGGCTGTTTTTTTTTTTTTTTTATTTTTTCGGCCACATATTTGGTTTCTACACGTTTCAGATTTATAAGACAACTAGCAGACATACGGGTCTATTCTGTATCTTAAAAAGTTAAAAATTAACCTCAAGGTCGAAGTTAAAAAATTTTAACCACGCTTTACAATATTTTGTTATTCTGTAACTCTATGGCGTTAAAATTTAAACCTCGATGTGGTTAATTCAGTAGGTTATATTTGAAATTTTAACTCCAGTCAAATACATGGTGTTAACTTTTAACCAGCTGTAGTTCTAACCTCTAAACGTCAAATAGCCAGGAAAAATCCATTTTTAGAATTAATTATGGCAAGTCTGTTTATTTTAAACCAATTATTAATAAAACAAATTGAACAAAAAGAGGTTAATAAGTGAAAAATTACTATAGGTGAATAAAAAATATATACAAATGCTTTTTAGGAGATCAGTTCGAATTAAACAAAAGCAACTAGGTGATATGAGAGACCCTTTTAATGGAATATTTTCATTTTTCTAAAACTTACGAAATATTTCGTTTTACATGTTTTTTTTTTTTTTTTAATCCGAGAAGAATCGATAGATTTCCCGTTTCCCGATAAATTGCAAGTAAATATTGAAAACTTTGAAACTGTGATATATTTATAAATTTTAAGTTCTCCGTTTAAAAATAAAAATAAGGTAAATATAACCTGAAAATAAAAGTATCTTAATATAGAAGAAAGAAAGAAAATATTAATACATTTGCATGTTATGGTAATATTATTATATTATTTACTTTCTGCACCCATAATTATTTATGTATAAATATTGTACATTTTCGCAATATAGATTTATTATATTTTATCGTTGTTGATTCACGATTCAACCATAACACATGTTTACATTAAATCCACATTTACACAAGCAAAATACCTTCTCTTGTAAATAATTTCACAACATACTTTTAACCATAAGGTTAAAAAGTTAGAACTTAACGCTTGGGTTATAACCTGAGATACAGAATAAGAAACAAGGTTAAAATTTAAACGCCTAGTTAAAATGTTACTTTTTAACCATAATTTTTAACCAAATCTTTTTAACCACAAAAGATACAGAATAGACCCGATAGCGTGGCTCGGGAAAAAATTAATAATTCATCAAAAATACTTTAATTTGGAAAAATAAATGATACAAAAACTAAAAATTCAAATTATTACCTTCGATTTTAGTTATTTAATTTAAGCGCGTTTAATTTATCAAAATTGTTTTATGTAGGGTTTTAACAATGGACGTATGCTGCGTACGTTCTCTTATCAACTGGTACGTGTAACGTGTAAAGAGCACTTATTCTGCAGTAATTTTATTTTTAACGGTTTCATTGTTGCTTAGGCGGCAATTCTATTGCGTGTGTCAAAAACAAATATGAGAAATGATAAGCAAAAGATCTAGTGTAATAAATCAATACTGAAGGAAACTTTCGATGTTTTAATATAATCAGTATAATAATACACAAATAATCAAAACAAGTTATTAGTTAAGCACAACTTGTATTTTTGAATCAGCAGTATTGTTAAACCGAAACCACCCCGCTCTACCGCCTAACGATCAGACTGACCAGCGTGCGTCTATCAATAGACACATCAGATTAATTTATTTTCTATGATGTTCTTTCTGTTGTTACTTCTGATCTATAAACGATAGGTACATGCAAAGTCGGCGCGAGGATCTGTGGCGCCCGTAGGCAAGACTTATTTGAGCGCCCCTAGGCAGGGCGTAACTAGCTTTATTCGAGCATGTCAAATGAAGACCCAAAAAAAGGTCTTCCCTTCCAAATATCAAATGAAGACCTAAAAAAAAATCAACTGTGGCCACCAAAGGACCGACCGCCATCATAAAGTACTTGTATAAAATACATTCTAGCAGCAGAGTAGAAATAACTTGGCCTAATATTTTCTAACAGAGATATTATTTATCATGACCATGGAATCGTTACATATAATTATGAAAAAATTGAGACTACAAAAATTTTTCGTTTTATGAAAAAACGTCTCAAATAAAAGTTATTAGTTATTGCATTTATAGCAACTTTTGTTAAATAAATTTTTTGAATTATTTTTCTGTTGCTAAATATTCGCAAAAATCTTAAATTTGACACGAGTACAGTGGCGGATCAAGCCTTCGCCGGACCCAAGACATTTTTGATTTACGGGCCCTCAACTTAGAAGTGAAGAGCAAAAAAAAAGGACTTCACCTCCCAAATCCAAGTGAAGAGCAAAAAAAAAGGCCTCACCTCCCAAATCCGGGCCCAAGATAAATGTCTTTTTTGTCTCATGCGAAGATCCGTCACTGCGAGTAAACTCCCATTTCTAGTCAACCGATTTTTACCAATCAACTCGTGCCATTGATAGCAGAAGCTTAAATTGGTAAATTCTAAAACCAATGGTCGTGGAGAAAATATATATAAAAGAGTGGTTTAGAAAAAACGATTATTTTGTGTTCTAGAAATTGAAATATCTCACTTATCATTTACGTTACAGCAAAAATGTACATTACAAAACCGTACGAAGTACGGAACTTCAGCTAGTTTTTAATAAAAACATACAGAATGTGCTAACCAAGTAGCTCACCATTGCTATCTCGTTTATTATCTATATATATAAAATCGTAACTAAGCTACCTACTCATAATCAACGCCCAGCCCAAACCACTGAACCTACAATCATGAAATTTGGCGAGTATATTCCCTCCATGACGTAAGCACCCACTAAGAACGGATTTTTCGAAACTCATCCTCTAAGTGGGTGAAAAGAGGGTTAAAAGGGGTAAAATGTGGCTTCACGGTTTTCTTAATATCTCTTAGGTCCAATAAGATATCGACTTGGTTTTTGCTCACGATGATTACTCATGTAAATATTAAAAAACTTATTTCAGGATTTTATTCTAATCGACCCCTAAAGGGGTGAATCTACAATCAGGATGAATTATAGAACCCTTCGCATCTTCTGTGTTTATTGTGTTATAAAATTCCTTTTTGGCATATAGGTGCCTTTTATATATTTATATTTAATAATGAATATTTAGAAAGTGTTTTGACCGTTTTTTTAATTTTCACCCCTAAAGGGGTAAATTGGTATTTTTTATTCGATAGAATTTCGTCTTGACAAAGAAACATAAAATTCGGGGAGTATATCCCTTTTATGACTTAAGAACCCCTAAGAAATGATTTTACGAAATTCGACCTCTCAGGGGTGACAAGGGGTGAAATGTGTTTACACGGATTCCTCAATTTCTTTTAGGTCAGTAATATATCGCCTTGGTTTTTGCTTATAAAGATTATCCTTATAAATGTAAAAAAACCTATTTCAAGATTTTGTCCTAATCATCCCCTAAAAGGGTGAATCTACAATCAGAAAAAATTATAGAAACCGCCGTATTTTCTGTGTTGGTTGAGTTATAAAATTCCTATTTGGCATATAGATGTTTTTTTAAAATATCTCGAAACGGTTTTGACAGTTTTTCAAAATTTCACCCCTAAAGGGGTAAAGTATATTCCCTCCATGAGGTAAGCATACACTAAAGCCGGCTTCACAGAACAATTATCGGTGGCTGCGACACGCGCTAAATATGAATTGAACCAATCAGAACGTTTGACCTTGCTGTCGCAGAAATTGAGATACGAGTCGCAAGAAGTTAAAATTTGTTTAACTTTCAGCGACAGTATGCTCTGTCTTTTTCTAAAACAGTTCTTTTCTCACTCAACCGCCTAAAGTTTTGAATCTGTCGATCAGCTGTTATTGTTTATGTTAGAGTTTTTTTTACCGCGTTAAATTTTATATGTACATGTATATATCGTAAATCGAATAAATAAAAATGGAAAATTCATTAATATTAAAAAAACATGTCATATATGTATCTTACCTTCTTGGCCTTCGTTTATACATTTCCTTCTTCTCCACACCCAATAATAAATAATAAGCTGTAACATTCGCCTGTCCATAATTATTTATTTATTGTCACAGGATACTGTGTTTACTGTTTTGACAGAGTTTTGAACTGAGCGGGCTTATGTCAACATTGCTTATTCTGTGAACGCGCACAAAACTCACGTCGCACGGAAAGCGTGTCGCTGTCGCTGGTTTTTGTTCTGTGAACCTAGCTTAAGACGGGATTTTTCAAAATTCAACCCCTAAGGGGTGAAATGTAATTTCAAGGATTCTTAAATATCTCTACGGACCAATAAGATATCGTCTTGGTTTTTGTTACAAAGATTACCCATATAAATGTTGTAAAACATATTTCAGGATTTTGTTCTAATCCACCCCTAAACTGGTGAATTTCCGAACAGGGTTAATTATACAACCCATCATATTCCTTGTGTATGTTAGGTTATAAAATTCCTTTTGGCATATAGGTGTCTTCAAAATATCTTGAAATGGTATTGACAGTTTTTAAAATTTCACCCTTAAGGGGTAAATGGGAATTTTGTATTCGATTGAACATCCCTTGGACATAGATAAATAAAATTCGTATTCCCTCCATGTATATTCCCTCCATGACGTAAGCACCCACTAAGACGTGAGTTTTCGAAATTCCACCCCTAAGAAGTGAAAAGGGGTGAAATGTGATTTCAAAAATTCCTCAATACATCTTAGGACCAATAAGATATCGTCTTGGATTTTGCTTACAAAGATTACCCATACAAATGCCGAAAAATTTATTTCAATATGTTGTCTGAATCAACCCCTATAGGGGTCTACAATCGGGGTGAATTATACAACCCTTCGATTTCTTGTATTTATTGAGTTATAACAATCATTTTTTGACATATCGGTGTCTTTTTAAAATATCTCGAAATGGTTTTGACATTTTTTAAAAATTTCACCCCTAAAGGGGTAAATGGTTATTTTTTTCTCGGTAGTACGTCCTCTGGACAAGATACATGAAATTCGTATATTCCCTGTATGACGTAAGTTCCCACTAAGACGGTATTTTTCGAAATTCAACCCCTAAGGGCTGAAATGTGATATCAAGGATTCCTTAATATCTCTTATTACCAATAAGATATCGACTTGGCTTTTGCTTATAAAGATTAACCATACAAATACCGAAAATTTTGTTTCTGGATTCTTTCCTAATCAACCTCTAAAGGGGTAAATCCCGTCGTATTTCCAGTATTTATTAAGTTATAACATTCATTTTTGGCACACCGGTGTCTTTTTTAAAGATTCGGGGTGAATTATAGAACGCTTTGTAGCTACTGTCTTTGTTGTACTATAACTATGTTGTACTTTTTCGCATTTAGGTGTCATTTTAATATCATTAGTTTCAAGATCATTTCATTTTAACCGTTTTTTTTTTTTTTATAATACACCCGTAAATTGCATTTTTTATATTTCCCTAAATTTCATTGGTACATTGTTATTTTTTAGTAGACAATTTAAATTCAGGGACTATATTTCTTCCATGACGTAAGCAACCACTAAAAAGAGATTTCTCGAAATTCGACCCCTAGGGGGTGAAAACGAATTTCTTAATATCTCTTGATGAAATAACGACTTGCTTTTTACTTACTATAGTTATCTGTACGCATGTATAAAAATGTAATTTAGAATTTTGCTTCACTCAGCACTTAACGGGGCGAATCTACATTAAATCAGGGCGACTTATATAATATAACGTAACTTATTTGTTTGTTGAGGTATAACATTCCTTTTTGGTCAATAATTTTTTTTTTTTCTAATCTTTATAAAGTCTTTTAAACGTTTTTTTTTTTTATCAATAAAGGGGTAAATAGGTATATTTTTGATTAGGTACATGGAATTTCGGGAACATATTTCTGCCATAACGTAAGCATTGAACTCTTTATATCTCCTGTGCTTCTTGAGTTATAACATTCCTTTCTGGCATATAGGTGACTTTTTAAAATGTTTCGATAGTGTTCTAACAGTTTTTTAAATATCATTCCTAAAGAATTTTTTATTAAAAATAATAAATTCCAAGAGTATATTTCTCGATATAACGTAAGAACGCACTAAGAAAGGATTTTTCGACCCCTATGAGGTGAAAAAGAGTATTTTTTTTTTCACGGATTCCCCAGTATCTCTTAGGACAGATGAGATATCGACTATGTTTTTGCTTATAAAAGTTACCCGTGCACATGTTTAGAAACAAACTACGAATTTTACACTAATGAACCTCTAACGGGGTGAATCTACACCTGAGGAGAGAGTCAGCAATGTGATCTATAAAGAATCATGACTTATTATAATTGCACGATGATGGCAAACCGTCAATAAACCGTAGCGAAGCACGGGTGCACAGCTAGTTATTATTATTTGATTAAATAAGCAATGTTCGAGTATTTTTAATAAGAAATATTAAGCAATAGTCAAAAAGATAATTTATCATTTCGTTTCTAAGTTATTAGAAAATACAGAGCCGCAGTAAGGAAAACTTGCGCTAGGGGCAAAACTGCGTTTTGGCACCCTTGGCAAATAAATGTAAGTGATAAGCAAAAACAAGATTCTCACCGCCCAAAATCTAGATGATGAGAATATTTTGTATTTCTAATATATAAAGGATTGGTAGGGAATCTGTGTAACCAAATTCAACTTTTTTTAAAGATCAAAGTAGCCAAAATGCTTAATTCAAATTTGGCGCTATTTTAGATCGTCAATTGCTATTCCAAAAAGTTTAAAACCTACAATTTTGACAACACTAGCAAATAATTTTATTTATATAAGGAATATTTAAGTATTTCAATACATTTTACGAGGTAATATAATAATTAAAGTATCTATTTTTAACAGTTATGATTACGTAGTCTACGCTTGCGCGTTTATAACTTGTGTTGACCAGTTCTCTGTTCTCCATACTTTTTCAAGAGAACGAGGTACAGAAAATGGCTCTTCTATCAGCACGTTTGGCTGCTCAGGTTGCAAGGCGGTTACCTGGACCTGTTTCACAAGTAAGTAATATAAATTTTAGCCTTAATTTCTTGTATTTTAATACGAAAATCTTAAATATACATTTGTAAAGTAAAAAACTTGATACTTTGGCACTGTACTTTGCCGATCTTGTGACATAATCAATATCAAAAATTAATGTTACGCAGTTTTTACAACAGTAAACTTTAAAAAGCAATTAAATACATTGTTTTTATTAGATAAAGAATGTTATTTTATTGATTTTTATTGTTTTTATTTCTTTTTTGTAGTTTTAAATGCCGGTTATGTAACCGAGATAACACATGATATGTTGAGTGTTTTCTCAAATTGTAGGTGGCAAAAATTGCAACACCCGCTGCACAGGTAGCCGCCCGCAAATTCCACGTATCATGCAGTCAACGTTCTGTAGAAATTTCTTCCATCCTGGAGGAGAGAATTATGGGAGCTGCTCCCAAAGCCGACCTCGAAGAAACTGGCAGAGTACTGAGCATCGGTGATGGTATTGCTCGTGTATATGGTCTTAAGAACATCCAGGCCGATGAGATGGTGGAATTCTCATCCGGACTTAAGGTAATTAACATTGGAATTTTTTTATGTAACCATGTTTAAAGTAAATTTTAAATACAATGATGAAACGATGACGAGACTGAGTACTAGTTTGTGCATTTAACAAGCATTTCTAACAAGTTTTTTGTTAGTTTTGCAACTGTTAATTGTTTAACTGGCTTCCGAAGATGTCATTGGCAATCTGAGTATTTCTGTGCTTTAATTAAGTATTAATATGCCTTTAAGATAAGTTATAGTAAGTTAGCTTTTCTTATTATTTATTTCTTTGGTAAAAAGCAATTTACGATCTGGTTGTAGTACACAAGTTATATAAAATTATCCATTAAACAATTTGAGGCGGTTATTTCTCGAATAAGGAAATTTTATGGGTTTTGTATGTAAAAACAAGAAATCCGTGTACCATTATTAATGTGTTTGTATGGTATATATCACTTAACGCCTGAATTATTTAGTTTTTTTATGAAAACATGAATATGTAAGTAGATATTATGGCAAGTTTATTTTTTACTGATATCTTATGGTTATATCGTAAGATAGAAATGTACTAAATATACTACACCCCACCATCGTACGAAAAATATTTTCCTGTCACGTATACAGTTGTAGAAAAGGTACGTCGCGAATTTGTAGTGTTCGGCGTTAAAAGGATATTGTAGCCAAACGGCTGAAAATAGATAGTTGACTCTTGGCATACATATACAGTTCTTTGACCCCAAGGACTTTGGTTCTTTGACTTATAGCAAAAATACCTCGAAAAAACATATCACTTGAAAAATATATGAACAATTCTTTTTATATGGTTCAGAAAAAATCTCAATTCTCTACATTACTACTATAATGTAGAGAATTTAATATTTTATTTGAATACGGAATAGTTTTTGAATGTATGGAATAGTGTTTGAATAATTTTAAAACAGAATTGGGTGTACTGTCTGGCTAACTTAAACTAGCCAGTTGCGCAGTAGCGAAAAAATTTGAAGGGGGCGTTAGTGTTAGTGTTCGTGTACCAGTCGTGTGGTACAGTCACACAAATGAATTTTGAGAGCAAATTGGGAAGCGTTTGTGCGTTAAAAAGTTAATATATTTTTTCCGACTGTACTCAGATTGCACAACTTATGGCTCACTCACTCATAATACTGTCGCACTCTGTGCAGTACAGTGTCCCACCGGCCAATTAAGATAGCTTGACAGTATATGTATTAAAACAAAGAGAAAAGAAAAAAATTTTGACCTGGATGTGGAAGAAACAGCTCGTTCTTAAATCAAAGCGTGCAATTATCAGTGTACACATAATATATAATATAATATACTTTATTAAGTTTGACAAATACAAAAAATTTACATAAAAACATGCACGAATTATAATATTTTAAAACTGTCTAATTAAAACTAAATAATTTCGGCAGAGATTAATATAATTTAATATATTTTATATAATTTTTTTATAGATAACATACTGCGGAAAAGATTTTTAGGCATTTTCATTCCAACATTGACAAAATTCAGATAAATATTTCTCAAAAACTGAAATAGAAAAATTATGTAAGCATAGATTTTCTTCAGTTTATTATGCCATTTCTAACATGGTTTAACTTGAAGGTGTGATGAAAATCGATCCAGCCATTTTGGTGTGATACCCATATAAACAGACAGACTTTCACATTTATTTGAACCTTTTAATAAAACCTTTTAATAAAAATAAGAAAAAATTATGAATCACTTAATATGTTAAAGGGATTTTTATAGTTAGAATGTGAACGATGTAACAACTACCACTTGCAGAAGTTATTCAGTTTTACCTTTTAATAAATAAAAATCTCAAAAGGAAGCTTTTAACATTTTTAAAACCTGCAAACCTATAAGAAATAATTAGCTCTTAATACTTAAATTAACAGATGTAAACTGATTTTCAAAAGAACTTTATTTTAAAGTAATTGCAGTAAAAAATCATGTTCAAAAAATTATGTAATTTACTTGATAGTTATAAAACTTAAATATATGTAAAAAGTTCACACTTCAGATTAAATTTTATTAAACTATTCTAAAATTATTTTACAGGGTATGGCCCTTAACTTGGAACCTGACAACGTTGGTGTTGTAGTATTCGGTAATGACAAACTCATCAAGGAAGGAGATATTGTCAAACGTACTGGTGCCATCGTAGATGTACCTGTAGGTGAAGAGTTGTTGGGCCGTGTAGTGGACGCTTTGGGTAACGCCATCGACGGTAAGGGAGCCATCAAGACCAAGGGTCGTCTCCGTGTAGGTATCAAAGCCCCAGGTATCATCCCCCGTATTTCTGTAAGGGAGCCCATGCAGACTGGTATCAAGGCTGTGGACTCACTTGTGCCTATCGGTAGAGGACAGCGTGAGTTGATCATTGGTGACAGACAGACTGGGTAAGAATTATGAAATTTAATATATAACCGTAATTTTTGAGAATGTATTATTAACTAAGGAACCCATATTTTGTTTTTATTGCAAGAATAAGAAAAATAGATGTAAGTAATTTTTTTGTGATCGCCTGTTAATGCCTTCGATTGTGGACAAGTGGAGTTGGTGTTTATTTTGTATTGGGGATACTGTGTGAAAACTGTTTTGATTGTACGGGTCCATCTATTACCTTGTTAACATGCACTCTTATTCGCGGAGTTAGTACCTTCCCTTTTTTATTTATATTTCTTATTTAAAACAATTTTTGTCATACTTTTTTGCTGTAGTAAGTAAATAATAAGTGAATTAGTTTAAGATGTTTGAACATTTTGTCCACATTCTCCCAAAGTATTTCTATTGGATTTAAATCTGGCGACTGTGACGGCCAAGTCATTACGTTACTTTTTAAATCCTCGAACCATTTTTTGACCAACTTCGAAAAATGTTTTGGGTCATTATCATACTGAAAAATATGTTTTAAAGGCATGAACTCATCAGAATAAGGTTCCATAACATTCTGAAGGATGGCATTATATTTAAATCGATCCATTATTCCTTCAATGTAGTATAGAGCAGTGCTTCTCAACAGGTGGTCCGCAGAAACATTTTAGTGGTTCGCGAAAGTTTTTGTATGTATTTTTTGCAGTTTTTTTTTGTTATTTTTTATGCACATTTTTCATACAAATAATTTATATTTTGTTTATTTTCTGTAAGCTTTCTGTGATTTTCTACAAATAAAATAAATGTATTTAGTTAGCACATTAAATATATTTATTTTCTTGCAAAAAATGCATCAACAATTATTATTAGTGGTCCGCGTTAGAAAATTATATATTTTACTGGTCCGCGGTACGTTTTTGGTTGAGAAGCACTGGTATAGAGGACCCATACAATATCCCGAAAAACAGCTCCATACCCTCATACCACCTCCGCCATGTTTAACTGTTGGCAAGGTGTATTTTGGAACTAATCTTTTATTAACAGGTCTCCTAACGTAACTTACACCATCACTTTTGAACAAATTGAACTTAGATTCATCACTAAAAATAACTTTTTTCCATTGATCCACAGTCCAGTCAATATGATTTTTAGCAAATTCTAATCGGGCCTTCACATTCTTTTTGGATAGAAGTGGTTTTTTAGCAGGAATAGTTCTTGTTAAGCTGTTTTCTTGATCCTTTTGTGGCAAAAGGCCCAACATTTTCTCCGATGACAGAAAGGGGTTATTGGTAGATAAATAAATAATTTTGTTATCAGTTCGTTTTGTAGTTTTTCGTGGCCGTCCTGGAATTTTTGAAACTTCAAACGTACCTTTTTTTCTAAATCGTTTTATAATTTGCGATACAGTAGATTTATGAACATTTAAATTTTGTGAAATCACATTTTGCAGCAGGTCTTAAAACCAGAAATTATTAAATTTCTAATTTCACTTGAAACAGTTTTACTACGACCCATGATTGACAAATGTAAACTGAAATATTACTTGTGCACAACATATTAGTTATGGATAGTTGCTATATTTTTGTCCAAGTAAAAATGAAAAAATAATTTATTATTAATCTGTAAGTCAGATTATTTGACTATTGATTGATGTAACAGACAAAATATGATTAAATTATAGAACTAAGAGTATTTATTTTCCAATATTATAATTCAAATAGTTGCAATCTTTATGGCCAACACTGTATATACGGTTTTGAAAGTGGTATGTGACTCAAAAAACGTTAAGAACATCTGGTCCAACAATGTTTTTCGGAAGTTAGTAAATAAGTCAAAAAACAGGGAGTGTTTTATGCTTGTTTATGAATTAATTTGTTAATGAGAATATATTTTTTAAATATGATAGATGTATTAAATATGTACAGACTTACCTCGGATTAACGAATTTAATTCGTTCTATGTGGCGATTATTTAGTGCGATTTATTTGTTAGCCGATTTTCACCCAGGGGGGCGAAGTAAGTGTACCGAGTAAGGCTGAATAACACTGAAGTAACATTCAGCAGTACATATTCACAAGCCAGGATTACGATATCCTTACAATTATATACTTTGCATTATCAATTTTGGCATGCAAAAGTCCGATTCGTTAGCTGCTGCAAAAACCTTGAGAAAAAATTATTCGTTAACTGAGGTATTTTGTACTTTAAATTTTTAAAATGATGAAATAATTATCCCGAATCTGATAATTTGATGATAAAAATACTGATTTTTTTTCTTCAAACTAAAAGTAATTCGTAATTCCACATTCAAATTCTAATTTTACATTTCTTATTCTAGTAAAACCGCTCTGGCTATTGACACAATCATCAACCAGAAGCGATTCAATGACGCTACGGATGAGAAGAAGAAGTTGTACTGTATCTACGTTGCCATCGGTCAGAAGAGATCCACCGTAGCCCAGATCGTAAAAAGACTGACAGATACTGGTGCTATGAAATACACCATCATTGTATCAGCCACAGCTTCCGATGCTGCTCCTCTGCAGTATTTGGCTCCATACTCCGGCTGTGCTATGGGAGAATTCTTCCGTGATAATGGCAAACATGCCTTGATCATCTATGATGATTTGTCCAAACAGGCTGTTGCCTACCGTCAAGTAAGAAATTATTTACAGATTTATTCAGAGAATTTAAATCATTAAATAATAAATTATAAAACAGGACTTTATTTACTTAAATTGTATCGAGGTCACTTTGTAATCATTAGATAGGACTTTTATCAAACAAAATGGTCTAAAGCCCCCATTCAATAGTTAAAAGTAACTAGATTTCAAAATATAGTTCTGCTTAAACCTTCAATTAAAAATACGAAATAACCTGCATCAAAGTAATACTTATTGTCGGATTTTTTATAAAGACAATGACGTTATAATTAATTGCTTATTACTTTTATATAACGTGTACAAATCCTTAATATAACCACATCTAATACGGCATTATTGTCTTTTTCTTGCCGAATACTAAGTTTTTTCACGATAACTATGAAATGACGTAGTACATGCTATTCCAAACGATTAGGCGGAACTAACTGATGGTTTTACACAGTTTAATTTATTGATCCATTTTTTTGTCAATTAATTGAACAATTTGTTGATAACCTTGAAAATTAAAGGATCACTTCACACATCAATTTATTTATAGGTTATTCCAAACCTTTAGGCGGAACTAAATGGAATTTTAATTTTGGAAGTTGTCACGAATTCACTTTTTCTTGATTGAAGAGGACTTTTGTCAAACAAAATGATCAAAAGCCTCACTGAATCTGTAAAAGTTACTAGATTTGAAAATCTAGTTCCGCTTAAAGCAAAGAAACAGGCTATATCATTTTTTTTTTTTTTTTTTGAAAACTTTACCTTCTGTAAAACATGTTGGCATACGTGTATTTATCAAAATTGAAATATTGAAAAAAATCTCAAAATTAAGAGCTGTGAACAAAAACAAAGGAAATAACCTAGATAATGGTGAATTAAAACGTTTATGGTTCTGTCACATTAGAAAAAGAAACGCATAACCTATACATTTCTAGGTTATGCTACAACTAAACAGTTGGCAATAACTAAACAGATAAAAATATACCTAAAATAATTATGAAAAAAAGAACTTGATCAATTTTTTCGTCAATAAATTTATTGATGAAATTTGAACACTTTACACACATCAATAAATTGAAGGTCAACTTCTTCAATTTATTGTTCAATAAATTGAACCGTGTAATACCCACTTTAGATAAATAAGAATTATTCGAATAAATTTTTTTTGAATATTTCACTTTCAAATATTCGAATTTATTTTACTTGAATAAGGAATATTCGCGCGATATATTATTGTCAGTACTAACTGCAATTCTTTAATTACTATTGTCAACTGACAATAACTGAAGCGCCTCTAGTGAGATTTTGAGAAACTGACGGTTGTAGGATAGTCGAGTTTGTTTACTGTTGTTTTCATAGCAAGTTTTTAAAAAAATGTCTTTAAAATTGCAAGAAAAAATTAAATGCAACGTGAATTGTTGTGTTTATCTTTGCAATGCAAAAGTAGGTCGTGATAGAGTAAGTTTTCATCGTGTTCCGAAACGAGGCAAAAAAAAACGTGTTTCTGAATTTACGTGGTGGTGCACGTGTAGTTATGGATAGAAGACAAGCATGGGAATATGTTCTTAGAAGTGGAAAGACAGTTAAAGACCATTTTAGAGTGTGTTCCCGTGTGTTTCAATAAATATCACATGAAGATACCATTGAACCTGTCAAAAATATCCTACCAAAGTCAGCCATGATGTAAAATGCAGTAGCGCCTCTATAGGTAGTGTCAGATGTCAGTATATAGTACTATAAAATACTTTAATTTAATTACTACATATTGTTCTACGAAAAGTTGGCACCCCGCCACTGGCTACGAGGATTCGAGAGTAATGGCGCCGCCGTAATGACGGATGGTTGTGCTCGCTCCTCAAGAACTGTTAATTAACCGTTATTGACTATTGTAACCATTCATTGATTCTTAACTTATTCGATTCATTGATTTAATAAACTGATTTTGTAATAAATAAGTGTTGTAACAATATAATACTTCAACCTTTAATTACTGTTTAAAATGTTACAACGTAGGAAAGGGCTACCAACTTTTGGAAGCCAAATGTACCAACCGAATAATGCGTGCACGATAGTTACATTATATTCTAACATTGGCAACTAAATTAACCAAGTATTACAACATTTCATCGTTATTGTAAATGAACTTTCAGCCACTTCAAAACATCTTTTTTTCCCCTCTTAAATAACCGAGAACCACTCATTTTAAGACATTTCTACACAACGTCTTAGAATTTGTGAGATTATGTTTAATAACGTGCTTATGTAAACATAATATTCAGACAAATTTCAACGGATGATAGCGCGACCTAAGGCGTACTTAGGAATCCACACAGCATCCGTATATTTCAGTGGATACTATATGTATGTGTATAACTTTGTTTGGTGACGTCATACTCTTTATAAAAAAGTTCGGCTGTAGAAACAATATCATATTTTAAAAACGTCTTTATGATGATCATATTATCCCGAATCTGACTGCTGATGTCAACAACATCTGATTTTGCATATAAATATTTTTATTTTGCAAAAAACACAAGAGCAAATCGTTTATTTTGTTTTTATTGTTCTAGATGTCTCTGTTGCTGCGTCGTCCCCCAGGTCGTGAGGCCTACCCCGGTGATGTATTCTACCTTCACTCCCGTCTATTGGAACGTGCGGCTAAGATGTCTGACGCTCACGGTGGTGGTTCCCTCACCGCTCTGCCAGTCATTGAAACCCAGGCTGGTGATGTATCTGCTTACATTCCCACCAATGTCATCTCCATCACTGACGGACAGATCTTCTTGGAGACTGAGTTGTTCTACAAGGGTATCCGACCGGCCATTAACGTAGGTCTCAGTGTAAGCAGAGTAGGATCTGCTGCCCAAACCAAGGCCATGAAGCAGGTAAGCAAATATTCAACAAATATTACAATACTAAATAATTTATAGGAATGGTTAGGTTCCTATTTAATTTGTACACGTTATCAAAACGAAAATTGAGCTGTATTGGGTGCCTCCTACATTAATTTGCTGAAATTGTGCATCTTGGTAACATTTTAAGGAGTAAGCGTTGGAAAGAACTGCTAAACAGTGTTATAACCGGTCTCGCATTGCTTTGACTTATTTTTGGTCTCTCTTCAATGATTTGAGAAAAATTTTAAGGCAGTAGTAAATTTCTGAATAAAGAGTAACATATTTCAGAATCATATCAGAAGTAAATTTACTGTCAGTAACATTTATTTTCAATTATATTTTATACAATGATGAGACGATGACGAGACTGAGAACTAGTTGTGACATTCAGTAAGTAATTCTGACAAGTTTTTTGTTAGTTTTGCAACTATTGAATTGTTTTACTAGCTTCCGAAGATGTCATTGGCAAACTGAGTATTTTATAATATTTATAAATGTATTTAATCATCTCCCTCTAAATTTTTAAAACTTATTCGCTGTAAACTTCAGAAAATGGAGTCTGTATAAGTCGGATTAAGAGGAAACCCACGATTTTACGGACTAATAGCGTGATGGTGTCTGTTAAATACGAATGTCCGTTAAATCCAAAGCTCCAAATTTCGGAATTGGAGAAATACAATTTGTTGTAATATTCAATTATGAAGAATTTTTGTTAACTTTAAACTTGAGAAAATGGAGTCTGTATAAGTTGGAATAAGAGGAAATTCTCGATTTTACGGACTAAAGCTCCAATTTTTGGAATTGGAGCCTTGAAAATAAAATTTGTTAGTATAATATTAAATTATGAAGAGAATTCCTCGCCCATCTTTCCTCAGTAGTATCAGAGTAGAAAATATCTGGACATTTGCGGATATATCCTTCCAAAAAAACGTTAGAAACAACCCTCATTTCAAAATAAACTTAACCCAGACCAAAATCGGTCTCTGTTTATGATTCTCTTCATAAATTAATATGACTACACCATGTAGAATCCTCCAGGGTAGACTTCGTTCAGTGTAAGAAAAATACAGGCGGAAGTTAGCGTTTCCCTTGCGCAGAAACCAAATTTCATCCATTTTAGTTAAACACGTTTTAGTGGCCTCACTTTGATTTGTTTTTGACTACGCGTATTGTGCGATGTTGTTTGTTTATTTCCATTATTATTATTTATTTCTCGTACATTTCAAGTTATACCGTGTACTAAAAGAAGTAAAAGTTATTTGAAGTACATCATTTTGATTGTTTGGTATGCACAACAATAGGGGATACGCATAAAATTTATATTTCCTTAAAACTAAATTTTTTTGATATGTTAATATTAGTTATGTCACCTCACAAAACAAAAATCACATTTTAATTAATATTATAGCCAAATTTTTTAATTAAAATATTGTAAATTTGAAATAAGCCGACCACGGCGCGAAGGTTGCCGAGTAAATATGACTGAGTATGACGTCAAACGACTGGGGTTTGACGGCACAGATACAGCTACAACATAATCTTTACGTGTGTATATTGTATTGTTCGAGAGTTTTGTATTTGTTTTTAAACAATTTTTCACGCATTTATTATTAAAATGGCAGATAAAGATTTTGTTAGGGCTCAGAGTGATAATTTACCCAACATTGATGCATTTATGCACACAACATAAAGTTTACTTTTTTCTGAAATATCGGTTTTATTTCGCCTCATAACTTTCAGCCACAAATTTCGCCTTTTCTGTTGTTTTTCGCCATCAGGTAATGATATAAATTGTTTTTTTTTTTTTTTTATTTCTATTTGATCTATTTGTGCACATCGGTACTAAACAATATTTTCGACTATGTTTCGAAGTACTGGGGCCTGGATCTTCCATATTTTATATACTTTAATATAAAATTTAATTCGGTAAACATGTATAAATTATTTTTATTTTTTATAGAATTAAACTTTATTTTAATTAAAATAACTCTAACTTTACATAACCTATAAAAGTTATACAAGCAAATAATTTCATAACAGACTATGTAGGCTGCACGCTGTACACTGGGTAGGCTGTACGCAGTACACCTGGTAGGCTAGTAGTGTACTGCGTCACTTAGAAGGGGTATAACGTCACACGTCGTTTTCGCACGCTACTTACATTTATGATTTTTTTAAGCCTTAAATTAAAAAAAAAAAAATGCGAAACTGTTTTTTATGTTTATATGCAACAAGAAGAATATAATAAAAAATTAAAATAAAATCATGCCTATCCCCTATTGTTTAAAACTTGTATGTACGCTGTTGTCTTGCGCAGAATTGATGACGTAATTTATGATACCCTGTATCAGCAAGGTCAAACGTTCTGATTGGTTCCAGCTGTTTTTGACAAGTGTCGCAGCGACCGATCATTGTTCTGAGAACCCGGCTTTATAGTTCCAAGTTATAAAAGGTTCCTTTCATCACGATACTGCGCCTAGACGTTGCACAGAAGAACACCAAAAACAGTTATCCTTGTTTCCAATATAGTCTGTTAAAATTGTTAAAATAATCTTATTAAAGGATTTATTTTGTGATGGAGAGGTTCTAAAATATTGTCAATTGTTACAGGTTGCCGGTTCCATGAAGTTGGAACTTGCCCAATACCGTGAAGTAGCAGCTTTCGCCCAGTTCGGTTCTGATTTGGACGCTGCCACCCAACAGTTGTTGAACAGAGGTGTACGTCTTACGGAATTATTGAAACAAGGCCAATACGTCCCAATGGCCATTGAAGAACAGGTAGCCGTTATTTACTGTGGTGTCAGAGGACATCTTGACAAACTTGACCCAGCAAAGATCACAGCATTCGAAAAAGAATTCATGCAACACATTAAGACCACAGAGCAAGATTTATTAGCCTCAATCGCGAAGGATGGTAGCATTAGCCCAGATGCTGATGCTAGATTGAAGAAGATTGTTACAGAATTCATTGCTGCCTATCAACAAGCATAAGTTATAATATTAAATTAAGGTTAGATTAAAACAATGACGTCTTGTTTAATCTGGTTATTAAATATAGATTATATTCAAATTGTAATTTTTTTTCACAGAACATCGTGTACAGCATTTTGTTTTAATAATAACGGAAAATTCAATATTTAATATGTTTGTATTATTTTTAACAAATATATTTAATACTGTGTGTTCCTGCGTCAATAAAAATTTTTAAAGAAATTTGTTGCAATATATTTTATTAGATATTAAAATAAAATTTAATGTATTATGTTTTTATTATTTAAATATTGACTAGTGAGTTTTTTTTATTTCGGAAAGAATGGAATTGAATTCCCATAGTCAGTTCAAACGTTAAAACTGCAGTACAGGGCAAATGAAGTAGTTCTGTTTCATACCTCTAATGGGTTATCCCAATAACACTATCCTTTTCTTTCTTAGTCCGGTTGCCTGCTGTAAAACGAGGTACAAATGGTTAATCATTTTTCCTTGACACTTGCTATTTACTTTGAAGAAACTATTGACAAAAGAATATAAAATTATGCATAATATTTTGGGTTCATTGACAGTTGACACAACATTGGCAACACCGCTCCCATTTCCTATAAGAGCAATACTGTATACTAACGTTTGAACGGACTGTAGCTCTTACCCTTATATAGTTTCCATATTTATAAACGCATTCATCGTTTAGTCTGAAATCAACTTTTATTTGTATTAAATGTAGAGACTGGGCGCGTTTTTGCTAACTGCAACTAAGTCTTTCAGTGTTCATACACTTTCCATTGACCCTAAATTCTGTATTTCGTGCACTGCTTCGCTTACACGTACGCTTTCTTACATGGTTTCTCCGTCCAAATAATTTCGTACCTACTTTGTTGTCATCAATTTCAAGTAAACCTAGTTTGGCATACATTAAAGATAAGTGAACTGTATTAACGCCCACGAGAGTATAGCTCTATTCGTAGAGCCATTTCTAATGGTTATTATCATCAGACGCAAGCCCAGAGTTATTTTAAAGCACTCCTAGACTTCGTTCAACTTAAGCTCAACACAGATGGATGTTACCGATTCCCATGCGCAGAAACCAAATTTCGTTCATTACGTTATTAACAGTTAGTTTAACACATTTCAGTGGCGTCACTTACTTTGATTTGTTCTTGACTACACGTATTGTGTTGCTTTCTCGCCCAGAATTGATGATGAAATTTATGATACCCTGTATTGTACTTAAGTTGAACGAAGTCTAGTAACTGCGCTTGCGTCTGACGATAATAAACCGTTAAAAATGGCTCTACGAACAGACCTTATACTTGCCGATGACGTTCATAACAAGCGTGGCATTCCATTTAAAAGGTTTTCAAAATTCAACGATTTTAATCGTTCGGAGAGTGGGAAAGAAATATCTCGGTTTCAGTCAGTCTTCCCTATCTTTGGTGGAAGCGGCGCATATATAAAATGACAGGGGAAACTTCCTAAGCGCCCTGACATCTGGTGGCAGTTTGCGGAAGATATGAGACTGGCATTGTTTTGTTTTGTTCAATGGAGAAATACGTGTTTTTTTGTTTGTTTTATGTTTGTGAATCAATGAAAAAAAAAAATCAATTTTGTTGTGTGCCGCAATGAAAATCGTGAATAAGGAAGAATACCACGGTTTAATGTCACTTTCGAGTGTTCCAGCTTTGCCGCATATGGCGCTGCAATCTTAAAAAGTTTCCTCTATGTTAATATATTCAAATATTGAGAACTGACACGCTCGGATACGCAGTCTGGTGGTCAAATATTGTACTACGCGACTGTAGTACTGTTTGGAATTATTACATATTTTCTAATGTTGATTTTTTGTTAGAATGTCGATAGATACATTTTCATAAAATAAAAATGTACTGTGCTTAAATTAACCTGTTTGCTGTTAGCATATTGACAGCTGAATACTAGACAATTCAGCCATATTGCCTTGAAAAACAGCGCCGCCAACGGTAATGTCACTTCTCAATAACATAAAATATCGAACGTACGTTTGGTAGGAGTACTTCATATACGTTACTCTCAGAACTGTGTGAATTGTTTATCGACTCTCGGTCCATTTTCGACGAGTACCGTCAAATCTCGAATATAATACGCATGCTTGAGATTAGTCGCGGAAGTTTCTGATAAAATTAAAATTTATATATAATAATATGAATGTTGCAACATCTCACTGCTGTACGTGTGCTTTTTCAATATTGAAAATAAGGTTTTTTTTGTACGCGAAATAATACGCACCCCAGTTTTTTGCTGGCTAAGTTGTGTACAAATTGTGCATATTATACTCGAAAATTACTGTAAGTATAATTTTAATGAGACTTTTAAGTTACATACTTAAAAGTCTTTAGGAAATTTTCGAAACATACATTTAATGCCTGATTAGTATACTACCTTGCATAACATCCATAATATCGTAGTTGCCTAACAGAAAAGGAGTAATTTCAAACAGGATTGACCAAATAATATATTTTTAATACAAAATATAATAATTTACTTATAATTTTTAACATATTTATGAAACATTCTTGATGGTACTTCTTATAAAATTATCTCATATTAACAATTTAAAAAATTGAAATATATTTAAAAGTTGCAAAAGCGGAGACATTGAAATGACAGTTCAGGGATGTATAAAATTCAATATAAACAATGACAACCAAAGAGATTATAACTTTACAGTTTGGTCATTACCCAAATTTCATTGGAACTCATTGGTGGAATATTCAAGAATCTGGTTTTGTATACAATCCAAGTGATAGCACTCCTTCAGAAATAAATCACGATGTTTTATTCCGAGAAGGCCTAACCTCAAAGGTAACATGCTTTCATTAAAAAAAAACATTCAATTACTAACTCTATCTTGTAGGGAGAAGTAACTTTTACACCTAGATTACTACTAGCAGATTTAAAAGATAGTTTAAAAACACTTACAAAACATGGTAGTTTATATGATGATCCCGCAATACCAAATGTTTCAACCGTACAATGGACGGAAGAAAAAGTTGAAGTAAAATTTGAGAAAACACCCGAAAAAAATGTATTATTACAGGCATTATCACAACCAATTCCTCAAACAAGTAATATTAAAAGTACGAATTTAGAAAATAAGGTTGAAGTATGGTCTGATTTTTTATATACACGATACCACCCACGTACTGTGAATATTATAAATGAATACAGACATAATAATGATGAAAAACCCTTTGATATTTATAATTTAGGTAAAGATATATGGAATCATTCAGATTTTGGAGAGGAATATGGAGATAAAATCCGTAATTATATGGAAGAATGTGATAGCTTACAAGGTTTCCAGTTAATTATTGATCCTACTAATGCATTCGGCGGGCTATCTGTTTCTTGTTTAGAACATCTTCAGGAAGAATACCATAAAAAAACAGTATTATCATTTACTGTATTACCTTCGCATCATTCAGATTATAATATTCAAAATTCAGAGAATAGAACAGTTGCAACTATAAAAGATTCAGTTCGTTTGGTAAATTTATTACTAACCTTACAAGAAATATCAGAAAATAGTTCTTTAACAATTCCTTTATGTACTGGTAGTAGGGGATGGAGACAGCCTGGTCCTAAAAGGAATCTATTGTATGTTGATTATAATCAAGAATCTTTGTATCACACAAGTGCTATTCTAGCCTCTGCGATAGACACATTTACAATGCCATATCGCCTTAAAAAGAATAACTTTACAATTGGAGATTTTTGCGCTGATCTAAGTACATATGGAAGAAAAATTGCAGCTGCTTCCGTTCGCATGCCATTTGGCTTGAAATCCAATCAGAACTTAATTAATTGTTTGGATCAATGGCAAGGACCATTATGGGAAAGTTTAACTCCTCATTGTACTATTGAATCTGATAAAACGTTACAACATGTTACTTTGAGAGGGGTACCTGATAATCGTTTGAAAAATAGATCGTGTTTGGTTGAAGATAGAGAAAAATCGATGCCAGCTTATCTTTGTAATAATGTTAAGGAAATGGTGGAGTATTATTTGCAATGTACTTCGTTTTATACTACAAGTCATGTGACTGGATTGAGAGCAGCTTTGCCGACAAAATTACCTTATCCAGAATTATTTGATGGATGTATTGATGTTTATGGAAATGTTAATAATAATCATAGAGACGAAGGACAAAGTGAGCAAAAAATTATCATAAAAGTACCTACAATTATAGGTTCGGACAGTTCTAAACTTTTGCTAATAACTTTTTACAGTGCGATCGTTAATTCCGGAACGTTATGTAATACTTGACGGAAACATTTAGTTATCAAACTTATTTTCAAGGTCATGTACACATAGGCGTACATTCTATTTTTATTACCTTACACGAATTGATTATTAAAAAACACTGTTCTTCTCTACACGCAAATGAGTTGATAACAAATCTGAAGGTTCTGAAGTAATCTGATCGGTTCTTTGTCAAATTGAGATTCTCAGCTGTGAATTATAATACAATTTTGATATTTTAAAACTCATTGTTTACCATTATGTAACGCTCAGGAATTAATGATCGCATTGTATTAGAGCTAGAATTAAATGCGAAATGAGACGCCAAAGTATTAGCAATTTCGACCGCTGAGGTAACTATGTTACCATTTACCGATAAGCCAGCAATGGTTGTAGCTGTATTTAAGCCGGATATTTTCCGGACCTTCTCCCAAACTTTGGCCACTGGAGTGGCAACTGTGACGGTGCATACGTATTTGCGTCATGATTCGCGCTTGCTTTCTTTCACAATCCTCTTAGCACGAGCTTTCGCTCGTTGGAAGGCTATCATGTTTTCCTCTGTTGGACAACGACGGAATGTATTGAAGAGGTGTCTCCTTTCACGTAGCGCCAAGTCGCATTCCTCGTTCCACCAGGGAACGCATTCTATTAGAGAGCGGCAAAATACACACCAAAAAAACGTGATTTTATGAGCAAGTAATTCACTAAAAAACGTCAAAAATATGCACTAAAATCTCGGAGGAACCACTAATAGAGAGGATATCAAGTATTCCCCTTAAAAAGCTTACTTCTTATAATAGTAGCATACTTAACAACCGGCAAATCTGGTTCTAATATCGTTTGTTTTCAAATTGTTCTTATTTATTAGTTACTCAAGATACTTAATAGTATATTCTGTAACAAGGTTCTCCATGTTCAGAATCGTTCTCCATGTTCATTACTTACTGCACCCAGATCTTCTGGGAAGAAATCTAGATGAGAGTCGAGAAAGAGAATTTTTAAAGACATCCTACATCCCATTTCTTTGTAGTCATCAAGTACTTCATTCACGATATATCTTGATAGATTTAAATCTCGAACTAAGTCATTAAGTTCAACCTGTGATATCAGATGCGGCTCTGTTGAACATTCTGGTACGTTAAATCAGTTTCGATTTCTTTTACAAATTCTGCAAGACCACTTGAAGAATCAGCGGATTCAGGTCCTTCTTCATCTAAAGTTCAAGATTATGGTCGTTTTGGGATAGGAAGTTCATTATTTTGTTCGACGGGTCATAAAGTTGATGGTAAATTAGGATACTGCATAGTATGTTTAGACTTTGATCCAGTACCTCTTATATTAGTGAAGCAAAATTAGCAATCCGTAATATGGTCTTTTGGTTCTCTCCAAACCATTAGTATTTCCAAAGTGCATTTTACGATTTGCGCCTTTCAACCAATACAACAACCTTACACAAGTCTTACAACATATATGAGGGGCCCATGTTTTGTCTTAGTTTCAACTTTAACTTCGAAATAAAGTGTAAGCTTTTCGTACAAGCGCGGTGAAATTACGTTTTTGCGATTTAAAAGTCGACTCTCCGCATGCATAACAAAAAGTGTTGGCACTATTTACGCATTGCCTAGACATTATATTCAAAATAAAGCAAAATCAAAGTAAAAGGAAAAATATAAATTACTTAGAACTCAAAGAGTTACCAGTCGCGATATAAAAAATATAACAGATAGTGATACCTGTAGTTTACTAAAACACGTAATCTATTTTGAAGCATACATTTCGACCTGATAAGTAGGAATAAACTGATCTTAACCAGTTGTATTCATCACCGCAGATACAGTTGTCACAAATAGTGTGTTTATCATTGTTATTTTAACAAACTTTTTATTTTAATAAATAATTTACATTACATAACAAATTAATTAATTAATTAAACTTATTTTTTGTTTAATTTTAGTTTAGTTAGCCGCCCATCGGGCACTATTTTAGTACTTTTTATGTTCGTTTATTTTGTAAACAAACGTTGCAATTGTTTATAATATTCAGAGCTCATAGATACCCTATCGCACTACTTATCAGCGCGGAGGATTGCATACCTTATAGTGAACAATAATATCTTACAAAGAGAATGGAATAATTCTTCCTTCACTAGTGAAGGAATGAAATACACGCAAAATGCATAAGAATATAAGTGCTTTAGAATAACATTCCAACTTTTGTGTTGGAATATTAACTTTCTGTAGTCAAAATTGATTTTAGAATTGGTAAATTCTATAGTGGTCGTGGAGAAATTATGTTACGAGTTCAGAATTAAATTAATGAAAAGGTTTTGAAAATGTCCGAATTTATAATGAACAGGACTCGCAGACTTAATAAATAATTGTTTATTATATTTTAATTTATTTTTTATTTTAGGTGTAGATAGTATTCCAATGATAGCAGGTGTGCATTGTTTCAATGGAATAGGACATATGTTAGAAATATTACATCGGGAAAGTAAAAGAATAAAGATTGCAAGATTTCATCAGTTCAGAAGTTCAGGTTTAGAAGAAGATGAATATAATGAAAGTCTACATAAAATATTGGATCTTAAAGATTGTTATGAAGAATCTTTTAACGATGAATTTTAACAATTTATATGCTTTTTTATTGATTTTGTAGGAAAAAAATATACTAAAAATACAGTTTTTTACATTAAAATTAATATTTATTATAAACGTTTTATTCAAGTTGAAACTAGTGAAATATATGATGCATATTATAAGATGCATATGTTTATAAGGGTTGAAATTGTTTCTTATCAATGAGGTTGTAAAAAAAAAAATATATATGAAACCAACATTCTTTCGCGGGGTGGCGGGGGTTGTCCCTAGGAATTGTGCGGGTTGCTTACATCAGTGTTTAAAAATATATCTTTTATACTGTAAACTATAAATTTTAATAAAATAAATTTCACAAATAGTATTAAATTAACCCGAATTTATATGTATAATTTTAAGATATAGTCGGATTGCTGATAGGTGACTGTTACATGTACATATGTATCAAGTAGTGAATTCATATAATAGGGGAAACATTTTAAGATTGTAGCGCCACGCGGATTTTTTTGAAACCACTCTAAATCAGATACCACTTGGCATTTACTAGTAAATAATAGCGAAAAGTGTATCAAAAAACGACAAAAAATAAATAATTGTTTGGGATTTTCTGATTTTGTTTTAAAATTTTATAATCAAGTAAGTATACACACGTATTGTGAGGACATTTTTTTTTAAGTGACATTACTTGTAAACATCTTAAATACTGCATTTTGTGATCTGGTTTTAAGTTATGGCGGCACAGTTTTCCATTGTCGATTATTTTAACTATATTGGGGGATATAATAATTCTCGTGTTGTTTACCAAGGGGAAGAAATCTACAATGCTGGGCATATAATATTGTGTGGAGTCACTGAAAAAAACAGAGTTCATAAAGATATATGCATTATGCCTACAGACTTGTGCATTACAAACCCACACACAATATAGTCGGATTGCTGATAGGTGACTGTTACATGTATGTATCGAGTAGTGCATTCATATAATAATCTAATTACCATTTTTCAGCGATTTTAAAAATGTTTTTTGTTATTTGTGTTAACTGTCAGTGTCTGGTAATAAATATTAATTAAAACACGGCTTGCGGCCAATTATTAAATTCACAAACTTTAATTTTAAATCTGCTGGAATAAACAAGAAATTATAATCCAAAATTTACGTATGAGTATAAATTTTTCCTTATTTATAATATAACCTTAAAATTAATAATTTTGTTTGTTTGAGTACTGCTGTAAATTTATTTTCGCGCTCTAATTAGTAAAGATATCTACGAATCATGCCATTTCTTTCTATTGTTTTGTTTTTTATTCAAATAATTTGGAAGGTTAGTTATCAACTTGCGTCATTATACGTTACTATGGGTATGCAAATAATTATAATGATATAGACAGAGAAAGCATATAGTATTGAATATCGATACTTGTAGCAACGAACAGTCACTTATCAGCAATCCGACTATAATTAGTAGGAAAATATAATTAGTAAAAGTTGCTCTGGCCCCCAGTTGGCCCCCCTAGAATTGCTTGGAAAAAAATATATTTTAGAAGTGAGGACCTTTTTTTTTTAGGTCATTACTTGTATTTTCATATGTAAACGGTAAAAAAATATTTCCTGGCCCCCCCGAATTTTACTTAAATTTTTTTTGACCCCCCAAGATTTTAAGAGCTAGCGCCGCCGCTGGACTGAGTCGATTAGTTTCCTTACTTTTTGTATTCGCGACTATAATTACCGAAACGGCGCCACTATCGCCTTGTGAACTTTTGACACGAAAAAGGATAGTCGGCTGTCAACGTATGTAAACAGTATTGGTTTATAATCAATTTTTGGTCTAATTTACGTTTTCTTGCTGTATACAGTATATTTAAATTATAACAGAGTATTAAAAAAGTGTATAAATATATGTGAATCCATTTTATGATAAAATTTGTTGCTTGTAAATGAATATTTTCAGAGGTTATAATGTTGGTGCCGGCTTATACATACTCACAGAGAAAATAAAATGTTATACTTTGAACTTAAAACATTTATTTGAATACTTAATATCTACACATATCTCAAGAAATTTTATAGAAAGAGAACTTGTAATTTATTCTACACAAGAAAACTGTCAAATATTTGCAAACTAACACAGTTATGGAACACTCTCATGAAATAACAAGGGGTTTTATGCACATGTGAGACAGGGAAAATGAAAAATTCAACGTTAAAAACTTGTTTAAAATCATCTGAACAGCATAAATTCCTTTCAATAGACACAAAATTTTAGAATCACTGAAAATCTTTCAATCTAATATTCGAAGATGTTCTTCCTGTGATTGACTACCATACACACAACAAGGAGTATTTAATCTTTTTTTTTTTAAATTTATCACTTTATTCGCTGTAAAAATGGAGTGAGAATGGACAGAAACAATAAAACACATTGTGAATTATACGTAAACAATGACAGTAACCTTTTTCGAAGTGTTCGCTTTTTTGCCGCTAGAGGGATACGCGTTAAGTTGAGTCACCAATACATAAACTTAGTACGGTATTACATAGAAAATATTTTTCTAGACCCAGTAATATGTACTTAATGTGATAAAATTCAGAAATTTTCAGTAGTGTTTTAGAGGAGCGTTATGTCAAATAATGCGAAATATGTTAGTTATTTCAAAACTGACAGCAAATCCTGTTGTGCAGATGCGGATAATTTAATTATAAAAGTTGCAGATGCCGATACGGACACAGAAAAACTTATCCGCACAGGGCTCTAGTTATTTAGAGGTTTTATGAGCCCCTAAATAGCAGGCCCATAGTTACGCCACTGTGCGAATTTGAAGTGCTATTATACTATCTCTCTCTAACACATTTAATAACGCATGTCTCTTTTTAACACTAGTTCCGAATCTGACATAACTATAACCTAAAAAATGTCAGAAATATTTTCAGGCTAACATTTATTTTTTGTATTAAATTGTTTATAAATACTGTAACAATAATTATTTATACCTTGTATTTTATTAATTTTGTATATAAAACACAGATACTTTGAAGGTACGTACGTATTTTAGCTAAGGTATTTGAAGGAGTCTTAAATCTTTTGCCATGAATTCAGAAATATTCTGTTGAGAACCTGAATATAACAATCAGAAGAAGAAAAAAAAATTAATACGATTCTATGCCTATGCCAGTGTTTCTCAAACCTACGACAGTTGTGGACCATTTTCAGAATTCCACACCAATCGCGGACTATCAACTTCAAGAAAAACATTATTTTTGCATAAAGACCCATTGTTAATACTAATGAAATTTTGTGCGCGCGGACTACTAAGAACTGATCCGCGAACCACCTACAGTCTGTTCCAAACGGTTAAGCGGAACTAGATTTTGCAATCTAGTTACTTTCATCGTTTAAATCGTGCCTTTCGGCCGTTTTGTTTAAGCTTTGTAAATCATACTTACAATAAACATTTTTTGGTTAAGGTTAATATCATTTTAAAATGTCATTTTCTTTATATTTTGATTTTTTGTGTCATTCTTAATACAAATTTCCCATTTATTTATTTTTTTGTCATTAAAATACGTAAAAAAAATATTTAATTTTGACATATGTCATTCGTTTCCATGGTTTCATTGTTCGAATTTTAAATTTTGACATCCCAACGTGAAAAATGAAATAACCCAAGCAAGGTCCCTTCTCGTGACAACCTAAAAGAACGAAATTCCCATTTAGTTCCGCCTAACCGTTTGGAACAGACTGTATTGAGAAACACTGGTCTATGCTGTATAAATCCCTATTTTGTTATCCTTAATTCTTTACAACTAAAGTAAAACAATCATGAAAATGTCATTTTCAATTGAATTGAAATAAATTATATAATTATTGACACATTTTGTTAAATAATTTTAATTATCATTTTTTGTTAATCTCCCACTTTTCAGTCCTCAAAATGACGATTTCAAACACAACGTTAATGAAAATCGCTTCAATTGGCGGAATAATAACTTGTTCAACTGGAATGCTTTTACACAAAAAAGTAAAAGATGGAATAAGAAGCAACGAGTACTACAAAGAAGCTTTTAAAGCCCTTAGGGCACATAAAGGAGCCGTTACATTATTAGGAGAACCAATTAAAGAAGGCAGATTAGATATAAGTAATAAAGAAAATTATTGTGATAATCTGAAGGCACATATTCAAGTTCCTGTTAAAGGACCCTTGCAAAAGGGAAGATTATATTTTTGGGCAAAACGAGCGACTGAAAATGAAAATTGGACAGTTCATAGGATAGAATTAGGACTTAAAAATGAGCCAAATAGAAGATTATTAGTTAGAGATATAGAATTATAGTTATAAGCTACAAATTTATGTTTGTAAATTGAAATAAAAATTTTAAATTAGACCTATGCTTTTTTTAATCCAAAATCTTGAACTAAAAGGAATTTTAATTTTTGTTAAGTTGCCACGAGTTCACTTTTTAACGATTGAAGTCGTCTTTCATAGGCGCCCGCAAGGGGGGGCAAGATGGGTCAGTTGCCCCCCCCCTGGATTTCGGAATCAATTACCAATTCGTATCTTAGAAAAAAAAATATATTATTTAAATATAAAATTAATAAAAAAAAAACGATTGTTTATTATTATATTTTTGCTCTAGCAACTTTGGCTATTAGCCCGGATAGTTCTTATGTATTAAATCGATGATTTTTAACTACAGTAATACCCCGCCACTCGACGTTAATTCGTTCTGAAAAAGCGTCGAGTAGCGATTACGTCGAGTGGCGAGTCGAATTTCTCCATAAGAAATAAAGGGAATCATATGTACATATATACATATCCATATAAGGAAATACATATATGTATATGTTTTCCTTTTAGCTACGCTTGCATTTCTATCCCTTGGACCCATAATTATAAATATAAATCACTTATTTTAGCAAAAAACAAAAAGTTCATAGCTGCACCACGGTTGGTTATACGGATGTACACATTTAAAAATTTGATTGACGTGCCATGGTTGGTTACACGGATGTACACATTTAAAAATTAGATTGACGAACCACGGTTGGTTGCATGGATATACACATTTAAAAATTAAATTGACGTGCCACGGTTGGTTGCACGGATGTACACATTTAAAAATTATATTGACGTACCACGGTTGGTTGCATGGATGTACACATTTAAAAATTTTATTGACGTGCAACGGTTGGTTATACGGATGTACCTACACATATAAAAATTAGATTGACGTGCCATGGTTGGTTACACGGATGTACACATTTAAAAATTAGATTGACGTACCACGGTTGGTTGCATGGATGTACACATTACAAATTTAATTGACGTGCAACAGTTGGTTACACGGATGTACATATTTAAAAATTAGATTGACGTGCCACGGTTGGTTACATGGATGTTCACATTTAAAAATTAGATTGACGTGCCACGGTTGGTTACATGGGTGTACACATTTAAAAATTAGATTGACGTACCACGGTTGGTTACATGGATGTATTAATTTAAAAATTAGATTGACGTGCAACGGCTGGTTACATGGATGTACACATTTAAAAATTACATTGACGTGCAAGAGCTGGTTACACGGATGTACACATTTAAAAATTACATTGACGTGCAACGGTTGGTTACATGGATGTATTAATGTAAAAATTAGATTGACGTGCAACGGCTGGTTACATGGATGTACACATTTAAAAATTACATTGACGTGCAAGAGCTGGTTACACGGATGTACACATTTAAAAATTACATTGACGTGCAACGGTTGGTTACATGGATGTACACATTTAAAAATTTGATTGACGTGCCATGGTTGGTTACACGGATGTACACATTTAAAAATTAGATTGACGTACCACGGTTGGTTACATGGATGTACTAATCTATTTTTTAAATGTGTACATCCATGTAACCAACCGTTGCACGTCAATGTAATTTTTAAATGTGTACATCCGTGTAACCAGCTGTTGCACGTCAATGTAATTTTTAAATGTGTACATCCATGTAACCAACCGTTGCACGTCAATCTAATTTTTAAATGTGTACATCAATGTAACCAACCGTTGCACGTCAATCTTATTTTTAAATGTGTACATCCATGTAACCAACCGTTGCACGTCATTCTAATTTTTAAATGTGTACATCCATGTAACCAACCGTTGCACGTCAATGTAATTTTTAAATGTGTACATCCGTGTAACCAGCTCTTGCACGTCAATGTAATTTTTAAATGTGTACATCCATGTAACCAGCCGTTGCACGTCAATCTAATTTTTACATTAATACATCCATGTAACCAACCGTTGCACGTCAATGTAATTTTTAAATGTGTACATCCGTGTAACCAGCTCTTGCACGTCAATGTAATTTTTAAATGTGTACATCCATGTAACCAGCCGTTGCACGTCAATCTAATTTTTAAATTAATACATCCATGTAACCAACCGTGGTACGTCAATCTAATTTTTAAATGTGTACACCCATGTAACCAACCGCTGCACGTCAATCTAATTTTTAAATGTGTACATCCGTATAACCAGCCGTTGCACGTCAATCTAATTTTTAAATGTGTACATCCGTGTAATCAACCGTTGCACGTCAATCTAATTTTTAAATGTGTACATCCATGTAACCAACCGCTGCACGTCAATCTAATTTTTAAATGTGTACATCCGTATAACCAGCCGTTGCACGTCAATCTAATTTTTAAATGTGTACATCCGTGTAATCAACCGTTGCACGTCAATCTAATTTTTAAATGTGTACATCCATGTAACCAACCGTTGCACGTCAATCTAATTTTTAAATGTGTACATCCGTGTAACCAACCGTTGCACGTCAATCTAATTTTTAAATTAGTACATCCATGTAACCAACCGTTGCACGTCAATCTAATTTTTAAATGTATACATCCATTTAACCAACCGTTGCACGTCAATCTTATTTTTAAATTAGTACATCCATATAACCAACCGTTGCACGTCAATTTAATTTTTAAATTAGTACATCCATGTAACCAACCGTTGCACGTCAATCTAATTTTTATATTAGTACATCCATGTAACCAACCGTTGCACGTCAATCTAAGTTTTAAATGTGTACATCCGTGTAACCAACCGTTGCACGTCAATCTAATTTTTAAATGTGTACATCCATGTAACCAACTGTTGCACGTCAATCTAATTTTTAAATGTATACATCCATGTAACCAACCGTTGCACGTCAATCTAATTTTTAAATGTGTACATCCGTGTAACCAACCTTGCAAATCTGAGTTGTTGTCGTCAAGATATCTAGGCGCGAACTGCTGGCCATGCGTTCATTTTGCTTTGTTTACCAAAATATGTATCACGTGATCGGTACTCGATCACGCGTCGGATAGCGATGCTCCGTCGACTCTCAGTCTCGACATTTACGTCGAGTGGCGAAAACGTCGAGCTAAGAGGCAGTCGAGTAACGGGGTATTGCTGTATAGAGAACACATTTTTAATTAGAAAATAAATGTTTATCCTCAGAGGGGATCGTTCCCAGACCCGCCACGTGGAAAGCATTGTTCGAATATGACATCTATATATATGTTTTGGTCTTGCCCCCCCTAGAATAATTTCTGCGGGCGCCTATGTGCGCAGTGTTCAGTGGGATATTGTATATCTACCCCCAAATGTGAACGCAATATATTAAAGCGAGCAAACAATTAAATTTTACTGTGCAATAGTTTCTCACGATTTATTTCAAACTGATTTGTGCGTATTTTTATATTATATAAGAACATGGAAAATTTATTTTAATAAATATATTTTAAATTTAACGTCTCAAATCATTTTTAGTGTTAACATTATAAATATAATGCACTGAGTGAAAATTAATCGTTTTCCCATCTTAAAAAGTTAATGAATATAAATTCGGAATAATACTCATTATTTGTCCAGTTTTTAATAATACGCGAAGAGTTGATTCAATTTGAATTGGATGAAGTTAGGCGTACGGATAGAGAAAGAAGTCTGAGGTGTCGAGCAAGTTCCACATTAATGTAATGATTTGTTTGCCAACACAGTTGGCAACGGGTGCACTAGTTAATTATAATTATTCATAAATTATTAGTGTAACTAATATGTACAAATAATGGAATATTGCAAAATACAAATATTTGTGTTGTTATTATATTGTGTTTTTTTTTTTTTTAGAAGAAGAAGGCCCTACACGAGCTTCTTGCACCGGGCCCCACTTTTTCTCGGGCCGGCCCTGAGCGTTACTATGTATTTTTGGAACTTACAATTTAAGGAAAACTGGTGCATGTGGAAATGATTTGTCGGTCTGTATTTTTAATAGATTGCTTGCGGCATTTCTATACGCCCTTTTTTCGGCTGTACATTCTCTACTTACGAAAGGCAATGCGACTTATCCATATGTGTCTTTGCCATAAGTTCTGTATAATGTTCGACAAGAAGATACGAAGGATTTTATGTAAGCAATATGATGATTGCAAATTGATAATTTAAAAAAACGCTTTTAATTCTATTTAAGATTATCCTGATGGTAGTCATAAATCCAAGGCCACGGAAGTGTACACTGTAAAAGCTGCTTATTAAATTAAGAAAATTAAAAATCATATTTTATTGATAGCAATATTTATTTAACAATTTATAATAATACAATAAACATAATGGAAATATTTCCTAAATGGAAATCATTAAAATAAGTCAAAAAGATTATATATTAAAATAGTATAAATAAATAAGAATACATCTTGATACAGTACGACTAAATATGTTGACTAAAGTCAAAAATAAAATTAAAAAACACCCAATATAATCGTGAACATATTTTTACTTTAAATCATTAAAAGTAATTTATTTTTTATTAAGGCTGTTTTTGAAGTTATAAGTATATTTCAGATTCAAATGACTAAAAAATACATTTCTATAACTGTACAAAAAAGAATACTTAATTATATGACTGTTTTTAAAGATATTTTGATATATACAGCCAATTTAACTTTGAATTTTATTTACAAATTGCAACAATGCCTTTATTAACAAAATTTTATAAGTAATCTATATTTCTGCCTTTCATATCGAGTTTAAATTCAAAATCCGACCGTTTTCACATCAAGTTTTACTGAAATTAATAAAATGTAAACGTGATGTAAAATGAAAAAGTGATGCCGAAATGCAGTCTATGTATTTGATAATACAATTGTTCCCAGTTTACAGTTTGCAGTGTTCCCAGTTTAATTTATAATTAACCGCTTAACTGATCTACAACTCTACACGAATATATAATTTTTATGTATGTATGTATGTATGTATGTATGTATGTATGTATGTATGTATGTATGTATGCTCCAAACAAATATATTTGCAGTTTCCGATATTGTCGAACGCTCTGAAAATAAATTCGCTAGCAGTTCTGTCACTATTACCCAACAAATGCGCTCCCTGACATAAGCGTCCCAACAATAAAATATAAATGATTCGTCAGTGTACACAATTATCCAGCATAGAAATGACATTATAAATTATTTGCGTGGATTGTCGTTTAATTTAGAATTATAATATAGTTATTTGTTGACCGTTAGTTGTAATTATAATATAGTACTATAATAGTTTGTTGAGAATTGGTCAAAATGATAACAAATACATTATCAATTCACTAATATATTATAAACCAGTGGCGAAGGGAAACCTCCGCTAGACTTGCCCTCCCATAAAAAATATATTTATAAAAAAATGTAAATTAAAAAAATTTTTTTTTAAATATTTAGGTAAATCTTCAAAAATACATCAAATTATGTTTTATACAAATTTTTGTCCAAGGCTTGCTTTACAAGTTACGAATTAATTATCATGACCATGGAAACGTTACATATAAATATGAAAAAATTGAGACTTGGAAAAATTTTAAATAATTTTACAAAAATTTTTCGAAATTTTTCGTTTTATCAAAAAACGTCTCAAATAAAAGTTATTAGTTATTGCATTTATAGTAACTTTTGTTCAATAAATTTTTTCGAAATATTTTTCTGTTGCTAAATATTCGCAAAAATCTTAAAATCGACACGAGTTAACTCCCATTTCTAGTCAACCGATTTTCATAAAAAACAATAGGGTTCTTCCTATTTTATAGGAGAATTTTTTAGTACCAGAACGAACTCTTTAAGTTAAACCGTTTTTGAGTTATCGTGTATACACACAGACAGACAGACAGACACACACACACACACACACACACACACATACGGACGGCACTTCGAAAATAGGTTTTTTGGATTCCCTGGACCATGAAACGTGGTCATCCGTCAAAATCTCGACATCGAAAATTTTCGCGATTACAATACTTGCCCCTTATATATTAAGGTCGGGCAAGTAAAAACTAAGAGGAAAGTCAGTAATCCAGAAAAATTAAATTATTAACATTTATGGTTTATGTAATTATTAATCAATAAATTATTTAATAAAATGTGTTATTCTTTAGTTTGTATAACCTTTGCCAAATTAAGTTATTATATCATTAATTATATAGAGTATAAACTACAGTTTCGTTTATCTCTTCTCATTTAATTCATTAATTTTATTGTTTGGGAGCGCCTTTGTCGGGACGCATTTGTCGGACGATTTTGTCTGAAGCGCAATTGTCGGATAACCAGTGCGTATACCGTGAGTAGTGACAGATGTCTCTTAATTTAAAGTATGAACATTTCCTATTACAGTTTAGTCATCAGTCATCCTTTGTTTACAGTGCTTTTCTATAACCGAATTAAAATGGAACGCGATAATATTTTACCGATTTGTACTTTTACACTACTTTGATTTGAAAAAAGTGCTGCTGAATCTCATCGATTGCTTGTGAAAAGTTATGGTGAATGTGTTCCATTGGAAACAGTATGTAGAGATTGGTTTTGACGATTCAAAAGTGGTGATTATGACGATCACGACAAACAATGGCCAGGTCAATTGAAAAAATTGATGAACAACTGCAAGCTCTATTGGAAGAACACTCGGCTAAATCAAAGAATTGGCTCAACAGGTCGAAGTCGATAAATCAACCATTTCACGACGTTTACAAGCCATGGAAAAGATTGAGAAAGAAGGGAGGTGGCTGCCACATGATTTGGCCGAATATGCCATTGCTAATCGTTTAAACAGTATGATATATTTAGGCTCACTTATCCACAGTTCAGGTACATGTGAATATGAAATACGCCGCTGCATCCAAATGGCACGCGTTGCAATGAGCAACCTGACAAAGATAAAAATATATCCCGTCAAACCAAATGTGCACTGGTAACTTCTTGAGTCTTCTCTGTTTTCTATTACGCCTCTGAAACATGGGTTATCCGAGCAGCAGATAGGCGTCGCACAGACGCATTTGAAATGTGGTGTTAGCGCCGCATGTTACGAATACCATGGACAGATAAGCGTACGAACCTATCAGTTCTTGGAGAAATCAATCCTACCCAGCGTAAGTCTAACCTCTGCACGAATACTGAAATTCTTTGGGCACATAACCCGCCACAATAATTTGTAAAAACTTGTTGTACAGGGGAAACCAGATGGAAAGCGCTGCCGCGGTAGATCACCTACTCGATGGACCGACCTTGTATCCGGTCTCACAGGAACGAGTCTCGTGACAGCTGTTAGGGATGCTGAAGATCGAGTCATTTGGCGACGGATAGTCCGAAGAATATTAAATGAAGATAACACGTAATCACGTGATCACTACACATGTATCGCGATGTTAGATTAAGAAGAAAGAATCGTTTAAACATCTTGATTTCCTTGCAAGGCATAAAAAGAAGAGTTTCATGTGGCGTATCGTGGCCGGCGATGAAAAATAGATCTATTTCGGCAATCTGAAACGCAAGAAATCATGGGTTGATCCTGGTCAACCATCAACGTCGACAACAAAGCGAAACATCCACGGTCACAAAGCAATGCTCTCTATAAACCAAAGGAAACAATCACCACCGAATATTATCGACAACAACTGGGGCGTTATTGATAATTTGATGCGGAAACGACTATCAATTGCATCAAATCGTCGGAAAGTGATTCTTCTCCATGACAATGCTCGGCTCTATGTTGGTATAACCGTGAAACAAACCCTGATAGAGCTCGAACAGGAGATTTTCTAGCACCCAGCGTATTATCCGGACCTGGCCCCAAGCGATTACCCTCTGTTCCGATTGATGCAACACGTTTTGGAAAATACACGTTTCCATAACTACGGATAAGTCGAAAATTAAGTTATTGAAAGGACTGGCTCAAAATACAGACCATTCTTTCGTCGCGGGATTAAATTTCTGCCAGAAAAGTGGGAGTCATAGCTTCCGAGAGAAAATACTTTGATTAATGTATCACGTATTTTGTTATTGAAATAAATACTCCAAAAAAACGAGAAAACTGAGACTTTCAATGCAACTTCCTATAATTTAGTGAAACTTATCTTTACTCCACAGTGTACTGGAGTATTGAAACAATTATGTAATCGTTTTGCTTTTTTTATTAAGTTCACCTTTTACAATAAAAATATGAAGTATATTGGTAGAAAGAGGCAGTGTAGATGCACTTGAATTGGAAAATATGCAGCACACACATATATTTACAGTAGCGAAACATGAGGAACAATCAGGCATGGGAGACTTTTTAAATATATATGGTTTTATTCTTATCTCAAAGGGACGATCTACCTATCCAATTTGCATGTCAAACGCATTTAGTTTACAATTTGTGGTATGGAAAACAGTGTGTCAATAGCAGAAAAGTGTTTCAGTGTTATTCATATTCCCCTACATAATACTTAATGATGATAATAAATACTACACGCCTAGGTTATACTTCAGATCAATATCCAAGATGGATACTGTTGTTAACATTAAAATGTGTCTCCAACATTGTTTACTTTTTCCTAGAATAAATCGTTGCCTCCCGAATATTTAAGAAGATACACGAAGACCATTTGTTACTTATTGCCGAAGTTACCTTCTTTATGTGTTTATTTATATCTGATCGCGCTAAACATTTTTTTTTGTGGTTTTTGGAGTTTTTTTAAACATAAATACACTATAATGGTATATATTATATGAATAAAGATGGTATAACGCTTTATAGGTAAGTTAAAAGGCAATTTTTATTTGGTATTTTTTTGTTTACGTTCGTAATCCCCTTGCCCCTCGTAGATTAATGTTAGCGACATATTCTGTTTTGGATTACATATGACATACGTTGTCCATCTTGGTTATTGGTCTGAGGGCTATGCCATATAGCCTGGTTATGCAGGTTTTGCACTCCAAATTCACCCTTTTGCAGATCAAATTCAACCTTTTGTAAATCGTGACATTCATGAGAAGATATACTGGACTCAGAACATGTCGAATTAAATTTAAGTTCCATTAGAAATGGATTGAACCGGTTACGGATCACATTAAAATATGCCTCATTACAAGATGAATATAAATTTTTGTCGTGCTTTCCAGGCATGGAAAAAGATGTAATGCATACATTTTTCGCGCTTTAATGTCGCAATAATAGAATTGTTTAAATTTAGAGATTTTCTAAATTTAGATGGTAAGCTACGACCCACCGATATTGTTGCTCGACCAGTCAACTTTTCTTGAGTCATTGCTGTTCGCAAATAGATTTTAATCAGCTTAAGTGTGGGAAAACTTACATATTATACAAAATTATTACATCGTGTGCCTTGTTAAGCGACGTTGTGAGGTAACTGCTTCTATTCTTCCTTGTTGACTGTACTATCTATGACGTTCGCACAACACCTTTCTCAGAACGTATTTTCGTTGTTTAGCAACACATGACTGCTGTATAATTATCAATCACGTAGATAATAATTTAAACAAACTGATGTGATTTCGGTTGAAAGAGTATTAACGAACACATAGGTACAAAACTTAAATACATTCCAATTTAAGATTACTCATAAAATTTTTATTTATTTAATATTCTTTTTGCTCAAATGCGTAAAATATTATCTTTTTTAAATCCTTAATTACATTAAAATCAACTGAGCTGTTCAAAATAATTTTTCTTTGAGAGGTCTTAGTGAATTTTGTTTATTACAATATTTAATCTCAATTGATCTCACTTTTAAGGTTATATAATTTTTATGTAATGTACATTGGTTCTTTACACTTGCATTCCATGGTTTCTGGACATTTTTCATTATTTACTACTATACATAAGCCGAATTAATCTGTTACAGTCTTTGTTAAAGATGTATCTCTGACGTCATCATAAAACAAAAGAAAATCAGGCCCTTACTTACGGATTTAATATCAGTAGTTCATCTTTTAGTTTTTTCTCACTGCTAACACAACTTCTCTTTTAAATCACTCTTGTAATGCTGGGTTTAACAACCGATAGCGAATTCCATATGTAAAAACGGGAAAAGAAATCGAATGAAAGAATCCATTGATCGAAAATGGAATAGAATACAGAAAAAATATTGGTTTAATTGAATTATACAGACAATAGGAATGCCTGTGGAATCATTAAGATAATAATTACTTAATCGTTGAGCCCTTTTACCATCTATGGTGTTGGGCTAAGATAATAAATACTAATGAAAAACATCGAATTGTCGTGGGACAATGAAGAATGGGTACATAGAGATAGGCATTTCGGCTTAGTTTACGGAACCGGCTTGGTGGTTATCTTTCAGATTACCGAACCGGCTCAGTAAACGGGTCTCCGAAGAAAAACTGATTAGAACATCAGTCAGTTTTCGTATCTATTCTTCAATACGATTGTTTCCAATATGCACGTGGTACGTCTCCTAGTGTCTTTATTTGCATTTTATGATACAATATGCAATTTATGACTTGTTGACAAACTCAGTCTCTTTCTAACTTGCTTTAAAGCAGGCATGTACAATATAGGGCCCACGGGCCTTATCCGGTGCTCCATTTTGTCCGGCCCGCGATAACTATCCAAAATTCCATTGAATCTGGTCCGCGAGTATATCTTTGTTTTCAGAGATTAAATGCGATTAAACGGTTGAAACATTTTGTTCTTATTTAACAATATTTATGCATTATAAAAGATTTTTTATTTTTTCTTGTGTTACTTATATATTTTTTTGTATAGTTTAGAATGTTTTTTTTTTTTTTAATAAAGAGAATTTCAGTAAAGTAATTTAAAAAAAACTAATGATTCTAAAAAAAAGATACTTAAAAAATCCTGGCCCGCGAATGTTTTTCAGATCGCTATCTGGCCCATGGTCTTTTGGAAATTGCACATGCCTGATTTAAAGAAATAAAGAAGAGGGATAGTAAAAGCTCAGCAGTTGAGATGAATGCTTCGTCGACTAGACAATAGTGTTGTGAAATTAGTGTATAGGAGAGGTCTAGTAACTAAAAAGAAAAGTTACGCGAAACAAAAAAATAAATTACTTATTAAATATTTTACCCGCTTGCGAAAAAAGATTCGCCATCGCTACCCTAGAAAACCATGAGATGAAGAAATAAGAAGGACCTGTCATATTGGAATCAGAAAGTCAGTGAGAAAATGGAAGGAGATGACGGCTGGAAACTGGACGGTTTTGAAATCAAGCAGGCCTAATCAGTAATAGAGTTATTCGCGACTCCAAATAACAGTGAGACATCTGGTGGCGGTTTGGTAAATTAAACAGAAGCGTATATTTGTAGTGTGTTGTGCTGCAGTTTATGTGAATTAAGACGTATTTTTAAATATCGTGACTTAAATACAGTGCTTTTTTGTCGAAATATTGTTTGAACAGATTAATATTAAGAAAAAATCTGACATATAAGCTTCTCGTCGGTCATAAACTGTCGTACGCAGCGCCGCCAACGTTAGTTTGAGTCGCGAATAGTAGTTGATAGCCATCTATGAGATGATTAGCGATTTTTTTTTTTTTGTATAACTTTTTTTACGAGTTTTGGCGATGAATATTTATTATTATTGGGTTTTGAATAACATACTTAACTCAAATTGTCGTCGAAGACACGTTTACGTAAAAGGTGTGGTTAGTCGTCAATGTGTTAAAATGTATTTTACTCAGCTCTGACTGCTGTTGAGGACTGCATCATATAAGCAGAATAAAGATCTCTCAGCGAAAATTAGGTTGTCAATTTATCTCGAATACTCAGATTGCCAATAACATCTTTGAAATCCAGTAAAACAATTCAATATCTGCAAAACTAACAAAAAACTTGTCAGTAATTCGTATCGAATGCCCAAACTAGTTCTCAGCCTCGTCATCGTCTCATCATTGTATAATTTATATTTTGGATGGTATTAGATATAGTTAGAACCTTAACTCAGTTAGGAATAAGCAGTTGACTTTGGTTAGATATTAACTGGTGGACGGTCGAGCAAAATACAGCAGAATAGCTATGTATCCTAAAGGAGGCCAAGATTCACCCAAGGTTGTAGAGCTAAACAATAGTATTGTGCGAATTAACGGAAACAAAGTTGAATTTTTAATTTTAATAGAATTGGCAACACTTCACTGACAATTCTAATATTTGTTCTAATTGGTTCAAGGTTGTGCATCATGAATTTCGTGAATTTCATCTATTTTGGGTGAGTTTTATAAGTTTTTGTTAATTTTACAAATCATATTGTTATAAATTGAATTTTAGTGGTTAGCATATCATATATAGCCGAGAAAAAGGGAAAGGATTACCACGCTTAGTGAGTACACTTCTATGACCCAAAGGGCTATTGCCCGTGAATGCTCAGTAATTGTGTCTCAGCTGTAAGCAAAATATTAAAGCTGAAAAGTGAGACTGGTTCTGTAGAAGTGCGTAGGAAAGGAAATTGTGGCAGAAAAAGGAAAACAACGCCACGGGATGAATTGTTTTTACTAAAATACTAAACTACTTTTAAATAGTAAACTTAATCCCAGGAAGACCAGTTTTGAACTCTAACGAGATCTGGAGAAGGCTGGCTTAAAAATTCACGATTTTACAGTCTGTAAGACATCCTGTAAATAAGATGTTCTGGGTCTGCTTTTCATACATGGGTACTGGAAAACTGATTCCAGTTGAAGGTATGATGTACAGTGAGAAATACAAAGCATTGTTGGAATCATATTTGTTTACAGAACTGGAAAAAGTCAAAGCAGCTGATGGTCCCATTTTTCAGCAGGACTGGGCCCCGTGTCACGTTTCGAAACGAATGAGAGAATATTTACAGAACAAAGGAAACTCACCAGATCTAAATCCAATTGAAAATTTATGGGCCATATGCAAGGCTAGACTCCAAAAAAATGGATTGTACGACAAAAAATAAAATGATAGAAGCAGTAAATAATATCTGGAATGAGGACACTGCTATAAAAGAAAACTGCAAACAGTTAATAGATTCAATGCCAAAACGGGTTCAAGCTGTGATAAAAGCCAAAGGTGGTCATATATCATACTAATTAAATTACTTTTTACACATAAAATTACTTTGTATTAGAATTATTTTGAATTACAATCATATTTTTAAAAAACACCTTTTGTTTCCATTAATTCGCACAATACTGTATCTAGATCAGTGCTGCTTAAACTATTTGATGTAGCGTACTATTCGCGATTCCAAATAACAGTAAGACATCTGGTGGCGGCATGGTAAATTAAACAGAAGCGTATATTTGTATAATATTTGTAGTGTGTTGTGCTACAATTTATGTGAATTAAGACGTATTTTTAAATATATTGACTTAAATACAGTGCTTTTTTGCCGAAATATTGTTTGAACAGATAAATATTAAGAAAACATTTCTGACATATACGCTTCTCGTCGGCCATAAACTGTCGTACGCAGCGCCGCCAACATTAGTTTGAGTCGCGAATATAGGTAAACTTTTTTAAGATTGCAGCGCCAGCGTGACAAAATATAAACTAATCTAATAGAAAACAACAACTTTCTGTATTGTAATTTGACATCTAGAAGAAATTTACACATACTTTTGTCTTAATTATTATAATTATGTCTTAATTTGTGTTTTCTTATATTTTATTTTCACTATTCGCGACTGAAACTAACTTTGGCGGCGCTGCGTACAACAGTTAATGGTTGACGAGAAACGTATATGTCAGAAGTTTTTTCTTAATATTTATCTGTTCAAACAATATTTCGGCAAAAAAGCACTGTATTTAAGTCACTAAATTTAAAAATACGTCTTAATTCACATAAACTGCAGCACAACACACTAAAAATATTATACAAAAATACGCTTCTGTTTAATCTATCTAGTCGCCACCAGATGTCTCACTGTTATTTGGAGTCGCGAATTAATAAAAATATTTTTTCTGTCTTGAAAGATGTTGATTCAATACCTATTAGATTAGTTTAACACAATACCGCAAGATAGAGTCCTTCTTATGACCATTTGCTTATAGTAGGTTTTATTTCCACGTACCGAACACCGAACACCTACTATAAAGGATGCATTTTCAGCAGTTGAAACAATTCCACATTTTATCACGTTTAATCATAATTTAAAAGAGGCTAAAACAGATTTTGAATTGCTACATTTGGAAAAAATATTGAAAAAAACTTTTTAGAAAACAAAAAATCACAAGAACAAATCAAAATAACAGATTTTTTTGTTAATATTTAAATATGTATATACATCATACATACGTATGTAAAATTATGTAAGTGTTAAGTTGTTTGTAAAATAAGTTTTTTTTTAATGTTTTGTAACACTTGAATATTGTTTTTTGTTGCTTAAGCTTCTTGCACTCATGTAAAAGTACTCTTTTCCAACATAAAAAGTACGTATTTTTCAACATTTATAGTATTTGGATATAGCAACCTACGGTTATAACGACCTAATTTCATTGATCCCTTCAACGTCGTTATAAACGATATCCACTGTATTACATTAAGCGTGTTCTACATTATACAATTCTCGTCATATTTTCATACTTATTTCTTTGACTAGAACTTGTACTAGAAATAAATCAGTAAAATCGTATAGTGTAGAACAATTTATGTAGTCAAGGTCAACTTTATTCAAAACTAGATTTGGACAAACTTTTCTTGTAAACATTTTCAACTTGGAACTCGGTGCATGCGCAGTACACACTTTTAACCACAGTACCAACATTAAAATTACGCTTGTAAATATTTTATATTACCACGTGTTTAATAGTGTTTTGTTGATCATTGGTTTGAATAGGTGAATATATAAATTGTGTTTTGTACGTAAATCAGTAATTTTACAAATCTAATAGCTAGGTTACAAACACTTGACGAGATAAGAATTATATATTTATGTTGGTACTTTAAATGAACTGAAACACGTGTAAGAATTTCATTCTCTACCAAAAAATTGAAAAATAAATTGTATCAAAACTTTGACTTCTAGTTCAAAGAAAAAAGTTTATAAAATTGACGAATAAAGTATAATGTAGAACACACTTTACTGTTTTTTTCTTTTCTGGAAACTCGTCGCGTACCAGCTGCCGATGACTGCTATACTTTGAGTAGCACTGATCTAGAATGAGGTCAAGGAATTGCAGATAATCTAATGAATTTAAACATTACAGAAGTAAAGATGTTGACAAGAGAAAGGGTAAGCTGACATATTTCGATATCTAAAGGTACAAAAGGAGGATTAAATAAAGTATATCGGATTACAGACACTCAAACAGTAACGTTATTTGTTTAAATTAACCTCACAACGTAACTAAAAGATTTTCTCTTACCGAATTCAGAATTATATTGTTTAAATGTTTATAAATATTTTCATTCATACAACCATTTTATGTACACCACAATTAAACCTTCACTCATTTTATTTAAACCACTTACACACAATCGATATGCGTAAATACAGATTGTCAAAAAAAATCTCAAAAAAACAATATTCACTAAAACCTCTCAAATACGACTCAATTCCAATCCATATCAAGGCAGTTTATGTACAATTATCAACATCACAATAAATAAATATATGTATATATAAAACTTTATCAATAAATGCGGACCGAACTGTGGTCAAAAGAACATAATAAAAACCCAAATAGTCTTGTTTTTTTAAATAAGTACTAGCACCTTCACATCACAAGTGACCTAACCTCACTTACTTAATCGACACCTGCGAAACCTTGGGATCCTTCGATGGCCTTTATTAGTTTTTCCCTTAGTTGATGGTAATTTTCGTATGGTGGTAAATCTATGCGGTTAAAGCAGGTGTGGGCCCGTGGGTAATTGTCGGGTGTGCCCCATTTTTCGATGGTAAATAGTTGAGGACCATTGCTGCCGTAGAGTTCCTTGAAACCGTTCATTGGAACACGTGATGTGCCTGTTACAAATTGTAGTAGTCGGGATCGCATTTCGTTTGAAAATGATAGTATCACCTAAAAAAAAAACATTGTTGTATTGGGAGTGATACAATACGGTATAAACATACGAGGTGTGCCAATTTAATTCGCGGAATGCACATGAAAAAAATGATGAAAAAAAATCAGCTGTGGCCACCACAGGACCGACCGCCATCACAAAGTACTTGTTTAATTTATGCTGCTTTATCAAAAAATGTCTCAAATAAAAGTTGTTAGTTATTGCTTTTATACCAACTTTTGTTAAATAAATCTTTTAGAAATATTTCTCTGTTGTGAAATATTCGCAAAAATCTTAAAACCGACACGAGTATAGACATAATATAATATGATTTACAAATATTAAATTGTTAAAACTGAAGGGTTTGAATTTAAGAAAAAAGGTAGATCTTTTATAAAATTTTGAAGGAAAGATCTACTTTTTTCTTAATATAAAATGATTTATTTGCCAAAGCATTTTCAACAAAACAAAAGACAGAAATTTTCTTTTGTTTTTTTACTATAATACCTATAAAACAATATGTATACTTAAAATTATAATTTAATATTGTATTAACATTTGTACAATTTAGTTAGACTAACAAATTTCGGTGACTAGTCAAAAACTTGTTTTGACACGAGTAAACTACCAATTCTAGTTAACCGATTTTTATCAAAAGTTGATCAACTCGTGCCATTGATGTCAAAAGCTTAAATAAAAAAGTTTCATAAAAATCCTTTTAGCCAAATTTGCTCTGCACGTGTACACGGACCGACAGACAGACAGACCGACAGACATCATGCTAAAAATAGTCAAAACGTTATGTAGGGACCTCAATTCGTGGAGATCCATCGAAATCTCGAAATGTCAAAGTCGGTATGATCACAATACCTCCCTTATATATTTTGGCGGTCGGTAATATATGTGTGAAATTATAATTTAGTAGTTCTGTAGCCTTCAAAGTACTCCCCTTGTGTACCTATACACTGACTTAGACGGCATTTCCATTTCTGGACGCAAGCCTAGAACTACTTTTTTTAAATACGCTTGAGTACCTGTCTGACTTTCTGTTGGATGTTGTTTTTTTTTTTTTTGTCAGAAACTCTCCCACCGTGAACGCACAGAGACCGTATGATGAACGGTGACAGTATGATCAACGATAAGCTTGTCAAGCCACAATTTGAATCTTTACATTCAAATTTTGAGTCTTTTTTAACAAAATTTTTATATATTTTTTTGCATTTTAATTTATTTTTTCTATTACACAATTATATTAACTTAAAAAAAAAATCATGCAACAAGGGATGAAACCAGTCGCCATATATTCGCCACAAATGTGGCGAATGGTAAGAGTGAGCAACCAATAACAATCATTATTGCATCTATAGTTCACAGACACACGCGTTTAAAACATGACATTGATAAGTCGGACTATATTTGATATTTTTGGGATTCTCTTTTTATGAAGCTAATGTTTTTCAAAATATGTGTACTAATGTACTATAAATTTTTTTAATACTGGTAGAAATTCCTTACGCGTACCCGTTTATATACGTCTATCAAGTGTCGACTTTTTTGTCCTAACTTTTTGCTAATTAAACCTATCCTAATACCTAGTTTATAGTTGCACATTACTTTATCCCCCCCCCTCACATTTGCCCAATTAAAATTGTGATTATTGTTCATGCGTTTATAACGTACATTCACTATGAGCTCTAGTGGGTAAATGAATGGAATTTGAGCCTTGAATCCATTTAAATGTGAATTTAACCGTATAAATACTGAAATTTTATTATTAAAGTTTTTCTTTAAATACGTTAATATGAGCTAAATGTTAACAAACACTTATCAAATAAATACTTAGAATCCAGAATGATATTAAACCCTATACTTATTAAAAGTGTTTTGAATATTTTTTTTAGAAAAGGTAAGGCTGAATCGTTTATGTTGTTTGAAAGAAACGGATGACGCTTTAATAAGGCCAAATCATATTCTAACTAGCTTGTGCTTTCGCTAACCAGTTCGTTCTGGTGGGAGCATACAGAACATTAACTTTAAACTTATTCATTACTAGTTATACAAGCTAATTAATAAATTTATTATATTATTATTATTATTAAAAGTTTCATTAGAATACTCAGGTTGCCAATGACATCTTTGAAATCTAGTAAAACAATTCAATAATTGCAAAATTAACAAAAAACTTGTCAGTAATGCCTATCGAATGCCTAAACTAGTTCTCAGTCTCGTCATCGTCTCATCATTGTACTAATAATAGGTTCCAGACTCGTACGCTAAAAATTGGTCTGGGGAAGGGCCACTCGAAAAAATATCCGTAAAATAATGATAATTTATTATTGTTTTTTTACGTAAAGGAGTGTATTATATATTAATTTAGTTTTAATTATAATTGAATTTTTATTAAGAAAAAAGGTGATTTTTATTTTTAATTTCTTAGTTTTTATTAAAAATCATAATTACAGTCTGTTCCAAACGGTTAAGCGGAACTAAATGGGAATTTAGTTCTTTTAGGTTGTCACGAGAAGGGACCTTGCTTGGGTTATTTCATTTTTCACGTTGGGATGTCAAAATTTAAAATTCCAACAATGAAACCATAGAAACGAATTACATATGTCAAAATTAAATATTTTTTTAGATATTTTAATGACAAAAAAATAAATAAATGGGAAATTTGTATTAAGAATGACACAAAAATCAAAATATAAAGAAAATGACATTTTAAAATGATATTAACCTTAACCAAAAAATGTTTATTGTAAGTATGATTTACAAAGCTTAAACAAAACGGCCGAAAGGCACGATTTAAACGATGAAAGTAACTAGATTGCAAAATCTAGTTCTGCTTAACCGTTTGGAACAGACTGTAAGTCATTTATCATTAAAACATTTAACTCGTTCTTTTATTAATGGAAAAAAATTAGTGACAGCCAATGCTCTTTTTTAATGCTTTCAATAATAAACCGATGGTGGACAAAGCTTGATGATGATATTAAACTAAAAATACTGAAAATAATAACAATTTATACAGTTTTCTCTAAACTTTTTAACTGTTATACGAGAGTTGCCTCTTATATTTCGGGATTGCGCAAAACTAGTGCTGCCATCTGGCAACTGACGCTTCTATCGTAAAGTTTGACATTTTTGGCAGTATACGTACTCAGAACGTTTTAACGTACGAGCGCTATTTGTGTTGTTTACAGTTTACAAAAATCATCTCGGCTAAAAATGGAATTAAATCGTGAACATTTCGAGCGATTATTTTTTACAACTTTCGACGTGGATTAACCCAACAACAGTGCATCGATGAACTTAATTCGACTTTTGGCGATGAAGCACCATCAAGGACTACTATTTATTAGTGCTGGGAACCAAAACCGATTTTTCGGGTACCCGGTTCCGGTTTTCGGGTAAAACCGGGTTTGTAATTTTCGCGTTACCCGGATACCCGGTTCTGATTACCCGGTTCCGAATGCCTGGTTCCGGATACCCGGTTCCGATTAACCGGTTCAAAATACCCGGTTCCGATTACCCGGTTCCAAATGCCCGGTTTCGGGTACCCGGTTTCGAATACCTGGTTCCAGATACGCGATTCCGAATTCCTTAGATACCGATTAGATACCCGGTTCTAGGGTCGGGAAAACACCAGAGGAATTCGAATGAATACAATTTCCCGACGTTGATGTAAGTAAATTGTAAACATAAATATATTAAAATTAGTGCTGGGAACCGAAACCATAAAATAAAGTCAGACAGAAAATAGTGCGAACTTCCTAGCCGTAGCCATAGGCGAGATAATTTTAGTGCTGGTAACCGAAACTGGTTTTTCGGGTACCCGGTTCCGGTTTTCGGGTAAAACCGGGTTTGTAATTTTCGCGTTACCCGGATACCCGGTTCCGGATACCGGGTTCTGAAACCGGTTAACCGGGTATACCCGAAACAGTTTTTTTTTTTTTGAACCGGTTCCAGTTCCGTCAAGATTGATTTCTGACAGCACTACTATTTATCGATGGTTTGCCGACTTTAATCGTGGCCGTAGTTCACTTAAGGACGAATTTCGTGAAAGTCGTCCAAAATCGGTTGTTGTTCTGGAAAACATTGATGCTGTGCGTGAACTGATACTACAAGATCGTCATGTGACTTATCTTGAGATTGAGGTATCCTTGGGCAATAGTGGGACCAGCATTCATTCACTATTGCATGAACATTTGGCCGTCAAAAAGATTTGTTCGCGTTGGATTCCACATAATTTGACAATCGCCTTTGGAGGTGCCTCAATCGGAGTGGAAAAAGTGCTTCGAATATTGCATTCGTATATTCAAACGCATGCAAAAGTGTATTGATCTTCATGGAGATTATTTTGAAAAACAATAAAGCCACTATTGTTATAAATAATTGTTTTTGATCTTAAATCCCGAAATATAAAAGGCAACCCTCGTATGAAAAGCTATATAGACTAGATAGATGTTGATTGAATATTTGATAACTTATACTTACTCTCCAAAACCATTGTACAACGATATGGTTTGCATGATAATCTCCCTTGTAGACAGTATTGACTTTCCAGTCTTTGACATCGATGTTCTGTATGCCACACATGAGTAACTCGAGTTCGTTCTCGTCAAATATCTTTATTAGGTTGAGTGGTACCAGCGCGTTAAAACCTTCCAGGAATGCGTTCATTTGTTCTTGTACACGTGAAACGAACCGCCACTGAATTACACAACTGAAAAAATCAAATAGGTTAGCTCATTTACTAGTGCAAAGGTTCATAGAATAAAATCAATTAAATCTAAGCATATATACTCAGCTATAAAGGTTTCTTAAGAATACTCAGATTGCCAATAACATCTTTGAAAGCTAGTACAACAATTCAATAATTGCAAAACTAACAAAAAACTTGTCAGTAAGGCGTATAGAATGTCCAAACTAGCTCTCAGTCTCGTCATCGTCTCATCATTGTATTAAAAACAAAAGATATCGTCAAATTTAAAACAATTAAAGGATGAACCGAGGCTAGATCGATTATTATGAAATAAAACAGAAAGTATATACAGGAAGCGCTCAGTTAAAGTAAACAATAGGGGATAGGCATGATTTTTTTAATTTTTTTTATTATATTCCTATTGTTGCATATAAACATAAAAAACAGTTCTGCATTTTTTTTTTTTTAATTTGAAGGCTTAAAAAAATCATAAATGTATGTAGCGCGCGAAAACGACGTGTGACGTCATACCCCTTCTAAGTGACGCAGTACACTACTAGCGTACAGCGCAGTACCAGTGTACAGCGTGCAGCCTACACAGTCGTGAACTTATTTGCTTGTATAACTTTTATAGGTTATGTAAAGTTAGAGTGATTTTAATTAAAATAAAGTTTAATTCTATAAAAACAATTTATACATGTTTACCGAATTAAATTTTATATTAAAATATATAAAATATGGAAGATCCAGGCCCCAGTACTTCGAAACATAGTCGAAAATATTGTTTAGTACCGATGTGCACAAATAGTTCAAATAGAAATCCAAAAAAACAATTTATATCATTACCTGATGGCGAAACACAACAAAAAAGGCGAAATTTGTGGCTGGAAGCTATGAGGCGAAATAAAACCGATATTTCAGAAAAAAGTAAACTTTATGTTTGTATATGTTTTTTCATATATTCCATGAGCATAAATGCATCAATGTTGGGTAAATTCTCACTCTGAGCCCTAACAAAATCTTTATCTGCCATTTTAATAATAAATGCGTGAAAAATTGTTTAAAAACAAATATAAAACACTCGAACAATACAATATACACGCGTAAAGATTATGTTGTAACTGTATCTGTGACGTCAAACCCCAGTCGTTTTTACTCGGCAACCTTCGCGCCGTGGTCGGCTTATTTCATATTTACAATATTTTAATTAAAAAATTTGGCTATAATATTAATTAAAATGTGATTTTTGTTTTGTTAGGTGACATAACTAACATTAACATATTAAAAAAATGTAGTTTTAAGGAAATATAAATTTTATGCGTATCCCCTATTCATACCCATTTTGCTGTACGTTATTCTGCACATATGGCGACTATTTAGAATAAATACTTTGTATTTTATTTCATAATAATCAACTAATAAAATCGTGTTAAGAATATAAAAACTGTAATTTTCATAGTGAAGGATTTCCCAACAGGGGAAACTTTTTAAGATCGCAGTGCCATATGCGACAAAAGCTGGAACACCCGAGAGTTTCATTAAACTGTTATTTGTGTATTTGTTTACATGGTGAAAATGAACACGAGTTGAATTTTTCTATTTTCCGAGCTTTATTGTGCTTTTTTTTTAATTTAAAGGCAATCTACGTTTTACAAAATATGTAATAATATAGTATTCTAAAGAAATTTCAAGGAAATTTTGTTTTTCATTGTATTTTTAATTATTTTTGACTGTCAATATAATATCAACAAAAATATGGTAAAAATATTAGTAAAAAATAAAAATGTCTGCCTGAAAATGTGGAAGGGCCTTTTAATATATCAACTGATGATTCAGGCAAATTTTGGGTGGGGGTAAGTGCCTTTTTTTTCAGTCTTTTCTTGAACATAAAAAATCACATCAGCATGGGTTTCGATTTTTGTCTATTTTTAGTTTTTCCATGATCCATAGAAACCTACGATCCACTTTCTCTCTACCTCTAACTGTCTTTTCAATTGATATTACTTCCAATTTAGGAAAAGGATGGAACGTTAAAGTGGGATTCTTCTTTATCCATGATTTACATTGAAGCACTCAACAAAAAGAATGGTTTTTTTTTAAACCACGATTCATAAAAATAAAACAAATAACAAAAAAACACCATTGTACAAAACAAAACAATGTCAGTCTCGTATCTTCCGCAAATCGCCACCAGATGTCAGGGCGATTAGGAAGTTTCCCCTATAGTACCTTTAGGTTGTTTTTATGTTGTTTGCCAAATTTTAATTTTTTATGGTTTTGTTTGATAATTGTTACCTGTAAACCATTACAATATTAGTCACGGAGTGCAAAGTGAAAAGACGCATTAAAATAAGTCAAACTTATTACGAAAATTAGTATTCGATAAAAAATGACCACCAGCAAATAATTCGCAATTTAGTGAAGAAATTCGAGCAAATCGGGTCAGCACAGACTCCTGTGTGTCTTAGTAGAAGCCGTTTGCTGAAACATTGCCGCGTCTCCAAATCACTATATGTATTTTGAAAATACATTTGGACGAGAATTTAATAATATTGATTTGGAAGAAATGTGGTTCCACATGTTATACGACTTGCGAAACAATGGGCGCGTTTAGCGCCTAAACCGTTGAGTCTAAACGTAAACGTACGTTGATTAAACAATTTGGTGAATGTCTGAACGGTTAGCGGTTAGTTTCAATGCGAGAGTTTGACAGTTTGAGTACATAACCTTAAAACATTTTTAGAGACGGATCCATTTCTAATAGATAATTTTTTGTTTGACGAAGATATAGATTTTATGTTATGCAAATGGCAGTGGATAACTTGGCGGCACCTATAAATGTTGTGCCTGTTAGCAATGGCACATAATGTTTAACTTATAATGTTAAAATGTTATAATGTTGGATATGAAGACATGATAAGGAACTATAGACTAACATAATTTAAAAACCATTTTAGACTGTCACGTCCTCAAGTGGCAGAATTAATCAATTTGTTAGCTCCAGTGCTATTTAACTTGTATCTTGTATTAATTTCCCGCTAAAAATTTAGGTTAGGTATACAAGTCAACATAACTAAACGTAAATTTTTTACGTTGTGATGTTTAGTAAACTGTTGACTGTCAACGGTAACGTTCAGAAGGTAAACGTAGTGAACGTACTAAACTGTTTAGGGCGCCGAACGCGCCCATTGACTCTACTGCACAACACAGCGAGATTAATTCGACGCCATTGGATTATTTTCTTTAGGGCTAAGTAAAAAGTAAGGTGTATACTAAGAATTCGCAAAGCACCCACGGACTAGGCGCATTATTTGTGATATTGAACCGCATGATTATGCGCCGCTATCATCGAACATTTACGTAAAAGAGTGGATTCCTGTAAAGAGAGTCACGATGGCCATTTGCCTGGTATTTCTTTTCACGTGTAATTGTAACTGATCAAAGTTTGTTGAAATAAAAATAATAATAATAATCTTAAATCCCTTATTGAAAACCCCTATATAACATAACATGTAGTGTAGCTTAACTTATGAAACTACTAGGCATATATTATAACTATACAAACATAAACAAAACTCTTAGTTACTTGTCGTAAAAAGAATAAGAATTAAATAAATCAGTGAATCCTACCTTATATATTCATCTTTATTACCATTGTCCAATGGTATATTAGCTCCGTTAGCCTTTAATTCCCTTTGTGATGTCTGGCCGAAGCTATCTTCATCGACACAGAAGGTCAATTCTAACTCGGATGGATCGTTTTCCTTAATCCACAATAAGGAATTGTAATATTCACTATCTACTGACTCCATGTCTTTTAAGTCTATTGATTTTCCAAGCATCATTTTATAGAAAGGCCTTATAAAGAATGCATCTAGTAGTTTGCCGTGGTACACAGCCATTCCAGCTATCCGTCCGATAAATTTGAAATAATTTAAATGTTCTTCGTTACACAGGCCGGAGAAAGGGTTGATTTGGAGAGTGTAATTATCCCTGAAATATAATTAAAAAAATCAGATAAAGTACTACCTAGATAGTACCGGCTAGATGTCAACATTCGTTACGCATTAACTTTCAATGCTGTGAACGCTATTATCAAACGTTAAAACAGTCTATTAAATTTATCCACAACTCCCAAAGGACAGTGTATTAACATTTGAAACTGTGAATGCAACTTTAAATTATATAGAAATAATTTGGGATACAGTAGAAAATAGCTGATATAGTCGGATTGCTGATAAGTGACTGTTACATGTATGTATCATGTAGTGCATTCATATAATAATCTAGTTACCATTTTTCAGCGATTTTAAAAATGTTTTTTTGTTATTTGTTTTAGCTGTCAGTGTCTGGTAATTCGAAATTCAAAATTACCTCATAAATAATAACATAACTTTTTCAAAAAATGACTTAAAATGTGATCTTTTAAAATTTATTAAGAAAGAAAAATCTGAACCAGTTTATATTATTGATACATTGGCACAAACGTATGGTCATAAGATTATCTCCTTATCACTGCCAGTTTAATCCCATTGAACTAATTTGGGGTATAACAAAAAATTATTATGATAGTCATATTGGTCGACACGGATATAGTGATAACGAAGTTTTCAAAATGTGACAAGTAGCTTGTGATCAAATTAGTTGTGAAACGTGAGCAAAATTTGTTAAAAAAATCGAAAATTTAATAAATGAATAGTGGGAAAGGGAAAAGATTGTTGATGATATTAATCCAATAATAATAAATAAAGGAAATGACAGCGATAGTTCAGATGACGACGATATCATGCATTACAGCATACATTTTTCCTTTTTTATAATTATTACCTTAAAATTAATAATTTTGTTTGTTTCAGTACTGCTGTAAATTTATTTTCGCGCTGTAATTAGTAAAGACATCTACGAATCATGCCGTTTCTTTCTAATGCTTTGTTTTTTATTCAAATAATTTGGAAGGTTAGTTGTCAACTTGCGTCACTATACGTTACTATGGGTATGCAAATAATTAAAATGATATAGACAGAGAAAGCATATAGTATTGAATATCGATACTTGTAGCAACGAACAGTTACCTATCAGCAATCCGACTATATATTAAAATACACATAACTACATATATTAATTTTTCAATACTTACATGGCTGAATATTCAAATAATCCATAGTACGGGTTAAACATTTCTTTAGATAATAAGAAGAACCATTCCCTAGCGAGTCCACCGTAATCCAAACCAACTTCCGATTCAAATTCAACCCAGAGTTTCGTTTTGAGTAGATCCAGTCTTGAAACCGATGTGATGATGCGATATGAGTCTTCCAGTATTGTGATTCTTCTTACTTTAATTTCAAATTTATTTGGAACATTACTCTGCAAATAATAATCATTATTAGTTTTGTTTAAGCAACAAACTCTGACTATCAGAAACTTATCAGAGTATGCACACTCATTTTGTTTTTGAGCAGTTCAATGTTACTGTCTCTGACTAGTGGTTTCATTGTCAAGTAGTAAGAGTGACTAAATTGTTTTCAAACTATCATGACAGTTTGAGAATTTTCTTCTAATTTCTAGGTTGCAGATGCACAGTGGTCGTTATTTTTTAGTATCATGTATTTAATAGGAGTGTAACAGGTCTATGGAAAACAATATCGGCCAATATATTGCTAAATGAAAGTTGATATACGTAAATATTAAAAATCGTGTTCTAATTTAAATTCCTATAAACTTCCAGAAAACAACATTTTTAACTAATAATTAATTTAAAGGGATAAAACTTACTGGTTTACGAAGCTGCGACTTAAGATATTCATATTTCCGTTTATAATCTCTTGAATAAGGTACTGCAGGGCCGGCAATTTGAGGATTTGATAACCTAGGATCTTCCCATTGCGTTGTTCTCGTGTCTGGAAAAAATATTGTATATTGTAAAATAAAAATCATAAATCATTTCTCGGGCGTATTCAGTTGTCATATTCACACCATGATTAAAGTTTGTAAAAATAAAACGTCCGATTACGAGGTTTAGCAATTAAATTCCTGGACTGATGCTGCAGTTCTGGAGCCAAGTGAAATTATATCAAAAATAAAGCAGCATCAATAGTTTACAGTTTTAGCTAGTTTTTTTTTTGCGAATGATATTTTTTCAGGTTGAAGTACCACGCGCTTGCCTCTTAATTATTTTAGCGTTCGCGGATTAAATAGTAGCTGATTCTATTGAGAAGTGATATTACTGGTGGCGGTGCTGTGCTCCAAGGCAATATGCTAATAGCGAACAGGTTAATTTAAGCACAGTACATTTTTATTTTATGAAACTGCGATTAAATATTTCCGATTTTTAGGGTTTTGTAGGTATGACCAAAAAACCCTTATACCGTCATTTTGTCGTCTGTCTGTCTGTCTGTCTGTCTGTCTGTTCGGTAAAAATTGTAGCCAAACGGCTAAAGCTAGAGAGTTGAAATTTGGCATGCTTATACAACTCTTTGACCCGCACATAGGAAAAATACTAAAACATCTAAAAAACATATCCCCCTAAAAATATAAACAAATATGTGCTCATCGAAAAAAAAAATATTTTTTTTAAATTCTGAGTAGGGTACCAAATGAAAGCCCTTGGTACGTGGATTAACGATCAAATTTTTATTTTCGCAAAATAAATTATTTTCAAGCGATTTTTGCCAAAATTGTGCAAAAAAAATTTTGTCCCACACCCTGTAGCCCAGATGGTTTAAACTAAAAATCTGAAAAAATTCTAAGTAATGTACATTGGTGTGAACCGGAATAGTACAAGAGGTATTTTTGATCAGATTATGTTTTTGGAAAAAAAAGCATTTTTTGTGTTTTTTTGCTAATAATGTTGAAAACTTATAGTTATATAACACATTAAATTATAACTTGTGTGTTGGTGCAATGGTTACGGTACTAGCATTTGACCGAGAAAATGAGTGTTCAAATCCCCGAGAAGAGAGACAAGATTATTTTTTATTTTTTTTTTTGCATTTTTATTTTGTTTAAATTATTTTTTCAAAATTCTAGTTATATTTTGGCAAATGTTGCATTTAATTTTTAAAAGCGTAAATTTAATAACCAGTGGAAATTGTTGAAATTATAATTTAATTTTGTTTGAATGTACACGAAATCAAAGGGAGGAGCTCTGACTAGAAACAACCAATGAAACCATTTGGCGCAATTTGAAGCCATTTGGCGCAATTTTCAAAATCTTAATGAACCTTGCTGTATAAAAAAAATACTGCACATATTAAGAAACCTAGATAATGGTATTAGGCACTCGAATTAAAAGTAACATAAAAATATTTTAACATAAAATTTGTTTTTAAAGCTCTTAGATTAAGAGATGATAAATTATTTTTAAAATATTGTTCATTTTACAGTGAATACTACAAAGCAAAATATGTCCTACACACTCAGCATTCCGCCTTCACTTAATATTTTTAGATTATATATCTATCTAAGAGGAATTTATTGCGCATAGTTTGTACTAGCAGAGGTTAGTACTTCCTTCGGGATTTAGTCGAATTTACCTTGGCGATCGCTCATAGCTCACAAATATGAATTTTATAAAACTAAAAATGTATTAAATACAAATGTTTATTCCTTTATGTTCTGTTATACACATGTTTTATGTTAAATCAATAATAAGGACTTCCTTAACTTTCTAAATATTCATGCAATGGAAAAAATACATTGTTTTGTTATATTTAGGGCATTTATAATAAATAAATATTTATTGGCTGGTAACTGGGATTCCGTTTTTAGTAATAAATTAGTTTAGTGTGATAACTTGGCGCATTACATAGTAGCGCTGCAGCAGCCATGTTGCCAAGTCTTAATAATCTTTTTGTTATTTTTATTAACAATTAACACGAAAATTTTTAAATATGTATTTTTTTTAGAATTAATTTATAGATATATAATATATATTATATGTACATAAATAGTTATAATTTTTTTTGTTTTTAATACAATGAATAACTAAAAATCGAAAACCGTTTAATTGACAACGCTGTATAGGAATAAAGCGCTCACGTGATACAAGCACACAAAAATTTGTTAACATATGCATTCTACTGTTGGCTGTAATCGCATCACAACTTTGTTTCGTGCAAATAGTTTTATCTTATTCCGTAATTGATCTTTTTGGCATTACTTTTGGTATTATTTGGTATAATTGATTCTGCTTCTGGATTACGTTATAATTTTTTTTACGGTATTATTTTGTTTGTGTGGTATAATTAGGGTGACCAGACGTACTCTTTTTAGGGTTTTGTAGGTATGACCAAAAAACCCTTATACCGTCATTTTGTCGTCTGTCTGTCTGTCTGTTCGGTTAAAATTGTAGCCAAACGGCTAAACCTAGAGAGTTGAAATTTGGCATGCTTATACAACTCTTTGACCCGCACATAGGAAAAATACTAAAACATCTAAAAAACATATCCCCCTAAAAATATAAACAAATATGTGCTCATCGAAAAAAAAATTTTTTTTTTATAATTCTGAGTAGGGTATCAAATGAAAGCCCTTAGTACGCGGATTAACGATCAAATTTTTATTTTTGCAAAATAAATTATTTTGATGCGATTTTTGCCAAAATTATGCAAAAAAATTTTTGTCCCACACCCTGTAGCCCAGATGGTTTAAACTAAAAATCTAAAAAAATTGTAAGTAATGTATATTGGTGAGAACCGAAATAATACAACAGGAATTTTTGATCAGATTATGTTTTCGGAAAATAACGCATTTTTTGTGGTTTTTGGTTCACAAAGTACAAAAGTTATACCAATGTAAGACACTCACATTCAAGGCGTACGATGGCGTAACGGGTTAGAGCGCTGGTGTCGGAAGCTAAAATTCTCTGGAAAACGAAGGGTTTCGAGTTCGAGTACGGAGTGAATTTTATTTTTTCTGTTTTTTTTTTTGCATTTTTATTATGTTGAAATTATTTTGTCAAAATTCTAATAATATTTTGACAAATGTTGTATTTAATTTTTAGGAGCGTAAATTTAATAACCAGTCTTATTATATGATTAACAGACGATAAATTATTTTAAAAATATCGTTCGTTTGTCATGATTACTACAAAGTAAAATTTGTCCTACACACTCAGCATACCGCCTTCACTTATTATATACCTGCGAAACCCTGAAATGTGTGAATATTCACACTTCACATCAATTTTTTTAAATTTTTAAGCGCTACACATGTACCGAGGTGTATATCAGAAGGTGGGCATCAAATTACAGTATTTAAAGTTTAATTTCAGTAGATTTATTGAAGTGTAATTTGTAATTGAGCAGGTGTTAAATGCCGGACACGTAATTTTATGTAGTACATGAGTGTCGATCATCTGAATTTACAATATATGGATTCTGTTTGCAAACAAATGCATTATGTTCATTGCCTCATGAAATAAAATGAGTTTTAATTGGACAGGAGCAGTTATAAGTTAAATATGCAACTTGCAGGTGCAAGCATATTAGTGCAGTTTTGTTTTTCTGCGACAAATGTAATGAACAAACTCGCATAGTATCAGTTACTTTTTAACTCAAAATATATTCCCATGCCTTCCTCTTGTCCATAACCAAATATTTTCCTAATCTGGACTTAATATTAACTTTCCCTCCATTTTTACCGACCGTCAACATATATAAGGGAGGTATTGTGATCACACCGATTTTGACATTTCGAGATTTCGATGGATCTCCACGAATTAAGGTCCCTACATAACGTTTTGACTATTTTTAGCATGATGTCTGTCGGTCTGTCTGTCCGTCCGTCTGTCTGTCTGTCTGTCCGTCTGTCTGTGTACACGTAATTAATAGAAAATTAGGCTAAAATTATTTTTATGAAACTGCATATTTAAGCTTTTGACATCAATGACACGAGTTGATCAACTTTTGGTAAAAATCGGTTGACTAGAAATGGGAGTTTACTCGTGTCGATTTTAAGATTTTTGCGAATATTTAGCAACAGAAAAATATTTCGAAAAAATTTATTGAACAAAAGTTGCTATAAATGCAATAACTAATAACTTTTATTTGAGACGTTTTTTGATAAAACGAAAAATATCGACAAATATTCGTAATATTTTTAAAAATTTCTCAAGTCTCAATTTTTTCATACTTATATGTAACGCTTCCATGGTCATGATAAATAATATCTCTGTTAGAAAATATTAGGCCAAGTTATTTCTACTCTGCTGCTAGAATGTATTTTATACAAGTACTTTTGATGGCGGTCGGTACTGTGGTGGCCACAGCTGATTTTTCAAAACATTTTTCTTGAAACGACCTACTATTCATTTCAAGAATTCTTCAATGACAAAATTGTATACACTATTTAATGTTATATTCTATGTAATACTTTTCAATTATTTTCGAGGTTTTCGGTTTTTATGGTCCGACAAGTCTAGCTGAGGTCTCCCTTCGCCACTGGGTTATTCACGATAGGACAAGTCCAACAACCGTGTTTCACTAGTATGATTAAGTATTAAAATAAATGGAGATAACTTGGAGAATAAATATCAAACAATCCGGGAATTTAATTGTCAAATGTCGCATGTTACAATAATAAACTTAATAAAATATTAATAATAACAATAACTTACTATGATCAATAAAGAATGTCCTTCCATCCGAATGTAATCTTTCCTCCCATCCCTCTGGTAAAGGTCCGAGGTCATCATCCACTCTTCTACTCGCCGACTGTGCCAACTGGGTGTACTGATTAGGCATAGGGCTTGCTCTTCCAGTTCTTGGATCTACCCACGTGGTAGCTCTTTCGTTGTGATCAATAAAGAACATACGACCATTAGGTGCATATTGCATAGTCCAACCAGATGGTAAACCTTCGGCTAAATTCGTAAGATTGGTGTTAGAAGCCGACGATCCTCTTCGTGACTGATTATTCTCTGGACTGTCAACCGAGTCTTCGTTCTGGGAAATTCGGGATATTTAAACCCAAAGGAATTCTTGTGTGAAGGAGAGAAGGTATAGTCTATCTATGCAGCCAACCGATTCATAACAAAAATTTATATTGTTAAAACAGTTACATGAATCGGTTGCTTTGTGGATAAACTTTAAAAAGCAATACCATGCCACTACTATAAAAATATTACATTTAAAGCACAGATAAATTAATAGGATTGTGCTTTGGAAATATTTCTACTTTCTAATAAAGTGATTACAAATCTTTTTTCATAAGTGTGACAAAATTTATATTCATACTAGCAGTGTTCCCACAATTTCGCCACCGGAAAAAAAAGTCGTACAACTTCCAACATTTCTGTGCTTATGTGAGCTTCTGTTCACACTGTGATAATTTCGTTATCAATCTTTGATGTAATACTGTAAAATACTTTATTATTCTACATGAAAAGCTCTAATTTATTATTCTAAACTAATTGACTCATAAATTTAAGGCGGCGCACAACCCTATAGTTCTTAATAGTTTTTTATACTAAACTAATAATCGTAAATAAAATTAATAACAATCTATATATCAAAATTTGCAGCGAATTTTTATCTATCTAATAGAATATTTTTAATTGTAGAAAAAAACTATTATGTAATTGTAAATAAGCAAATTGCATCATAGACGCCATCTTGTAAACCAATCGATGCATATTTGCGTACGACGCGGCAAATTATAGCTAAAGCTTCATTCTACAAATACGTTTATAGCTATTTTGCTCTATTGTGAAAACTACTTATAGTTATTGTACTTGGTATTCTATTTTTGCCGCCATCTTGAATCTGCCGCGGTTTTCAAAATAGGTGATACGGGTAAAAATGATTTATTTTCCGTGAAGAATACGTGTACCAAATGGCATTCTATTATCATCAAGTATAATATTTTTCGACGAAGGCTCAAAACTATAAGTAATCAAGTCGAAAAAAATGTTGACGTATTATTTGAACATTTCTACACAAAACTATATGAATATAAAAGTTATTCGAAACGCGCATATAGATTTTAAAAAATACAGAACAATATCGCTGATGTCTATTTTTAAGTTATTGAGAGATAATATTTTTACAATAAATGTTTCTACAATTAAAAATATCCTATAGATAAAAATTCGGTGCCAAATTTGATGTATAGATTGTTACTAATTTTCTTTCAGATTGTTAGTTCTGTATAAGAAACTAGTAAGCTCTGGGGGTTGTACGCAGCCTTAATAATACAAAAAATATTACGTTTAAAAACAAAAAAATTGCCAATACACGGTATCAGAGTATGATACTCTTTTTTTTAGATCTTTTTAAGGTACAGATTTTTTATCTGCATTATGTTTATAAATTTCTCAAGGTTTCGCCAATGTAATCAATTAAATGGTTAGTGTAAAACTGATGGTTTGCCCTCCACAACGACCCCCAGATTTTGTACGGGCGCACCTGTACAAAATTTGGTCTCTCCACTCTCCAAAATCATGCCTTATGAAACTTTAATATAATTGTGTTTTCATATACTATTCTAAAGTGGGTTTTACACGATTCAATTTATTGATCAATTAATTGAAAAAGTTGACATTCAATTAATTGATGTGTGTAAAGTGTAAAAATTTCGTTAATTAATTGATCAATTAATTGACAAAAAAATGATCAATATATTTTGAAAATAGAACAAGTTCTATTTTTCATCAATTTTTTAGGGAATTCTAGGTATATTTTTATCTGTTAAGATATTGCCAACTGTTTAATTGCTGCATAACCTCCAAATATATATTTTGTGTTTCGTTTTCAAATGTGACATAACCTCGAACGTTCTAATTTAGCATCATCTAGGTTATTTCTTTTGTTTTTGTTCACAGCTCGTCACTTTGTGAAGATTTTTTCAATATTTTCATTTTGATAAATATGTCAAAATGTTTTATTACCAACTGGGTAATGTAAGTTTTCAAAAAAATTGATAAATAAATTGATGTGTGTAAAGTGATGTTTTTGTTTCCAAAGTTACCAATAAATTTTTCAATTAATTGACAAAAAACTTGATCAATTCATTGATCAATTAATTGAACTGTGCAAAACCAACTTAAGATTATTTAATTTATTATTTATTCATTATCTGACATTCCTAAAAATTTGCCGCCCGAGTGCGATCAATGAATAAAAAGACTAAACGAAGGAGGCTATATGAATTTTTATATAATGGCTGCATTTTACCACAATGGCTGCCAATATTTTGTTGTTATCATATAAAAAAAGTGGTTATTGACATTTCTTTTGATAATTTAAAGTATATTCATAATTTATAAATCATAAATAAAAGACGGGACTAAAATAGTTTTTAGTTATTTTATAATTTAGTATAAAATGACGCATTTAACCTGAAATTTGGTATCTTGTCAAAATGGTAAGCTGTACAGCCGGAAACTATTGTCCGCCATTTTGTAATACCATCCTGGTCTATCCAATTAGCATGTAAGCCTCCTTCCTTAAGTCTTTTCATTCAGTGGGTGCGATGCACTCTTTGCTACCCGGGTTTCTGCAGCCCTGGTCTTCATCTCATTATTCTCATTATTGAGATTTATTTTTGATTTTATTCATTTGTAAACAGGATATTTGTGAACAGAGCATCAAACTGATGCAACGAAATATTCAAATATAAATGTGTTCAGATTTAAAAGTTAGATTGTAATATACCAGTTTTAAATTCATATATATTGAATTAATTTGTTGGTTATCAATTTCAATATTTAATTTTTCCAGGACATTTATAATAAGAAATATTTAACTATATTTGTATTTGTTTCCGCCAAAAAGCATTTAAGCACCGATTCTTTAAATGCATCCTATTTATAAAAATAAGGTAAAACTGAAAATGCAGTGAACAGCAGAGAAAATAAAGTGGTTAAAATTTTGGCTTATGATTTCAGAACAAAACTAAATTTTATTAGTGGTAAGTTTGCATGGAAATTTGTTCGAACTGGGTTTGTTTACACTACAAAATATTCAACCATAGAAACAGCATATTATTTTTTAGTTGATCAATTCGTATTTTTACTTAATTGAAACCGAACTTAAGCCGCATTCAGAGCTCTTAAATCAATAGCCTATAGACTGTAGCTTGTACTCTGTTGATTGTCACTACCAAGTTTGTCATATGGTAAGACGTGGAATTTCCACGTCTTACTGGTTTCCACGGTGGAAACCGTTCAGACCTCTAAATTTAATACGTTGTTTGTTGTGGATAATTTTCTAAACTTTGTAGTTAGTGAGTTGTTTTAATGAGACATACATATAAACACATTAACTATCTCAGTCTATCAGAGACACTGTAGATATCGTATGCCTTTACATAACCTAACAAAATGTCATCATTAACAAATCTTGCTCAAAATTACAAAGACGGACAGTAAATATGATCAATTTAGGTAATTATGTTAGGTTTAGTTAGTTAAAATCTAGGACAGTAGAATTATAAAAACGATAATAAATAATAAACATTTTACGAAACCATCGTAGTTGGTTTAACGACGCACAGATGTCGGACTATTCGTAACTCGCCAATTTCTAAAAGCTGTAAACGCTACGTAGAAAACAATGCATAGAAACATAACTTACAGCGTAACGACGAACAGTCTACAACGTGTTAATTTAAAGAGCTCTGAATGCTTTAGTGCAAATGCAGTGTAAGATAAAAATACTTGTTAAGTCACATGATGCTTTAACTGAATATCATTATCGAACAAATTTCCAAATATTTTAATAGAGAAAAGTGCAAATTATCCCAAAAATTCCATAAAAAATATATACAGTAAAAAGAGATTCTTTCATTCGTGCATCCATATACCTCATGTTCACTTTCTACCATCTCATATTCCTCATCATAATCACTACTGTCTTCTTGTTCGTGTTCACGTGGTTGATTAGCGTGCTGCTCATCCTCACTGCCACTCTCCGTCAGATCTTCGGCCGAGGCGAGGGAGACCCGCTGTGAACTCCCCACTCCCGACTCCACTTGTACAGAGGGCACTGACTGACAGAGCGAATGCCCAGATTGCGAGTTCGAGTTCTGATCCACAGTAGGCATGCAAGAATGCAATCATGCAAGAACGCACAGCCAATAGGCCACGAAATATGTTCTTAAAATTACTTACAACAATTATTAACCATTGTTCTAGGAACAATAAATTATTACTATATTTACTGCTATATATACGACTTTATTAAACACGTAAATTTATAGTTTTCAAATTTATTATACATATGTATCTAGAATCTTATGCAGGGTTGCCAACTTACGAGAAACATCATTTTGCTCATTCTGGGAAACATTAAAATCTATTTCAAATAAAATAGAATAACGGTAACTCCGAGCCGTGCTGAAAAATTTTGGCATCTGCGGCAGACTAACCCCCCCCCCACAGGGCTCCTGAGATAACTATACAGGGTGTTCAATCTAAGTGTGCCACCATTGCTATCTCGAGAACTATAAGAGTTACGAGGTTGGTTAAATTAGCAAAGAAATACTATTTTGCAAGGCTATTACAAAACTATTAACAAACATTTTTTATGATCAGTGATTCGCCAAATATGGGACCCAATTTTCTTATTTTAAATGAGAACCTATATTTTTTATATTTTTGTTCGGAAGGGAATTTTATTCTGAATTCAACGAATACACAGTTTAGTACACTTACATCACAAAAATTTTGAGAAAAATGCAAATTAAATTGACATTAATTCAAATCAAATCGCACAGGAATCAGGGTGCTATGAATGAAACAACTGAATATCAAAATGTATTGAACAGTTTAATTCAATGACTTAGTACAATTTTAATTATAAATATTGCTCAATATTGCCTCCATTCTTATTAATACATAATTCAATCCTTATAAGTAAACTATTTCGGACTTTTTTAAATTCCTCCCATCAATATTAGATATAATATCTTCATTATTGTCTTTCAAATGTTGTACGTTTGGATGCACAGTGCTATAAACAATATTTTTTACATACCCCATAAGAAGTAATCTAGGGGATTTAAATCTGGAGACCTTGCGGGCCATGCAATGGGGCCATTGGTGCCTATCCACTTATTTGATAATTGTTCATTTAAATTTTCAACTACTAGGCCAGAGTTGTGAGCTGGTGCTCCATCTTGTTGAAAGTATACATTTCTAACTACTGCTAAAGGCAAGATTGATTGATTTGTTCATTTTTTTCATTCATAGCACGCTGATTCCTGTGCGATTTGATTTAAATTAATGTCAATTTAATATGCATTTTTCTCAAAATTTTTGTGATGTAAGGGTACTAAACTGTGTATTCGTTGAATTCAGAATAAAATGAATTCACAAAACTTGACTATTCTCTATAATACCAGTAGAGCCTGCTCCAAGTTCTCTTTTAGTCATATTATATTTATATTAGTTTACCGACGAGAAACAAGTACTGAATATAATAGGTCTGTTCGTTTCGCTACTTTGCGTCTACGATTAAAGGCGGCGGCAAAATTTTCTGTTCGTTTGAATTGGCAATTGACTAAAAAGTCACTAGGTGCTGTTCGTTTCGTTAAAACAACTGATGGCAGTTAGACGACGCGTTAAGAAATCTTATAGCTATTTCTGAATCAGTTGAATGGAAACAAATCGGCAGTAAATTGAAAATAATTGAAAGTGTGTATTATAATAATAATAATAATAATAATAATCTTTATTCCAGTGAATGTAATGTACATTTTTGGAGTCGTTAAACATATCAATAAACAAGTACAAAAATGTATTTATGATGGATACTGTACATATGAATGACTATAGGAAAATAATATCCAGAATATATTTATCATCTTTATCTGTATTTGAAGAATTATTATAATAATCAGATTCAGATAATAATAACAGTTCCATTGAAAAAGATTAACTACGATTGAGAACAGGCGCGCTCCCAGATTTTTTTCTTGGGAGGACTCAGAAGTCAATATTTTTTTAGAGAGACTCGTAAGTCAAAATATTATTATTATTGTTACAAGTTTTAACTACGATTGGGAACAGGCGCGCGCCCAGATTTTTTTCTTGGGGGGACTCAGAAGCCAACATTTTTTTAGAGGACTCAGAAGCTAACATTTTTTTAGGAGGGCTCAGAAGCTAACATTTTTTTAGGGGGGGTTCAGAAGCCTAAATTGTCTTAGAGGGGCTCAGAAGTCAATATTTTTTTAAGGGAACTCAGAAACCAAATTTTTTTTTTATGAGTGCTCAGAAGCTACATTGTTTAAGGGGGATTTAGAAGCCAATTTTTTTCTTGGGGCGTCACGTTCTATTACAAGCAAAATATGTCTCTGAAAAATGTGTTTTTAATGTTTGAGGGGGGGGAGGCGTGAGCCCCATAGGTGCCTCGCTTCTGAATAAGAAATCATTAATGTCAAATTTTATAGATTTACTACAGTCAAATAGAGCCTTCAAGTAATAGGGGACACTTTTTAAGATCGCAGCGCCATATGCGGCAAAGCTGGAACACTCAAAAGTGACATTTAACTGTTACTCGTGATTTGTTTACATGGTGAAAATGAACACGAGTTGTATTTTTCCTGTTTTCCGAGCTTTTTTTTTTTAATTTAAAGGTAATCTATGATTTACAAGATATGTAATAATATACCATTCTAAAGAAATTTCAAGGAAATTTTTTGTTTTTCATTGTATTTTTAATTCTTTTTGACTGTCTGTCAATATAATAGCAACAAAAATATGGTAAATATTTTAGTAAAAATTAATGTCTCTGCAAAAATTAACATATGAAGGGCCTTTTAATACATCAACTGATGATTTAGGCACATTTTGGGTGGGGTAAGTGCTTTTTCCAGTCTTTTCTTAGACGTAAAAAAGCAAACGTGCATGCATGGGCTTGAATTTTTGCCCATTTTTAGTTTTTGGATCTATAAAAACCTACGATCCACATTCTCTCTGCCTCCAAACGTCGTTTCAATTGATATTTTTTTCGATTTAGGTAAATTATGGAATGTTTAAGAGGAATTCTTCCTTATTCACGATTTTTTTTTATTTTCATGATTCACAATAATAAAACACAAACAACAAAAAAAACACGTATTTCTCCATTGAACAAAACAAAACAATGTCACTTTCGTATCTACCACAAATTGCCACCAGATGTCAGGGCGCTTAGGAAGTTTTCCCTGTAATTGTTTATGTCATGTATTGAAACAAAATGATACTGAAACGAACAGAATTTGCGTTTTTAGTAACTTTAATTGTTACAGCAGTGTTTTGTAGTAATAAATTAAACGCCGCGTCAAATACAACCGCGTTTTGCAGTAAAACGCTAGGTAGCGAAGCGAACAAACCAAATATTTAAAGCTACATGTAAAGTGTATGTGCGATAAACTAATCAGACACATGCTGAAACAGTTCCTGTATATTTATTTACACACTGCATTCTTAACTTCTGATACATTTTTTTGCCACAGCATACAACAAGATGCATATTAGCCTGCTCCGCGAATCTCTCTCGTCTTGGACTAGGGTTGTAGACATTGTCTAAAGGCTTTCCAGTAGATCAAGTGATAAATAAATAAATAAATAAATAAAATGTATTCAAAAGATTTTGATTACATAATAGAGAGTTATTGCAACCTCTGTTCTACTGATCTTTTAATAAAGTTTTGCTTTATTTGACATGTGCGCATGCGCAGTTGATATATCCTTAATTTCTTTCTTTTATTAAAATACAGGCAACCTATATTTAATTTAAATAACGGCAAAGCATTTTTTATTTAAAGCGCCTTAATTTTGACAGGTTAACCTCAAAATTAACAACGGAGTAAATTCGAACATAAAATTTGTTGACTTTTCTTGTGAGTAATGATGCAAGCTAAAGATAAAAAACGTTTACGATTTAAATACGAGGACGGTGTTATTCTTCTCCGAGATATTGCGTCACGAAACCCTTTTGCGAATGGTTGTGCCGTATGAGAAGAAGTTAAAAATAGTCTGTTGCAGTTAACTCATATAAGAGTTGCAGTTAACTTCTATATTCATTACGATTTCGATCTATCAATTTAGCATATTTGTCAAAATAAAGTATGAAGCAAGGGCACCGTTGCAATAACACTCTTTAAAACATCATGAAAAATTTTAATACAGGATACTTTATTAGAGGTTTCTTTTAATAAAGTCAGCTTTTTTTCACTTTGCAATATCTCTCTATTAATTATTAAGGCTCATAATTTATCATTTCCTTTCCGATTACTAAAAAGCAACACAGCTTAATTTGTAAAATGTTTTACAGCTCATATCAAAATTGTAAAGAATGTGCAATTTATCTTCTACCAGTTCAATCAATAATTTCGTTTTCATTCGTCCAAATTTGCCAGAGAACTCATAGGCTGCGAAAGAAATAAAAACTGCAAAAAAATTATAGGCAACAAAGGAGAATATTTATTCTGAGAGAAAATAAATCCATTTTGGGAGATGGGATACTATTAAAAATCCATTCCAGCAGACTCCCGGGAAAGTTGACATTATGGTCTTTGCTATTAAGGCAATTATCCAGGACAATTCTAATAGTTAGAGTTGAAAATTCCATGCCAGAACCGGATTCGAATCCGGGACCTTAGCAACGCAGGGCACGAGTGTTACCACTACGCTACGCCGGTCGGCTAAATGCAATTTTATTTATGCAACTTAAAATGCTAGTTTATATTACATACCTGAGTTAAGAATTTAATTCATCAATCAACGTATAGTGTTATATTTAGCAGTAAATACAGTTTGTGGTTCTTGTTAAGTAGTCGAAAAATATAAAAGTTCAAATAACCATATTTTTAAGAACATTTTTCGCATTTTTAAATAAACTAATATCCAATGTTAGTAACAATACATCCAAAATGCGGGATACCATATAGAGGTAATTAGCTAGTTATACCCAGTTAGTAAAAGATCCCAGAGCCAAAGAAGTTTTCAATAACTATTTACCTGGCTGGTGTTGTTGGACGAAATATCGCCACGTCTATGTGTATCCTCGTCCGCGCTGATGTGAAATCTACGCTGGAACTCGGTGACCGCAGTCTCCATATTTCTTTGATCCTGGACATGGCTGTCCACAGAACTATGCAACAGAAACAACACTTGTAATGACCTGCATTAAGGTTGGGCTTCGTGAAATCTATTATACAAAGGGGTCAGTAATTAACTTTACAACTGTCATTTCAAATAATTCCTGTAATAAATACAAAACAATAATAGTTATTTGTGTACCATGGCCAAAAAGTAGATTTTAATCTAATTTATTTAATTTATTAGAAATAACAGCACAACAGACCGAAGTCCAAAATGTGCCTTTATACATGTACATATATAAGTTGAGTTGTACATTTTATTGTATTAATTATAATGCTATCTTAACTCTAACTAATAACAGCAATAATATAATGTGTTATAGAATATTTCATTATACAAACAAAAAATAAAATAAAAATAAAAAAATATAAAAAACTCAAGGATAATTAACAAAATTTAAAGGATAATGAACAAAATTTAAAATTTAAGACAATATTTCAGTTCCAGCGCTTCTAAAACCAGCATAACTTATGTTAAAAATGTCTATGTCTGTGTCACTGATCAGAAGAGAGTTATATAGTTGGGACATTCTAGAGATGGGACTCATTTTACTGTAGATCTTTTTCTGCACATTATATTTTTTGGGCGACCAAAAGAAATTTTTATTAGAAAAGTTATTTTTATTTATTTACATTAGATAATTTATGATTACTGAACAATTATTGCAATTATAAATGTTCGACTGTCAATTGTTTCAATGTAGCCATGGAGATCTTGTAACTTAAGAAATGACACAGAGATGGCTCTAGCATCCAGCGGCCAAAAAAATAAGTGAATCGGCCTAGGCCTAAAAAGATTTACTTTATGGCCGGTACTAGATGATTAAAAAGAACTGTTTTTGATTTGATTGCTCAAAATAGTATATTATGTTACTAGGAGTAGAACGCGCTCTTTTTTGTGCTGAGCTCAAATGTTGCTGCCGAGGCGCAGCCGAGGCTTGCATATTGAGCGAAGCACAAAAAAGGCGTTCTACTCCGAGTGACATATACTATTTTTTCTTCAAGCGTATGTATTAAAAATTTGCAACCATAAATGCTTATGACTTTATAGTTTCAGATGCTATTGCTGCTAATTCCGGCGGTGTACATTGAATTGGTTGAGACATTTTTTAATTTTTGATCTTTATATTGTGTATTTTGTAACTAATCACAGAATGATCACAGAATAATAATAAAGTAACTCACTAATAATGTAACTAATTTCTGAATTCACTACAAACCACGCAACAAACATATTAAATTGACAGATGTTTTGTTTATGGCGACTGCTGCCATCAGTGCCATCTGTTGATAACTATATGAACTATTTACTAGTATAAAAATGTTCACATTTTGTTACTAGTAAAAAAATTTATCATTTCTACCGAATATATTGAACAATGTAATGTTAGCATTATAAGCTTGAAGAAAAATATTTTTATATACAGTCTGTTTCAAACGGTTAGGCGGAACTAGATTTTGCAATCTAGTTACTTTCATCGTTTAAATCGTGCTTTTCGACCGTTTTGTTTAAGCTTTGTAAATCATACTTACAATAAACATATTTTGGTTAAGGTTAATATCATTTTAAATTGTCATTTTCTTTATATTTTGATTTTTTGTGTCATTCTTAATACAAATTTTCCATTTATTAATTTTTTTGTCATTAAAATATAATAATTTAATTTTGACATATGTCATTCGTTTCCATGGTTTCGTTGTTTTAAATTGTGACATTCCAACGTGAAAAATTAAATAACCCAAGCAAGATCCCTTCTCGTGACAACCTAAAAGAACGAAATTCCCATTTAGTTCCGCCTAACCGTTTGGAGCAGACTGTAAATGCTGAACTTTGGACCTTGTAATTATTTGTGGAATATAATTTCATCTAGCAACTAATGATGCTGCTGAAAATACAGTTCAATTATTTAAAAATTCTATTAACAAGTTAATTAAAGATAATAAAAATAGAGATTCTTAAACATTAGTCAGTAGGTATCTCTTCAGTTATAGGAACTCCTCTCATGCTATAAAGAACGATGCTACAACGAACAAATGATACAAAGAACAGTATTTATCAATAAAAACGAACGCAAAGGACTACTACAGGCTGATGTAGCACGTCCGTGCGAATCACGTGTCAAAGGGTGCGTTTAGAGACTGCAGTTATTGAGTAGTAGCGCAATTCTGTTTACTATCTGTCTCATATTGCAATACGTGGCTAGATCTGGTTACTTTGGTGACTGTTGGGGTGTTAATTAACTTTTATGGATCCATGCGAACTTGTAAATCTGACTTTTAAATTTTTGGTTAAGTTTCATTATATTAGAGGATTTTTTTTTTTTCTTTTTTTTTTTTTTTTAATTTTTTGGTCTTAGCTACGATGGCCATTAACCAGGATATGTTTATTTTTTATTATGGATACATTCATTTTTATAACAAATACAAACATCCATGCCATCACCGGGATTTGAACCCGAGCCCCCATGGTTAGAAGTCAAATGAGCTGACCACTACGCCATAGCGACCGACATATTAGAGGTTATATTCACCCAAAAACTATGATACATACAGTCTGTTCCAAACGGTTAGGCGGAACTAAATGGGAATTTCGTTCTTTTAGGTTGTCACGAGAAGGGACCTTGCTTGGGTTATTTCATTTTTCATGTTGGAATGTCAAAATTTTAAATTCCAACAATGAAACCATGGAAACGAATGACATATGTCAAAATTTAATAATTTTTTTTACTTATTTTATTGACAAAAAAATAAATAAATGGGAAATTTGTATAAAGAATGACACAAAAAATCAAAATATAAAGAAAATGACATTTTAAAATGATATTAACCTTAACCAAAAAATGTTTATTGTAAGTATGATTTACAAAGCTTAAATAAAACGGTCGAAAAGCACGATTTAAACGATGAAAGTAACTAGATTGCAAAATCTAGTTCCGCCTGGCCGTTTGGAACAGACTGTATGTCAGATATCAAACTGACATGTCAAAATTGAGATTGATATGTCAAAATTGTGATATACATGTCAAATATTTTGAAAGGTGCCATTTCAGAATTGATATTGATATCAGAAGATGATATTCTAAATATGCAACATAAAACATGAAGTTTCCCTCTTAGTTAAGTATTACAAAATGAGACATAATATACTTGGGGATTACAGTCAACTGTTGCAAGTTTTTTGAACGAACAGCAAGCGAATAAGTGCTTAATTTGTCACTTATCACTATGATTAAGGTATAAAGAAAAAAACAAAAACAAAATTTGTAGCTTAGAAAATTGGTAAGCTGCTTCCAGTAAGCGTTAAGTCAGTGGACTCGTTCAGCGAACCACTCAAGACAACATAATCAACAGCTGCATTCCCTAAACGCGCCCATTATGCTGTTCATTTGCCTCAGATTTATTATGGAAAGTTATATAGTTTTCACTAAGGCAACATTATCCTTTTCATGTTTGTTAAATTTCCTTCTTTGTTTTTCCTGATTTATCGCAAGAAAAATAATAGCAAGGTGTGAATGAGGCCAAAAGTCAACACGGCAGCAAAGAAGAATTTTTGAAACTTACTTTAACGTTGGACGTTCCCACTGAGTACTTCTGGCGACGTGATTCACGTAATATGTTCTACCGTTAGCATCTTGCCTTTCTTCCCAGCCAGAAGGTAACGGACCAGAATTTTCTGATGAAGAGCTACCTATGAATAATGGCTGAAAACAAAAAAGCCAAATATTAGAAACAATAACAAATATTATGAAACATACACTATAATATCTAATACGCTCCTAAAGGTTAATAAAGTTACCCTACGTAATGTAACTCGGCACCAGAATTGAAATACAGTGAATTTATTCTTTTACGCAACATGTACTATGTCATCGGTTCCCAAACTTTTTTGACCGCGACCCGGTATGAGGTTTTAAAATTTTTCGCGACCCACCTTATGAAAAAAAAATATTTATTTACAAAACAAATTTTATTTTAAAGCATTAGCTTTATAGAAATAAAGAGTAATAAATAGTAATAAAGAGTATAGTATAGTAATAAAGAGTATAGTATAGTAATAAAGAATATAGTATAGTAATAAAGAGCACAAATACACACTATTCTAGTGATTAACGGACGTAAAAAAATAATATGTGCAAAAAAAATCTTTTTTGTGTTTTTACAATTTTTCTCGCGACCCGGCAAAATTTTTCTGCGATCCGGTGCCGGGTCGCGACCCACACTTTGGGAAACACTGTACTATGTCATTACCATGGATATAGTTTTTGACAGCAATATAAATCGTGTTCATTTTCATTTGAAACATAGGAAAAACCATATTTATAAGCTGTTCACTTTTGTAAGAACACACTAGATCTGGTTATTTTGGTTACTTTTATGGTGTGTTACTGACTTTAAATGTCAATAAAAATATTCCTTACGCTGTAAAACCGACTTTAGGTTGATAAGGTTATGATTACTATAATTACGATATCATTTTTCATTATGACATATGTCAAATGGATCGACATTTTAAAAAAGTGACATTTTTTAATACTAATATGACATACAGCTTCAAAGGTGCAAACTATTGAAAACAAAATTCCCTCTTAGTTTGTTCTTATAAAAGTGAACTGCTTATACTAGCAAAATCAAAATATTTTATTGAAAATACAAATTTAAAAAATAATAATAATAATAATAATAATAAATAAATAACTAATAAAAACTTATAATAAATGTTCAAAAGTTTCTCCGTTTACTTGCATACAAAATGTTAAGCGATCATAAAAATGATTCAAAACATTCAGCAATTGCTCTTGAGATATATTGTTGGATGCTTAAACAATTATGTCTTGCAGTTCAGCAACATCCCTAAGTTCTTCATTATATACGTTGGCCTTTAAATATCCCCAATAAAAAAAATCATTGGGTGCCAAATCCGGAGATCTCGCTGGCCTATTCATCGAACCTCCTCTTCCAATCCAGCTTTTTGGGAAAGTTCTATGTAAATATTCTTTAACTATTCTAGAATAATGGACTTGTGCGCCATCATGTTGAAACCATACTTGTCCATTAATATTCAGGTTTCGCAACGCAGGTAATATTTGATTTTGCAAAAGGGCTAGATATTTTGCGGCATTAAGGTTACCGTCAATAAAAAAAGGCCCTATAATATTGGTTCCTATTATCCCTGCCCAAACATTTAATTTTTGCGGATTTTGAGTTCGGGAGGAATGAAACAAATGTAAATTTTCTCGACTCCAGTACCTAAAATTTTGTCTGTGGACTTCACCATTTAGAGTAAACGTTGCTTCGTCTGTAAATAAAATTCTTTGAAGCATTGTTGGGTCGGAATTAATTTTTTCAAACAATTCAAAACAAAAATCCATACGTACTGCTGCGTCCCTTTCTAACAATTCTTGATATTTTGAAATTTGTATGATCGAAACTTTTCTTTTTTTAAGAAGTTAAAAACAGATCCAGTACTGACACCAACGGTTTGTGCAATTGATCTTAAAGTATTTTGATTGTTTTCTTCCACTTGTAATAATATTTCCAACTGCTTCTCTTCTGTAAGCACGTGGGATGTTGTTCTTTTTTTATTATGTTTTGACTTAAGACATCCTTCGCGATGAAATTTATTAACTAGTCTTGAAATTGTAGAGGGATTTGGTATTGGCCGATCTGGATAAGTTGCACTAAATACAGCAAAAACTTCTCTTAAACTCATTTGGGAATTATACCAAGTTACCATCATTATTTTTTCTTCATCTGTATATACATGTTGATTAATTTTTAAATCAGTAATGAGCGAAAGTACACACACTAATTGTATATGTTGCAAATGAAAATGAACACGATTTATATTGCTGTCAAAAACTGTATCCATGGTAATGACATAGTACATGTTGCATAAAAGAATAAATTCACTGTATAATTTGAAGCAATATGGTGGTAACATGAGCAATCACGAGAGTGTTATTTCCTCTTTATCTGATTAGATCGTATCATCAAATTGAAGTTGCCCGCCCATTTTCATTTAAATTTTGCATTAATGTGCATTTAAAAATATACCTATTAATTTTAAATGGAAAGTCAGAAACATTGCTTCACCTTTCTCTAACTGGTTAAAACAGCATTAAAATTTGCTCAATAGTTCTGTAGTAAAGGATTCTAATCTTCCAAATTTACTGAAATACATACGTGATTTTTTCTCGGCATACTCTGATGTATCTTTTTTTTTAAATGAATCCGTTATTATAGGTTATTTCGCATTTTACATCAACACTGACCATTTACAATAACAAAGTAATTAATTAAGAAAACTTAATTCTATTTTGTATATAATTTACGATACCTTGCGTCTTATTTCAGCATACCAAAATAACATTTTTAAACCCGTTTAAACAAATTATCAGTTGTGTAAAATAATATTTAGTAATATTCAGTTGTAATTTTTGTTTGACAATGAAGAACCAACTCAATTATATAAGACTAAAATATAGTATTTGTCATGTGTTTGGTTTATCCAGTTTAAAAACAATATAAAAATATCATTAGATAAAAAATTAATCAGTAAAATAATTTATTAACAAAAGACTAACCTATAATTAGAAACACGTTTTAATTAATTACTACTCATACTAGAGCATTCATAAATGATTGATAGGCGTTTGAATTTCCCGCTCGTAAATAAAAACTATACTGGCTAATGGTTACTATAATTAAATATAAACTAGCATAATTCAACGATATTTATAAATTAGTTATTGTAATTAAACTTTTATGTCACTTCAAATTGTTGGCAGTAGAAGTAACAAAATACAGAAGGTGTTAAATGCTTATCTCTGTCGGTTTTTACTTCGGAAGGAAGTTTTAAAAGTTTGAATGACGTCAGAAGTTTGAAAGTATATTGTAAAACAGCCTTTAGTCCAAGCGCTCAATGAAGTGACACTGATAGTGATATAACAATGATTTAACGAAGATATGACTTATGTCCAGTTTATTTAAATATTAAGCATAAAACATAAAAATATCTATAGTCCGTTCAAAGGTTAGAATGCAGTACAGGGCAAATGGAGTAGTTCTTTTTCATACTCTCTAATGCAGGGGGCGGCAACTTTTTTTACTAAGTGGGCATATTTCAGAAATGCAGGAGTTTAGTGAGCACCATGGGACAGAGGGGGGGGGGTAAAATTTAAACATAAAAATATTAATGCAATTTAAAATTTTAATTTTCATAAAAAAAAAAAATACATAATATCAAAGTGATAATCACTTATGCGATATTTGACAATGAAAATTCGCGGCCAATTCGTTGTAATGTGGGACATAAGTAGAATTTCCAGTTCTCAGGTATTGGTCCAAATGAGCATCAGTGAGGCCTGTTCTTATTTTGATTTTAAGTATTTCATAATAGAAAACATACATTCACAAGTATATGTCGACGCACAGAGAGACTTCAATTTTAGAGCACATTTTCTCAACAATGGGTAGCTATTCCCATTCACCAAGTTCCAGAATTTTTCTTCGTTACGATGTGATTTTAATTCAATGTCATTTGTTATATTTATAACTTCCAATTCTAAGTCCTCCTTATTGGAAATACCGAAATATGTTGCGATTTTATTAGTCACATCATCTTCTCTTTCAGAAAAAGGACTAATAAAAAATTTTAAAAATGCCTCCAATTCGTAGAAGTCTTCAAATCTGGTATTAAATTCTTTCAATAATGTATCAAAATGTTTGGAAAATTGATGGGTGGTAGCATTTCCATCGCAATAATTTTCTATTACTATTTTTAAATTTGGGAAATGTGATAAATTATCTTTCTCCATATGTGATTTCCAGAGGGCCAATTTAGCTTTAAATGCATTTACCGTACTTATCATTTCTTATCATTTAATGAATATTAAATTATATTTATTTATAAAACTATAACAGACTATAACTAGTCTTCTTGACAGTACTTTTATTACTAAAAGCGGCTCGGAAATAGAATTTCGCATGGTTAGGCGGGCACTTAGAAATTGCTTCGCGGGCACCCTGGTGCCCGCGGGCACCACGTGGCGACCCCTGCTCTCATGGGTTACCCCAATAACACTATCCTTTTCTTGCTTGGTGAGGTTGCTAGCTGTAAAACACGCTGATCGTTGAAAACGAGGTACAAATGGTTATTCATTTTTTCCCGATACTTATCCATTTAACTTCAATAAATAATCAACAAAAAAAATAAAAAATTACGCATAATATTTTGGGATCATTTGAATATTTGACACTTTTATAACATTTGGCAACACAGCTCCAATTTCCTATTGAGATGTGCCATTACCAGTGGCGGCGCTATGATCCAAGGCAATATGGCTGTTGACTCTAGTACTCGCCGTCATTTTGCCCATAGCGAACGTGTTAATTTAAGCACAGTACATTTTTATTTTATTAAAATGCGAGTAAATAATAGAGGTGTATAACAGAAGGTGGGCATCAAATTACAGTATTTAAAGTTTAATTTGTAGGTGAGCTGGTGTTAAATGCTGGGCACGTAATTTTATGTGGTATATTAGAACCGGAGTGTCAGTCTAAAGTGGCAGCTTAAAGTTAAATATGCAACTTGCAGCTGTAAAGCAGGTGCAAGCATATTAGGGCAGTTTTGTTTTTTTGCGACAAATGCAATGAACAGACTCGCATAGTATCAGTTACTTTTTTGCTCAAAATATATGTCAACGTCTTTCTCCTGTCCATAACCAAATATTTTCCCAATCTGGACTTAATATTAAACTTTCCCTCCATTTTTTTTTAAGAAAAGAAAAAAAAAACTAGATGCCTATTTTTGTTCTGTCTTGAATGACAACTTTAAACACTACAATTTGTTCTGCTTTTATGGTTTTTCATAACTTCTGACGACATTCTAAAAAAAATTCAACACTAAAACATACGTAATAAGTTCAAACAGTACTGGACCACCAGACAGCGTATTCGAGCGTGTCAGTTCTCAATAGAGCAATTGGATATAACAATGCCCGATGGCGGCGCTACGAGCGCTATGAACAGCTGATTGAAACGAGTAATGTGAAAGTTGTCCATATTTGTTTACATGTTAAATCATCGATTTGCAATGGATAATAAACAGCTATCCTTATTAAATTATTTTAATTTTTTAAGTGCAACACCTTCTTCTAGGTGAGTAGTTGAAGTGGAAGAGTTGTTAAACGCCGGACATCTTATGTTGTGCGGAATTTTGGACAAAAATGATGAGCATGTCGACATATGTGGGTTATGTTTACAAACAAGCAGTCTAAAATCACCACCTCACGAAGTCACTGGGAAATTAAAATTTAGTAATGATGTTGAAGTTTAAAATATGTCCTGCACCTGTAAAGCAGGAACTACATGCAAAAACATTTCAGCTGTCCTATTATTTTGTACCAGGTGGTTAACAAACCAAAATGAAAGAAGCCAAGATCAGGGCATTGATTGATTTTAATATTTGATTTTTCTTTTTTTTTTTTTTTTGTGTGGTTTCTGTTGGTTTTTCTTTTTGTTCCAGAAACAAAATATTGTGTATGGAAATATTAACCAGCACAGATTTAAAATGCTTGTGGTCTACTTTTAAAAAACTCGTAGTCTTACAACAGTATGAGCCGCAACCTCTGTTAGAAACTCCTTGCCTAAATAAATTGATTAAAAACAAAAGCAGGCACTGAAGGTTCAGTGAAAATGTATTAGAAAAGCTGCGTACAGAATTTAAGACCGCTTGCCCTAATTCTGCATTAAAATTACACGGGTAGATATTTAATTATGGTCGAGAAGGATTTTTATAATTTAGTGTTTGTTTTTTATTTAATTTGTTTAATTAATACAAGTTATTATCTCTTCCACAACACCAAATTTATTAACAATTCACAAATTGTTTCTCATTTGGAAAATAGTGGAAGTAAATATTTTTGTTACTTCCTTTTCTAGTGTGTGAGCCAAACACACAGCAATTTGTGTTATAATAACTCATTATAACATAAAGTAATATAAAAAAGAATAATAATTTCTATCAAAAGTTAATATAACAAACAAACTGCAACACTAACGTTTAAATGCAACACAAACTACACGATAAAACACATCTAAACCAGATGTAAACAATAAACTATTACTCGTTTCGCCTAGTTCAGTGTTTATCCGCTTGGCGTCACTTCATAGCGCTGTTGAGCCCAATACTGTTGTTAATAACGCGTAAATAACGCGTTGTTAATTATTTTTGCGATTTAAGGGATGCTTACAATTTAAAGAAAGCTGGTGTAACTAGGCTTTATACGAGGGTTGTCCGTAAAATAAGGTCTCCAAGGCGCTGGAGTCGCGAGGAACGATTTAACGCAAGATCTAGCAACACTGGCGTGTTGCTTGATTCCCCGCCTACAAATCCCCACCACTCCGAGCTGTCTGCGACGCTTAATCCTGGTTTGGCAGCCGTCCGCGATGGGCTTCCACTCGCCGCTACCGCCAGGTGTGAGTTACGTTCTGTGATTCGTTTTTTTGGGTGCTAATGACACTACGCCTATAGATCTTTATGGACAGTTATGTGAAGTGTATGGACATCAAAAACGTACGAAAATTAAGCAAAGAGTTTAAAAACGGACGTACAGACATCCATGATGAACAGCGTGCCGGACGGCCATCGGTTTCGGGCGAAATAATTACAAACGTGGAGATGTTAATGCTTGAAGATTGACAGGTGACGATTCGTGAGCTGTGCAAATTGATCCCTGATGTCAGTAAGGCTACTATTGACAAGATTTTGACAGAACATTTGCATTATCACAAGGTGTGTGCAAGGTGGGTCCTCAGAATGCTCACCGAAGATCGCTAACGGCAACGGAAGCGGCCCGCGAATTCCTTGATTGCTACGCAGAAGAGGTCGAGGAATTCTTGGATTCAATTGTCACTGGCGACGAAACCTGGGTACATTACACGACACCAGAGACAAAAGAACAGTCCCGTTGAAAGAAGAGGTCGTGTGCTACCTGCGCGCCGCGGCGGGAGAGTTCTATGACACGGGTATACGAAAAATGCTACACCGCATGCAAAAATACATCGATTGCAACGGGGATTATGTAGAAAAATAGTAGAAAGTCCAGGCTTTCCAACAATGTATAACTCATTACAAATAAACGTGTTTTTCTTTGTGAAAAAAAAAATTGGAGGCCTTATTTTACGGACAACCCTCGTAATCAAGTAATTTTGTGTATAACGCTCATTACAATGATTAAGTTCAGTATCAATCATGTACTCCATTATTGTTTATTGATTTGATCGTGTAACTTTGTTAGTGTTAATTTAAAATGCTAATTTATGTATTTAAAATATGTAATAGAATCTCACCTGTACAGGAGTTTCGACAGATCCTCTCTCGTTGTTAACAATCTCCCAGTCTGTCTCCGAGTCCCGGCTGTCCATAGTGGTGGAATCTCTGACGTAGGCATGGTATAGTTCAAGATGTCCCCTTACTCGCGACCGTGCGCTGAAACGCCTAGCATACAGTACTATATGTCACAGGTGTAATGCATGCAAGCTACATGCCTCTACGTTCTACTCAACTTTAGAGACATGGATAAGAAGCAACAGTTGAAACAGCAACTTCATAAATGATATACATACATTTAGTTGTAGAATGTACCAGAAGGTGGCTCTAATAACACCTTGTTTTTCTACAACAAAACTCCTAATAACCTGTGGTATAACTAAAAGGTGATACACATGGTATTTAGTTGTAAAGTTCATTCAAGTTAACTATGAAATGACGATACAATTAGCTAATTTAATTGCCAATATTAGAACGTACTGTAACTAACATGTAAGAATTACTCAGTTGTTACATGTGGTTTCGACAGTTGGTAGCCTTTTCCTACGTTGCAGCTTCTTCTGGACGAGTCAGGTAAAATTTACGTTTTATTTTGAATTGTATAAAATATTAGGAGGTTGCATTGAAAGTAGCTGTTTTCTTGTGGTTTTTTAGTATTTATTTCAATAAAAAAATGCGTGAATACAATAATAAAGTATTTGCCCTGGGAAACTATGGCTTTTTCCCACTTTTCGGGCAGAAGTTGAATTCCGCGACGAAAGAATAATCTGTCTTTTGAGCCAATCCATTCAGTAACCCAATTTTCGACTTCTCCGTAGTTATGGAAATGTGTATCTTCCAAAGCGTGTTACATCAATCGGAACAGGTGATAATCGCTTGGGGCCAGGGCCCTGTTACACCATTCTACATTGCAACTTTGGTTAGTTAGTTAACATTTTTGGCGCACAGCAACAAAGGCTATTTGCGCCTAACGCAGCCCATTTAAATGACTACACTACATATTAAAAACAATAAATTAAACAATCAATAAATAGATAAAACCAATAAAATAACACATACTCAATAAAAGAAATCTTGCACAGACAAACACAAATAAATAAGATAAAAAGGTCTGTTCGAAAATTTGAACAGACTCAGGGTGATGGTAAGAGGCTGTAAAGGAGCCAATTACCATCGAATATCAGAGTTTAAAAACAGAACACGTTAAAATAAGGTGCAAGACTTCACAAATAAAACATAAGTTCGATTCTCTCAGGAAAAGTATCAGCCTGTCCATGAGTACTCTGTCGTCACCTAAGGCAACTGACAGGTCATAGCACAGGTCTAACCTCTCCCTGACATCCTCGAACTGTACGCATTCAGTTAAAAGGTGTAACACAGACAAATCTGTGTTACACGTCTCACAGATAGGGGACTCTTCACCTCGAAGGAGGTGTCCATGGGTCCACCAACAGTGACCTATACGAAGGCGTGTGATGGCGGTTTCCTCCCTGCGGTTAATCCTGCAGGAAGAACCCCATGACTTAACGTCTCCTTTAATCTGTCTCAACTTAACGTCCTGTATGCTGCTCCACTCATTGCTGCCACCTAGCTAGAACCAGATGTTTCAGATGACTCTTTGCGTCATCTGGGAATGTGAAACTCACATCAATCATAGGTCTATAGGAGGCGGCTTTTGCAGCGACATCAGCCGCATCATTGCCTTTAATGCCAACATGTCACGGTATCCAAAACAGATTGCAACTTTGCACTTTGCATTTTGCAAACAACTGTGTTGCCATGTAAAATTTTTAAAATGCAAAATGTAAAACAAAGTATCTTCACTTTGCATTTATTCATTTGTTGCACAAACAAAATAAAATATCCTGTTATTTTTTGCAAAAAAATTTGCAGTTATGTGGCTTTGCAGTTTTTGCACTTAAAAGTAAAAATGTTAGGAATGTTATTGTATCATTCGACTGACAAAAAAGGCGTAAAAGAAGTTAAAAGAACAAGAAAAAGAATAAAAATTAAATTAAATTATGAAGATAATTTTTAGAATAACAAGTAGAATATGCATTACAAGAAATGGGACCTTTGTTAATAATAAAAATAACATGAATAAATCTCTAACTGCTAAATATAAATTACTTTTAAGTTTACATTGACTTAGAATGGAGCCCAATTTCTCGGTATTGTTACCTATAGACTATTCCAAATCTTTAGGCGGAATTCATTTCTGTAAGTTGTCATAAGCTCACTTTTTCCTGATTGAAGACGGCTTTTGCTAAACAAAATGATCAAAAACCTCATTCAACCGATTAAAATTACTAGTTGTCAAAATCTAGTTCCTCCTAAACCATAGAACAGGTTATATGTATGGTATCCACTTTAACATTTTTTTAGTTGAATCTTAATTTGTTAATTTATTTTCTTTTTATTTGTATAAATACAAATAAAAAATTATTTAAAAATAGAAAACTGAGTTGTTCATTGCTGTCAAAAATATTTGTTGCAGCACAAATAAGTCTTCAACCAAAATTTTCAGCACTCCTTGCATCTGGCGCCCCTGGCAACTGACTGTCTTCTACACGTGAACAGAGGCTTTCAATGCAACCTTCTATTATAATAAAAAAGCTGAAAGCTTTAATAGCCACAGCCCAAGAATGGTTTTGGCCCTTATTAATTATTTTGAAAGAGGGCAAGAAAATGACGTACCTTTAATTTATCACAAGTAAAAATTCGAATATTTGGAATTCAATATTTGAAAATAATTAATTATTTGATTTTTTTTTTTTTATAACTTTATTTCATAATCCATATTAGCTCCTTTACTCCCTAGGAATTATAGGTTTCCGATCTCTTTTTAGAACTGGTTGGATATAACCTAACTTTTTTGACATTTGTAAACAAATAGGGGAGACTTTTTAAGATCGCAGCGCCGTATGCGGCAAAGCTGGAACACTCGAAAGCCACATTAAACTGTTATTCGTGTATTTGTTTACATGGTGAAAATGAACACGAATTGTATTTTTCCTGTTTTCCGAGCTTTTTTTTAATTTAAAGGTAATCTACGATTTACAAGATATGTAATAATATACTATTTTAAAGAAATTTCAAGGATATTTTTAGTTTTTCATTGTATTTTTAATTCTTTTTGACTGTCTGTCAATATAATAACAACTAAAATATGGTAAATATATTAGTAAAAATTAATATCTCTGCCTGAAAAAGTAGAAGGGCCTTTTAATATATCAACTGATGATTTAGGCAAATTTTGGGTGCGATAAATGCTTTTTTTCAGTCTTTTTTTTTTGGACGTAAAAAATCACTTTCCATAAAATGCAACGGGCAAACATGCCTGCATGGGCTTGGATTTTTGCCCATTTTTAGTTTTTGAGTCCATAAAAACCTACGATCCACTTTCTCTCTGCCTCCAAACGTCGTTTCAATTGATATTTTTTTCAATTTAGGTAAATTATGGAATGTTTAAGAAGGATTCTTCATTATTCACGATTTACATTGCGGCACACAACAAAATTGATTGTTTTTTTTTCCATGATACACAAAAATAAAACACAAACAACAAAAAAACACGTATTTCTCCATTGAACAAAACAAAACAATGTGGCTTTCGTATCTTTCACAAATTGCCACCAGATGTCAGGGCGCTTAGGAAGTTTCCCCTATACTACAGTTAATACTACTACTGTCATTAAATTTACTAACATTAAAAAAAAAGAAGAGAACTTGGTGATCTAATTGAAACGTATAAAATATTTAATAACTATTACTCTTGTGATCTCAAAAACATTTTCAATATTAGCAACAATAATAACTTACGTGGCCACAGATTTAAACTAGAGAGACAAAAATTTTAAAAATTAGCAAGGGAACATTTCTTAGCCAACAGAGTGCATCACTTGTGGAACAGTTTACCAGACAATACTGTGACCGCAACATCAGTAAATAGTTTTAAAAATAAAATAGATGAAGTTCTTTTTCAGTAGTTATATTTAGTTATCTTTTTCAAATTGTTAAACATTTAAATCATAAATTGCCTGTGCAAAATTATAACTAATTTAATATATTGTTTGTATATATTGTTTAGATTATCATCATAAGTAATTATATAAATGTGTTAGCTGTAATATATAAATTACTATACTAGTAAAAGTAAGGCATTATCGGCCTTGCCGCCTGCTTTACTAAATAAATAATAATAATAACAATAAATAACAATTGTCAACAAAGTAAATTTGACGTCATTTCATAGTTAACTTGAACATACTTTACATTTTAACACTAGGTGATACAGTAAAATCTTACATCCTCTTTTACTTCTAAATTCTAAAAACGGTTTGTGTAAATACTACGTTTCATAGAAATAATGTGTAAATAAAATCAGACGCTGGCAGCGATGTGTAGTCGCAGAAAGGCAAAAGTTATGTATGGTTTACTCGTTGCCAGTTAGCGTGTCAGTAGAGCTTGCTAGTAACTGGCAAGTAGTTACTTGCAAGGTGTAAACACCACCTTGCCAGTGACTGGCAAGCCTGTTATGCCAGCCACTGGCAATGCCAGTGAAACAAAATTGTTTGATTCACTGGCACGCTGGCCCTTTCCCCACCACCTCTTTGGACTGACAAGACACTCCTTGCACTGTGCAAACAGGTCCATGCCAGTCTATAACCCATGCCAGCGCAAGTAAACAAAGCGCGTATTAAAATACTTTAATACGGTGGAGATGGCATAATAAACTTCAGGAATAAAATTTGAAATTGCGGATTTTGATACACGAATTTTTTTTTTGAAGCATCCTGTAATTCGTTGCAGATGCTAGAAAAGCAAGAGTTATTTCTAACTTAAGTCTGTCGGGCAGTGCTGTACGCATCACAGTATCTTCATATGTAATAAGTGGGCTTACTAAGAGTAGTAATTCATCAAATTGTTCTGGTAAAAGTCTCATAACCGATTTAAATTCCCGAGGATCCTTGGAATACAGCTCTCTTAGAATTGTTTCTGACGACCCTATCCTTTTGTTATTCAACCAATCTCGTACCCACTCCTTTCTCCCTTTTCTTTTCTTCTCTTCAAGCAACACACGCAAAAGCTCTTCACACACAACTTTACAAATCAAACGAACCTTATTTTATAGAGAAAAGAAAATGCGCGCTACACGTTACCTCGGTACGCGAATAACGGTTATCGACATTCCCAGAAGAATGTCCTTCTAGAAGTCCCGATCTTAATCCACTGGACTATAACTTACGGTCGGTTTTAGAGGGCATAAGTTGCTGTAAACGGCACCCAAATATTGCGGCCTTTAAAAGATCTTTGTTGCTGGCTGTGGATAATTTTCTAATGTAGGTGGTGCTAAATACTGCGATTAAGGAGTGGCTGAACAGATAAGTCTGGTATCAACGCAAATGGTGGCCATTTTGAGTGACTTTGAGTTAATAAATACAGGTAGGACTCATTTTGCGCCGGTTTTATTTACGCCGGTCTCGAAATAACGCCGCTTGAACGCCAGAGGCGTGTGTCGACGTCGCCGCCGAATCTATGGTCGAAGCGGGGATGTTCTGAGGTTTTACGCACGCGCAGTTAATAAAGTACATCATTGCTTAGTAATATTTTGCCAGTACAGGGTTGCATTCAGCACATTGAGTTTATTGCAATTATTATAAAGAATATATTACATAAATTTTCTGAAGAATCTGTAAATTTAATTTTCCTTTAAGGTAAATTTAATTTGTTGTTTGTAAGTAATAATTTATTGTATTATATATAGTGTAGTATATATTAATATATAGTGTAACGTATTTTATAATTTTGAGGTGATTAAATTTTTTTTAAATTAGATAATTTTTTCACAAACCATGTCTTCTAACAAGGAAAATAAACCACCTAAATTAAATGCTAAGAAAAAACGAAGATCCATTACAAACCAAGATAAAATGGAGGTAATTAAAAGAATGCTAGATGGAGAAACACGTCCAAAAGTTTGTAGGGACCTCAATTTACCTCCATCGACTGTTACAACCATCATGAAGAATGCTTTAGAACGAATTTTGACAAATATAGACATCCTTACTGAAAAACTTTGTGAGCTAGATAATGATAGTGAACGCAGTATGCAAGTAAAGAGGAATGTTGCAGCTTCTTTGGCACCGTATGCAGAGCTCCTCCGAGAAAAAAAGAGAAAATTCACAGAAAAATAATTTTGTAGAATATATTTTTTTAATATAATTATCCTACTTTTTTTTTTCTACCTCATATTTTTCTTTATGTTAAATTATTATTAATTTTTTGTTGTTAGTTTTGTTAGTCGTAAGTTTGTTGTTAAATCATATCGTTGTATTGTATTTATATAGCACACAAGAATAAATATTTATTTGCTTCATTTATGTCTAATTCATTTTAATAAAATTTATATAGGTCCGTCCCTGAAAACAAAGTTTTGAAATTCGTGGTATTCATACAAAACACTTGCAAATATATTTAAAATTGTTGAAATATCAAGACAAAAATACATCAATGTCATGTAGATTTGAAATCCGTCTCTGGAATTTCACATTTTGGACTCTTTTTGCGCCGATTTTTTTTTACGCCGGAACGTAACACCGGCGTAAAACGGGTCCTACCTGTAGTATGAAAAAACCCTACAAAAATTTAAAAAACTCGTTTCCATTATTGTAGTAAAGCCTTAAGACTTTGTAACAGTATTTATGGAAAGACTAGGTTTTAGGTATAGATATATAAAAACGTTATGACTAACCTTTGTTGTTTTTTATACTTTTTGAAAATTTTCTTTAACATGATTTTCAAACTAGATTTTCTGTTTCTAGAAACTAACACAAAATAAATATAAGCAAAAAAAAATGAATAACTATTTATTAAAATTGTTAAAACTAAAAGAGAGCATTCATATTTAATTTTCCACTGAACTAAAATTAAGAGAGAATTATACAGCATTTCATTTTGATAAGAAATACAATGAAATGTGGGTTTACATTATTAATAAAAATTTTATCAAATTGGTTCTTAACAAAAACAAGATTGATAGATGATGATTGTAAAATTCTATGGCAAATTTAACTAGTGGAACTACCTGTTCTATAGTGCGTTCAAAGGTGAGTTTGCAGTACAGGGCATATGGAGTAGTTCTTTTTCATACTCTCTAATGGGTTTACACAATGACGCTATCCATTTCTTGCTTGTCGACGTTGCCAGCTCTAAAACGCGTTGATCTGTGAAGACGCAGTATTCTACAAATAGCCATTTGTTCTTGTTGAGTGTTATTTTGAGTTTTATAAGAGTTGATTTTTGTAAATCATACGAGTTTTTCACATTATTATAATTGACACATTTGACACTTTTACAATATTTGGCAACACTGCTCCCATTTGCCATAAGAGCTATACTGCAAACTCACCTTTGAACGCACTATAGTAGTTAGATAGGCATAAATAATGAAACACATTAAAATATAAATTGTATGTATTGGCAGGCTTCACATGTATTATGGTCGAGCTTGCGATTGCTACTAGCCATAACAAGGATTCTCTCTCTCTCTCTCTCTCTCTCTCTCTCTCTCTCTCCCCCCTCCCCCCCCCTCTCTTGCTCTAACTAAACACACTTTGACGCCGTAACATGAAATATAACGCTACAGCTAGTATATTGCACACGCAATAAACAAATTCATTGTTATAACCAGGGATGGGGAGTCGGAATAGGAAGTCAGAATCGTGAGTCGAAGCTTTTTGGAGGAGTCGGAGTCGGAAGAAGTTATCGACTCCCGACTCTTTAATTTAATTTTTATCATGGATGAGAAAAAACCGAGAACGAAAGCAAAATATATATATTACCAGAATTTTTTAAAGCACGGAAACAGGAACATTTTGTTCTCTATTCAAGAACAAAAATGAAATTAAAAATACCGGTTTTCCAGTTTAATTTTTCCAGTTTAAAATTTGATTAATACTGCTCGTATTAACATATTAATACGATGCCATAAAGATATTTGTTTTTACTTGTATCCATTTTATCTTTTTCTGTATAATCTGTTTATTATGTTTAAGCGGATCTAAACTGGATTTTTAGTTTCTCAAGTTGTAACGAAAGCCAAAATCTAAATGTCAAAAGGAAAAAGTAACAGTATGAAAAATAAAGTATATAAAATACGAAAAAAACTATTAAGAAAACTAATATATTCGAAAATTTGTATTAAAAATGACACAAAAAGTCAAGATGAAATGAAAATTACTTCTAAATGAGGTCTGTAAAAACAGCTAGCCCCAACCCAAGATAATTAATGTAAGTATAGTCTGTTTCTTTAGCTTCAGCGGAACTAGATATTGAAATTTACTAAATTTTAACGATTGTGTAAGGTTTTTTATTATTACTTGCCCGACCTTAATATATAAGGGGCAAGTATTGTAATCGCGAAAATTTTCGATGTCGAGATTTTGACGGATGACCACGTTTCATGGTCCAGGGAATCCAAAAAACCTATTTTCGAAGTGCCGTCCGTATGTGTGTGTGTGTGTGTGTGTGTGTGTGTGTGTGTGTGTGTGTGTGTGTGTGTGTGTGTGTGTGTGTGTGTGTGTGTGTGTGTGTGTGTGTGTGTGTGTGTGTGTGTGTGTGTGTGTGTGTGTGTGTGTGTGTGTGTGTGTGTGTGTGTGTGTGTGTGTGTGTGTGTGTGTGTGTGTGTGTGTGTGTGTGTGTGTGTGTGTGTGTGTGTGTGTGTGTGTGTGTGTGTGTGTGTGTGTGTGTGTGTGTGTGTGTGTGTGTGTGTGTGTGTGTGTGTGTGTGTGTGTGTGTGTGTGTGTGTGTGTGTGTGTGTGTGTGTGTGTGTGTGTGTGTGTGTGTGTGTGTGTGTGTGTGTGTGTGTGTGTGTGTGTGTGTGTGTGTGTGTGTGTGTGTGTGTGTGTGTGTGTGTGTGTGTGTGTGTGTGTGTGTGTGTGTGTGTGTGTGTGTGTGTGTGTGTGTGTGTGTGTGTGTGTGTGTGTGTGTGTGTGTGTGTGTGTGTGTGTGTGCGCGCGCGCGCGCGCGCGCGCGCGCGCGCGCGTGTGTGTGTGTGTGTGTGTGTGTGTGTGTGTGTGTGTGTGTGTGTGTGTGTGTGTGTGTGTGTGTGTGTGTGTGTGTGTGTGTGTGTGTGTGTGTGTGTGTGTGTGTGTGTGTGTGTGTGTACACGATAACTCAAAAACGGTTTAACTTAAAGAGTTCGTTCTGGTACTAAAAAATTCTCCTATTAAATGGGAAGAACCCTATTGTTTTTTATGAAAATCGGTTGACTAGAAATGGGAGTTTACTCGTGTCGATTTTAAGATTTTTGCGAATATTTAGCAACAGAAAAATATTTCGAAAAAATTTATTGAACAAAAGTTACTATAAATGCAATAACTAATAACTTTTATTTGAGACGTTTTTTGATAAAACGAAAAATTTCGAATTTTTTTTGTAAAATTATTTAAAATTTTTCCAAGTCTCAATTTTTTCATACTTATATGTAACGTTTCCATGGTCATGATAATTAATTCGTAACTAGTAAAGCAAGCCTTGGACAAAAATTTGTATAGAACATAATTTGATGTATTTTTGAAGATTTATCTAAATATTATTATTTTTTTTTTTTTAAATTTACATTTTATTTTTAAATATTTTTTTATGGGAGGGCAAGTCTAGCGGAGGTTTCCCTTCGCCACTGGTTTTGCTGAACAAACGCCCATTTCGATAGTTAAAAAGTGAGCTTAAGTGATAACTTAAGAAAAGAAAAAAAAAAACATTTAGTCCCGCTTAAACATTTGGAATAGACTTTACAATTTACGAGTGAAAAGAGTCGGAAGTCGGGAGTCGAAGTCGGAGTTAGGTTATGTGCGGGTCAAAGAGTTGTATAAGCATGCCAAATTTCAACTCTCTAGGTTTAGCCGTTTGGCTACAATTTTTACCGAACAGGCAGACAGACAGACAGAGAGACAGACAGACAGACGACAAAATGACGGTATAAGGGTTTTTGGTCATACCTACAAAACCTTAAAATGGAAGTCGGATCGAAATGATAAAAAAGACGGATCAAAGTCAAACAAAAAAAGAGGAAAGTAAAAAAAAAATAACCACGCGGGCCAAAAAATCACTCGCGAATCAGAACTACCCCGCGGGCTGTAGTTTGGCCATTCCTAATACAAGAGTTTCTTAATCGTATCTATGAAACCCTTTAAAGAATATATTTCGCTATAAATTAGGTTTGTAGCCACACTTTTTACTTGAGTTAAGACAGTTTCTCTCAAACTTCTTACTCTGGGGACTCATTCAAAGGTTCGAAGATTATCGAAGACCCCAATGATCCTTTTTTGTATACAAAACATTAACATTTCGAACATCGTGGACCAGAGTCTCGGGAACTCCTTGAGAAAGTCTCAGGGATTTGCTCTTTGAGAATCACCGGGTTAAGAGATAGAGACAAATATTAAACTTTCATTATAAATTCTTGCTTGAAAATTAGTGCTCAAGTCAAGAAAGCTAAGTCCATTAGTACAAGTTACAGAAAGAATTTACAGCAAATAATCTGAAAATATGCAAGCAAATGTATTAAAGCAAAATAAAACAACTACACATATATAAATTACACTTAAAGAAAAACGTGTACAGTCGTAAAATGTACAGTTGAAGAAATTTCGAGCAGTGAATCCATGTGCTTCGATTTAAGTCTATCACTAACCTTCTAGGTCTAAGTGGATATTTCTTAGGTGGTATAATTCTTCCATCTTGTTCTTTTGGTAAGTTGATGAGTGTCAGTTCAACCATACCAAGGAAATCATCTCGGGTCAGTCGGTTTTCATCGAAAACTTGTAGTACCAGCTTATGTTCCGCAGGTTTAACCTATAATAATTTATTTACTTAAGGATTTAGATAAAAGAAAAATAGTGGGTTATATAGTACAGTGATATCAAAAATGTTTTGCTGTTTTTTTTTTTTTTAGTACAGTTAGCAGCTCTCACTTAACGTACGTCCGCTTAACATACGTTCAATGTTACGTACAGATATACACACATCGGAAAAGACTAGGGATATTGAAAAAAATATGAAAATATACTGTTATTGTACATTTATGGCGGGTTGCTAACGTAAGAGTTTTCTCTAACTCGAGTTAAAATCATTTGTTTTTGTATATTACAACATACAAAAACAAATGATTTTAACTCGAGTTAGGGATAAGTCTTAAGTCCATTCTACATTATACTTTTTTCCATACTATCCAACTCTGACATCATTTCAACTTTTGATACTACAGAATATAGTGGGGGAAAAAAATAAGAGACAGTGATAAATTTTATATCTTCCATATCTTATTACTTTTCATTGCCAACTTAAAAATTTTTAGGTTCAGATGGCAGACAACAATTTGGTTATAGTAAACCAATTTATAAATATTGTTTAATTGTGCTAAGTTTATATTTAATTATATGATCTAAATAAACTTTTTATCACCTAAATAAACTACTAAAAGTTAAGTTGTAAACAAAAACTAAAATGTTGGTGTTGGTACGACTGAAAAGTACAGAACTGTCATCCAAAACTATCCCCAGTCAAATTTTTGATTAACAGTTCTGTACTTTTCAGTCGTGCCAACACCAACATTTTAGTTTTTGTTTACAACTTAACTTTTAGTAGTTTATTTAGGTGATAAGAAGTTTATTTAAATCATATAATTAAATATAAACTTAGCACAATTAAACAATATTTATAAATTGGTTTACTATAACCAAATTGTTGTCTGCCATCTGAACCTAAAAATTTTTAAGTTGGCAATGAAAAGTAATAAGAGATGGACGATATAAAATTTATCACTGTCTCTTATTTTTTTCCCCCACTATATTCTGTAGTATCAAAAGTTGAAATGACGTCAGAGTTGGATAGTATTGAAAAAAGTATAATGTAGAATGGACTTTACTGTAGCAACCGGCCATTAATGTTGTATTTCAATTAAAGCCGGCAATTATGAGAAGTTGGCTATGGAAAACAAGTAAAAACAATAACCAACAAGATAAAACAAATACAAATTTGATAAATTTTATTCAGTACATGATCCGTAGGTTAATCACATGTTTCATTTTAATTCGATTTAAAACGTTTATATTAACAATTGCAGTGTTTTTAAGTAGTGGCACTCTTTTTTAATAATTTCTATTAAAGTGTCATCAGTCGGTTATGGAGGCGTTACTGGGAAACAGAGTTCGGCCGAACAACATTCGGGACATGGTCGCTGTACAAGAGCAGGTCAAGACAGATTTTTGATCTTAAATGCTAGAAGACGACATAATATTACAGCACCCGAATTGGTAAGAGAGTTGCAGCGAACACATAACTTAACCGTTAGTCGCGATACTGTAAGAAATCATCTCCACGAAGCTAATATTTTATCTTGACGACCGACAGATGTCAACCCCTCTCTAGAGACAATCGCAGAGCCAGATTAGACTGGTGTCACAATTTTCAATATTGGTGTGATAATGATTGGGCTACAATTTTAGTGTTGAGTCCAGATTTGGAATTCATCCAGATTCTCGTTGAATAAGGGTATGGAGAAGATCCGGTAATTTGGAACCTTTGAGGCACATCCAGGAAGTTCAGAGTTACAGAGATGGTACTGTTATGGCATGGGGTGGGATAATCTTTGGCGGTAGAACTGATCTCGTTTTTCCCAATGGATTTTTAACAACACAACAATATTTGGATAATATTCTTCAACCAATTGTGCGTCCATTTCGTGGTGCTGTTGGTGATCAGTTTCATCTTGCCCAGAATAATGCTCGGCCACATGTTACGCGAATTGTAACGAACTGGCTGGACAACGAAGGTATTGATGCGATACCATAGCCAGCACAGTTACCGGATCTAAATCCGATTGAACATGTGTGGGACAAGCTTAAGAGAAGAATTACTCCATATGGATAACATCCACGATAATTTTAGATTCAGAAAGCTTCTAAGAGCAGAACGGACACAGTTACCTCAAGAAGACATGAGAATGTTATTTTGTCCATGAATCGCAGATGTAGGGCTGTGATCAACCAACGTGGAGGTCATACTTTCTATTAGCATTTTTTTTTTTTTCTTTCTTTAAATATTGATTATTTTTATAAATAACATTTAGCTTATTTTGTTGTAAATGATTCTTTATCGAGTATTTGAATTGATAGAATACAATAAACGTACAAAAGAAACCATACGTTATTTATTTTCACATAATTTTTATATCCCTAGACTTTTCCGAAGTGTGTATTTTAGCAATATGTCCACACGAACATACACTTCACTTGGACTCGTCGGCGAAAATGCGTGTAGAATTCCGTAACACGCAAGTTTTGACGGACAAACAAGACAGACGTATGATAAAATTTATTAACAATATAATGTATAGAAAATATACAAATACATGCATTACATACAAACATTATCCATTGTAGATATTTTTTGTCAAAAAATTATCCATAGTTAATTGAACCAAAGCCTTTTTCTTTTCCTGATACTTAACTTTGTAACAAGTGGTACTACTGCGAAGATTGCGACTTCTGTCGTTTCGTCAGTAGTACACTACTGCGTGCGAACATTATGCCTTCCAAACAAGAAACATTCAATCAGAATCAGAAAAGCAATAATGCGCACGCGCGTCGCATCTAACCTGCCAGAGATTGCATCCTCAAGAATAAAAAAATCAGGGATGGATAACGTAACGTAACGATACCCCAGATAACGTTATAATAAGGATTCAACTACAAATTTCTAACACAAAAACATAACGATATTTTTATAACGTTATAAAAACCTATTGAGAAGTGACATTACCTACAAAAGCGCTGTTTTCGCTTACAAAATGGCGATTGGAATAGGATTTTTTGACATTTGCCATTTGATACACAAGAATTCACATTGCAGTTAATTTTCTGTTGCGATTTTAAAGACATTTTATTAAAGTTTTCTTCACTTTAACATATACAAACAATGCAATTAAATGAGCCACATCCAACAAAATCCTATTCCGTTAAGTTCCAAAATATCTGCTAGGCGTCACTTCAGTTATTGTCAGTTCTCAATAACAATTCATAAAAAGTTATTTTGTAACGTTATTTTAATAACGAGGTATAACGTTATAAAAATGTTTTTTAAATGTTTCAATTGACTCTTAACAGATGCCAAAATATAGGTAATTTCAGAGTTACAAATAAAAATTATTTTTATAACATTATATAACATTATTTACGTAACGTTATATAATATAACATATAATTTTTTTTTAACGTTATGTAACGGAAAAAAATACGTTATACAGTAACGTAACGATTTGAAAGGTTATTTCATCCCTGCAAAAAATAGTTTTTAAAATTCATGACAGGATTTAAAAAAAAGTGTTTTATTAAATTGTCCATTAGTTTGTGGTGTCCAATATATAAAATAAAATACAAATAATACACCAAAAAAGACCTAGCTTTTATATAGTGTCGGAGGTCAAGGAAGCAGAGAACTTGCCTTCTCTGCCCTATGCTCCATTCAAGCGTTAAGAAGCAATAGGGGATACGCATAAAATGTATATTTTCTTAAAAGTACATTTTTTTGATATGTTAATTTTAGTTATGTCACTCACCTAACAAAACAAAAATCACATTTTAACCCTAGAACACTAAACATTCGTAAATTTTACGAAGAGTCGATAGCGATTCGGCAAAATCCGCCACTTTGAATGATCCGACTGACTTGCCTCTTTCAGTAGCTTCTTTAATAATTGTGCATAGTCGACAGTGAAGTGTGTTTGGTGATAAGTTAAATTTTTCCCTTATATCTTCCACATGTGTCGTCGATTTTACGAATGTTTAGTATTTGAGTTACAATTATAGTCTTCAAATAAATGATATTTTGAGATAAAGTTGAATGAATATTGATCGTTTTTTAAAAGGTATAGTAGTTTTTAAAATTTATTTGTATAATTTTTTATTATTGAATTACATTTTAGGTAAAAGTTAAACAAAAATTACAAATATGTCTAAAAGACCATTCCTTGACAGAGGCTGAAATATTAGCAGAAGCGGAAAAAATTATGAGAGGCGAGGATGATGAAATAGAAGAAATACAAGCATCCGGTAGCGAAAGTGATGACGATAATGTCGAAAAAGAGGACATCGATTCAGATGACTACGAAAATTCTGATGACCACGAGAATTTTCAACCCATACCAAGTACCTCTGGAGCTGGAACAATAGCCGTCGTAAATAGCGACGATGAATCAGATGATAATGTACCTTTATCATCAATTGCCGACCTTCAAAAATATATTGTAGTTCCAAATAAAACGTCACTAAAAGGCAAAGATGGCCATCGATGGTCAACTATGGAACCAAGGCGACAAAAAAGAACGTTAGCTCGAAATATAGTTCATTTTATGCCTGGAGGTAAAGGACACGCTGCACATTGTATGACTCCTTCTAGATGCTTCCGAAATTTTTTTTGTGACGAAATATTAGATTTAATCGTAACCTACACAAATGAAGTAATTGGTGTAAAATCGGCTAATTATGCCAAACAAAATCTTACAATTTCTAAAACTAGTAAGGAAGAAATTGTCACACTAATTGGGCTGCTTATTTTCTCCGCTGTAATGAAAAATAATCATCTCAACGCCAAACAGATGTTTGATTCTAAATTATCAGGAAATATATATAGAGCAACAATGAGCTGCGATAGATTTTTATTTTTGTTAGATTGTTTACGTTTTGACGATAAAAGCACAAGAACCGAACGAAAAAAACTTGACCCTTTCGCCCCTATTCGTGATATTTGGGATAAAATTATCAGTATATGTAGAACATCTTATACTCCATCTAGCTACACAACATTGGATGAACAACTTGTAGCATTTCGAGGCAGATGCAAGTTTAGAATGTTTATTCCCAACAAGCCAGCAAAATATGGCATTAAAATTGTTATGCTTTGAGATGTAACTACCAAATACATGATTGATGCCGATCCATATTTAGGAAGAGGAACCAAAACAGAAGGATTGCCTCTTAGTACATATTATGTGAAAAAATTGACAACAACTTTACACGGTAGTAATAGAAACGTAACCATGGATAACTGGTTTACTTCTGTTGGAGTCGCTGATGAAATGTTAGAAGCTCCTTACAAACTAACCCTGGTTGGTACAATACGCAAGAACAAAAGGGAGATACCCAATGAAATGTTGGAAATACGAGGTAGAAAACCAGGATCATCGATGTTTTGTTTTGATAAAGAAAAAACACTGATTTCCTATAAGTCAACACCAGAAAACAAAAAGTTGTTATTACTGCTTTCTACAATGCACGAAAGCGGAAGTTTGAATGCTGGTACGAAGAAACCAGAAATTATTCATTTCTATAATCAGACCAAGTTTGGAGTTGATACCTTTGATCAAATGTGTTCTAACAAGAATTGTGCTCGAAAAACTAGAAGATGGCCAATGTGTATGTTTTATAACATGATTAATATTGCTTCAATAAATTCTTTTATAATTTATAACTCTAATAGAAGCAGAAATAATGCCAAAACTATAAATAGAAAGAAATTTATGCTTGAACTGACCGACGAACTCATTAAACCATGGCTAGAGTTGCGAATCAACATCCCTACTTTGCAACGCTCAATTCAACAAGATATTTGTGATATTTTAAAAATTAATATGCCAAACGAAACTGTAGTTCAACAAGAAAAAAAAACGCACCACATGTGCTTTTTGTCCTTCGCGTCTTCGTAGAATGACCACAAATTTCTGTAGACGCTGCAAACGTGCCATCTGCGGAGAGCATCGTGCTATTTGCTGCCAAAATTGTGCAGAATAATATTTTTGTTTTGTTTTTTCATATATATTTCATTTTATAAACATTATCTTATAAGAATTTAAATACCTTAGTTAAATACAAAATGTTACTCTTTCTTTTTTACAATAAAAAAAATTGACGTAAAATTTACGAATGCTTAGTAACTATGCAACTCCCACACATGTTTAGTGTTCTAGGGTTAATTAATATTTCAGCGAAATTTTTTAATTAAAATATTATAAATTTGAAATAAAGCCGACCACAGCGCGAAGGTTGCCACGTAAATACGACTGTGCATGACGTCAGAACCTACACGGCCCAGACTACCTACTCCAAGGCAACCTTTACGTGTGTATTAGAGATATGGCAACGATTAATCGAATATTGAAAAAATCGATTATTTTGTTTCAATTAATCGATTAATCATACAATATTTTTGGTTATGATTAATTAATAATTAATTGGTTAATTTATTATTAATCGATAATTTTATTTTATTTTCAAGAAATTACTTAGTTGTATTGTTGAAACCCTGGTCGATAAGATGACTTTGCTCTTTTCTTTTCAATAAAGTCCCTAGATTACTAAGCCTTCAAAACACTCGTTCTCGCCCATCTGGAGAATTAAACTGACCCGCTATCATTTCTGCCCAATATACTGCTATAGTTTGCGTCCAGTCAGTTCAAATGCTCACGAGCGAAACGCAATCTTCTGATTAATCGATTAATTAATTTTTATTGCCATCTCTAGCGTGTATAGCGTATTGTTTGAGAGTTTTTTATTTGTTTTTTAAAGAATTTTTCACGCATTTATTATTAAAATGGCAGATAAAGATTTTGTTATTTTTGAGTGACAATTTACCCAACATTGATGCTTTTCCTCCTTTTCTTTTGTTTTTACTATTAGGTAATGAAATAAATTGTTTTTGTGGAGTTCTAAATAAAGTATTTGTGTACATCGGTACTAAACAATATTTTCGATGTTTCGAAGTACTGGGGCCTGGATCATCCATATTTTATAGATTTTAATATAAAATTTTATTCGATAAACCTGTAGAATAACTTTACTTTAATTAAAATCATTCTAACTTTACACAACCTATAAAAGTTATACAAGCAAAGTTATACAGTTATACAAGTTCACGACAGACTGTGTAGGCTGTAGGTTGTAGTCTGGGTAGGGTGTGACTTTACAGCAAAGTTTGTAAACAATCGAAGTGTCAATCGCGAGCTTATGAATTAAAAAAAAAAATAAAAAGCAAAACTGTTTTTTATGTTTATATGCAACAAAAGGAATATAATAAAAAATAAAATAAATATCATGCCTATTTCCTATTATATTCAACAATGAGAAAATAACTTTCAATTATGCTGTTTTTTATAACAGCAATCACAGGTTTGACAGTATTTACATTTTATTTTGAAATGTTAAAACTACTGGTTTAGATAAAATTACTTACTCGGAAAACATATTCTTCATTCCAGACTGGATTTAATGTCTGAAAAAACAACATTTTGTAAATAAAATTATTTAAATACAAATAACGTAATTTTTTAAATTACGAATAAATATATTACCTTTTTTTTAGTTTTTGTCAAGACGGAATCAATAGTTTCATCTCCATTTATTGTATTTAGATCTACTCTTACATACGGATCACTAGAACAAAACATTTTTGTTAATATAATCTGTTTAATAACACTTTGTAAAAAGCAATATGGGATACCGGCATTAATACTAGTTATGCAATTCTAAATGAGCCCTTACAAATACTAGCATATGCTGTTGACATCAATATAATGGTTAGAATCAGGACTAATATTCAAGGGTTCGCGCGTACCGGTTGTTAAAATATTGAAATATTTCGTACTGGTTGCTAAAATTAACCCTTTAGCTACGAGACATTATTTCAAATTACGTGCTCGTTGTACAGCAGATTTGAATGCCGTCCGATGCATACAGCATTGCCATTTCTTGGCATTAACGTATATGCATGTACAGCGTATACGTACGCTTTTCCTATGTAGTAAACTATATTATTTTTTTAACATACCACCAGAGGTGTGACGTGACTTTCTGATCAAGGGATGCAGTGAAAACAAATGCATGTAGGAAAAAATATTCTAGCGAATGTCAAAGGAGCCGACTGTACTTGTTTTTTAATGAGTTTCTAACACTTTTAGGGCCGGTTTCTGAAAGATTAGTTAACTATAACTAAAGGGTCAGAAAATCGTTGCTATGGTTACTTATAGGCAGTGATGGCATCCTAAATTTTCAGGAAGCGGTTCTATAAAGTCATGTGATATCTAGGAACCTATTCGGTATTTTTAAGAGTGAAAACAAATCACTTACTTCCATTTATTAAATATAAGGAAACAATTTTAAGAGCGTATTATTAATAACCTATAAAATAAATATTACATTTGCAACACTGCAGGGCACGGCGCACGATTCAAAACTGAAGTCAGAGAAATTCATTTATTGTTAATAATTCTAACAACCGGTTCCCTAAGATTTCAATAATTTTAAGAAACGGTTCGCGCGAACCGTCCGAACCGGTAGGATGCCATCACTGCTTATAGGATTGTTATATTGTTACCGAGTTTAACCAAATGGCTAAAGTCGACAAAGCTCTCAGAAACCGGGCTTTAATGTTCAAGTAAAAGGTTAACTTTTGTCAATCAGTAATTTTTTATTTGCAATATTTAAAGCAGCAAAAGAATTTATTGTTAATTCATAAATTAAATTTGTATTTAACGAATTTATTTCTGAAACCGTGAAATTAATAAATACGTATGAAAATTATTTTTTAATCGAATGCGCAAATCCGACCATAAAGAAAATAGAAATATATATTCAAAAATAAGCCGTGCGTGCGTAATAAGTGCGTCTTAGTGAACGTAGACCGCAGCGCTGCGTAAAATGCAGGAGACTCTGAGACAAACTCGGGCAGTCGTAAACACCGCCGGTGAATTCAAGTAAGCTAAGTTTTAATGTGCATCCAAACTGGCTTGTGTCACACTCCTATGGCGTTGCTGCGTACTTGATGTAATCTGTTCTAGCGCGGAAACACTCGATATACATACATCCGAACTGTCCCTCTCTTATTGCACAAAATAAGACTGCATCCAGCTGTTTTATATCAGCGTCTTTTTGATATTCAACATATTTTGTACTATAATTTATACATTCGACTAATTTAAAGTAATTATTATAACCATATTCTACTATAAGAATTAAGAAATACATTAATAAATAAATTGAAAAAGAAGAGCAATGGATGCAGTGTATCCCTTGCTTCCATGGACGCCAAGCCACTGCATACCACACATAGGGAAAAATTGCTAAGCGATATGACATCTGGTGGGATTTTAGCAACTACAGAAATAAACATTCTATCGCGCTTTTTTTATAAAAAATGTTTGCACAAAAATATAATTGCATAAAAACAAGTATTATTATTGTAGCAAAATTACAAAAGCCACCAGTAAACATTAAAATTCACGTTGTTTATATGTAACGAACGTCTAGTTTGAAGGTTCCAAGTATGCCGAAATAGCGCTGCGATCTTAAAATACTTCCCCTATCTTCTTACTAATAAAATGACAACCAACTAGTCTAAATAGAGATTCCATATGCATTTTTCCAACAATATATTATTTAATTTTTTTATTATATTATTCAAAAATTTCTTGCATCAGTTACACATTTTAATAATTATTTTGACATATATAAGTTAGCTACTGCTTGTGCTCTGACTCCCCCAGAAAAATACAGGGTTTCAAACATTTACGTTTCTAGCTAGTTGGTTCCATCAAATTGAAGACGTACGGATACGTTCTCGAAGCAAATGGGTTAATAGTAAGCAAACGATAAAAAAATAATTTGGTTCGTTTATGACCGGTAACTAAAGAACGAGTTAAATGTTTTAGCTCAAGTTTTGCGTAACTTAAGTTAAAATGATATCTTCCTGTATGTTTTGACTGGTTAAAACACTGATTGGTGGTAACACGGTTTAAACACTTAGGGCCGATTTCTGAAAGCTTAATAAACTACAGTGAACAGTCGATCTAACGGACCTCGATTTAACGGACTTCAGATTTAACGGACGAAATTTTTAATCTCAAAAATTATTTTTTTTTTAACTCACAGTTACTTTCAACAAATTATGTATGTATATATTAGAACAAAGGGTGAGCGCGTTCACACCTATGAAATGCAATTAAAATTGGTCGCATTCTTCAAGCCAATTAAACAAAAATTTCCTCAACCTATTACAACAGATTACGAATACATTTTTTATTGTATTATTCATGTTATGTATTGTAAATATTGTACAGATAAATTCTTATGTTATACTTTGTTCATAAATAAATATTACTTTGTTATTGTTCTAACTCATTGTATAGCAAAAATATCGCGAAATTCGCTATAAAAAAAAATATATGATGTGTAATTTCATTTATGTACTTTTAATTTAATACATATAGACACCATTTTTGAATATTCGGATTTAACGGACAATCGCATTTAACGAACACCCCTTCCCCTGAGTAGTCCGTTAGATCGAGGGTTCACTGTATAAGCAAATGGTCAACTACGGTTACAATACAACAATCCCATAAGTAACCATAGCAACCGTTTTCTAACTATTTGGTTATAGTTAACTACGGTCATAATATAACATTCCCATAAGTAACCATAGCAACCATTTTCTAATTATTTGGTTATAGTTAACTAAGCTTTCAGAAACCCTGGATTTCAATATTAGATCTTCGGGAATATCCCTCCAGTTGATCGATCCTATTATTGGCTTTTTCAAAATTTTGTTTGGTTTCTTGTAGCTGTGATTTCATGTTTTCGAAATCCCTTATTTTTTCTGACCAAGAATTGATTGTTAATTGAAATTCATCTATATTATCCAAGCAAAATTTAACAGAGTTCAGTAGCTCATTTTGTTACGATTTGATTAATTCCATATCTCCTTGCACAGATTGTATACATCGGAAAATATTACCAACGTAATATCTTCTGTAGCAGCCATTGCTGAATTTGAATTTAAAAATTGCTTATGTTTCGAAGACATGTGGCTTTTATTATATATAACACACATCCACAAGACACCACAGTTGATTAGATTTTCAAAATCGAAGGTTCCCGGGTGGACCGGTACATTGGCGATGGAACAGCTAGTTATATTTGCCACAACTGATTGTCTGGCCTTTTAAACGACCCACAGAGTTATGACACTTTGTGCATTCGGACATTGTTGTCCAGATTTTTGCGGATTTTTTGTACAGATAAACACTAACTTTTTCTAGTAGATTTTTTTTTGTACCACACTTTTATTTATAAGATATACTCACTATACGCGAATATTTTACAGAATGGTTAAAACGTGTCTGAACACAGCCATAGCACATAGTGAGAATACGATAGTCTAGACCTACAACTTCCATGTTGACCAGATACCATGTGGGAGTGATGATAGATATCAAAAGTTTCAATTAAAATGTTTTGTTTTTACTGTATGTATTGTAATTAAGATGAGAACTAATACGAAATAAACGATAACCATACATACAAGTAGGCTGGTCCAAACTGGAATTCGAAACTAGGACCTTTGACACGCAAAGCACAGTCACCAAGGCCGGCATGTTGTTTTTAATATTATAAATTACTTTAGATTAGAAACTGGTTTTAATAAATATCTTAACCACTATAATACAGAATTTAATTTCAACCACTATACAAGAAAAACTACCAAAACATAACATACATTAGTTAAAATCATAACTGTACATTCTTTTCATTCGAAGGTTATTATACTCAATTTGACAGCATTTAATGACATTTAATTAAGAAAATGGCAATATGTTACACATTTTTAACTAATATTTGACATTTATTTAACCTTTGACAGGATCATAAGATGTAAAACCCACACAAATAAAATAAGATTATTTGAATAAAATTATTTTCTACTAGATTGGTAATTAAATTAAGGTTTAACTGAATAATTTAGTTACAGAATTTGTTTTATTTAAAAAACTATAAACACATATGGTCTGTATGACAAATATAATATTTTTTAGCTTGCGCAAGATTGTAAAAATTACAAAGAAGCAACAATATTGTGAAATACTTATTGACACTTATGTAAATTTTATATTGGATTAAGTGACTTAAAGTTACACTATAAATATACTTAATTTAAATAGATTTAGAGGATAATATAATTACCTTGCACCAAAAATATCCTTTTTAGCCAACGAATGACCACTAAGTATTTTTATACGAAGTTGACTAGTCGATTCCTCAGTCTAAAAAACATAGAACAAGATTAAATTTAAAAAAATATGCTTATTTACATTCTTGTCAGATAAAGATGATGACTTCATGTCACTTATTTTGACATTTCCATAGCAAAAATAATATTAAATCGCGAATGACATTGGACTTACGTATCCATCCTGTCCAACCCGTGGAATGTATCCATAAATATTGTCAGCTGCCATTAATTCATGAGTTTAAATCAATTTTATAAAATGTTAAAAGATATTCGTTCATTTATACACAGCCACGATTTCAATTTTTACGGAAAATCATAAGTTTATTAGAAAAACATCAGACACCATTGCACTGCGACAAACTACTATAACCTATCTTTTTCTCTGTTACGATTGTCCTTCTCTTCCACCGGAAATGCGTATCAATAAGTCACTTTGGCTCAAAAAATTAAATATTTTTAAGCAAAAACCTTAAAACTCCCGAATTTATAACTAAAATAATAATCTGTTTATAAAATTTTTAACTATGAATTTTTATTTACAAGACAAAAAATGTGCAAAAAAAACAACCACTCCCGATTGCTTTCATTAATTATTGTATGCTGTTTAAAAACAAATCTAGACGTCAAGTATTAAATAAACAATGATAAATATTATTTGTTTAAAGATTATTCACATTTTAGAATCCTGACGTATTGTTCCAATTTTTTAACCTAATTCGCTAAAATTTACCCGAATTTTAAAAATATGTTACATAATCTTTACAATAAACTTTTTATAAACAAACAATTACAAATTTAGTTACATATTTATGTTACTTAAATAAATGAGACGTTGATAATCAAATATTTCATGAAAATCCGACTAAAAATTTTTATTTTTAAAATCTTTTGTTATAAGAAACCTGTTTTAAAATTTTACAATTTTTTCACAACTCTTTTCCGGAGTTTTATCTTTTCTGTAACCGATATAACACATAGAAAGTGGGACATTTATTTTAATTTATCACAAAATTATGTAAAAACTTACGTAGAAAAGATAATAAAATACAGGAAGATTTTTATTTTCCACAACAAAAAGAAATGTGTTTCTGGAAATTAATAATAAATATTAATATATAAATTCTGGTAAAAAACTAATAAATTAATTGCTAAGTTTATCTTAGAATCCACCTATATCCAGTTTGCTGTTTCTGAGAAAATCAAAAAACAGTGTAGGTATTTTTTATAGATCAGTATAATATCGCTGAGATTTTTAAAATAAATGATTAAAATAAATCATTAATTTAAAAATCGTTACTTATATAATTTTTTGGTGTTGTTACAACTATTATGCTTTTTCAGGCTCTAAAATTTTCTTTTCTATCTTGCACCTAGGTGGTTTTTGCAATATACATATTGTTTTTCCTCATTACTTTTTTAATATTTGTTACTTAGGGTGCTAATATTTACCATTTGGAAAGTAATAGTAATTCAACAAATCAACCAAATAACATAAAGGTTTATTAAAAAAAATAAAAAAAGTACATGAAACTAAAAAACTTAGTATACTAGCGTCGGCGAATCAACGCAGTTACGTCACACGACGTAACAAACGATTGCATTGTTCCAGACAATACAGTCGTTTGTTACGTCGTGTGACGTAACTGCGTTGATTCGCCGACGCTAGTATATCAACGTTGGTCCCATTCAAATTCAGTTTTTTAGCAGTAACTCAATCATTGTTAAAAGCACATACCTGCCATCTGTACGAGTCACGAATCTTAGCGGATAAACACTAATGCCCGGTTGCATAAAAGTATTTTTTTATTTTTTTGGACTTAGCTACTAAGGCCATTATCCAGTAGATGCTTTATTTTTGAATAATTCATGCCATATTCGGGATTCGAACCCGAGCCCTCATGATCTAGAAATCAGTGCATAGCTACACTAACCACTAGGCCATGGTGACCGGCGCATAAATGTATTTTTTTATTATGTTAATTTAATGACCTTTGCTGCTGTGGCAATTAGCCAGGACAATTTTTATTTGAGAAAATTTCCATGCCTGAACGGGATTCGAACCCGAGACCTTCGAAACGCAGAGCATATGTTTTACCACTACGCTACGCCGGTAATAAGTGTGTACATGTATGATTCCGAAACATGGGCCTTAATTAAATCGAAATGAATTTAATCTTAATAAGATCGAAAACATCTCTCAATTATTGAAAATAAAAAATTCGCCGATTTTTTTGTTCCATTATTATTATTATTCAAATTAATTGTAAATGGAAATGCCGCAGGAATTAAAGTATCCTGGAACTGTACTGAGAGCCAAATATCACACAGGAAATGAGAGATGGATAGAAAACGTAATGAGGATGGATCGACCAGTGGCAAGAGACAAAGCCGGTATAAAAAAATTTAAGTCTTAAAACGGAATTGATTAGATCTTATCAAAAATCGGTGGCTTCTGGCCAATTGTCTTGGTTTATCATGCGTCATGCCAGCACTAAATAGGCCTTAGAAGTTGAAATAAAAATGTTTTTAGAGTCTACGAAAACCTGAATGCGGCCCTGAGTCTACTTTATCTCAAGAGCAGTAGTCATGGGCAGAGCCGGGCCAAGGTATTTCTGCACCCGAGGCAAAGTAAAAGTCTTGCGCCACCCATCTTTGGTGATGACAAAAATATAAATCAGGGTATGTAGGTTGTGTTCGGGGACACAACCGCTAGGGTTTGAGAGAATACGTCGCATGGTCCTTCTTCTGTACAGTGTTGCCCTCCGCATTTGGCTTTGCAGGATCAACTCTCACGCGTACCTTTCCGCATTTGTTTGTGGCACGTTTTCGGATTCCTCAGGATCCGGTCTATTCGATTTTAATAGCTGGATCGATTACTGCTTGTATAGACCGGGAGCTCATGACATTTTTGGTCTCCGATTTCATACAGCATGCCTTTTGGAGGAGAGAATATTTACCCTGTGACAACAAAAAAGGGATGGTACTAAACCCCTGCACGCTTTCCGGTCATAGGGAAAATTGCATTTCCACTTGCACAAAATTTTTGTGTTTTTCTCTGACTTAATATTGCTTGCCCTTTTGTCAAAAGAAAGTTATAACAAATTTAAAGTCTTTTAATTATAGGCATGCTGTATGAAAACGCAGAAAATCATATTTTTTTATTACAAGATCACATGACCGTTTGAGCCCTTTGGGACCCTCCGAATCGCATGCATATATTTAAAAGACTTTAAATTTGTTATAACTTTCTTTTGACAAAAGGGCAAGCAATATTAAATCAGAGAAAAGCACAAAAATTTTGTGTTTAAGTGGAAATGCAATTTTCCCTATGACCGGAAAGCGTGCAGGGGTTTAGTACCATCCCTTTTTTGTTGTCACAGGGTAAATATTCTCTCCTCCAAAAGGCATGCTGTATGAAATCGGAGACCAAAAACTGTCATGAGCTCCCGGTCTAGTACTTTTGACGCATATATCATGACATTTTAATTTTTAAGCACAAGTTTTCGCATAAATGCACTTATAACTTCCATAATTCTGGTCCGATTGGACTGAAATTATATCTTTAGATAGTTCAAGACGAAACGAACAATTTAAAGTTAATTTTAAGCAAATTGGCCAATACTGTCGCACGCTATGGGTCTCTAAAGTTCTCAGTCAACTTCAGATTCGTGTTGTTTAAGCAAAATTTTCGCACAGGGCGCGGAAGTGAGACGAGCGCGGCTGATGCAATCTAAAGAAATCTTACATTCATCCTCAATCTATTGACACCATTAACTTCTACCTGCGTCGTATTTTTTCTGAAATATAAGCGTTTAAAGTCTGACCTATTTTCGTGATGGTCGGATTTTTAAACAGCGCGCCCATACTTCGATTTTAAAGACGTATTGACGTCAAAAGGAAGGCGGATCGAAGTGATGAATAAAAAAAGAGAAAAACGAATCAAAGTGATGGCCCAAAAAAAAGAAGCCAGAGTGATTTTTGCCCCTGTCAACTCTACCTTGCGCCCTTACTAACTTTACCCCATAAGTGCCTCACTCACCATACCCTAGATCGGGCCATGGTTATGGGCATACGCAGGAGGACGAGTGAGGCACCCCCATAGACTTCAAATCGAAATAATGGCACACAAAAAGATACACAGTGATTTTTGCGCCCCTGTTTACTCTACCTTGTGCCCTTACCAACTTTGCCCCGACATGAGTGCCTGGTTCACCCCTAGATCGGGTTATGGTCATGGGCGTCCGCAGGAGAACGAATGGAGTATCCCCATAGACTTGAGAAAAAAATGACTATTTAAAATTATGAAAAAGTTTCAGATGTTATTATTTACTCCTAAGTTTTTCTCATCCCCTCACCAGCACTGCAGCGCAGGCCCCGCAGTGCGGGAAGTTAAGGGTGCCCATAGATTGTATTTGTATTACATTGATTCCCCCAACTCCATACGAATTTTTAATAATTAAAGCGGGTTAAAAGGCAGCTCTTTGCCATATTTTAATTAATAACTGGGCTGGTTTCGTCAATAATTTATAATATACCAGTAGGTCCTAATCCGTCCATGGTTGCGGGATTTCAGATCGTGGGGGGGGGGATCATCGAAATTTGAAGCTACGCCACATATCGTTCCGGTTGGTGAAGTTTTTGTTCTTTTTTTTTGAGTAGCAATATTATTTTGAAATGGCATTTTGGTTTGTGAAATTATTGAAAATCTTGTTTTTTTCTTCCGGTAGCGTTCCGATTCGTGAAATTTTCCATTTCGAGCCTTGCTAGTAGTAAGTAGCATATTTGCAAGAAGTTTGATCTTTTAAACAATATTTCTTTGAGTCATCTACTCGTACATTAATATATAAGTATTACTAATTGTTGTTGTTAAAAGGTTTTATCTATAAATTATTGTTTTATTGTATGTTTTACGCTGGTCAGTGTTACGTTTTATCATATCTACAGTCATAAGCAAATATTTTTGTAGAGTACAAAGTCAATTTTATTATCTCCGACGTATTTAAAAGCAAACAATAAGGTAGACAATTGTTTGTGAAATTTATTATTCGTGTTTAATACTTTTATTATATTCTCAGCTACCGTAACACTTCCGGATATTATATTATTAATATTATCTCAAGATTAAAATACAATTATTCTAAATATGGAACACTCAAAGTCGTATCAAATGCGGGATAAACGGGTACTCGAAAAACTAGAAAAGATAATGAAATATTGCGTTAGAAAATATTACAATTCGATGGGAAATTTTGTTTTACGTGTTAGCGGTAAAAATATGACATTACAAATGGTCTCCTACGCATTTTTTATGATTCATATACATGTGATACGGCTTTTTGCTTAACAGCAGTGGCGGCTCGTCAGGTGAGGCGACCCCTGCATTTATTAGTTAGTTCAGGTATTCGCATCTTTTTACCCTTTGTGCTCCTTCGTCTTTCGAGTATTTAAGTGAGCACTCCAAACAGCGTTAAACAAGTTCGCGCTCTATGGCAGGCCCGTAACTAGGGCATGGCGAAAGAGGCGCCCAACACCGGCGCAGCAGTGCGGAGGACGCAAAATTTTGCTGTTCTTTGTTGCTGTTATTTTTTTGCTAATCACTTGTATTTTAGAGGTGAGGACATTTTTTTTTTGCTCATCACTTGTATGTCGGAGGTGAGGACGTTTTTTTTTTTGCTCATCACTTGGGCGCCAAAATATTCGAAATGGCGCAACTTGGACACTTGCCACCGGCCCTTAATATCCTCGTTACGGCCCTACTCTATGGGGTGGCCCTCAGGTTCAGAGACCCCCCCCCCAAGAACAGAATAATTATAATATTTACACTTATTTAATAAAAACTAAGCAATTGAAAATAAAAATCACATTTTTAATAATAAAAATTAAATAAAAACCAAAATTAAATTAATGAAAATAATACATGTCACTATTATTATTTTTTATTAATTTTTTTTTGTTTTACAAAAGTAAATAATTGGGAGGGCATTGCCCCTCCCTGCATCAGCCGCCACTGATATTTTGTAGCGTTTTATCTCACTCTATGTTATTGTTATTAAGACAATTGCCCAGCGGCGGTCGGTGAAGCATGTTTGGGAGGGCAATCAGCATGATTGGACACGCTCGTGCTTTATCGTTGCTATACTACTGTTGAGCGATATACTACGAGCTTGTCCGAACATACCAATTGCTCTCCCAAACCTGCTTCACCGACCGGCGCTGCAATTGCCCATAATCGAGATTGAGTTGAGACAATTAACATGACTTTGTTTTATTATTGAATATAGAAAATAATATTTTGGACAAAAGTTACTTGGTTCATTTGGTAATTCTCCCTACCTCTGCTCTAATTCTGACTTTTAAATCTAATAAACGTTATTTTTTACATAAAACTGATTAGTAAGTTTTATTTAAATACCAAAATTTACCTATGCAAATTTTTCTTAAAAATTTTATTATGTAACCTGTCAATTTTTAGGGTTTTGTAGGTATGACCAAAAAACCCTTATACCGTCATTTTGTCGTCTGTCTGTCTGTCTGTCTGTCTGTCTGTCTGTCTGTCTGTCTGTCTGTCTGTCTGTTCGGTAAAAATTGTAGCCAAACGGCTAAACCTAGAGAGTTGAAATTTGGCATGCTTATACAACTCTTTGACCCGCACATAGGAAAAATACTAAAACATCTAAAAAACATATCCCCCTAAAAATATAAACAAATATGTGCTCATCGAAAAAAAAAAATATTTTTTTTTAATTCTGAGTAGGGTATCAAATGAAAGCCCTTGATACGTGGATTAACGATCAAATTTTTATTTTTGCAAAATAAATTATTTTGAAGCGATTTTTGCCAATATTATGCGAAAAAAAAATTGTCCCACACCCTGTAGCCCAGATGGTTTAAACTAAAAATCTGAAAAAATTCTAAGTAATGTACATTGGTGTGAACCGGAATAGTTCAACAGGAATTTTTGATCAGATTATGTTTTTGGAAAAAAAAGCATTTTTTGTGTTTTTTTGCTAATAATGTTGACAACTTATAGTTATATAATACGCTAAACAGTAACGTGTTTCTTGGTGCTGTGGCTAAGATACTAGCGTTCTGCCCAAGAATTCATATTCGGACTCATGTTCGAGTCCTACATGAGGAGACAATATTATTTTTTATTTATTTTTTTGCATTTTTATATTGTTTAAATTATTTTTTCAAAATTTTAATTATATTTTGGCAATTGTTGCATTTAATTTTTAATAGCGTAAATTTAATAACCAGTGGAAATTGTTGAAATTATAATTTAATTATATATTTGAATGTACCTACACGAAATCAAAGGGGAGGAGCTATGACTAAAAACAACCAATGGAAGCCATAGGCGCAATTTTCAAAATCTTAATGAACCTTGATATATAAAAAAAAAATACTGCACATCTTTAAAAACTTAAATAATGGTAATAGGCATTCGATTTAAAATTCATAAAAAAATATTTTGATATAAAATTTGTTTTGGCATCCCAAATAATCATCATTCACTTACTAAATACCTGCAAAACCCTAAAATGTGTGAAAATTCACACTTCACATCAATTTTTTTATACTACCCGAAGTAAATAGTCTTGCTGATTCAAAAAATTTGAAAAATGACACATGTTGCTATTTGAAAAATTAAAGTTGCATTGCCTAACGCATTCGCATAATGGCTTAAGAGCATTACTAGGTCACAAAAATATTAAGCACCTTCTACCATGTACTATCTCTGATTTTTTGAATTCAATAATACAAAAAATATAGCCACGGTGCATTATTTTTTCCTCACCCTGTTAAACGTAAAACTGACGTGAGATGGTTAGTTGACATTAACATGGTACTTGACAGTACTAACAACACGTATTTCATGAGCAGCACGCCACCTGCTTCCTACGAAAAAGAACGCCTAGCCCCACCAAATTTTTTGTCTCTTTCTAGGTTCCAAAATTATTAGCGCATCTAGGCCCCAAAACTTTTGGCATCCCTTAGGTTAGATTAGGTTAGTAAAGTGATAAAATCCAAAAAATTTCAGTAGTTTTAAAGCAGCGATTACCGAATAAGGCGAAACCTGTTGGTTCTTGCCAAACTGACAGCAAAACCTGTTGTGAGGATGTTTTTGCAGAATTTTGCAGAACTGCGGATGCGGATACAGAAAAGCTTATCCGCGCAGGGCTCTACTAATCAGAAAGCCATATTTACGTCATAAAGAGCGTTATTGTAGTGCAAAACGGATTCGCGTGAACCAGCCTGAAAGTACAAAGCAGAGATAATTATAAATCCAATTTCTACATAATGCTATTTAGCAATTCGATCGCCATTAATTTACTTGGCAAATGACTACGCTCTCATTTAAGTCCATTTAATAAACTTAAGAACGCCCCATTGAATTTGTAATTATAATAACTTAGCGGTCCGCGCAAAATATATAGATGAGCCGCAAGCGGCCCGCGTGTTTTGGACCCTTGCGCTAAACTGTAAATATCTTTATGTATAATCGTGTTATTTTTTCGTTCTTTCTTGAATCGAGTGTCCACATCAATAACGTCTAATGCTTCCCCATTTTCCACATTGACGTCATATACTCTGAATAAATATTAATAAAAAAGCAATGACGTATTTTCTACGAAGCTGATAAAACAAGATGACAGACACATGCATGACAAATACAATAAATTACACTTGAACAAAAGAAATAGATAAGGAAAACGTGCTAAAATCGAAAACAAAACCAATTTCTTTGTCTAACGTGGGCACATGTCTCGGTTTGGCCGGGAGAGTTCCGGTTTTGAATCTTTTGTCTCGACTTCCCGATAGATACCCTTTGTGCATCGGTCTCGAATTTTCAGGAAAATAATTTGTATCAAAAGCCTAAATAAATATGAAAAGATCGTGCCTCGAATTCAAAGAATATATGACTTTTTGCAATTATGTTTATCAGTGGTTATTTCCACACTGCTGTGTTATTGTTATTTTGTGTGGTGACTAGCCAAACAGGTAAACATTGTAAAAACATACAGGTATTAATTTTGACAATGCGGATAAAGAAAAATTAAATGATGATGAATTTAAAGTCAATAGCGCAACAACTAAATGGATTTATTTTTTGCTGTTGTTTTGATGAGATCTCTTGATGTATACACACGAGGGATGACGATGTGTATCCGGTTACCCGCTATCCGACTCGTTAAGATTGTACCCAGTTCCGATTTTATTACCCGCTACTCTTAACCCGTTAAATATTAACGGGTAACGGATAACTAATGGGTAATTGTGAGGTATATTGAGTATTTCTGTTGGTATCTGGGCACATACCCTTGGATAAAAACCCCCCGTGCAAAAAAAAAAACCCTGACAATTAACCCTCCGTGCAAAAAAACCCTCTGACATTTAACCCTCCTCCAATTTTAAATAAGAAATATGATATAAAGTTATCTTCAATGTGTTTTGTTTTAGGTTAGGTTAATGTTCGGGTCGGGGGCGGGTTTTGTACGGGGGTTAATTGTCAGGGAGGAGGTATTTTGAACGGAGGGTTAATTGTCCGAAGGTTTTTTTTGCACGGGTGTTAATATCCAGGGGGTATTCCCAGTCCCAGAACAATTTCTGTTTCTTATGAGTATTTTGTTGTAAAAATGTTTCCCATTCTTTTCCATGATTGAAAAAATGGAAGTGGGCCGCAAGTGACCTTTTGACCTTCTTCTATCTTTAATTTTAATTAACAGGTAATTACGAATATTGAGTAATAACCGGCTAATGTTATCTTGTATCCAGTTCCAGTAATTTTTAATTCTCGTATTTCCTAATACATACGTGTCCCTCGCCATATACATTGTTAATCGTCGAATTTACTTTCAGTTATCCGGTAATTAATATAAATAGTCCAATTAAAAGTGCGCAACCAGAATTTTTTCTTAGGGTGGCTCAAAAGCCATAATTTTTTCTTAGGGGGACTCAGCAGCCAAACATTTTTCTGGGCGAAGCGGGGACTCATGTTCAATTACAAAATAAGTGCGTCCCTTAAAGATGTTTTTTGGGGAGAAGGGTCAAACCTCTTCCCCTAGGTAGGTGTCTTTTGTAAATTCCTTCTGATCACTCGATAAAAGTAGGATGCAGGTAAATACTTTAAAAGTAGTCATTTTAATAAAAGTAAATTCTACAGAAAAATATCAATGGATAACGTTTGTCTGGAAAAAAATTCACATATCTGAAATGTAGTCGTCGACGTGAATGTGGTCTGTGTAGGCAAATATTGAATTTATAATTTGAAAGGTAATTCTTGTGTAAAATTATTGACTTAGTTTTGTAAGTATGACCAAAAAACCCTTTACCATCAGTCATGTGCCTATCTGTACGGTAGAAATTATGTTGAAACGGCTAGACCTACAGAGTTGAAAGTTGTTGGCATGCATATACAGTTCTTTGAACCGTACATACGAAAAATACTGAGGCTTCAAAAACACATTGCCCGAAAATTCTCTTGTGTCGATGAAAAAAATAATTACTTTTAAAATAAAAATATTGTGAGGTATCAACAGATAGCTCTTTAGATATAGATTATAAAACGAATATTTTTTAACACGATTTTTGCTAAAACATGCTAAAAAACTTGTCCCACACCCTGTAACCCAGGAGAGTTAATTTAACAGTGAAACAATTCTTGGTAAGTAATGCAAATTGATGTGAACCCGAGTGAATCAACAGGAATTTAATGTTTCGGAGATTAATTTTTGGAAAATATAAAAACTGTTAGTACATAAATTAAGAGACGATAAATGATTTTCAAAATATCGTTCATTTTTACATGATTACTGCAGAAAATATTGTCCAACACATTCGGCATACCGACGTACTGGCTATGAAATGTGTGAAAATTTATCAATTTTTATATTTATTGTTGATTTAATATTGAATTCTAATATGATTTTTTCCGTCGATATAATAACGTTTTTTGTAATTTAAAGGAGGGGGGGATAATTGCTATTCATCCCAGTTTAACATTTTCAAAATTTGAACATTGTATCAGTGACGTATTAAAAAAAAAAAAAAAACTAGGGAACACGTTGGACACATTGTAAACAAATTAAGTACAAAATTGTGAAATATGAAACTTTTGAAAATATTTTTCGTCCATTAATCTAAGTACTAAGAGCTTTGATTTAATACTCTAAAATATAATTTAAATAAATCTTCAAAAATACCTAATTATTTATGGCACACAAATCAGTGTGCATAACTCTGATTTTTTTAGATTTGTAAACCAGCCCCTATGTGAAATAGGGTGGGAGGACTAAAGTTTTTGACACATTTTTACAAAAATCGCGTCAATACATATATATTTTTTTCGTCAGTTCACGCAAGAGCATTCATTTGATGCCCCACAAAAAATTAAAGAAACAAATATTTCATTTTTCGATAAATATGTACAGTCTGTTCCAAACGGTTAAGCGGAACTAGATTTTGCAATCTAGTTACTTTCATCGTTTAAATCGTGCCTTTCGGCCGTTTTGTTTAAGCTTTGTAAATCATACTTACAATAAAAATTTTTTGGTTAAGGTTAATATCATTTTAAAAAGTCATTTTCTTTATATTTTGATTTTTTGTGTCATTCTTAATACAAATTTCCCATTTATTTATTTTTTGTCATTAATACAATGTTCCATTACTCGACGAAAGTAACCGCGGTTGAAGTTTCCCGTTCCGAAAGTGTACGACATTAACCTTTTCAGGAAAATTGTTAAGTTTCGGAACGCGGTTACTGAAAATTTTGGTTACTTTTTTGTAACCAAACTAACCGTAGAAATATCGCGGTTAGTGTGGTTATTTCCTCCCACTACAAACTTCAGATCTAATGTAAATTACAAAAGGCGGGAATTTCAAAACAATTACAATAAGGCGAGAGTTAAGTGGAGGGAATTAATCGTTTCTTTATAGTGCAAGTAGTAAATTATAATATTATTTTACTATAGTCTATAATTAAAACGGTAAGAAGGAGTGTAAGTAACTGATTTTTAGGAATATTGATCGATGTCGTGAAAAATAATATCGGGAAAAATCATATATGTTCTTATATAATGTGCCATTGTAAACAAGTACTAATAAAACAAATATTTTTATTAATAAGTTTGTAGAGAATATCTATAACCTATAACGTCCATAAAATGACAGTTCAGTTGTCTGTTTTATCAACTGTGAAGTGTGACTACCGTTCCGTAACTTAAACTCGTTTTCAGGTAACCACTGGGTAACCACAACTTACCACGACTTTACCGTAACCGCAATCGCGGTAGTTAGGTGTGCAGTTACGGAACATAGTATAAAATATATAAAAAAAAAAGAATTTTACATATGTAATTCGTTTCCATGGTTTCATTGTTGGAATTTTAAATTTTAACATCCCAACGTGAAAAATGAAATAACCCAAGCAAGGTCCCTTCTCGTGACAACCTAAAAGAACTAAATTCCCATTTAGTTCCGCTTAACCGTTTGGAACAGACTGTACATATATGTATACATTTTTCGAGTGATGTGTTTTCTCGAAGTCTCAATAGTAGGCTTTTCCTAAACAAAATGACAAGCAGAGCCGCAATAAGGAAAACTTGCGATAGGGGCAGAGCCGTGTTTTTGGCGCCCTTGGCAAATAAAAAAAAGTCCTCACCTCCTAAAATTTGAATGATGAGCAAAATAAAAAAGGTCCTCACCTCCCAAAATCTAAGTGATGAGCAAAAAAAAAAGGTCCTCGCCTTCGCAATGGCGCCCCTTTCCTTAGTGCGCCCAGGGCCTTCACCCCCCCTTACTGCGGCTCTGATAAAAAAAAATTCAATCAAAAGCTTCAATCAATCGGTAAAGGTTACTAGATTTGAAAATCTAGTTCCGCTTAAACCAAAGAAACCGCCTATATCTACGATTTCCTGAAATGTATGAAAATACTTAAAATCAATTATTTCATGTAAAACACTTTTGTAAAATTCAGAAGAAACAATTGTTTACAAATTGTCCGCCTTATTATAATTTATTCTCGTTTTCCAAACTGACGTCATAAACACTAAACAAATTAATAAAAAAATAATGACGTATTTCTCACGAAGTTAATAAAAACAAGATAGTCAAATGACAGCATGACATGCATGACAAATACGATAAATTACACCAGTATAAAAAAGAGATAAAGAAACCAATTTCTTTGACACATTTAAAAGTTTTATGTAATATGTGGGTCACACTGGAAAAAATGAAATAATAACAATAAAAAAAAGTAAGAAACTCCACTGCAATATTAAATATCCATTAAAAAACTGAATTTTAAAATATTGGAACAGAGTTTGTTTTGAATAAATGTATTAAAATAATTATATTAATGTAAAAATATGTACCACATCGTAGAGTGATCTCCTGGGTTCATGGGCAACCGATATAACACTTTGTCTTCTCCGATTGACCAAAGAATGTGATCTTCTTCTCGGTACCTCACCAGACATATTAAAAATACCTTCCCTCGACTCCCACAATCTTTGCGTTGTCAAAGGCATCGTAACTTAACTTTTTCAATTAAAATATACTAAAATATAACTAAAGCACCACAAGAAATTAAAATTAAACACTATTTTAACACAGAAAACAACTAAAAACCACGTTTTCTTAACACCATATTGCACTATCACATGTAAAATTATTTGTTTGAAATCTTATCTGTTTTTTATCTACTGATAATTAGTTTTTTACTGAAGACGTGCGATAACAAGACTCAGATTTTTGTTACTGCAATAGTAATTATTGGTTACTATTAGCCTTGAAACACACCTGTACTTTACACCGTGTATTTTATTTATAAAATAAAACAAATAGTAGTTTGGAGGTAGGAAAATAAGTTTTTAAACCATATAAAATATTGTTTGTAAAATGTTTTATTTCAAAATGTGACAAATCAAGTTTAAATTATTCATGACAAAAAAAAAATGTATTAGAATGTTCAAAACATATAATTTGCATAATTATTTCGGTAGTATTTATTAAAACAATAATAACAGGTCTCTCAGAAACCTACAGTATGTATAATAACACTATTTTTTTTGTTTCGCTTGTTATTATTGCACACAGAACTTGTTTTGATATAAGAATTTAGTTTTTTTAATACATACAGTACACAAAAAGTATCTTTTTCTAAGACTACTATGGAACTGTCTCATTTCAATACTGTTAGTTGACAGGAAACTAGCTTAATTTCGCGTGTTACCCACATGCGTGCGCCTCCATGCGGGAATGATAAATTCGCCCTAATGCGCATGTGCAGTGTGCGGGAATGAATAAATTCGCACCAATGCGCATGTACAGTGGTGCGGGAAATTTCATTCCCGTGACTGCGCGCGCATTAATGGCTGTTAACTTATTTATATTGTATTTTCTTGATTATTTATTTATTGAAAAAATGCTAATTGGAGGAAAAGCATTGTGTGCAACACGCGCAGAATACATATTCCCAGTGATGGCATCCTACCGGTTCGCGTGAACCGTTTCTTAAAATTATTGAAAGCTTAGGGAACCGGTTGTTAGAATTATTCAAAATAAATGAATTACTCTGACTTCAGTTTTGAATCATGCGCCGTGCCCTGCAGTGTTGCAAATGTAATATTTATTTTATAGGTTATTAATAATACGCTCTTCAAATTTTTTCCTTATATTTAATAAATGGAAGTAAGTGATTTGTTATCACTCTTAAAAATACAGAATAGGTTCCTAGATATCACATGACTTTATAGAACCGCTTCCTGAAAATTTAGGATGCCATCACTGCATATTCCGCGCTAGTTGCCCAATATACTATTTTTTGATACATACAGTAGACAGAAAGTATCTTTTCCAACGACTACTATGGAACTGTCTTATTTCGATACTGTTAGTTGACAGGAAATGAGTTTAATTTCGCATGTTACCCACACGCGCTTGCTTGCGATGCGGGTATGATAAATTCGCTCCAATGCGCATGTGTAGTGTGCGGGAATGAATAAATTCGCACCAATACGCATATACAGCGCTGCGGGAATTTTCATTCTCGTCCTGGCTGCGCGCGCATTAATGACTTTTAACATATTTATATTGTATTTTCTTGATTATTTATTTATTGAAAAATGCTAATAGAAGGAAAAGCACAGTGTGCAACACGCACAGAATGTATATTACGCGCTAGTTGCACAATATACTATTGATCATAGCTCATAATAGAATAGAAATCATTTAGACTTTGCAGTTAGTTAGTATTTTTACTTGCAGAGTATCAATGGCTATTAGTGCTTAAAATTACCCATTAATACGTTGAGTCCACATGTTCCGGATCAGCGTTTTAATTAAATTTACTCGCATTACGCTCAGCGAAGATCCATGTCATGCAAGTCCCAGCGTTTTAAACCACAGTAGAGTGAAAATGACGTAGGGCCGCTTTTAAAAACATCGGATAAGCAGCGGAATAACTATCGGAGGTATAAGTTTACTTCGATGTTCGCTTTTACAATGCATTTTTTATTCTCGGATAGTTTTATCCATGGTTTTAATATTAATAAGATGAAGTTGATTTTGTTTTATACATAAAATGATATATCAGAAAAGTCATAATTATAAACTGACATTGCTAGCAGCGGCGGTGAAAGGCAGGGGCGACCACAGCTGTCGATCGTTAGCTGCTCTGGTCCACTGTTTTCCTACAGTTTTGACGATGGTGTTTCTTCATCACTGGTCACAACCATAATAAAGTCCTCGTTACTTGGCAGCAGAGTTGGGCAAAATACTCAGTAAAAGTATTTCAAATACCAATCATAGCATATGAAATAGCAATACACATCACTGATAAAAGGTAGTTGAAATACTTTTACAAATTAATTGAAATAAAGTATTTCCAATACTGTACGTGTAATTGAAATACTAGAAGAGTACTGAAAAATGCTTCAACTGCTCAAGTATTTGAAATGAAAGATATCTGAAGTTTAGAAAGTATCTGAAATATCAAAAGTATTTCAAGTACGAAAAGTATTCGAAATACCCAAAATATTTGAAATATCAAAAGCATTTCAAGTACAGAAAGTATGGTTAATGACCTCAGCAGTCAAAACCAAACAAAATTAAATAAAAAAAAGTTCAGAAAGTATATGAAACATCCAAAATATCAGATATATTGAAAAAAAAAAAAAAAAAAATTAAATAATTTAACATACATAATTTAGAACCGAAATAAATCATTTAATCATTATAATGACTGTAAATTAGTTTTGAAAAATAAATTAAAAGAAAAATATCAAAATTTCTATTTAAGAATAAAGAAAAAGTTCTGCAGTTCTGGAAAATTATGTATGGTATTAAAGAGCCAGTTCCAAGTTTTCAGGTGGGTGAAATAAATTTCTCCGTGTCCACCAATTATTATTCTTATTAAAATATTATTTTACATCCTAGAAAATTTAAGTCCTAAATTATTTGTAATTTTGGGTTCCAATTCACTCAAATCATTAATTCAAATATTTAAAAATTATTTGAAACAGGGAAATAAATTTAAGATCCCAGCGCCACGGCGGTCAATTTTTAACTTCGATAGAGGATATTTTTTTGTTATTTTATATGTTATTTATTGTTTTGTATTGTATTGTATTTATTTAAACATGTGTGTACACTAATTTGTTGATGAATCGGCAAAATAGGTTCATAAAATATTGTAAAATATATTTATTCCTACAATTTTAGCTAGGCAGCTGTGTAACAATAACTGAATATACTCTATCGAAATTTAAAATTGACCGCCGTGGTGCTGGGATCTTAAATTTATTTCCCTAAAGAGAGTATTTTAAATAACAGGGAAAATTTGAAATAAAGTAAAACCTTGGATTACGAATATCGTGGTCTGCGAGTGTTTTGCAAGACGAACAAAAAATTTTAATTAATTTTAACTTAATTAACGAGTGAAATCTTGCAATAAGATTAGTAGGTATATGCTTTGTCTGCCGAGCGTCGTGTGATTACAACTGAGCTGATAGTTCCTCTCTCTCTCGCTGCGGGATTGTGGGTAATCGTCTCCTATGCTTGGTCATAAAAGGAGGCAAAAGCAACTGGCCTTGTTAAAGTCGCAAAAAAAAGATTACAGTGAGTCAACAGATAGCAATGATTCCGTTAGTAATATTGAAAGTTGTCCTACACAATAATCCTCCTTCTCCTATCCTCTCTTGTCTCCCTCACACCACCCACGATTCTTTTCAAAGGTAAATGTGCAGGTTAATTTGTTTTATGTATTTTTCTTTAGATTATTTTGTATTAATCATTTGTATATGAACATTTTTGGGGTTGTGGGACGAATCATCTGAGTTTCGATTATTTCTTATGAAGAAATTCGTTTTGATATACGAGTGCTTTGGATTACAAGCACGTTTCCGGAACGAACTATGCTCATAGTCCAAAGTTTTACTGTATTAAAAAAATATTTGAAATACTAGGGAATATTTTAAATACTAGGCACATATTGAAATATTATTGAAAAGTATTTCAAGGACTAGTAGAGTACCAATTTGAAATACTGGTGAAGAATTTGAAATACTTCTAAAGTATTTCAATTACCAGGTGAGTATGTCAAATACTGACGTTTTCAAACAACATATATAAACACAAATACCACAGAGAAAGTAACTGCAAATCCAAATAGCAAGAGAATATTTTAAAGTATTTGAAATACAATATTTCAAATACTAGTAAGTAATTGAAATACTTTTTCAAGTACTTTATTTCAAATATTCCTAGCTCTGCTTGGCAGATATAACAATGTTTTTTAAATGACGAGCTCTGTCAACTCGGACGGCATATATAATTGTTAATATAATATCTGTCCAAATTAAATCAAATTTGGTAGAAACGAATTAAAACTATGCAAATTATTGTTTTAAGTTCAAAATATTTAAAAAATACATTAAGACCAAGTGTATAATTATACAAAAAATCTTTTATTTTACATCAAGATAAAATTTTCACTTAAAAAAACATAAAACTAAAGGCCCTTTTCGACTAGATTCTAAATTAACACTATTTGGCACAATTTTAATACCAAGTGTCTAAACACTCAAAATAATATAATACAATAAATTTGTGTTAAATTTCAAGCGTCTATTACATTAGCCCAGATGACTAGTCTTACATTATTAGCAGCTTTTTCATATTTAAATGTTTTCTTAGTAAAGACATACCCGTAATAACGACTCCCATAAGTTACAGCCAATAAAAGTACACTTAAAATATAGGAGTAATAAAAACTGTAAAGATTATACCAAGTGATCAATACTGATTGGCCGCTACATCGCAATATTTTTTTGTCCGCTTGCCATTAATGGTGAACTAGACTAAACACATAGACGTGTGAGATCAGGGGCGGATCGAAGCATTGAATCGGCCCGGGCTATTTGGATGAATCGGCCCGGGCTATTAGGATAAATCAGCCTGGGCGATTTGGATGAATCAATTCGGGCTCACGGGACTTTTTGGCCATTTATAGGTAATGTTTTAAGAGGCCCGAATCCCCGAGAATAAATAAAGATTAAAGTATATTTAAATAGACTTATTTAATTTATATTTTTAATATTAATACCGAAAATAAAAATACAGGCTCTAAAATAATGAAAAAATGTTAGAAAAACAAACAAAAAATGTGAGTGAATTCTAAAATAATGTCATAGTTTTGGTCATATGTAGGTATTTGAGTGGATAGCGGCCGTCGCTTCGGCCCAAAAAGCTATCGGCCCATCGGGCGATGCCCGATAGGTCGATCCGCCCCTGTGTGTGATATATATGTAGATTTTGACATTTTATTTAAAGGATTATTTAATTGTACACCTGATAACTAACTAATAGGCACAATTTTTAATATAACTGTTGAGAAATAGAGATGCAGAAATAGTATTTTATTTAACAAGCATATAATGGAGGCTATATTTCATGAGGATGAGGTTTAGCACCCGAGTCGTAGGCGAGGGTTGTAATCATTCGAGTGATATAGCTATTATATGCGCGCCGACTACAATTTTTTATCTACAACTATACACCTAGACCTCACTTTCGTAGATACGTTACAAAATTTTGCGACGCAGACTAAAACAACGCAAAGTGAATTAACATTTTGTATGAGAAACTATGTGAATATTGAGGATAATTTCCCAAAAAAAAATCCAGAAAAAAAAACTAATAAAATTAATAATTTAAGAAACATAAATAAAAGAAACTTTATTAATTCATAAAAAAAAAACAGAAAATTTAACATGAAAATTCAATTATACACAAAATGACAAAAAAAGTATAACAAATTCTTTATTCATCTGATTCAATTATATACGTAGATGTAGATGCTAATAATTCTGTAGATGCTGGTTACTGCGGTTTTTATTTAACAAAATATTTTTCGATGGTCCACTGAACAGCATTTTTTTAAATTCTCTGTAAAGCTCCTAATAACAATTAATTCCATTATCTATCGCCCTAGCTACTTTTGAGCTTAGACCAGACAGGTGTTAAAAAAAAAAAGTCGATAGCCTCATCATTCAAGCTCATTGTTTTGGAAAGCTGTTTGGAAGAAATTAATAAACGGGGGAATCCCCAAACAAAAATACTAAACAGAAATTACAAAAAAAAAAAATAATAATAACAACTACATCTACATTTAATGGAACAAACCTCATGAAAATGGTGAATTCAGATTGTTGTCAAATGGTCCGGATGTAAAAACAAAAGAAATAAATTTTAAAATAAAAAAAATTAATGACGCAACTTCGAAAAATTTATGACGCAGAGTGAAGATTGGTGTATTTTTACCAGCGACGCAAGATCGAAACAACGCAAAACGAAACGACGCAAAGCGGGGCCTAAGTGTATATAGTTTTCTCATTAAAAAATTAGTAAATTTAATTTAAAAACATAGAAATTCTGACGTCACAAGATAGCTACCGAACCATCAGCTAATTGTAATCTACAACATGTGTAAGATACTATTCTCCACGACCACTATAGAATTTACCAATTCTAAAACCAATTTTCACTACAGAAAGTTAATATTTTAACACAAGAGTTGGAATGTTATTCTAAAGCACTTTTCTTCTTATTAATTTTGCGTGTATTTTATTCCATCACTTGTTATGGAGTAACTATTCTATGCTTGTTGTCATTTGTTATTGCAGGGTTACATTAAAATATATGCAATGTTTACATTAAATAAATGCAACATAACTTCCTAAAAAGTACTAAAATAGTGGCCGGTGTGCGGCAAATTAAATTCAAATTAAACAAACATTAAATAAAAAAATAAGTTTAATTAATTGATTTTGAATCTGTTATGTAATATAAATTATTTGTTAAGATAAAACGTTTGTTAAAATAATTATATATATTTTTTTTCTTTCTGGTGGTCGTGGAGAAAGTAGGGTCTGTGACTCGGTTGGAAGTGAAAACTCGATGCTCGTGGTTCCTCACGCTCGCCTGCGGCTCGCGCTTTGAATGTTCCACTCGCATCGAATTTTCTCATTACAACCTTTTTACAGAAGAGAGCCACAGTAAGGGGGAGCGGAGGGGGCGTTGGCCCCTAGCGCACTAAGGGAAAGGGCGCTGACGGGCTTGCTAAGGGGCGCCATTGCGAAGATGAGGACCTTTTTTTGCTTGTCACTTGGATTTTGAGAGGCGAAGACCTTTTTTTTGCTTGTTACTTGGATTTTGGGCGGTGAAGATTTTTTTTTTGCTCATCACTTAAATTTTGGGAGGTAAGAACCTTGTTTTTATTTACCAAGGGCGCCAAAACACGGCTCTGCCCCTAGCGCAAGTTTTCCTTACTGCGCATTAAATAATATATTATTTATAAAAATGAGCTGTGTGAGACGCAAATAGTCATCATTGCTGAGCGCCAAACGTTTTAACTAACTAACTTACTAAATAAAAACTTGCAGAGTAAAAACGACCTTAGTTTTTCGCGGTGAGCATGCATACGGGTCACTTTTTTAACTCTTGTAATATCAACAGCATTATGTATTACAGTTGGACACATAATGCATTTATTATTTGATGATCGCAGATAAAGAATGTCACGTATTATAATTAAGTTAGCCCGAAGAGAATGTAGGTAAGCCGCTCACGCATAGCTTTGTAAACACATGTTGTTTGCTTATGCGCAGAAGTGGCATTTCGCACAAAATTCAGTTCTTGGAATAAAAATAGTATATATCACGGTCAATTAATATAGATCACACGGTATGTAAATAGGGCCGCTATAGCGAGTTGTCGTTATTCGAAGTAGTACACCTGTATCTATTTTTTTAAAATAACTTTTAAATATCAACATATAAAAGTTTGTGATATGTTTCTTTATATTTTCCAATTTGTTAAATTATTTAATGTTAAACATAAATAATAAAAACAAGTTTTTACAGGTATTAAAAAATCGACATAAAAAATTCTAAGAAAAAATTTATTATTCAATTTATATTCTTTAATCACCATTGTTAATTGATTCCAAACTATTCCATGATGCTGATAATTTATGTGATTTTAAAGTACATTTTTATTAGAATGTAATAAAATTACTGTTCCATAATTTTCCACAATGGAATTTTAAAAATCTCAAAAACATTTATTTTTAATTGTTATTGCCTGAGACAAGAGGACGGTTAAATCTTTCAGTGCTGTTTTTGTATAATTTAGAGAAAAATTTTACCACGTTTTTATTAAATAAACTTAAAAAATTCAATCAAAATGTAATAAAACTAGAGGTTACACCATACACCGCCATTTTTTTTTTTTACACAAACTCCTTTAATCTTACTTCAAGCCTTTCGACTTCTGTTCTAGCGTTTTATTAACTAAACCGAACCTAATTACCTAGTTTTAGGTGCACATTACTTTATTTTCCCTCACATTAGCCCAATTAAAATTGTGTAGCATGCGTTTATAACTTGGTGGTGTAGGGTGCTAGAGTGTAGTTCACTCACAAAGGTATACATTGTAAGAATTATAATTGTAATACTAGGTTGTTCAAAAGCTGTCTGGTAAGAAATAGAACTTAATAGGTAGAACTAAAATCTAGTAGATCTTGTTTTGGCCACATAATTGTTTTAGGCGGCTCAAGGATTGGTAAATGGCTGCAAATTGTTTTAAATTACATTTTATACATTAATTACATTATCTATGGGATTATTGTGTAAAAATTTAGTGAATTTTACTAATAGCCACAAGTAAATAATTAAAAAAATACATGTCGCGAACGTTTTCTTCACAGGAAAAACCCCAAAACTAAGAAAGACTAATATAATCTAACATAACCAGATATTTAATCCTTTAAAATTGGTATAGGCTAATCTAAACCTTTAAGCGGAATCAAATGGAATTAAAATTTTCTTAAGTTGTCACTAGGTAACTTTTTATGTATTAAAGTGGGCTTTTCCTAACCAAAATAATCAAAAGTTTCAATCAATCGGTAAAAGTTACTAGATGAAGTTCCGCTTAAACTAAAGAAACCGCCTATAGGTGAGTTCAGATCATGCAAATATTTTTAAAGTAAAAATAATGTTTACTTGTGAATGGCTTCACATTGTTGAATTTTTTGCTAGACTCACTAAGTGATTTCATTGTTTGAGCGTAACATATCATGCGTTTTTTGATTTAGTATAGGTGTGTTCGTTTGTGTTGCCCAACCTACACTGAACTACACCAAAGCTACACTCTGGCGTTCGTTTGTGTTCCGACACGTGTACGTAAAGTGTTCGTTTGTATTTACGAACTTGTTCAGGACAGGCAAAATCTACACTTGCTCGGAAGTGAGTGTAGCTTCAGGCAACCTCTAAAAAGGCGGCAAACTTAATCTAACTTGGTTATAATCTGTATTCAGTCTAGCGGAAATTTTTATTTTACGTCTATCTATCTATCATACATCGATCATGAATAGAGTAATATGAATAGAAGGAAAGTACTTTTCCAACAATGCTGGTAACTAACATAAATAAATTCAGAAGTTTTATAAAATCTGTCAAAACTTGAATTTTTATTATTTATTTTTATAAAATTTATTTCAGCATTTAAACTGATCATATTATCTTATTTATTTACTATTACTTTATCGCAAACTTGTTTTAAAAAGTGAGGTTATCAACTTTGTCTGGAAATGTCATTGGCCTGCCTGGAAAACAGTTCGTTTGTATTCCTGTTTTGAGCAGTTCGGAAGAAGTTTTTAGTTGCACTATGACGTCAGCTGCTCTTGTCCAGAACAAGTTTGGTACAAGACAAACGAACAAACCTTATTATATTGAATTCAATTATTTATATAAATGCGATAAAATAATATTCGCATTTTAATTCACTGCAGGGTTAAACATATATTTTAAAAAATGCCTTTTTTTTATTAATTACCGTATTGATTTTTTAACTTGACCCTTCAAGGCCAACACTACATCGCTTGAAGTAAGATGACTTTATGCTGACTTCATAGCAAATTTACAACAAAAGTGCAATAAGATTTTAATGTGGAACAATTTTGTATTGTAATCTGTATTGTATAGATTCACATTATGAATTTTTATGGTTTTTCTATAAAAATTGTTTAGTTATAACTAGTGATTTGCCGTATACTTTATCCGTATTATTTACGTAATTTTCTACGCGTAAACAATGTATTCTTTACATGTATGCTTTACATGCGTGTAAAAATGTAAAAAATATAAGAAACGTAAAAAATATGTATGTATTTTAAAATTATTTATTTACAAATTATTATTTTTATCTGTTTGTTTTACACTGAATCCAAGTTAGGCTTCCATCCAGCCATAACGCGAAACTGGAGCGGTCATCTCCATATAAATGCTCCGGGTGCAACTAATTTTAGGCGCTCAAACAATTTCTCAAAAATAATAAAATGTCTCCCGAATTTCTTTTCTCCACGACCACTATAGAATTTACCAATTCTAAAACCAATTTTGACTACAGAATATTCTAACACAAGAGTTGGAATGTTATTCTAAAGCACATATCTTCTTATGCATTTTGCGTGTATTTCATTCCATCTCTTGTTATGGACAAACTATTCCATGCTTGGAGTCATTTGTTTTTGTAGGGTTACATTAAAATATATGCAATGTTTACATTAAATAAATGCAACATAACCTAAAAAGTACTTAAATAGTGGCCGATGTGCGGCAAATTAAATTAAAATTAAACAAATAATAAATTAAAAAATAAGTTTAATTAATTGATTAATTTGTTATTTAATATAAATTATTTGTTAAGATAAAATGTTTGTTAAAATAATTATTTGTCAATGTTTTTTTCTTTTATGCTGGTCGTGGAGAAAGTAGGGTCTGTGACTCGGTTGGAAGAGAAAATTCGATGCTCGTGGTTCCTCACGCTCGCCTGCGGCTCACGCTCTGAATGTTCCACTCGCATCGAATTTTCTCATTCCAACCTTGTACAGAATATACTATTCTGGGGCTACTATGTAGCCTAAATTCCATCACAGTTCAGTGCCAGATTTGAAAAAGTAACATCACTTTTAGAATTAATTACAATCTTCACACTGTTTACATTCTTTACATGTAAATGTAAAAAAATATTTTTTTACCGTAAAGGCATATCACTGGCAATAAGTAATGATGATAATTATTGACAAAAAGCTTTAAAAAACTGAAATATATACACCGTTTTCAATTGCAATCAATGACAATATATATACTAAAAGTACGTAATCAATGAAACGATTTTTTAAAAGCAAATGTACGCCAATGTTGAAATATTTCAAAATATTTTGTTTGAATCATATATACGTTATTGGCAATGCACATAACAAAGTAAAATACAACTAAACAAGAGCGTCGTAGGTAATGTTTCAATTGCCATGTTATTTTAGTGTCATTAATTGAATTGTGACAAGTGACACAAAACATACGTTGCATACGTTTTATTATTTTGTACAGTCAGCTGTCAAGGTTCAAGTGAAAAAATCAAACTTTAGTTAAATGTTTAATTGACTACTTGCCCATCGCTAGGGCGGCAGAAAGCAAGGCGAGGTTTGTCCTGATGATAGCTAATGTTCGGAACAGATGAGATAACAGAAAAAAATTGGAACTTCGTCCATTTTCGCAACGTTGTGACAATTACGAAATTAAACTAAATCGATTAAAATATAATGTTATTTCTACTAGATTTTGCTCTATATTAGGTTCTTTTCTTCTCCTTCCAATATTAAATTTTAATTGTATACATCTTGGTCTTTTTGTATTTTTATAGTGTACTATAAATAAACCCCTATAATTTTTATTTTACTGTAAACACTTATCCTTAAATTTAATTTTACAGAGTGTCTTATTATCACTGTAAACTCTCTGTACTTGTACAATATTTTCCGGTAATTTTAAATGTGTTTTTAACAAGATCCTGTGGAATATACTGTACAATAATGTATAATTTTTAATAATAAACATAACCAAATATATTAAAAATTAATACATCGAAATCACATTTTGTTTTAGGCCTAGAAATTTTGAAAATAAATTATAATTGTGAATATTTTTTCTGTTTGACTAGTAAGAGATGATGAAAATAATAATATAATAAATATTCAGTAAATTGTCCAAATTTATCAACACTGTCAGAAATTGCATTCACGAGCGAAGCCAGAGCTCGTTCGGGATGAGAATAGTACAGGTCGTCATAAATTCTGCGTGAGAAAACAGTTGAACATATTGGACGTACATAAAGGTTTTAAACAAATGCTGTGTTACCAAACAAGCAAAATTATGTATTTCAAATTAATTTTTATTCGTTTTGGTACACGGTGTACCTGAAAACGTACGAGAACACGAGGTACGAAAAACACAAAATACACGTAGTCATGAACAGAACTAAATGAAGTCACTGAAATGTGTTAAACTAACTGTTGATAATGTAATGGACAAAATTTGGTTTCTGCGCAGAGGAACAAGTAACTTCCGTCTGTATTTTTCTTATACCGAACGAGTATTACAAAGTAATAGCAACAACTAGCAACCTTTAAAATTCCATTAAAAGATGGCATGTTTTGTCACAAGAGATTTTTTTGATGGCGTTTAACACAATAGTTTTGTAGACTGATGTAAATATTCACAAGTACTCAATTTTCGAATTTTGTTTAATATTGTCCCCCATAATTTTAATCACAGAAGAGTTGAACACAATAATTTTGTTCAGTCACTGTAATATTATAACCAATATTACATTAACTCTAGCATTGTGAAACACTTGCTTCAAGGCCCTTTTCTGACAGGATCCTACTAAAAGCTCAAAAGACCTAGCACTGCTACAGGATGCGTAAAAGTATTTTCCTATCATCATACATCCATCGCGTAACGTTTTGTTCACGATTGAACAACTAAAGAAATGTATTCGCGCCGTTATAGTTGCGTTAAACTTGTGTAAATGTTATGAGAAAAGCTCTTGAAAGAGCTCGCATTTACGTGGCAGTAAGAGGTGGAAATTTGGACGACATTTTATTGCACTAATAATTGTCCAAATAAAGCATTTGTATAAAATATTGTTTTATATTATAGAAATTATTTGAAAATTGTAAAGTAAATTTTTAACTATCATATATAATAAGCAAGCTTACTCAGCTAACTTAAACTATCATATTGCTACGACATCAGAGCGCCAGTGTTTTTTCATAATGGACAATAACGTTTAATTTATAGTATGTACCACAAGCGTAGATAGTATAGGTAATGTATATGAGAACGTCCTTCAAAAGTGTCCCTGATCGTTGTTTGAGAGGGAACTAACCTTCTGTATCAATAAGAGGCGGATGTTAAGATACGCATGTGCCAAATTTGTATCCGCCACACCCTTTTCACACTAGATGTTTAAGATGAATGAACTTTAAGCCCACCGATGTTTAAGATCGGTTTGATTACATACTGTTTATATCTTCGGTGGTGCCATCTGCTACGGTAATTTTGTTCTTAAGTTAGCGTCAGGAAACTAGTTTTGAACGAACTGCGCAGACGCACATTTTGAATTATTATTAAACACATATGGATATTTTATTTCATTCTACTATAAAGAATATATTACGCCTGTATTAACATATTACTTGATACATTTTACCTTAGTTATTGTAGCTGTGTATTGTATTAAATACATTATTAAAATAAATAAATTAATTATAACAATAAGTTTAAACATCTTATAACGTCCGTATAATACAATATTCTTGTTTATGATAATATAAAATGTTGACAGCACAAATTCAAACAGTATTTTTTTATATTAGCTAACCGAAGATCTGACAAGTATTGGTATACAGGGTACTTGGCAAGACTTGACAATGAATCCATCTTAAAGTTAGCTTGTGTTAAAGAGAGATTACGCGCTTTCACACCAACACTTCAACTCACCCTCACTTCAACATCGGGTCTTAAATATCTAGTGTGAAAAGGGTATCAATCACTTCATTAATAATATAATTTTCACTACTTTACGTACATAATCATTTTACCGCCATTTTGTTACAATACGTCCTTTGGAATTGTACACAATTTGGTCGTGTCTGTTTAATAAATTAATTTAATATAAGAAATTAAAGAAATTTAATTATAGTATTTCATCAAATCTAAAGGAAAACATGCAATTATTAGAAACTTGTCAAAATAATTCAGATATCTACAAATCCAGTGACTCCTGCGTAACGTCAGTTCCGCCTCTTTACGGTATAAAAAATATCTCTATCTTCCTCTACGGTTGAGGACACTTTTCATGCATGTAAAGGAATACAACAAGTCACCCATTACTTATACTATCTAGGACAGTAAGTTAACTAATCTAACTGGTAGGTTAGTTATCTATAAATAAAAGTTTTGATTTATTCGCAATGGTTTTTAAATTTAAAAGGTTGCCGTACTGACAGCTGATTTAAAAAATAAGTTAATAAAAATGGAGCAATATGAATTTTTGGAAATATTTTTATATTCTTTTGATGAAGATAAGAGCCGACTTCCGCAAATGCATGCTGTTTTATGGCAAAAATATCTCTGCAACAGCTAAAATTGTTGATGCTCCACGTGATGATTGCTTAAATATGTCATATGCACCCATTACAAAATATTTTCATGGTAAAGTAAGATAAGTATTTAACACTTGTCACAACGATTGCGTTACCATTACGGAATTTTTATTACAATTAATATAATTTATAAACACAGTACAACATAAGCGAAACTGTCAAACGGCAAATAAACACCGAGCAAAGAAGTGGGGGTAAAACTGACCAAGAAAATCCAGCTTGTATCGCGGTTACTTGGTAGCGACCGGTAGTAGTAATTTTCAAAATCTGCGTTTTGTAAACTAACCGGTGTCTGACTTAGATTATTACGGAACGCAAAACCTGTTACCGGTTATTCTGGTTAACTTACGGTACATATTATTAAATTAAAATATTAGCTCTGTATGATATATGTTTGGTTATACCGAAAAAACTTTTAAAGTCCAGTTAACATTCGACATTGCGTTGATCTTCATTTTGTAAAATTATTATATCAAAAAAATCAATTATAAATATTAATAATAATATGTTAAACTAATTAAATATGTAACAGTTATTATCTTACTTAGTCAAACAGAAAAAATACATGACTAAACCAGCTAAAACATTACTTAATGTATACTGTAATCTATTAATTTTAACAGTATATCATAAAAGTTGGCAGCCTTCTTTAATCAAATTACGTTATTGACTGTTCCAACTTTCATGAGTAACAATATAACTTTGTGATACACATTGTTGATTCGTTTTCATCACATAAAAAGCTGGTAGTCTTAAAATTTGGATTAGGGTTTTAAGTCAAAACATGAAAACCGTTATAAAAATTATGGCCTGAAAATTTGGTTATAGTTACGTAAAGGTGTTATGTATCACTGTTATATTAAAGTATACAGCATTGATGGCTATTAGCGACGACAGTAAAATTATTCTTTTGCAACGATATGATGTATGCGATTGGAACACAATGCTAACGTAACACGGTGCCAGTAACTCGTACGAGTTGCTAAAACCAGCACTAGCTAGTTCAACTTAACATTCCAGTACTCGCGTCGGCCGACCGGCATAGCGTAGTGGTAACAGAGGTGCCCTGCGTTACTACGGTCTTGGGTACGAATCCCGTTGAGGCATGAAATTTTCAACTTGAAAGATTAGAATTGTCCTAGCTAATTGCCTCAGTAGCTAAGACCAATAATAATAATAAGTACTCGCAATCAAATTTAAATTGATTTGTTTTCATTTAATTTTTATAAATCAAATTAAATTTGGAGAACAAATGTATCTCTCGCGGCATAACATACTCCAAACTTAGACGCGAGTATTGGAGTGTTAATTTAATATCATTTTAACAGTGATACAAAATTCTTTATCCAACTATAACAAAGAAAAACTCCCGTTCTATTTTAAAACTAAAAAGTTCCAGTTAAGCAAAAATCTATACCTATTGATTGACACCAATTGATATTGTAGTTATAAACAAAAAATTTCTGGAATATTTCTTATTTGAACAAAAAAATTGTATATTTATTGTAATCACAATATTGTCAAAAGGGTATTTTTAAAAGATATGTAAGGAAATTGATTTTTTTTTGTTTTTTTCATTATTTTTTCTGGTCAATTTTTTGACCCTGTGTAGATTTTTTATATTAAAATTATTGGGCATTTTGATTTGTTATTCGTTGAATATGGCTTTACGGACAATTATTTATATTTATACTTTAATAAAGAGCGTTCAAAAAAATGCGTTTGAATTTAGCGCGTTGTCTTTTTAATAATTTTCAACTCTCAATGTTTATACCCTAGCTGTACTTGATGCATTTGACCATAAGCGTACGTATAATATTTGACATTGACGTTTGTATATTTAGTTTTGTGTTTTTATCAGTTTCTAATACATTTATAATGAGAAAGCCTTTTCTTATTTCCAGTTTTGTACATATTTCATTGGCAAGCAAAAAAATAGATACATAATCAATACAAATGTATGCAATGTGATTCTAGATTAGTGATGGCTTTGACAGATCTGCATAAATTTATTATTGAAGCACATTTTCGATCGGGAATACGTAACTCAAGCTATTTTGGGACTATTCCTCATTAATTTGCTTTGTAAGTTTCCCCATATGCAGCCCCTAATAAGTACCAACCTTTTAAATTAATCTAAAGAGCGCGAAATTCAAATGCCTTTCAATCATGAACGCTCTGTATAAATATGTCTTTTATTCATAGATGTTCTGTATAAGTTCTCAACGTCTAAGTGAAACATAAAGACATACAGATTAAGTTCTCTGTTTTCAGACCTGAATTACTATGAATAAAAGCCATATTAAAATTTTTTTTAATATTTTTACAATTTCTTTCATCCAACATTATCTTTTTCAGGAAAACAAACTTCTACTTAATTTTATAATGCTCAATAATTTTAAAATATAATAATCTTTTCAACAAAAATCTTAAAAAAATAATAACAAAATTAACAATTGAGATATGTGTTTTTAAAATAATTTTATTTCGTCACGATTTTCTCTTCTCTTCTTCTTTTCAAAATAGTAATTAACATAATTAATTTTTATACTTCATTGCAATTAAGAGTAAGAACTAGTGCACACGAACGGTTTTTATTCGTTAAGCGGTAGTTTTTTAGTCGGTTTGAACAGATATCATTATCTACAATGAGTACATGATCAATTGTTTAGCCGCAGTGGTTTAAAAAACATACTCTATTATCTTAGCGGAGCAGTTGCCGCCTTTTAAAATTAGATGTGATCAAGTGTACACGCGTACACCACCCGTAAATAACCTTTTTTTTCATTTTTTATATGAATCACAAGCCTCGTAAATACTTTAGAGAGCGCTTAATCGATTTATTATAATTTAATTAACATTTGAGGAATATTGCGATATCGAGGGATTAATAAAAGAAGTCTTACACTATACACAGAAAATGTATTGGTGACTACCAGCCGGGTTTTCGACTTAGCAGATCAACAACAGATTCAAGTTTCACGAAAAATGCTTGAAAAATTATGGGAACATATCACCGATGTTCATAATGTTTTTATTGATTTCAGAAAAACCTATGGCAACATTGTGACTGAAAAACTAGAAAATTATTGAAGAATTTGGTATCCCCAATAAACTTTTCAAGATGACAATGGTGTATGTTGGGCATAGTTGAGCAAATAATAATCAAACTAATGATTGAAGATTGAGATTAAAAATTTAATTTCAAGACTTGATTAACCCTTTGTTCACTGACGGTACTTATAAGTACCCAGTTGATTTTCGCCCGTTACTTTCTATGTATAATAAGAATTATCGTTTTTGCTAGACGGTATATCACGGTACCATTGTGTACTATAAGATACGTCAGAAAATAAAGCTAGCAGGGTTATGGTCTCGGGGATCCCCTGCTTTATTCTTATATGTTACAAAATTGCAGCATAAATGGAGTGCAGTCTAGACCGTATTCTATTTGTTCAACATGCAAAATTCATTTATGTTGTAATGATAAGAAAAATTGTTTTTGTGATTATCATAATGTAAATGAAAATTAAATAAATACGTAAAATAACAAGACAATATAATCGCTTTTCTCTTCTAAAATTACCTCTTCACAGCCTAACGGTACTTGCAAGTACCGGGGGTGTAACTAAGAGGAGGGATGAAATAATAAAATAATAATTGCATATATAACTTTCTTTTAACAGTACCATTTATAAAATTTGTAAATAATTTTTAATTTGAAATTATTTTTGACTGCCGGCAACAAAGAGTTAATGAGTAAGGTAATGATCAATACTCATAACTCATAATGCAGTTATTTACACTCGTAACTAAATTAAATATTTACTCATTATCATGATTAAATTTTTAGTTATGATTGAAACTAAAACCAGGATTGAGATTTGATTTTTTTACTCTCACTGTTCATTGGAATTTAGTGTTTATACATTGTAGGCGTATGACGCAGATTTTATTTGTCAAAAATTTAGTTGATATATTTTACAATTATATATTTGTATTTTTTCGCCAACATGAGTGACAACGATACTCGTGAAAGTTTTGGTGCATCGACTCTTTTAATATCTTGTATTTTGTACTAGCTGTAGAAGCTAATTAATAAATAAATTTATTATTATTATTATTATCTGAAGCATTAGGAGCTTCAAATTCTTCTCAGTAAGCCAATGATGGTAAGAGAAGAAATGTTTTATTTAAATCGAAAACGGTAGATGATAGGTTTTTTCAAAATTTAGTCGAAAAAAGCTCTGTAGAGCAAAATAAGTTCATTGCTCAATGCGGTCAATGCCAACCTAAAGTTAAAATTAAAGGATATAAAAATACTGAATGTAATAGTTCATCGAATTTTATACTTCATCTTAAAAGACGACACGGAAACGATGCATTTATTGCATTTAAAAAACATTGATTCTAAAGGTAGACAAACAGTTGTTTCTCAATAATCAAGAACAATTAGAGCAGGAACATTGTCAGAACAAAAATTTGATGAAGACATTACCAAATAAGTTATTCCTTTAAGGTCGGTAGAGTGGCAAAATGTAATACTTTTTGGAGGGCTGTAAGACGACCGAAAATTATTGAGAATTTTGGGTATAGGGATCAGTGTTGCCAGGTGTACGATTTAAATCGTATTTGTACGATTATTTTTGATTGTGTACGATGTACGATTTTATGGTATCTGATGTACGATTTTATTGAAAAACAAAAAATTTATATATATTTTTTAGTAAGTTAAAAATTTATATCATATAATGCGATATATTGAATAATTTAGCCCTCGGGTTTCAAATCGACGCGCTCTTAAAAAAATCGGTTGGTCTTGCTATGATCGGTAATCCTCGGACATATTCGAATAAATCAAATATACAAAGCTCATTGGTTAGTGTATTGTACTACAAACTCAAATCCGCCCGGTTTTTTCGTGTTCGTGTTGAATGTGAATGTAGTAAAAATAAGTTGAAAAATACCCTTTTTATGACTGAGATTTGTTTTGTTGTGCCATGGATAATGGGTACCCGTAGTGATAATTACAATACGTTTGATAATGAGGAACGTGATACAGACTAGTTAATAATTATAAATATTTAACGGCTCTAATAAGGCAGATGAAAAAAATTATTTGGTTCTGTTCTAACAGTTCGATTTATACTTAATAATTTTCAAATTAATCACACAGCAATTTTTTTATAGGCTTATTAAAAAAAAAAAAAAACGATTTGTACGATTTTTTTCTTGAAAATACGATCATTTTGAAGTGTTTGTACGATTTTTTCTTCTTCGACATCTGGCAACACTGATAGGGATGATATTATAAATGTAATATATAAATTGATCCAAGCCATTCAAATTTTTATGACAAAATATCACAATATGATTAAAAACTAATGATTTGAAACAAATGATTATCATTTAGTTAAGGATCTATGATTAATGATTGCATCCATTATTGATTCAATAAATAGTGTTTAATATAGTTTGATTACATTTTCATTCAAATGTTTAGTTAATTGAAAGTTTAGTTAAATAATGCCCAACTCTGATGTCGGGATCCATAAGCAGACTGAAAGTAGGAAATCTTTTGTCACAGCCTTTCGAAATTCATACTGGAGTCAAACAAGAAGATTGCACCTCACCTTTGCTGTTTAATTTCGTGCTGGAGAGGGATTTATGAAAAGTATAAGATACCGACCACTGCGGTCTACAGCTTAATGAGTACTACAAGATTTTAGGGTATGCAGATGACCTGGATATACCCTGAATAAGATTGATGAAGTGGAAGACTGACTTTATTGATGTCGAAGCTTGTAAGTAGGCTCATCATCAATAATGAATAAACCAAGTATCTAATTGTTAGTAGAGTAGACGCAGTCATTAGGACATGACGAAATTAATGGCACACTTTTGAGATACTTTCAAATACCTAGGAACCATGATAATTCAGGTAAATTTGATACAACAGGAAATTACGAACAGAATTACAGCTGCGTATCGTATTCAGAAATTAAAAACAGTTTAAACATGGAGATGAACGTTATCGACAATATTTAACTTATTATGATTGTATAAACTTTGTATGCTGTCAAGTTCTACAAATGAGGTGGCATACATAAGAAAGTATTTAATAAATTATTGGGAACATCTTGAAGTTTTTCAAACAGTACATGAAAAGTACTTTTAATTCTCTCAAACTATTAACCTGACGAAACCAATGTTATCGTTTCATTTTATGTTTAGTAGCTTTTTTATGTTATGCTTGGTTTATATACGGAACAAGAATAAGGAATAGGAAAAAAGAATAGTGCACAAGATGTTAAAACATGGCTGCGCCGTATATCGGTTTATGTAGGAATGAAATTTAACTTAAACATAAGAATAGTTGGTAACATTCAACATTTTTATTCTTATTTCAAGAATAAGACACGATAAGCCTGCGCACAGCAATCAAAATGTCTGCCGTGATAAAGTTTGGTCAACAGATGTTTTTCAGTTGTGATCAGAGGGTTGTAAACAACAATAAAATGTTTTTAACGGTAATAAACGAAATTTTTTAAAAGGTTTTATGAATCAGAACCTGTCAAGTGACAAACGTTAAACACAGGCCAACGCAAGTACGCAGGCGCAGCGACGAAATGTTATGTCCTATATAAACGGTTTAATATTTTTTATTCTTGTGTACTATTCTTATTTCCTATTCCTTATTCTTGTTCCGTATATAAACCAACCATAAGAGCTAAACCATTAACACTTTAAATTCATCAATTTCTCCCAAATATAGTTTGATTTAACCTGTGTTTCAGGCAAACAATATTCTCCTACTACCACTCTTCATCACAGGCGGTTAGAAAATTACAGTTGATTCTTGCCATTCGCGGGGGATACGTTCCCGGGGACCCCGCGAATTTGGAAAATCCACGAATAACTTAATTATAACTATAACTAATAATAACATAAAATTTTACTCGTCGGGATATATACTGCACGTATATCGAATATGATACATATGTACAGGCCAAGAAAATAAACACGTGACTGATGTTTGCTACTATAAATAACAAGAACGGGGATTCCCCGAACAGTGTGCACATCCAGTCCACACTCAACCGTATTTTAAGCATTGAAACTGGTTGGGGACATTAACGTTATACGTACACCGAATCAGACTTATGAACTACATCGCTTAATTTTTTTACAATTTCTTTTTTACACATAGATGCCTAGTAAATGATTTGTTTTGCGTAAAACTTGAAATAAAATAAAAATATCGCGTGAAAATGGAACAAAATAAATAATGAATGTGAAAATCGCAAATATCAAACCCACGAATGTCAATAGGCGACTGAATATTCTATATTTTTATTCCCGGCTACGTGAATCGCATTCGCGTAACGTGATTCACGATATTGTCATTTGAAACCACTCTTACATATCGAAAATAACCGAAAAACCTCTTTGGATAAGTATGCAAGTCCTCATACAATTTATGAAATTAACTTTGAATTTCTCTGGCTAGTTAAAAGTATACCCATTTTACCTTCACTTTTTATGGATGTGAAGCAAAAGAGCATAAATTACTGCCTTCTTTCGTTTATTGACTTGCTCGTATCTGAACCTGCTTTCCAGGTTATGCGTAAATCGCATCGTGGTTCAAATTCATGCGCGTCATGCACCAACGCAATTTAAAAATTATCTGGATCGTAGGTATACACTTTTGTCTTTTGCGAACTTTTTAGATGCCAACCATCAACTTCGATTATTTAAGATCAGGTTTCTATATTAAACCAAAGGGTAAATAATTACCTGAATTCAGATTTTAGCCCTCTGTTCAGATTTTGACAAGCACTTGGGACATCTGCGCTTGCGTACGCTTGTAACACCATTGATGTGTACTTGACGAGGCAGGGTTCGGTAAATCTACGTACAACACGCCGTTTTATCTAGAAAGAGCGCTCAATACTCTCGGGTACGCAAGTGCTTGGCTGTGTACGCTAAACACCTATCTAGAAAGCAGTTTAAATGTTGCTTTTTACATGATACATGGTTATTTTCCCGTTTGTGCGCTTATTGATTAACATCAGCGACTGTTTGGACGCTGCGGCCAAATAATGTGTTCAAAACCCGCTCGTACGCGCTAGTTCTCACCACGGGAGGTCACAATTTTACATTTATTATAGCAAATTTTGTCAGTAAGGAAACAGACAAGTTCATATTTTGCTAACTGTATTATTATTTAAACTTAAATAAAACCAAATCTTTAAATGGCCTTTATTTGATTATCTTTTCGCTGATGGGAGTGAAAAAGGTGTTAAGTTTTATCTTCTTAATTATGACTTATCTTCGTTTTCACTCCCATCAGCGTTTTATACTATGAATTTAGCAGAATATTTATTTTATTTCATACCCTTAATTCAATGAAATTTACATATAAAATTCGTGACATGCTTTGTATTGATTCTCTAAACAAACATTATGGAATGTAAGCTCTATCGGAGGATTAACATTTAAGTTCCCATTTATTTTATGTTACTAGAGTAACGTTAATCCATTTTAGTTTTGAAAGAGTTACTCAGAGATCAAGAATCAATACATTATTTTGAGTTTCTATTAAAAAATTTCTAACAAAAAAATAAAAGTATATCCAATTATAAATAGTTTAAATTTTTTTTAAATAATCAAAATCATTATTTCACATATCTCAACTGCTGTTAAATATTTATTAAGTATCATTTGGGTGTAACGGAATCACAAATTTAGGTCCAAAAGGTGACCTATATTTAATCCCAACATCTTTATAAATTTTAGTCGGGAAACCCAAATTACACAAATATAATTTACCATTATCTGGTGAATGAGATAATGGCAAAACAGGAACCAATGAAAACTTAGTAACAATACCAGGCGTACCAATCGCAGGTGGATCCAAAGCTAAAACAGGTGCACGATTCTGATTAGTCCACTCTGCGATATGTGGAAACGGTATTGGATTATCAGTATCTTCACATAATGATAATATTATCAAGTCTGATGAATTTGGCAAACCCTCTGCTGTTGTTATGAGTTTATTTCTTGTTAATTTGTATAAGTTTATCTCTGATTTTAGTAATAATAATTCGTCAGAGACTGGTTTTACTATATATACTACCGTGTTTACGCCGTGGCTTGTGAGTTGTCTAGCGCAGTTTACGCCGATTGCGCCTTGCTTGTGTGGTCCACATAATACTACTACTGTGGGCCACTGGTGAGTGTTGTATGGGTTTAGTCTATGGCCACCTCCTGTAAAACATAATAAAAGCAAAACATTAAACAAACATTTAACAAAATATAATACAATATGATCGAAAACAAATCGTATAGTAGGGCTTGAATTTTATTTTTTTCATTTTTAACTGAAGCAATTCTGTGCTATTTGCCGTTTTTGAGCATTCTAGTAATCTTAATGTGTACTTTTCAATAATTATAATCAGAGCCGCCCAGAAAATTAATTCAAAAATGTTCCTCTCCAGAAATTGTCTCCTCGTCTCATCCTTCATATATGAATTGCTTTTTTTCTTTCCGATACGCTTCATTCATTCGCTAAGTTTTGACCATTCATAATAGATAATGAGAAACCTGATATTCAATGTTTTTAAATGAGAATTTACAATACCAATATCCATCTGCGAAATTGCTGACCCAGCGCTGAGCGCGCCCAGATAGTGTTATTGCAGAAGCAGGGTTATTGCAAAACAAATTAAATGTTCTCAGTGCGCAGTCTAAACAACAATTAAACGGTTCAACGAGATTGGATCTTATGAAAATCGACCCAAAAGTGGTCGAAAACGAAGAACCAGTGCAAAGCAAGACCGTATTTTGGAGCGGATATCTCTTCGAGATAGGACGAAAACTTCAAAAGAACTCTCTTCCGAATTACTGCAAGACCACGGAATAAATTTGGCAGCAAGTAGTGTTAGAAGAAGACTTGTTGAACGTAATTTGCATAGGAGAAATACACGACGTAAACCACTTCTCACTGTCAGGCATAAGAAACTACGTCTTTCGTGGGAAAAAAATACAAAAATTGGACCGAAGAGGACTGGGGTAAAGTTATATGGACGGATGAAACCAATGTTGAGGTAATATTCTACTAATGTATTAGCATTAGCAATAATAATCCAGTAAAATACAAAACATTCTCTTTAAAGAACATCTTCCTTAAAAAAAAAAAAACAAATTTTATTTTTTCTTTATTTTTTTATTAGTTTTTCGGTCAACCTGGAGCTCGCTACGTTCGTAGAACAAGCGGTGAAGCTTACCAAGAAGAATGTTTGATCCCTACTGTGAAATATGGAGGAGGGAGTATAATGATTTGGGGTTCCATGTCTGGCAGTGGCGCCGGCAATGTTTTTTTTTTTTTGTGTGAAGGACGCAAGAATTCCAGGAAGTACATCGACATGCTAGAGGAAGTTATGGAGCCAACCATATTAAAATTAGTAGAAACTGACCCTCCGGAATATCTCTTTCAACAAGATAATGCAACGTGCCACAAATCCCGCGAAGCAATGCGTCGGTTTGAAGAAAACGACATTCCACTTTTATCATGGCCACCCCAGTCTCATGATCTATCCCCGATAGAAAATATGTGGTACATTTTAAAGTGCAAGATTGCAAAACACACAAATGCAGCTCAAAAACAATGCTGAAGCAAAGAATAATTGAAGAGTGGAACGCAATTTCACCAGATGTGTGTAAAAATTTGGTATCAAGTATGTCACGTAGAATAAAATTATTAATTAAGGCTGGAGGAGGATCCATAAAATATTAATTCGATGTATTAATTTTATAATAAATGTAAGTAATTATAAGTGGTATAAATTTGTTTTTCTCAAAATTACCTATTCCAAAAATGATTCATTAGAATAACAAGTGCCTAATACATATGAGCATGGCTGTATATTTATTCATTGACAGCCAAATAACGACTACCTTGTTGGTTTAAGTTTTACATTTATCTCAAAATGAGACATCGCTCCTCTAGTATTCGTCATCGTAAAGTCTGATAATATAAAATAAACAGTTGTTTGTTTTTATATTAGTTTTGCAGACGACCAGAATAATAGATAAAAGAATAAAATATCAACACTAGACGACTTTCTCAATCATATTGTATTATACAGGATGTTTTTGGGAACCGTTTAAGCATTGCTAAATTCTCTATTAGAAGAGATACAAAGGAGGTTAATTCAGGAAAGATGGAGTATATTACTCTATAGGTCTTTCATGAAATGAGAGGATTTACGTTATCTATAAAAGTTACTAAAACAATGACGTCACTTTCAGCAATGATTACATATGCAACTGTATTTTTTAATATTATTACAATAACAAGTACGTATTTAAGTTTCATACACTGAGTTTGTAATTCGGTTATAAACACAAAATCCAAAGCTTTATGAGAATAGAATATTGTATTACAAATCACTCTGAAAGAAATGTAAGGGTGGTAAATACTGTCAAAACGTCAGTTCTGCCAATAGCATGAAAACAAGAATCTTAATTATACTTAATAATAGTTAAAACTAGTCACAAACCTTCATTATAATTGCTGTTTTTTTTTTTTTTATTAATTTAGACGTTTATTATACATAATATTAACAAAAATATAGAAAATCCTGTATTAATTCAACGAAAATGTTTAAGGTTTAGGACTATTTCAATTTAAAGACTTCTCAATAGCTTGATAACGGAAATCGTCTGATATCTTGGACCACCAATACAAATAAAAATATTAAATCGCAAAAACAATTGAACATTAAATAAATAAGTTATTCCAAAAAAATCAGTTATAAGTGGCGTCCAACGTTGGGCCTGTGTTGATTTTTGTTTATTACAAATACCAATCTTTGATATAATAATCTTTTAATCAGACTGTAAAGTTAATAACATTAACTGATTAAAACCAGAATTAAATATTAACAATTTTGTTTTCATACCTGAACAAAAAACAAAATGATATTTGTTTTCTTTTCCGTTATTTAAAAAAATATATCTCTTAATATCACTAATTCGTTTCTATTATGTTCCTTGTTAATAATAATAGTATATGCAGAAGTTTAAGATGTGAATAAAAAAGAAAAACTTACCTAAAAGCTGTAAAGCCATTTCAGTTGCAGCCCTCCCCATCAATTCAGTCTGTCGTTCCTGACCCAAACCCATTTTCTCTGAAGCTGCAAACAACTGTCTCCGCAACTCTTGCGTTATACTAGGAATAATTAATCCATCATCACTAACATACTCTTTACTATCCGGTGCTGGCACCACAATCTGTCTAAACGCTGTCGGATTAGTAGCAATAATATTCTCATCATGTCGATACTTAGTATTTCTCTTACAAGCTTGTGCTTGAAGCAAAACATCTGGCTTTTGTAAATTTATCTCTTTCCAAACAGCTTCTTTATTAAATAAAGCTAGATTTTTTTCAAAATCAAAATCTGGAACTGTTGATTCTACAGAATTTCCAAAACATGCTTCATCTTTCCATTTTTTCTTCCATTTTTCTTTCTTAATTGGTGTACCGGATTTTAGTGAATTTGAACCAGATTCAGGCATAGTTTGGATTGGTTCTATATCGATCGGTTTGCTTTTTGTGTGATTTAAATGGAAATTGTTTTGTACTACTGCGTTTTTGTTGTTAGTTGTACATTCTGACATACTAATCGAACGACCTGCTCTCTTCGCTATTGGCTTCGCTACTGTTACTGTACTACTGCCATTTGTAATTTTAGGTTTTGAATCAATTAATTTTATATCTTCTATATCATTCGCACTGAAACAATTATTTTTTCAGATTTACAAAATTTATTTAAATACAATAGAAATTCATTTGAATAACAATGATTTAAAGTTTATAAATAGCCTTGAATAAACAAAAATTGGTTGAAGTGTGAATTTTTGCACATTTTAGGTTTTCGTTGGTAGTTAAGTGAATGAGGTCAACAGTGGACTCAAATACTGGATATCTTTATTTTTGATGAATTATTTTTTGGTAGTTAATTTAGATTTGAAAACGTTTAATTTTATGCTTAATAAATCAAAGATGGGGAGCCGGAGTCGAGGAGTTGACACTTTTTGGAGGAGTTGAAACTTTTTGGAGAGTCGACTCCCGACTCTTTAATTAGTAGCAATTAATTAGAAGTTAAATTAATTCAATTTTTATCAAGGATGAGAACAAACCGAAAACGAAAGCAAAATAAACATAATACCAGAATTTTTTAAATCATGGAAACAGGATTGATATTATGTTCTCTGTTCAAGAACAATAATTAAATTAAAAAATATTCAATACCGGTTTTACCTGGTTACCTTCATGCTTTCCAGATTTGAAAGCATTTGAAAATACAAATAAATATTTGATTAATACTGCTCGTATTAACAGGTTAATGTGATGCAATAAAGATATTATCATATCTTTTATATTTTTATGTTTACTCTGTTTATTATGTTTAAGCGGAACTAAACTGGATATTTGGTTTATAAGTAACAATTTGAAACGAGCTTCGTGATTATTTCATGTTTCATGTCGGTAGCCAAAATCTAAATGTCAAAAGGAAAAAGTGGCAAATTATAAAAAATAAAGTATATAAAATACAATAAAAATTTATGAATATTAATATATTCAAAATTTGTATTAAAAATGACAAAAATGATATAATGAAAATGACTTGTTTATAAAAACAGCTCACCCCAACCCAAGATATTTAATGTAAGTATAGTCTGTTTCTTTAGTTTCAGCGGATATTAATATTTACTAACTTTTAACGATTGAATGAGGTTTTTCATAATTTTGTTTAAAACAAGCTCACTTCGGTCCTTAAAAATCGAGCTGAAGTGATCGAACTTAAAAAAATAAATTTAGTCCCGCTTAAACATTTAACCTTCAAGCGGGCGCGCGGCGTCGAATCGACCACACTTGATGCATTTTCGTTTATAATTTTGATTATTTCCGCCACAATTATTTCTCGTCTCAAGTAGCCTCTTCTAAGTTCACTACAAACAAAAACTACTATATACCCGTCTTCCCCGCGCGTCCTTTGTTGGCCAAATATCTTTTGTTTCCTACGCGGCACATCTTGTCTATAAACTGTTCACTTTTGTAAGAACAAACTAAGAGGGAATTTTGTTTTCAATAGTTTGCACCTTTGAAGCTGTATGTCATGTTGGTATTAAAAAATGTCACTTTTTTAAAATGTCGATCTATTTGACATATGTCATAATGAAAAATGATATCTTAATTATAATGATCATAACCTTATCAACCTAAAGACGGTTTTACAGCATATAAATATTTTTAATTGACATTTAAAGTCAGTAACACACCATAAAAGTAACCAAAATAACCAGATCTAGTGTGTTCTTACAAAAGTGAACAGCTTATAAGAAATATTTGCAGGGACCACACTACATTTCTTTGCAATGAATGTTACCATGACAAAGAGACAGATGAGGAAGAAAACTAAACTATAAGTAGTATATACTAGATTTTTAATGTTATAATTTTGATTTCTAATTATAAGGATTTATCTTGCCAAATTTATTTATAATCGTAGAACTTTTTTGTTTTTATAATTTTGATTTTGTTTCATAATTAGGTATATTCATCTTACCAAATTGTTTTATAATCCAAAGAGATATATGCTGTTCACTTTTGTAAGAACACATTAGATCTGGTTATTTTGGTTACTTTTATGGTGTGTTACTGACTTTAAATGTCAATTAAAAATATTCCTTACGCTGTAAAACCGACTTTAGGTTGATAAGGTTATGATCATTATATTTAAGATATAATTTTTCATTATGACATATGTCAAATGGATCGACATTTTAAAAAAGTGAAATTTTTTAATACCAACATGACATACAGTTACAAGGTGCAAACTATTGAAAACAAAATTCCCTCTTAGTTTGTTCTTACAAAAGTGAACTGTTTATAAAGTCTGTTCCAAATGGTTAGGCGGAACTAGATTTTGCAGTCTAGTTACTTTCATCGTTTAAATCGTGCTTTTCGGCCGTTTTGTTTAAGCTTTGTAAATCATACTTACAACAAACATTTTTTTGTTAAGGTTAATATCATTTTAAAATGTCATTTTCTTTATATTTTGATTTTTTCTGTCTTTCTTAATACAATTATTTATTTATTTTTTTATTAAAATATGTAAAAAAATAATTTAATGTCATTCGTTTCCATGGTTTCATTGTTGGAATTTTAAATTTTGACATTCCAACGTAAAAAATGAAATTACCCAAGCAAGGTCCCTTCTCGTGACAACCTAAAAGAACGAAATTCCCATTTAGTTCCGCCTAACCGTTTGAAACAGACTGTATAAGCTGTTCACTTTTGTAAGAACACACTAGATCTGGTTATTTTGGTTACTTTTATGGTGTGTTACTGACTTAAATGTCAATTAAAAATATTCGTTAAGCAGTAAAACCGACTTTAGGTTGATAAGGTTATGATTATTATAATTAAGATATCATTTTTCATTATGACATCTGTCAAATGGATTGACATTTTTAAAAAAGTGACATTTTTGAATACCAACATGACATACAGCTTCAAAAGTGCAAACTATTGAAAACAAAATTCCCTCTTAGTTTGTTCTTACAAAAGTGAACTGCTTATACGTGTTGGTTTTTAATTTTTTTTAAATTTGGATTTTATCCTAATGAAAAAATAAGATTTATGTTGTCAAAATGTGTCCTAATCCAAAGGCAATGTGTTTTTTTTTTAATTATCATTTTAATTGCAATTACTTAGATTACAATATTTTTATTACTAAATAGTTTCCTAACCGAAAGATAATTGTTTAAATTATAAAAAATAATTGATTATTTAATTATTTGGTTGTTTTAAATCCCTAAAATCACCAATAGGTCTTTTAGGTTACGCGCGACCACTGCCGTTCCAAATGACCACGCGCATGCTTGAAGGTTAAAATAGACTTTACGATTTACAAGTGGAAAGAGTCGAGAGTCGGAGTCAAAGTCAGAGTTGGGAGTCGGTAATTTTTCTGCCGACTCCCCGTCCCTGTAATAAATATATAATAAAAGATTTCCAACGCTTAAAAAGGCGTGAATGAGCAGAAAAGATTAGTTCTCCGTGTCTATGCCGCCGGTCAGATATAAAAACCACGTGGCCAGTGTGACGTTTCAGCCGGACCTATTATCCCTGTATAAATAGGTACTTATTTTAAGTATTATATCAGGGGTCGGCAATCGGCGGCCCACCAACAAGAAAATATAATGTTTACTTTTCTTATCCAGCGTAGCCAACACAATACTGTCGCGATGCTTTAGGGTTCTTACACACTAGGCGTATTAATGCCGACATAAATACGTGTCAGCGTAAACAAGAACTTAAGTTAGTAAAAATAGAAATTACAATAATCACTTTAAATTGTTAAGTTGGCAGTGAGAAGTAATAAAAGCCATAAAGTGTTGAATGCCTCTTTCTGTTGCTTTTCACTACAAAAAGAAGTTTTAAAAGTTTGAGTGACGTCAGAAGTTTGAATGTGTAGCAAAAAATAAAATGTAAAACAGCCATTAGAGTTTGGTTATATTAAAAATTTATAAATATTGTTGAATTATGCTACTTTATATTTAATTATAGTAACCAGTAACCAGTATATAGGCTATTCCAAACGTTTAAGCAAAACTAGACTTCGTTCAACGTAAGAAAAACACAGGTTATTATAAATTACGTCATCAATTCTGCGCGAGAAAACAGCTGATCACATTGACGTACATTAGGATTTTAAACAATTGTTGTGGATACAAAACAAACAAAATCATGCATTTCAAATACATTTTTACTCATTTTAGTACACGGTATACCTTGAAACGTACGAGAAATAAATAATAATGACGGAAATAAACAAAAAACATCGCACAATAAGCGTAGTCAAAAACAAATCAAAGTAAGTAACGCCACTGAAATGTGTTAAATTAACTGTTTATAACGTAATGGACAAAATTTGGATTCTGCACATGGGAGCCGCTAACATCCGCTTGTTTTTCGTATGTTGAACGAAGTCTAACTGGAATTTTCTTTTTTCTAAGTTGTCATGAGCTTTTTTTAAGGTTTGAAGTGGGCTTTTGCCTAACAAAATATTCAAAATCCTCACTTAATCTGTAAAAGTTACTAGAATTGAAAATCTAGTTCCGCTTAAATCTAAGAAACAGGCTATAGTTTTTATTTACAAGACCAGAACTTAGTCAGGATTATTAAAAATGTCATAAAAAGTAAAACAATACAGCATAAAAATAAATGTAAAGTTACTATGCCTGAAAAAGTATCCATACTTCAAACAAAATCTGACTGAAGAGTTTTAAAAGTTGTGTTGGATGTCAGACAGTATTGAATACTTGAAGGAAGTATTGTGTTTCACGTCAATATTACGTAAAACATCCGTAGTGCTAAGGAAAAGAGAATAATGTATAACCGACTTTATATATTATACCAGCAACTAACTAGCAAGTCTGAACCTGGAATGCTGCAGTTTACGTAAAAATTAAATCATACAGTCTGTTCCAAACGGTTAAGCGGAACTAAATGGGAATTTAGTTCTTTTAGGTTGTCACGAGAAGGGACCTTGCTTGGGTTATTTCATTTTTCATGTTGGGATGTCAAAATTTTAAATTCCAACAATGAAACCATGGAAACGAATGACATATGTCAAAATTTTAGATATTTTAATGACAAAAAAAATAAATAAATGGGAAATTTGTATTAAGAATGACAAAAAAAATCAAAATATAAAGAAAATGACATTTTAAAATGATATTAACCTTAACCAAAAAATGTTTATTGTAAGTATGATTTACAAAGCTTAAACAAAACGGCCGAAAGGCACGATTTAAACGATGAAAGTAACTAGATTGCAAAATCTAGTTCCGCTTAACCGTTTGGAACAGACTGTATGTAGTTATAAGCGGTTCACTTTTGTAAGAACAAACTAAGAGGGAATTTTGTTTTCGATAGTTTGCACCTTTGAAGGTGTATGTCATGTTGGTATTAAAAAATGTCACTTTTTTAAAATGTCAATCCATTTGACATATGTCATAATGAAAAATGATATCTTAATTATAATGATCATAACCTTATCAACCTAAAGTCGGTTTTACAGCGTAAGGAATATTTTGAATTGACATTTAAAGTCAGTAACACACCATAAAAGTAACCAAAATAACCAGATCAAGTGTGTTCTTACAAAAGTGAACAGCTTATATAATCTGTCTCAATTTGTAATACGAAACTAAATCTGGTTACTTTGGTGACTGTTGTGGTGTAAATAGACTTTTTTGCAACCATGCAAACTTGTAAATCTGGCTTTTACATTTTTTGTGAAGTTTCATTATACTGAGGTTATATTCACTCAAAAACTACATGTCAGATACGAAATTGACATGTCAAAATTGTGATTGACATGTCTAATATTTTGAATTATATACAAATATTTATTTCATCTTATTTCGCTTATTCATATTTTCTGTTCTGGTTGCCTAAAATATATTTCAAATACTTGTCAATTAGTGTTTTATACAATTTGTGTTAGTAAGTTGACATACAATTTAATGTCAATAGACCATATTAGTGTGTCGTCACATACATGTGCTGCCATCTGAGAGCTGATTCCTTTTGAAGTTTAAAATACATGGGACATTACTTTTGTTACCTTAATTTTATAAATATTTTCAATTTTGGAGCATAAAATATATATTTTTGATAAATATATAATAATATATACAGTCCAGATACTTTATATTATAGAAAATTCAAATAAAAGGAATCCAACCGCGAGACGGCAGCACTGAATTCCAATTTGTGACGTAGTTACTAATATGGTCTATTATGAATTGTCAAATATTTTGAAAGGTGTTACTTCAGAATTACCACCCTAAGATGATATTTTAAATATACAACATAAAAAATGAAGTTTTCCTGTTAGTTTCGTATTACAAATTGAGACAGATAATACAAAAATAATAACTGCAATACAGCAAATGTAATTCAGTTGCTTTTGAAATAAATGAATTAATGAAATAGTAGTTAAGCTACTAAAGTAATCAAGATAAGCAAAAGTAGTACAACTACTAACACAGTAGTTTGTAGTTCAATATGGTATTCAAAATCTGACAACTGCTTCCCAAAAAACTACATCTAGTTCAAATGAAAAGTACATCGAACACAACTACTTTTAATAAAAGAATAATTAACTACTTCCCAGCATTGCATGTATTCTTATGAGTACATCTGGTTGTCCTATATGCAATAGAAACTCAAAACAGGTTTTTTAATATATTTCAAAATTTCTAATTTAGAGATATTAAACTAACCTAACTATGAAAAACTATGAATTTGTAGAAAACAAAATAGTAGATTAAAATAAACAATCAAAAGTCTACAATTTCAGGATCATAACAGTGAATGATTTCGCAATATTAGCTACGAAACTTAACATATATAAAAGCCTATTTGTCACCTTTAACGTTAAACTACAGTAACGATGCAAACATATGTAACTTACTTTAAAATAACTTTTGTCCCAGAGTGCGGAACACCGTTATGAAAAGCCCTAATTAGAGTCAAAGTCAATCCAGTGGCCTCAACAATTTGGCCTTGGTAAATCCCTAAATTATTTTTCAAATGTACGGATACAATGTATCCAATCCATTTATCATTCATATTGTATTTCTAAAATAAAACATAAGTTAAAAGTATGTTAATATTTTGCATATTATATTAATAATACTGACCTATCTTAATATTAGATCAACAATAATGTTTCGATAGATTATTTTTATAAAATATAAATGAAATTTGTGAAAAATATCAACTGTATTTAACAAATTTGACGATTAATCATCAAAAATATAAATCTACGCACTTTTTCTCTTTATAAAACACGGAATACCGTTAAGTTTGACCTGATTTGTTTTGACATGTATTGCTTATTTCACTCTATTGGAACGTCAAAAAAAAAGAAAACATTTTGAATTCAAGGTGATTCATTCTCACATATGAAAATAAACTTGAGATTTTAAACTTTTAAATTAAAATTAACTTTAATTTTTTTAATACATCTTGTTTCACTAAACTCAAATAATAAACAACTTTTTTATAAATAACCTAGTTTTACTCGGAAGCTCACAATGGCTAAACAAGTTTCGCAAGACACCTACAATCAAGTTGTTAAAGAGAATATGGAAGAATTTGAAATGTCCAAGGAAGAGGCAATCGAAGATGCTATTAAACAGTTCGAAGCTCAGGTACAGTATTCTGAACTTAATTATTGTTTCATTTGTTGCTACGGTTACTTAAAAAAAACCATGATATTGTTCTTTAAAACTTCAAAATATGTCAAAGCTGTAAAAATTGAATTACCGGTGTGTTTAAAATATATCTTTCGATGAGGCAACAGTTTTGTAGTGTTAAGAGTAGGTGTAAAACTTAGTCATCATGGGTTTTTTGAATATTAAATTATCTATTACTGTTTTAGGGTGTTGATTTGTCAAACATTATAAAAGATTTAAGTATGAGTGGCCCAGATACTGTACTACTAAACAAAACAATAAAAAAGCTAGAAGATCTTCTGAAAGCAAAATCAACTGATGTAAATGAATTTCAAAAAGAACTAAATTATTTAAAAACCGAATCTGACAAGTCTTTACCACATCGTGTAGCTGTTGCAGAAGCACGTGCTTATGATGTTATTTTACAAGTTTTGATCCATTTTGAATCGGACGAGGAAATGACTATATGTTCCCTAAAGACCATGATTTCATTGATGGATACTCAACCTGACTTGTTAACTCCTGCTGGTGTAGATTTAATGATTAAGTATTTTGATACTCAAAAAAATCCGGAAGTTATTCAATATTTATTAAAATGGGTGAAGGAATGTTGTATTAAACATGAACTTAACAGGTAATTCTGAATATAGTATCAGTAATAAAATATTGTTGAAATTCTTGTTGCTACAAGTAGGGCCGCGCTAAGGGTTGTTGCCGCTGTGGTGTAAAATCTAAGGGCTGGTTTCTGAAAGCTTATTTAACTTTAACCAAATAGTTAGAAAATGGTTGCTATGGTTACTTATGGGATTGTTATATTGTGACCGTAGTTGACCATTTGTTTATAGTTTATTAAGCTTTCAGAATCCGGTCTTTAATTTATCAATGGTAAAAAAAGTATTAATCTCAGAGGAAGAACTAATAAAGAGGGCATCGCGCATTCATACTCATGCAAAATATCTTAACCTGAGAGATTTTGTCAATCCCTCAGGTTACGCAAAATTCGAGTTATGCAGTAGTTCCTCTGAGGTATTAATAGACCATATTAGTAACTACGTCACAAAATGGGCCCCCGTGCTGCCGCCTTACGGTTGGTTTCCTTTTATTTAAATTAAGCATGTTGATTTTATTTTTAAAATTGTATTTTGGAGATATAGATTAAGTTTTCAAAGTAAGAAAATGCTTCATATCAAAATTACAAGTAAATATGTATTTATTAAAATTCTTATTTTGTATATTATAATTTAATATTTCATTATTAATGCAAAACAACATTATTTTGCAGGTTAATTTTGCAAAATTTACGTTAATAATCGTTATTTGTCAAGTAACATAGCAATTAGTCTGTTTGCCATTTCTAAATAGTATGAAGGAACAATACAGAGTGATTATTTAATGGCGAGACGACGTCACCGAATTTTACGTGCCTCCTAGCAGAAATACTGGTGAATACTATGACTATTCGCGACTGCAAATAACAGTGAGACGTCTGGTGGTGACTAGCTAAATTAAACAGAAGCGTATATTTGGATAATATTTGTAGCGTGTTGTGCTGCAGTTTATGTGAATTAAGAAGTATTTTAAAATATAGTGACTTAAATACAGTGCTTTTTTGCCGAAATATTGTTTGAACAGATAAATATTAAGAAAAAACTTCTGACATATACGCTTCTCGTGCGCCATTAGCTGTTGTACGCAGCGCCGCCAACGTTTGTTTCAGTCGCGTATAATAACCTTGAAGAGATATAATAACCTTGATGCGCATGCGCGCATAATCGCCTGCTACGATGTGTATGAAACGGTAAATTATTAAAACTTCCAGTGACGTCGTCTCGCCATTAAATAATCACTCCGTATATTGTTCTTATTTTATCCATTTTTGTTTTTCATTTTCATCTGTCAAAAAATGAAAAAAATTGCAGTTAAGAATGTGGCTGTAATGGTTCCAATTTGAAGCAAATCAATACACCATTATGCATTCTGAAACAAAATATTAATGATTACTTAGTTTTAATTAAATAAATACTAAAGCTATTTCGATTCCTTATTTGTATGTTTATAAAAACATTATTCTATGATATAAAGTATTTGAACTGTTTATATTACTATATACTTATTAAAGATATATATTTTTGGCTCCAAAACTGAAAATATTCATAAAATTAAGGTCAAAATAAATCTGTCAGAAAATTCTAAAGGAAATCATTTTCAGATGGCAGCACATGTATGTGACGTCGCACTACAGTCTGTTTCAAACGCTTAGGCGGAACTAAATGGGAATTTCGTTCTTTTAGGTTGTCACGACAAGGGACCTTTCTTGGGTTATTTCATTTTTCACGTTGGAATGTCAAAATTTAAAATTACAACAAGGAAACTATGGAAACGAATGACCTATGTCAAAATTAAATTATTTTTTTATATATTTTAATGACAAAAAAATAAATAAATGGGAAATTTGTATTAAGAATTACACAAAAAATCAAAATATAAAGAAAATGACATTTTAAAATGATATTAACCTTAACCAAACAATGTTTATTGTAAGTATGATTTACAAAGCTTAAACAAAACGGCCGAAAAGCACGATTTAAGCGATGAAAGTAACTAAATTGCAAAATCTAGTTCCGCCTAAGCGTTTGAAACAGACTGTAATAGGGGAAACTTTTTAAGATCGCAGCGCCATATGCGGCAAAGCTGGAACACTGGAAAGTGACATTAAACCGTTACTCGTGTATTTGTTTACATGGTGAAAATGAACACGAGTTGTATTTTTCCTGTTTTCCGAGCTTTTTTTAAATTTAAAGGTAATCTACGATTTACAAGATGTTTAATAATATACTATTCTAATGAAATTTCAAGGAAATTTTTAGTTTTTTATTGTAAATTTTAATTCATTTTGACTGTCTTTTTGACTGTTCGTTTTTCATGATTCACAAAAATAAAACACAAACAACAAAAAAACACGTATTTCTTCATTGAACAAAACAAAACAATGTCACTTTCGTATATTCCGCAAATAGGGGATAGGCATGATTTTTTTTTATTTTTTTATTATATTCCTCTTGTTGTATATAAACATAAAAAACAGTTTTTAATTTTTTTTTTTTTAATTTGAAGGCTTTAAAAAATCAAAAATGTATGTAGCGCGCGAAAACGACGTGTGACGTCATAATCCTTTCTAACTGACGCATGAGACTACTAGCCAATCCAGCGAACGGTTGTTTATGCAGCGAACATAGTCTGTTGTGAATTATTTGTTTGTGTAACTTTTATAGGTTATGTAAAGGAGAGTGATTTTAATTAAAATAAAGTTTAATTCTATAAAAACAATTTATACATGTTTACCGAATTAAATTTTATATTAAAATATGGAATATCCAGGCCCCAGTACTTCGAAACATTATCGAAAATATTGTTCAGTACCGATGTGCACAATTAGTTCAACTAGAAATCCAAAAAAACTATTTATATCATTACCTAATGGCGAAAAACAACAGAAAAGGCGAAATTTGTGGCTGAAAACTATGAGGCGAAATAAAACCGATATTTCAGAAAAAAGTAAACTTTATGTTGTGTGCATAAATGCATCAATGTTGGGTAAATTATCACTCTGAGCCCTAACAAAATCTTTATCTGCCATTTTAATAGTAAATACGTGAAAAATTGTTTAAAAACAAATACAAAACTCTCGAACAATACAATACACACACGTGTGAAGATTATGTTGTAGCTGTCTGTATCTGTGATGTGAAAACCCTATCGTTTGACGTCATACTCAGTCGTTTCTACTCGGCAACCTTCGCCCCGTGCTCGGAATATTTCAAATTTACAATATTTTAATTAAAAAATTTGGCTATAATGTTAATTAAAATGTGATTTTTGTTTTGTTAGGTGACATAACTAACATTAACATATCAAAATAATGTAGTTTTAAGGAAATACAAATTTTATGCGTATCCCCTATTGCCACCAGATGGCAGGGCGCTTAGGAAGTTTCCCCTATATGCAGTGATGGCATCCTAAATTTTCAGGAAGCGGTTCTATAAAGTCATGTGATATCTAGGAACCTATTCTGTATTTAAGAGTGAAAACAAATCACTTACTTCCATTTATTAAATATAAAGAAAAAATTTTACGAGCGTATTATTAACTACCTATAAAATAAATATTACATTTGCAACACTGCAGGACACGGCACACGATTCAAAACTGAAGTCAGAGTAATTAATTTATTTTTAATAATTCTAACAACCGGTTCCCTAAGGTTTCAATAATTTTAAGAAACGGTTTGCACGCACCGGTCCGAACCGGTAGGATGCCATCACTGCCTATATGGTCTATTTATGTAACAATAACAACTATGGGAAAAAACAATTATTCTAATGTAGGAAAAAAAAATAAATTAGAAAACAAAATAAGCAATAACTGTTATTTATCTGAATTTTCTTTTTAGGCAGCATATTTATGACGCAAATATTTTAGATCATTTGAAACCGTTGTTAGGAGATGCTGATGAAGCTACATTACGCGCTGTCTGTGCTGTGTTGAGAGCCTTAGTTTTAGACGACGATGTAAGAGTGGAATTTGGTAGAGCGCATGAACATGCTAGAACTATTGCTAGTGATACCCTCTGTCCCATCATAGAACTATTACAAAGTAAGTATATTTGTATGAAATAGTTGTGGTTAATTTTGAATGTTTTTTTTTTTTTAACTACGAAACGATTTCGTAGTATGCCGAAGTAACCCTTATAGCAAGCATGACCAAACTCCTGAGGTGCATTAATGTGGCCCACGTTGCCATTTCTATTTTGGATTTGCCTTTTTTTGCTTGTCAAAACTTTTGGATATCCATTTTTTTCTCGTTCGAACTTATGTATTCTTTTTTTTTTTTTTTGCTTTTCAGAACTTTTAGACATCATTTTTTTGGTCGTCAAAACTGTTTGTTTTCTTTTTTTTGCTGTTAGACAGAACTTTTGCATATCCATCTTTCACTCGTTAGATCTTTTAGGCCCAGTTGCACAGTAACCGCTTTAGTTTTTATTTAGGCTTAAGTTTTAGCTTATGGTTTAGTTGTTGCACAGTTTCAGTTTTTGGTTTAAACTTAAGCCTAAACAGGAAAATACTTAAGTGGTAGATTTGTTTGGTTTAAGCCAAAATAAACTGTCAAATAGGACAGGTTATGTGTCATATTAAAATTAATCAGATTAATTTGATTGAATGAAAATGTTATATATTAATATATTTATACGTTTTCGCCGCATACCCGTCTATAGGCACCGGTATGATTATATTAATCAATGGGATGATGAAAAATTTTACAATAGATTTCGAGTAAATAGTAATATTAAGTAAATAAAGTTGTAATTCAATATTATATCAAAAATCGCAATTTGTACCTTGCGTCATCAATATATTAAAATGCCTAATATTCAAATGGAACAGTGTAATGTACGCCAAGATTTTTGCTATATCGCACGGTTTTCTTGAGTTCTGGGAGCAATAAATTGAGCAATCTTAATCCAGATCTAGAAACCGATGTTAATTTTATAAACGATGTACCTAACACAGTAATAAATCAAAACAGAAGATATAATGACAATATTCGAGTTAGGAACAAGAATAAATATTTATTTTTCTAATTTATAATGTATAAATAATAAAATTGTTTATAAATGTAAATATCTTGTCTATGATTTGCCCATAATTTAAAATTTATTAATTCTAACTCTTTCTCTGACCGTTTTGTCACTGAACCACCTCCAGACACTTTCAGTGAATACTTATTGTCGGCATTTTTCTTTTCTTGTAAAGTTTCCTTTTATATATATATTTTAATATTCTGCTTCTCTGTAAGAATTACCGCTTACATTGTTAAATTCATCATGTATGTTCGACCAAGATTTTTTTTTCTTCCAAAACATTTAATTTAATTTTTTACACACAATAATATATTTATAATTTTTAAATAAATTTTATAGAAGACCAACTCTTCTGATAAGTTCGTCGTATATTTATTTTTACGTTTCTTTTACCGTATTTTCCATTGCTGGTAAAATTTGCATTATTTGTATAATAAACTACTTGACAAGTGACATTGACAGTTATGTTTATATTGAGTTTTAAAAATTCCCCGCCAAATATTCAGTTTCCATATTACCAACTTTGTGAAATTATTATATCTGTTGGCTTAGCAAAGTATTTTTTTATTTTTAACTGTGCAACATCTGGCGCTTAAGTATTTGGTTTAAGCTGAAGCTTAAGGTTTAGGTAAACTCATACTTAAGTGGTAACTGTGCAACTGGGCCTTAGACTTCTATTTTTTTTAAAATTGTTTAATTTCTTTTCTTTTTTTTGCTTTACAACTTTTGGATATCCATGTCGTTACTCCTTAGATCGTTTGGATTTCCATTTTTTGTTCTTCTGAACTCTTGGATATAATTTTTTTTTGTTCATCAGAACTTTTGAATAACCATTTTTTTTGCTTGTTAAAATTTTTGAATTTCATTATTTTTGCTCTTCTGATCTTTTGAATATTCATTTTTTTGCTTGTTAGAATTTTTGGATATAATTTTTTTGCTCATTAGAACAATTTATTTTTTTTTCTCTTCAAAACTTTTGTATATAAGCTGTTCACTTTTGTAAGAACACACTAGATCTGGTTATTTTGGTTACTTTTATGGTCTGTTACTGACTTTAAATGTCAATTAAAATATTCCTTACGCTGTAAAACCGACTTTAGGTTGATAAGGTTATGATCACTATAATTAAGATATCATTTTTCATTATGACATATGTCAAATGGATCGACATTTTAAAAAAGTGACATTTTTTAATACCAACATGACATACAGCTACAAGGTGCAAACTATTGAAAACGAAATTCCCTCTTAGTTTGTTCTTACAATAGTGAACTGCTTATAACAACTTTTGGAGTTCCATTTTTTATGCTCGTCAGAACTTTTGGATATCTATTTTTTGCTCGTTAAAACTTTTAGATTTCCATTCTTTATCTCGTCAGAACTTTTAGATATCCATTTTTAGCTTGTCAAAGCTTTTGGATTTCCATTTTTTATGCACGTCTGAACTTTTGGATATCTATTTTTTGCTCGTCAAAGTTTTTGGATTTTCATTTTTTATGCTCGTCAGAATTTTTGGATATCCATTTTTTTGCTTGATAGAGTTTTTGGATTTATTTTTTTTGCTGTTCAAAACTTTTGGATATCAATTTTTTAGCTCGTTTCAACTTTTGGAGTTTTTTGGCTCATTAGAACATTTGTTTTTTTTTTCTTTTCCGAACTTTTGAATATCAACTTTTGGTTTTCAATTTATTATGTTCGTCAGAACTTTTAGATATCCATTTTTTGCTCGTTAAAACTTTTAGATTTCTATTTCTTATGCTCGTCAGAACTTTTAGATGTCCATTTTTTGCTCGTCAAAGCTTTTGTTTGGATTTCCATTTTTTATGCTCGTCAAAACTTTTGGATATCCATTTTTTGCTCGTTAAAACTTTTAGATTTCTATTTCTTATGCTCGTCAGAACTTTTAGATGTCCATTTTTTGCTCGTCAAAGCTTTTGTTTGGATTTCCATTTTTTATGCTCGTCAGAACTTTTGGATGTCTAATTTTTGCTCTTTAAGGCTTTTGGATTTCCATTTTCTATGTTCGTCAGAACTTTTGGATATCCATTTATTGCCATTATAAAAAATAAACATTTTGTATCTTTGTCAAATTTTGTTGGAATCTGTTGGACAGATCAAATTCTATTACAAAATGTATGTGTTTTAGAATTCAAAAAGGACGAGGGAGTAATAAGTGATTTATTAACAACTTTATCAACTCTTATTGTAAGAAATGAATACTGCAAAAAGGTGGAAGATGCTGGCGGCTTAAATTTCGTTATTGAAGTAATGAAAGATTTTAAAACCAACGAGGTAATAATTTTATTTAAAAACAACTACTTGTATTAATATGTTTTCTTTTTAGAAATTAAATAGACAAGGTCTGAAATTATTAAAAGTATTAGCTGGTAATGATGATTGTAAGATCCATATTATTCAAAAAGGAGGTGCGCGTATTCTTGCAGATTCTTTACAAAATCATTTGGTAAAATTGTAGAATTCAGATAAAGGAATAAGATTAACAATTTATTTATTTATTTATTTTTTGACAGGCGTCAGCACAGACAGTTATTTTTGCATTGAACGCGATTTCAGCGATCTCTTTAAGATCCCCGGAAAATAGCCAGGCGTTATTTGAAGCAGGTGTACCAAATCTGGTGGTTGAAGCTATGAGGAAACATCCAGAGGACGCGAAAATTCAGGTAAAAAGCAAATAAGTTCGAGTAGCTAATTATACAGGGTGCCAGTTTTTCGAGCCTAACCATTGGGGTCACGTGAACCGTAAGAGATACGAAGTCGGTTAAATTGGGGAAAAGTTGCCGCATTAGTTGGGCACTTCTAATTTATTTCGTTTTCCGAAAAAGTGCACAGGTCACTAGATACAGATACAGGTCAGTTGGACACATAATACGTTTGTTATTTGATGGTCGTAAATAAATACATTATTTCACTTATTTTTTTTTACAAAAGCCACTTATTGTAAAAAATAGGATTAGTATTATTTAAAAAAACAGAAAAGCAATATTATTAATGTTGCTAAAACATTATTTTCAATTTTGTTTTTTGTTTTTGTTCAGTTGGTTAAGACAAAAATTATTCGTTGGCGCAAGCTGCCAAAAAATTATTATTGCTTTTTATTGGTCTTTAGGTATCAAAATAACAATAAACTTAACACTGTTTCATTGTTTTATTTTCTATTTTGCAAAATATTATTTGGAATTTTATGAGTGGACTTTCAAAAATCAACTCTATGACTGATTTGATTGTTGGATTTGAAAATCCAACCATCCTGTATATCTATTGTCTGCTATATACCGGGTGAATTATTTAAGGAGCAACATACATGTTTCACATATAATGTTAATGAAGTGAGTTATTTCAAAAGCAACATAGCCATAAAACAAATGCTTATCGTATCCATAGAAAAGACAAAATATTATTTTTTAAAATATTTTTTGGACTTATGGCTATTTCAAAGTAGAAAAAAAGTAGATAGCGCTGCGAACCGAGTACGATTTACACTGATCAAATACAGTATAGGGATTTGCAGCTAAGCACCCTACCATCTGGTGAGCGTTTCATGAACTTGTGTACATCAGATAACATTTCGTTTTGTATGAGTATTTTAGATTTTTACAAGTAATGTCACTTCACAAAATCAGAAAATCCCAAACAATTATTTATTTTTTGTCGTTTTTTGATACACTTTTCGCTATTATTTACTAGTAAATGTCAAGTGGTATCTGATTTAGAATGGTTTCAAAAAATCCGCGTGGCGCTACGATCTTAAAATTTTTCCCCTATAGCGGGAAATTTAAAATAAGTTACAACTAGGGCATGGGCGTAGCAACTGGGTTAGCAAGTGATTTTTTTTTTTTTTTTATATATATAAAAAAGGTTAATAAGATATTGGAATAAACAAGGCAGATAATACACTTACGTTATTTATACGACATAAATTCAGTTTAATGTGAAATTTGAAAAAGTTAAAAAAATATTAATTTTTAAAATTATGTACTACATATAAAAAGAGAGATTTGACTAAAAGAGTTTAAACAAAGCAATAAAACAAACATTAATCTTCAGAGCTAAAGTTTCTTATTTAAATAATTATTGTAAATTAAAATTATAAAATTATAATTTAAAAATATATGTATATATGTTAGGATTTGCACAGGGTGGTTTCGCGTAAGCACATATAACACAAGTTGAGTAACTTATTTATTGTGAAAACTAATATTACGAATAACTACATATGACACATTCACGTTGGACCACACACAACGGTTAAACTTGACATACTGAAAATGTTTTGTGTGTTAAATTATCACAAAAATATAATCGTTCATTGTCTGCGGTCCAGACGCTAGTTCAGCATTTTCTGTGATACAGGCATCGCATGATATCTAAACATGTACCCAAACAAAACTGATTTAAATATCTAACACTTCCCCTCGATGCGTGTACCACTTGAACAATAACATATTATTCAATGTTGAAAAATATCGAATTCATACAGCGAGTATGATTGGATTTTGGAAGTCCTTTCGTTAAGAAATCCGCGACCATATCTTCACTCGGCATGTACTTGGGTTCGATCAGCTTATCATTCACGGCTTGTCGAATGAAATGACATCGCACGTCGATGTGTTTACTTCTTCCGTGAATGGTGGGATTTTCAGCTAGACTTAGGGCTCCACGGTTGTCGTTGTAAAGTGTTGTTGGTTCCTTTACTTTTGCCCCAAGCTCTTGTAAAAGAGTGCGTAAATATAACGCTTCCTTGGTTGCTTCGCTCAACCCCATATATTCCGCTTCAGTTGAGGATAGAGCGACAGTCCTCTGTTTTCTGGATTCCCACGACAATGGGCCGTTGTTTAACGTAAAAACGAATCCAGTGTATGAACGTCTGTCGACAGGACAATTTCCCCAGTCGGCGTCCACATAGCCTTCCAATGTCTTTGAGTTAGGGCCATATGACAAACCTAATTCTGTCGTTCCCTTCAAATAGCGCAGCACTCTCTTTGCTGCTATCCAGTGGGAATGTCCGAAGCAATTATTAAATTGGCTCAAATAACTTACAGCGAAACTGATGTCGGGTCTCGTAGTAGTGGCCAGGTAGGACAATGCCCCGATTAGCTCGCGATATGGCAGCTTTGTATCTTCATCCGTTGGTTTCTCTTCGGGAAGTAGATTCGGACGAGGTAGCATCGGTGTACTTACGGGTTTACAGTCTGACATCCCGAAACGTCCTAGGATATCGAGTATATAACCCTTCTGAATCAGGATTATCTTCCCCTCCTTCCTTAGAAATTCTATTCCTAAGCAGTGGCTTGCTTCTCCAAGGTCTTTGACTTCTAAACTACGTCTTAGGTGTGACACTAAATTTTCAACAGACTTACGTTTCTTGGTCACGACCAAAATGTCGTCTACGTAGATGGCAATGAGTATGGTGTCTTCTCCTCTGTTAATACGGTAGATGCATGGGTCGGACTTGGTTGGTACAGCTCCGTACTTTCGAAGAATGTCGTCTAACTTTGTATGCCAATTTCTTCCAGCTTGCTTTAAGCCGTATAATGATTTTTTCAGTCTGCATACTTTATCACCTTTTTGTAGTTCTTGAAGCATCTTCTCACACTTCTTGATAAATTTGTCAGCACGCTCTCCGCTCTCGATGATTCTTTTCAAAGTTTCTGGAAGCAATTTCGGGAGCTCCATGTGAATCTCTTCTTCCAACTCTCCGTTTAAGTAGGCAGTTGTGACGTCGAGCTGATAAATTTTCATATTTTCTTGAGCAGCAAGGCTTATTAAGCTTCTGATGGAACTTGTCCGGGCAACAGGAGCGAACGTCTGGTTAAAATGGATTCCTGGCTGCTGTGCAAAACCTTGTGCAACAAGACGTGCCTTCCTCCTTTCTAGATTACCATCTGCTTTATATTTGTTTCGCAGTACAATTCGGCTTCCGATAACACGCTGGTCTTTGGGGCGGTCGACCAATATCCATGTATCGTTTTTTATGACTGATCTAAGTTCACAGGAGATAGCGTCATGCCAGTCTTCGGCATCCGGTCCTTTCAAAGCAGTAACTAGTGGAACTTCAGCAATGAGAGACGACTCTTCATCATTGTTTGTTTCTTCTTCGATTTCTTCCAAATCAGTGGAACTGTTTTGAGGTTCCAGTGGCTTTGCGTATTCAAGCCGGGGTCTTCCTCGTGATCCTGTTCGCAATTTTCTAGGGCGACCACGACCTCTTCGGGGTGGAGGTGCCGAAACATTTCCTGGTACATCGATGGGTTGTACTTCATTCTCGGCATTCTCGTCGTCTTCAGTTTCCTTGATTTGTATTTCGACTGTTTCTTTTCGGTCGTCCATCTCCTTGGGTATGAAGTCTGCGAATCCTTCTCCTTTGTCGATTTTGGTCTTCGAGAACCTTACGTCTCTGTAAATTCCTACTTTTCTTTGTTTTGGTAGCCAGATTCTAAATCCCTTGGAATGGTGATCGTATCCAAGAAATATTCCGTCCAGGCTCTTTGGTTCCAACTTTCCTCGTCCTGGTTTTCTGTTTAGGAAATATACTTTTGACCCAAATTCTTGTAGTTGACTTAAGTCGGCCTTCTTTCCCGTCCATACTTCTATTGGACTTAGACCATTTAGACTCTTGGTAGGGCAACGATTTCGTATGTAATTCGCAGTACTGATTGCTTCAGCCCAAAAACTTGGTGGAAGATCTGCTTGGATGAGTAGACATCTTGCCATTTCCATTAGAGTTCTGTTCTTCCTTTCAGCGATCCCATTCTGTTCAGGAGTAAACAGGACTGTCAATCGCCTAATGATCCCCTTCTTTTTGAGGAATTCGTCAACTTGCTTGTTCGTGTATTCCGTACCGTTATCTGTTTGTAGGCATTTGACCCTTTTTCCGGTTTGGGTTTCCATCATAGAAATTACTTCTTTTGTTATTTCAGCAACTTCATCCTTGGATTTGACGAACCGTATTTCACACCATCTCGAGTTATCGTCGATGTATGTGACAAAATAACGAGCCTTTCCAAGCGACTCGACACGCATGGGTCCACACACGTCGGAATGTATAATAGCCAGCATTTCTGATTCCCGTTCTGACTTCTTTGGAAATGCGTTCCGTGTCATTTTACCTCGGTGACATACATCGCAGTCCAATTTGTCAATAACTCGCGCAGGGTCCATATCTGCGATTTGACCGTTCTTTATTAATTCGCGAACGTCCGCTACGTTGAGATGACCTAGGCGTCGGTGCCATATCATCAACAGTTCGGAAGAATTCTTCACGGCAAGAGCTGTGCTTCGTGTCTCGCCTGTCTCTTTCGTTTGTTTTTCGCGCGCGTAGTACAAGTCACCAATCCGATCGGCAACTAGCATCACTTTTCCTTTTCGATCGTAAACTAATGCAATGTCTTTCTTAAAAATCACTTTAGCACCACTGTTAGTAATTTTTCCGACCGATAGTAAGTTCGTGCGTAAATCCGGCACATGTAAAGTCTCAAGTATTGAAAGTTTTTTAGTATGACCGTAAATGTCCGCTGATAGCGATGCGGTTCCTTTTCCAACAATGTCCGAAGAATGATTGCTCGCCATGTTCAATGTTCCTTTTGCACTGCTAAGATCTACGAAATCGCTAGCTTCCTTGCAAATATGTGATGTTGCGCCACTGTCTAAACACCATCTCGCGTTATGATGCGTTGTTCCCGCGTGAAAAGCGTCCGCAGTGTACATAACGTTTCCCGCACTTTTAACATCTTGTTTCGATTTTTCACGAGATCTACAATCCGCGGCTTTATGTCCGATTTTCCCACAATTATGGCAACGAAATTTAAACACTTTATTTTTATCGCGATCTTCCGATTTTGAGTACTTTTCTTTATACGCGAAACGCGATTTATTAAATTTCTTTTGTGAGTACATGGCAGTCTGTGTATCATTAGCGGTGTCACTTTTATTTTTATTTTTACGTGCATCACTTTCTTCAATTATTTTAATGCGAAGAATCTCCGGTGACGGTAGTTCGTCGCGCGATTCGATTGCACACCTAAAATTTTCGAAACATGACGGTAGACTGTACAGTAGCATGATGGCCAGTAGATCCGGGTTTATGTCAATTTCCATTTCTCCGAGCTTATCCACGGCATCAAAAAACTTTGAGACATGATCACGAACATCTTCGTCTTCATTCATCCGTAAAAGGGTTAGTTGTTTCAACAGGGTAGCCTTACGAGCAGGTCCCTTGGATGAATAATATTCTTCCAACTTTGTCCAAACCGCGCGCGATGTAACACAGTTTTTAACAAGTTTCAGTTCCGACGCACCGATGCACAGTATTATGTCCGATTTAGCCTTTAAATCGTTTTTAATCCACGCTTTCGCTGCGTTTTCTGAGTTTGTATCACCCGTTACCACGGTTGGTTGAACACATTCCCCATTTACGTATGTCCACGCGTCATTTTTAATTAATAATGCTTGCATTTGCATTCGCCAAGTGTCATAGTTTTCTTTGTTCAGCGCTTCAATACGCGTAAAGTTTTGTGCACTCATGTTTATTTCACTTTGTCACTTAACTGGACACTAAAACACTGCACATAAACCGATTCCACGTACTTACCGAACTTCCTTGATTATATGCGACGCACCTGGGCCCATAACCTGTTAGGATTTGCACAGGGTGGTTTCGCGTAAGCACATATAACACAAGTTGAGTAACTTATTTATTGTGAAAACTAATATTACGAATAACTACATATGACACATTCACGTTGGACCACACACAACGGTTAAACTTGACATACTGAAAATGTTTTGTGTGTTAAATTATCACAAAAATATAATCGTTCATTGTCTGCGGTCCAGACGCTAGTTCAGCATTTTCTGTGATACAGGCATCGCATGATATCTAAACATGTACCCAAACAAAACTGATTTAAATATCTAACAATATATGAAGGTCTAAAAATTATATCAATAACTTCATCTTTGGGCACAATCAGCTGGGCTGTCTTTTGGCCTCACATTAGTCCTCTCTCTTGATCTGTTAAATGTCAAGTGTCAAAAAATATTTATATGTCAGATAACCTAAAAAATATATAACTACGTAAAAACAAATTACATGGATAATTTTCTCCATAAAATCTACGCCAAGAATATAAATAAAAGTCTAAATATGTAAATAATAACAAAATATATGAGAAAAATTAAATAATATAAATAATATATATTTCCAATGTACGATACTGAACATCTGTCAACTTGGACTAAAAACAATATTTTTACAGTGTAATAGGGATGACGATCTAAACCAATCCGAAGCAAGGACAAACAGCTCCTATCTTCTTACACACATTTTTCTACTTTGAAATAGACCATAGCTACTAGGACATTATTATTTTTGCTTGTATGTAAATATAAACAAACTAATAAAAATTCATTTATTGTTTCTAATTTACTATTTTTTAGCCATCTAGGATTTTTATCATGTCAAATAACTATTATATCTAATCACCATTGTATATCTGTTGCCATGGATATGAGCTTGCTTTCATAATTTATTTAATACATTTAGGCCCGGTCTTTCCACCTTCAGATAAAGTCCCAGGTAACTATCTGACAGATAAGGTTATTTGTAACTTCATCTGCTGAGTAAATGTCAATACCAGTCAGTGAATCCAATACATCAGTCTCATTATCCGTTAGATAACTATCCGATAGATACATTTGTATAGAAAGAAGGGATGACATTTACTCAGCAGATGAAGTTAAAAATAACCTTATCTGTCAGGTAGTTACCTGGGACTTTATATGAAGGTGGAAAAACCGGTCCTCAATTAAAAAAAAATTGACTTCAACAGTCTGTGAAAGCCACAGACCAATGACAGACCAATCAATTTGCTATGTTGCAAATTAAATAACTCACTTCATTAACATTATATGTGAAACATGTATGTTGCTCCTTAAATAATTCACCCGGTATATATTTATGAGTGTTCTTTTTAAATGATTGTATTGTGTATTATAAGTTTAAGTTGCACGACCAGTATCAGCTGAAACTTCGCCGAAATTAAGTCGATTTATTATTATATTCATATAATTCTGTAGGTCTATTTTTGTATTTTACAGAAAACTGCAAGTTGGGCTATTAGAAACATGGTTTCCCGAAGCAGAAACCAGTGTCCACAGTGGTTGTCTCTAGGAGTCGAAGATTTATTAAAACAAGCACTCAAAAAGTTTAAAAAAGAGTGTGAATATGATCTAAAAGCTGCTTTGAGAGATCTAGGATGCAATGTTGAATTGAGAGAAGAATGGACTGGAAAGGGAGGCAAAATATCTACTCAGGCAAAATTGAATATGCCTAAACAGTGAATATATGAACCAAGTCATAATTAGTTACTTCTAAGTTTCACGAAAATGGTGCACGCTTTAATAATTTATAATGAATTGCATTTTATATTTAACTTTTGTACTACGTGCTTTGTTAATTATTAATATATTATATGATACATTTATTAATATAACTTGTTGTTTCACTTACCTCAATTTTTCGTGGGTTTTAACCAAGAAAACGTTATAAATTTACCAGGAATGACGAGTTCCTCAACTCGACGCGTTAAGATTGTATTCGCTACCCGTTTACTAACGGGTAAATTTTTGTTTATGAGTATTTTGTTGTTTATTTTAAGGTTTTTATTAATGAAAATCGTGACTTAGGCTGCCCTCTTCCATCTTTAACTAACGGGTAGTTATGGGAAATTAACGGATAGTGGATAATGAACGGGTAATAACCAGGCAGTTCAATGGGGGTACCACAAATAAATTTTCATTTCTAATCGTTTTCGTGTCAGTCTGTCCAATAGGATCAAACGGTTGAATCTAGAACTAAAATTTGGCATGCATTTACAGTTATTTGACCGGCCTATAGGAAAATTAGTCAAAATTGTAAAAAATATGCATATACAGTGGGTGGCCAAATTATTAGGGACAGTACAAATTTTCTGTAGTTTTCAAATGAATTTAATGAGGAAATAAGTGGCTTTGGGTCTCGTATTTATTTTTATTCATTAGAGTGCTTTATTTAGAATATAAAACGACATTATTGCTTATTCATAACCATTTATTTTTGTATAAAAAGTGTTAATTTAACAAATTAAGTAAAATCTTAATATTTTGTAATGCCACCCTTTGCTGCGATTGCGGCTTCCAGGCGTTTGGGCATGCTTTCTATGCAGACTTTTGCGTTGTGTCGGAGATTGGGGTTGTGATGCCACTATCTGATAAGGGTTTCTATAAATAGCCGCTTGGTGGTGATGTTTTCTTTGGCGATCTCCCGCTTTTTAAAATGATAATGATACCAGCAACAAAAATATAGAAGAAAAATGATTTAAAAACAATTTATTTTCTCACAAAATACATTTAAACTTGAAAATTGTAAGGGAGGTGTACTGTCCCTAATAATTTGGCCACCCACTGTATTTATTATTAAAAAAAAAGTATATTTACAATTTTTATATCGCCGACCGGCGTAGCATAGTGGTGCCCTGCGTTGCTACGGCATCGGGTTCGAATCCCATTCAGGCATGGAAATTTTTAAAAACAAGAATTGCTACAGCAGCAAACCATTAAAATAAAAAAATAAAAAAGATTTTGTACCAAATTAAAATTCTTGAAGCGTATATTAATAGACAAAATTAAAAAATATTTGCCGCGGTTTTTGCTTAAAGACTTGTCCCCCAACCTATGAAAACAAAAACGATATTTTCGAAAAATAATTGGTTAATAATTCCTGTTGATTAATTCTGATTTACGTTAATGTGCATAATTAAGATTTTTTCAGATTTTTATATAAAAAATAACGTCCCACTCAAGATCTCAAAATATTTATTTTTCCATAAGTATATCTGTTTCTATTTTCCAGTATTTATTCTATATGAGCATATTTTTTTCAAAATAACTAAACAAAAAAACTTTAATTTTTCTGAAACGGAGAATTTACCTTCTCTGCCCTAATACGCATATCTAGACGTTGGGAACCTATTATTTATTTATATATGCATGCCAAATTTCAACTCTCTAGGTTAATCCGTTTGGCCACAGTTTTTATAGGCTATTACAAACGTTTAAGCGGAACTAAATCTTTGGGCACTGTTAGTCGGGTTGATTTTTTGCCTCACTCACATAAGTCTTCCATCTTTTATACATACTCAATGAAAGAAACCTTGCACGGACAAACACAAATAAATAAGATAAAAAAATTGTTCGAACAAATTAACAGACGCACGGTGATGATAAGAGGCTGTAAAGGCGCCAATTACCACCGAATATCACTGTCTAATAATAAAACACATTAAAATAAAGTGGATTTCAAACATAAAACAGTAAGTTCGATTCCCTCAGGAAGAGTATCAGCCTATCCATGAGTTACCTAAAGCAACTGAGAGGGTATAGCACAGGCGCTTTTTAAAATCGAAAATAGTGACAGTGGCCATCTGTCTAACTATTTTAACAAATTGCTTTCCTGAGACTGTCGCGTTTTAGTGTATTTTAGTCGCTCATTTCGGTCACCGCATTATCTGAGATCGAAGTATCGTGCTTCTTTAAGTGGAGGTAGAATTAGTCTTGTTCTACCTCAATTCGTTTACCCTGCTTTGTTGTCATGAATGCATTACACGCATTCATTCATATTCGTGTGTGTTAGTATTTTCGTAAATATACGGTGTGGACTTGTGAAATCGATCGTGGCTCTGTGTCCAAACTAGAGATTGGAACGATATATCGATATTTCGAAAATATCGATACTTTAGAAGAATATATCTATATTCTTATATCGATATTTTAAATGCGATATATCGCGCAAAATATCGATATTCGCACAAAATATCGGTATTCTTTTTTACATTTAAATATATGCTGTTCACTTTTGTAAAAACAACCTATAGGCTATTCCAAACGTTTAGGCGGAACTAGATTTTGAAATCTAGTAATTTTTATCTATTAATTCTGATTTTTTGTCACTTTTTTTAAGCTTTGTAAATCATACTCACATTGCAAATTCTAGATTAAATTGATTGTCATTATAAAATGTGCTTTTCATGAATTTAAATTTTTTGTCATTCTTAATAAAAATTTCCCATTTATTTATTTTTTTGTCTTCAAAATATGAAAAAAAAAAATATATTTGACATGTCATTCGTTTCCATGGTTTTACTATTAGAATTTTAAATTTTCACATACCAAACCTGAAACATAAAATATCCCAAGCAATGTCCCTTTTCGTGACAACATAAAATAACGAAATTTCCATTTAGTTCCGCCTAATCGGTTGGCATAACCTGTAAGACGAAATTTTGATTTCCATAATTTGATCCCTTTGAGCACCTTTGAAATTGTATGTCATGTTGGTTAGTATATGATATTATAAAAAATGTCACTTTTTTAATAATGATCATAACCAATAAATCTTAAGTCGGTTTTACAGGGTAAGGAATATTTTTAATTTAAAGTCCGTAATACACTATAAAAGTAACCAAAAAATAGCTGGTTTGTCCTTACAAAAGTGAACAGCATATATTTTTATTTAATTATGAGAGTTAACTAGGAAAATATTAGAAAGATGGTTGGTAGCTGGTTGAGTACCAACTGTAAAGTGATTGTCTGTCAAGTGGCGACTTCTTTTCCCCTTCGATATATATCGAATATCGATATCACACTGACGATATATCGAATCGCGCATATATCGATATTCAAAAATAAATTCCCATCCCTAGTCCAAACTCTCCATTTCAGACCTGGTGTATTACGAAGACTACAACATCTCAAAGGTCCCTTTACTACGAAACGTTTCAACCACTAGGTAAGTCCATCAACTTGTAATACCCAATAAAGTCCATTCGGATTATTTAGAGTTTTTCATCCAGATCGTGAGTCCTGCCTTACGAACGTCGCGACCGTGCTCCACCTGGTCAATGTCTCCGTCTGAGAACATAGCAGGGCTCTGCATTTAATAGTCTATTTAAATAAAAATTTGACATTTGAAACAGAAACTGTTATATTTTAGGTTGATTAGCGAACATTAATCACTTAATATTCGAGATGATACAGAAAGGTGTGAAACAGGGAGATCCATTGTCTCCCAATATTTTCAACACCGTTTTAGAGTACACGCTGAGAAAAATAAACTGGGAGAACAACGTATCCGTATCGATGGAAGAACACCGACTAATCTCCGATTTGCCGATGACATAATTCTTCTAGCCGATAACGCCGCTAACCTGCAAATAATGATTTCAGACTTATGTACTCAATGCAGTAAAGTAGGGCTGAAGTTAAATAGCAATAAAACAAAAATCTTGACTAACTCATGTCAAAAACCAAGCATCAAAGTAGGAAACACTGTAATTGGGTACGAAGAAGAGATGATCTATTTGGGTCAGCTCATATCTATCCATAGTCGACAGGAGAAAGAGGTGGACAGAACAATTGGCCTAGGGTGGCAAACATTTTGGTCGCTTAAGTATTATCTTCCATAGTAAACTACCCGCACATATTAAAAAAGATATCTTCAATAGCTCCGTCATTCCTACCTTGACCTATAGCTGCCAAACTTGGTCTCTGACAAACTGACCAAAAAATTACGAACATGCCAGCACAAAATGGAATGGTCAATACTTGGAATAAAGCTTGTAGACAAAGTCCGATTGGATGTTATAAGAAGAAAAACAGGAGTAAAGGATGTATACTAGCGTCGGCGAATCAGTGCAGTTATATCACACGACATAACAAACAATTGCATTGTTCCAAACAATACATTCGTTTGTTTCGTATTGTGACGTAACTGCACTAATTCGCCGACGCTAGTATACATCCTTTACTCCTGTTTTTTATAGTAAGCTTTTCCAAATCACTGAAATGGCGCTGGGCGAGAAATGTCAGTAAAAGAGAAGACAATCGGTGGTCAAAAATCGCAACAGATTAGCGACCAAGAGACGGCGTAAGGGCAAAAGGAAAACGAGTTCGATGGGAAGACGAACTTAAAGAAATCGCAGTCCTATGGAGGAGGGATTGCAAAGACCGTTTAACATGGAAAATTTTGGGGGAGGCCCATGCCCAGAAATGGGTACCGTGAGACGTAATTTGTTTATGCATTTATCTTTGTTGTATATATTGTTATTGTAGGTATAATTTTTAAGAAAAAATCAAATTATCATTAAAAATGTACATACTTTATTCTAATATAGGGCTATTATTATTATTATTCGAGATGCAGGCAGGTAACATTAAAGCCAGGTATATATTTCCTTTCATTTTATTTCAAAACTTTAATAATATGGTGTATATACAGTTACATAACAGTAAAAAAATATATTAGTTAACATTATAAAAATACTGTAGTATGGTAACTTAGCCTAAAAACGGCACAATAAGATCTCAACGTAAATAATAAAATCAATTTTTTAAATGCTATATCTTAATATAAAAAATGTTTTTAAGAATAAATGCTAACTGTCACTATTTGATTTGTGCTTAAGACCTAATTTAAACTAATAAATAAAATTAAATTGTCGAGTACTTAAAGGCAATCACTAAAGTCTGTCTAAAATGTCTTCAAATCTGCATTCGTTTCCTGAATATAATGACTGCGAATTATGTACGATATGGACTTTCATACCAGCGCCAAAATTTAATGCAGGAATTAACTGGAAATAAAAAATGATTAAAACAATATAAAACATAGTGAGTACAATTGCTCGTACTGCAACAATTAGAAAAAAAAAGGTGATCCAATAAGAGGTGTCATTTGACGCTAGTGTAGGTATTATATATTTGTCCGAAAAAAAGGAACTTTTAGGGGATTAATATTGCTATAAAAAAGTCCACGAGGGCATATATTACCAGTATTTTTACAAATATTTGTACAATTGTTGAAAAAACTTACGAGACAAAAAAAAACGGAAGTCAGTATCGAAATCAGCATGATTAAGTTCCTCAAAATCAGTTACCACATCTTAAAGTCGTAGTTAACAGAATATATATATAATACTTGACAGAAACATTTAGTTATATTACTTATTTCCAAGGACATGTACATATTAGGCATACATTCTATTTTTATTATCTCATACAAATTAATTATTAAATGAACACTGTTTTTCTCTACACGCCAATAAGTTGATAACAAATATTTAGTTAGCAATGGATTTTCGTTGTTCCTCGGGTGAGTTCGGGCCAGCAACGTTATCTGATTGGTTCTTTGTTAAATTGGTATTTTCAGTTGTGAATTAGAATTGATGACTTAAATTAACGCGTATCCCTCTAGCGGCAATAAATCGAAAACTTCTAAAAAGTATACTGTCATTGTTTACGTATAGTTCAGCATGTGTTTTTTTGTTTCTGTCCGTTTATACAACGAATAAAGTGATAAATTTAAGAAAAAAAGATTAAATACTCCTTGTTGAGTGTATGGTTGTCATTCAGAGAAGAATATCTTCCAATATTAGATGATTTTTTTTAAAATAATTACGGTGTATGACAAAGTTTCTTTATTAGTTCTGCAATTTAATTTTAATCCCAACGAGAAAAATGCGTTTAAAGTTAATAAATGCACCATTTATACTTATGTTTAGTTACAAGTGAAGAAGAAAGTTTATTAATGATTCTAAAATTTTATTTCTATTTATCGAAGGGAATTTCTACTGTTTAGATGTCTTTAACAATCTTTTAACGTTAAATTTTTTATTTTCCCTGTCTCACATGTGCAAGAAAATCGTTTAATGTTGTGTAAATTATTATTAATATAATTAAAACCCCTTGTTATTTCATGTGGGTGTTCCGTGAATGTGTTAGTTTGCAAATATTTGACAATTTTCTTGTGTAGAATAAATTACAAGTTCTCTTTCTATAAAATTTCTTGAGAAATGTGTAGATATTAAGTATTCAAATAAATGTTTTAAGTTCAAAGTATAATATTTTATTTTCTCTGTGAGTATAACTTAGCGCCAACATTATAACCTCTCAAAATATTCATTTACAAACAGCAAATTTTATCATAAAATGGATTCACATATATTTGTCCACTTTTTTAATACTCGGTTATAATTCAAATATACTGCATACAGCAAGAAAATGTAAATTTGACCAAAAATTGATTATAAACCAATACTGTTTACATACGTTGACACATACGTTGAAGTTCAGAAGGCGATAGTGGCGCCGTTTCGGTAATTATAGTCGCGAATAGTTTTGATATTTTAAAACCAATTGTTTAGCATTATGTAACGCTCAGGAATTAATGATCTCACTGTACAAGTATGTTTAAAATGCAGGCCTGTGTAAACAATTATGAGATTCCTGTATCTAAATATTTCTTACCTTTGGCGTTACTAAGAAATATTGACAGGTGTCTGGTTTGCTGGTAGCTGTTACTAAGATTTCAAAAATTCGTCGTTCATTTTGGGGATCCATTCCCTGATTGATTTCATCAACACAACGGAATGGAACAGCTGTCAAATCTTGCATTGAAAGCATAAAAACAGCTGTTGCTACAGCTCTTTCTCCACCACTTTGGACATGCCTAACAAAAAACAAAAATATTACTTGTGTTACTATCAGGTAGGTAGGAAAGAACATATAGCTAAGCTTGTCGATAGCGGTATGTCGCCAAGTGCGGTGGGAGAAAGTCACTGGCCGCTATATTGTCACCAAAAATGGCCGAAATATTATAAGCATATATGGAACTTTGCCGTATTTATTCAGTTAAAATTAAATACATTGTCAAATATAAAAATATTCATTCTATTGAGAAGTGACATTATCGTTGGCGGCGCTGTATACCAAGGCAATATGGCTGTCGTGTCTAGTATTCAGCTGTCAATATGCTAACAGCGAACAGGTTAATTTAAGCACAGTACATTTTTATTTTATGAAAATGCGAGTAAATATTTGCAAAATTTCTTAATTTTTACGCGCTACACTTGTATTGAGGTGTATAACAGAAAGTGGACATCAAATTACAGTATTTAAAGTTTAATTTCAGTAGATTTATTGAAGTGTAATTTGTAGATGAGCAGGTGTAAATGCCAGGCACGTAATTTTATGTGGTACATCTGAGTGTCGGTCATCTGAATTTACAATATATGGATTTTGTTTGCAAATAAGTGCATTATGTTCATTGCCTCATGAAATAAAATTAGTTTTAGTTGGACAGGGGCAGCTAAAAGTTAAAATGCAGATTGCAAGTGCAAGAATATTAGTGTAATTTAGTTTTTCTGCGACAAATGTAATGAACAAATTCGCATAGTATCAGTTACTTTTTAACTCAAAATATATTCCCATACCTTCCTCCTGTCCATAACCAAATCTTTTCCAAGCTGGACTTAATATTAACTTCCTCCATTTTTCTTAAGAAAAAACTAAGATGCCTATCTTTGTCCTGTCTTGAATGACAGCCAAAAACACTAGAATTTGTTCTACTTTTACAGTTTTTCACAACTTCTATAGACATTCTAACAAAAAATTAACACTAGAACATATGTAATAAGTTCAAACAGTACTACAGGCGCCTAGTACAATATTTGACCACCAGACTGCGTATCCGAGCGTGTCAGTTCTCAATATATACAGGGCGTTTGTTTGAAACGCCGCACCTCGAATAACTCCTTTATTTTAAGAGATACAAAAAATTCTTCATAAGAAAGTTAAACTAGACAAAAGGGCCCACATAAGGAATATAATAAGAATTCTGCATCACTTCCGGTTTCAACGGAAATTGTTTCAACTTTTTATCTAACATAGGGAATCGGTACTTAATTTTTTTTGAAGTGGAATGGAATGAATGTTCTTCCAACAAAATAATCAAATTTATTCTACCAATAAGTAATTACAACTGTCGGTAATTCGCTACATTAAGGAAATTTTATTAATAACTATGAATATAGGTGGGTACAGACAAGCTTTCTACGTGCCCGAACACATTTGAAAGTAAAGAAATATTTATTATTGGAAGTAGGCGCCGGCAACAATCTTTCTACGTGTTTGCACCCTAAGGTTGAGGTATAACCCGCCGATGGCAAGTAGTTTATTTCATAAACTATAGAGTATGTTGCAATTAGAAAATAACTTGCCTATTTAGTTCTTGTAATGCATCCTGTTTTCGATAAGTAACTCTAATAACCAATCCATAATCTGAAAAACACTCTTCTCCTTTCTCTTTACTAATAGCAACCTCTCCAGCGCAGCCCATAGATTCAAAATAATCACTAAAATTTTTGTTAATCTGGTTAACTAGTTCTTCTAATGGTGTTATCCATTCTTCATACAACTTAGTTCGTCTCTCTTTTAAATTATTAATTAAGGGTCTCTTCTCTTCTATTTTTTCCTTTAAAAAGTCAATAGTTTTGAGGCCATTTTCATATTCTTTGATCTCGCCTTCATCAGCTGTTGTCATACAGTTAACTTTTGTTTGCATTTCTTCTAACATGTTTTTTAAATCCTCGCCGTTTTTGGGGAGAGATGCGAGTTTTTCTTTAAATTTATCGAAACCTGAAATAATAGAATTATGTAGATTTAGTCACGTGTAGATAAAATTAGCATACAATCAAAGAAATGCGAATTTTTCTTGAAAGGAGACTTTAAAGCACACCATTAAGGTGCGTACTGACTTGAGCATTTGTACGCGCACAGATTTTCGTGCGGGTAGAAAAAAATTGCACACACAACTGTCTTGTTTGTGCGCGTAAAATCGCGCTTCACCTATTTCAGTTATATCCACGCACATATTTATTTAAATTAAGTAGTGTCAACGATGACGGAAAGTAATGTTGATGCCTTAACAAGTGCAGCGTACATAGGCCGCATTCAGCAGACTCATCGGTGACTTACCGGTACGAACTTACCGGTGAATTTGACTGAATGCACATTTTTTGGCAGAGCTCTCGAACGGCGTATATGAAAACTACAATATCTAAACAATGACAGATTGTAATGACAGCATATCACCTGGGTGCCACTGGTATGTAATGACCTTGGCTCGAGTTTTAGTTTTCCGGTATATTGGTAGATGGTGACATAGTGCAAAATAAATTACGAATACACCCGACTTCAAACGATCAGAAACTTCGTGTTCTAGCTGTCGATCAGCCGCCATTAGCTGTCAAACACATGACAGTTGGTGTTGAAGTAATACGCATTTAAGCTTGTTAATTTTCAAATACATGGTTCAAATAATAGAGTTTCCAATTTTGGTCATCTTATACTGTATTTGATATATACATTGTACATCTCGGGAAGATGGACAAAAATTGATTTTTTGCGGATATTGTCTTATAATGATCTGAAATGTGTAGAAACCAAATATGAGGCCGAAAAAATAAAAAAACAGGTATAGCCTCCAATTTTATTAATACAGTGTTTGTAATTAGTAATTATAATGTTGTGTTTAAAATAATATTTAATGTTGTGTATAATTTCGTGTTTCAAAAATAAATAGCTTACACCTTTTATTTAGATTTATTTATTTAAATTCCTTATTTATATGTTATATTAATGTATATGGATTATTAAATATATATGTATTTCTTTTTTAATTGTAAAACTTTTGATAATATAAATAATAAAATATATTTAATACAATAATAATGGTAATTATGAACGTAAATCAGATAGTAAATTTTAAATTTGGCGGTTGTTGTTGTTTAGTTCATTGGTATATTCCTAGAGGGAACGTACTAATTTTTTTTGCTGCCAGTGTCCGTTCTTAATATATTGTGTTCTGTGCAGCATATTTTGAATGTAAGCTTTTATAGTAATTTAAAAAGTACATGTGCATAATTAGCAATGTGTATAATTCAAAACAATAAATAAAACATAAATCTAGAAATTTATCAAAATATTTCTAGAAAGCAGCTTTTGTATTTACTGGTTTTTACTTAATTTTAAAAACGAGGACTCGTCGAGTATTAGAGTCGAGTCCCGAGTCCGAGTAATTACCCAAATATTCGACGAGTCCAAGTCCAGTCGAGTCGAGTCCAGAAATCCTGAACACTAGTCGATTGCGGAGCACTAGTAGACGCTCGCGGAGCACTGTTTGGGAAACTCTGTATTAGAAGATGTATTACCTTTATCTTCTGGTGTAAATCCATCCGATAATTTTTTCGCAGTTTTCTTAGCATCATCACATTCCAGTTGTGCTCTACGATAGACTGATTCTACTTTCTGATAATCTTTGCGTGCGTTATCATAATTTTCTCGTAATGTAACGCTCTCATTTTCCAGTTCCACTATTTTTTCACGAACTATTTCAATTTCTTCACGTAATATTGCTTCGTTTTTGATATATTCATTATATTCTCGTAATGCTTCTTGGAGAACAGCATGTTTTCTTAAATACGTTTTTATTAAATTCTAAAAACAAAAAACTTAATAAAAATCACAAAAAATTAGATAATGAAGATCGTATATTTTCAAAACAACTAATAACTAACAAGTCTTGATTACAGAACTGTGATTCGATGCTAAAGGTGTGGTTGATGATTTTTAGAGATAGACAATATTTTGAATTCAATGACTATATAGCCTTCCTTGAACTCTATTAGGTTCATCATCATCAGAATTACTCAATGTTGATATATCATTAATTGCAGGATAAACTTAATCCTATAAATTATAGATACAGTGGATATCAGAAACAAAACTTTTTATACGTGAGACTTATCGCTTATGACGACATCGGATATTACGACGAAATTAATATAACGACGAAAAATGGCTTGAAATTTGGGTTAAACCATCTTTTATAACAACGGATTACTACTGCATAACGCGAAAACGCCGGGAAAGTACCGAATTGGCTAGGGGAATTACCGAATTATGAAAAGGCAAGGCGAAACGCGACAGATAAAAAACAAACATATTCATTCAGTGGAAAATAGGGGAAACATTTTAAGATCGCAGCGCCATATGCGGCAAAGCTGGAACACTCGAAGGTGATATTAAACTGTTACTCGTGTATTTGTTTTCATGGTGAAAATGAACAAGAGTTGTATTTTTCCTGTTTTCCGAGGTTTCTTTTTTATTATTTAAAGGTAATTTACGATTTACAAGATATGTAATAATATACTATTCTAAAAAAATTTCAAGGACATTTTTAGTTTTCCATTGTATTTTTAATTCTTTTTGATTGTCTGTCAATACAATAGCAACAAAAATATGGTAAATATATTAGTAAAAATTAATATCTCTGCCTGAAAAAGTAGAAGGGCCTTTTAATATATCAACTGATGATTTAGGCAAATTTTGGGTGGGATAAGTGCTTTTTTCAGTCTTGGACGTAAAAAATCACTTTCTATAAAATGCAACGAGCAAACATGCCTGCATGGGCTTGGATATTAGCCCATTTTTAATTTTGGGTCCATAAAAACCTACGATCCACTTTCTCTCTGCCTCCAAACGTCGTTTCAATTGATATTTTTTACGATTTAGGTAAATTATGGAATGTTGAAAAGGGATTCTTCCTTATTCACAATTTACATTGTGGCCCACAACAAAATTGATTGTTCCCCCCCCCCCCATTGTACATGATCACAAAAATAAAACACAAACAACAAAAAACACGTATTTCTCCATTGAACAAAACAAAAAAATGTCACTTTCGTATCTTCCGCAAATTGCCACCAGATGTCAGGGCGTTTAGGAAGTTTCCCCTATTACGAGTTGAAGGTACGTCATCGACGTCGCTATGGCGAAACGAAAAGCAAATTTTTCAAATATTGATGAAGAACTCGAAAAGGACGAGGATATGACGGAAGATGAAATTTTAGCTGGGTCAGATCCGAATTTGGAGTCAGAAATAACGACGAAGTGGAAATGGAAGAAACAACCGAGTTCCAAACATCTATAATAATAATAATAATAATGTTTATTGACAAAAATTACACGTACAGAGCATGTTTTTAACCAGTCAGTCAGCTATCTACTATAAAGGATGCATTTTCAGCACTTGAAACAATTCAGAATTTTGTCACGTTTAATCAAAATTTAAAAGAGGCTGAAACAGATTTTGCATTGCTACATTTGAAAATATATATATATATATATATATACTGCAAAAAACTTTATAGAAAACAAAAAATCAAACAAAAATGACAATTTTTTATGTTAAAATTTAAATAAGTATACATAAATACATACGTATGTAAAATTATTATAAAAAGTATTAAGTTGTTTGTAAAATAAGTTGGATTATTATTATTTTTTTTTTATGTTTTGTAACACTTGAATATTGTTTTTGTTGCTTAAGCTTCTTGCACTCAAGTAAATGTACTCTTTTCTAACATAAATAAAATATACATATTTTTCAACATTATATTTACAGTGAAACCTCTATCTATTGTTCCTCGAATAATAGTTTTCCCGTATGTATCGTTATTTCTTGCGGTTCCGAATTAATTTTATACAAAACACGCAAAAATAGATCGCATCGATCGTTTCCCTATGCATCATTTCACCGCATTCATCGTTTAAATTACGCAGCAAATTTCGTGTTTTTACAAATTGAAAACTTTTTTTTATGCACATTCGATAACTGATGCCGAAAAAAATGTAATTTGTAACACCGAAAAAATATTGATTTCTTCACGGCAATAAAAAAGCCAAAAAGCAAATGACGATGAAACATTATATACAATACAAAGTATAATTTTTTTTTGTCTGCATGCAGCTTCATTTTTTATTTTGTTACGATATTTTTTATTTAAACAAATTGATTTATACCTGAAACATGTATCATTTTTAGAATATGTATGTACGTACATATTAAACATTTAAATATGTATTAATGTGTTTTTTTCTATATTCCCGCATTCATTGTTTTCCCGCATCCATAGTTTATTTCAATAGGTCCCTTCAAAAATGATAGATAGAGGTTTCACTGTATAGTGTTTGGATATAGCGACCAACGATTATAACGACCGAATTTCTATGGTGCCTTCCACATCGTTATAAATGATATTCACTGTATGTATAATGTATGTTTGTCTACGGACACAAAAAGGACTATGTCTGTAGTATCCAAATAAATAAATTATCTAGAGTACAAACTGCAACGAATCGATTAATATTAATGCTTTGGTTCAATATAAAAAATCTATCTTTAGATATTAGAAGTTTATATTTGTCAAGTTTACAAAAGACGAAAGGGTATAACCCATATATATATATATAAACTATTATATGGCGCCTGGCCTATCTCTCAATGTAAATTAAAATGTTCCAACATAGAGAGTAAGATATACATATGTCTGTCTCTTTTGGTGACCGTAAAACACAATGCGCATGCTCGGGTAGTGTCAATTCATTTTGAAAAAGCAGGATAAAATCAGATGAAATGACATTTACATTTAAAAAAATAAGGTTAGAAGTTAGAAAGTAAGGAAACAAAAACCCTAATTATTTGGTTTATACTATTTGATAAAAAAGACGTAGCTGTATCCGTTTAAATGGCTAATATAATATTTACTGTGCATATTGACTGATTATTTAAAAGGAACAACACACTTCTTTACTTTAAAATTACATTTAGAGTTGTAATACACAATTTGCTAGCATTTTCGTTATAAATTCGAACTCTTTTCACAATTTAATACAGACAAAACTTCATATAATATTTCTAACAGAAAGAATGTCGCCAGATGTCCACATGCCTAGCTCCTTCTCTTAACTCCCGCTACGTAACTGTAATTTTTTCGACCAATAGCAAGGTCGTAATTTAGACATGCGCAAACAATTCACCGGGTGTGAATTGTTCTATCATGAAACATCTAGCCAGCGTTCATGCGCCATATACTTGTTTATATATATATGGTATAACCTACGTTCCAGGTAATTTAAAAATTGCATTAGTGCTTGGTACGCACGGGTTTGGCACGGTGCGAGTAACGCATAGCCTAGAAAGCAGCTAATGCGAATACTAGGACACAAAGGGTTAATGAACTTTTCTTGAATATTGTAGGTAATGTTGTGATTGTGGTTAATCGTGGTAGATATGGAACTATACTTACTTTAATTCTAAGACCATATGATTTTTTGATTTCATCTTCCCGAGGATTATTTTCAATAAATTCCTTTAGATTTTTCTTTGCCTGCTCTAATCTATCTCTAATTGTCTTTACTGATTCAACAGACTGCATTAGATTCCTCTTCTCCTCATAATATGTTGATCTCTGAGCTAGGTATTCTTTTTTCTGAAATAAGTATACAAAATTAAATAATAATGTAATGCATAAATACCAGACAATAGCCCTAATTGCAGTCAATAATATGTAAACTAAATTAATCTGAAAATTTTACAAAAGTAAGAAACAGACCTGACTACCAAATAATCGGGTCTATTCTATATCTTTTGTGGTTAAAAAGATTTGGTTAAAAAGTAACATTTTAACTAGGAGTAAAGGACTAAATTTTAACGCCATAGAGTTACAGAATAAAGCGTGTTCTACATTATACTTTATTCATCAATTTTCTAAACTTTTTTCTTTGAACTAGAAGTTGTCAAAGTTTTAATACAATTTATTTTTCAATTTTTTGGTAGAGAATGAAATTGTTACACGTGTTTCAGTTCATTTATGGCCGGTATTATAAAAACCTAACCAAAGGACCAACTATCTAGTTGCAAACTAAATTTAGTTGATAACTAATATAACAAGTTATATAATTTCGGTATTATAAATCAGAACAGCCAACTAAGTAACTAGTTCACAACTAAAACAATTTAGTGTCAAGATTTACCGACCGAACGTTAGTTATACAACTGACCGGTAGATGCCTACTTATAATTTTGACAGTGAAAAAGAATTTCCAAATGGAAAAAAAAAAACGGGATAGAGGTTAAAACTATATAGAAATTGAAAAAGAGCAATTAATTGATATAGTACATAAATATAAAAATGTAGTGGAAAACAAAAAAACTGATAATGTTAGTGTTATTGAAAAACTAAATTAATGGAACATAACGGATGGTGATGAAACACTACTGACAGATGATACTGATGACATAATATGTAAATTTATGTTGATTATGTATATAAATCTACTAATATGATTTTTTTTTTATGTACAATATTATCCTTACTTTGCAGTTATTATTATCAAGTATATATTTTAGTATAAATAATATAAACAAGTTATTTCAATGTAAACAAAATGCTTATTATTTAAATTTAATACAAATATAGTTGCCAACTATAATTTAGTACCCAGAAATTCTGTCAACTAATTTAGTTTGTAGATTTAGTTGGGAACTTTTTTAAACCAACTTTTATAATACCGAAATCTATGGTTTAAATTAGTTTAACTCTTAACTAAAATTTAGTAGCAAACTATTTTGCTTTATAATACCGGCCATTAAAGTACCAACATAAAAATATAATTCATATCTTGTCAAATGTTTATAACCTAGCTATTAGATTTGTAAAATTACTGATTTACGTACAAAACACAATTTATATATTCGCTTATTCAAACCAATGATCAACAAAACACTATTAAACACGTGATAATACAAAATATTTACAAGCGTAATTTTAATGTTGGTACTATTGTTAAAACTGTCTACTGCGCATGCACCGAGTTCCAAGTTGGATGTGTTTTCAAGAATAGTTGGATCAAATCTAGTTTTGAATAAAGTTGACCTTGACTACATACCGTATTCTACACTGTACAATTTCACTGAATTATTTCTAGTACAAGTTCTAGTCACAGAAATAAGTATGAAAATTTGATGAGAATTGTATAATGTAGAACACGCTTAACAAAATATTGTAAATCGTGGTTAAATTTTTTAACTTCGACCTTGAGATTAATTTTTAACTTTTTAAGATACAGAATAGACCCGAATAAGTACGAACCAGAAGTCAAGTAAGCTTTATTTTGTACACACAAAACTGTTGTATTTCCTTACCTGATCTTGCTGACCCTCACAATTTGTCTGCAACTCGTTTTTCTGTCTGTTTTTGATATCTAATTCTCTTCTAATATTATTTACACTATTCTGATCGATGCAAATTGAAAATGTACCATCAGCATTTACTTCAGTTATCCTAGAAGACTTTTCTCCGGAATACCTTGATATACTAATATAGAAGCGATGATTCTCTGTAAAAATAAAATAATTTAATAAAAAAATTAAAGAAGTGTGAATTTTCACAGATTTCAGGGTTTTGCAGCAGTGATGGGCGCGTAAGTAACATGATGTAAGTTACCTCATTGTTGACGCGTAAACAATTGATGTAAAGTAAGATGTAAAGAACACAAAAACTCTTGTAAACAATGATTTAGACATGCGCACTTGTTTTGAATTACAGAACCTCATTTTCAATACATTTTTATAAATAATAAAATTTTAATGAAACGGTTTTAAATGAAATAGTAAGTATATAAAATTAGGACAAGCCAATATACATATTAATAAAAATCGAATTTGCATCATTATACAGGTGTTACATACAAATTAGTAAATATGAATATGAAAAATAAAAAACTTTTTTCTTTAAAAAATTCAGTCTAATTTTTTTAATAACAAAATACATTAAATTTCACCTTTAAGAAAATCAGCCTATATTTTCTAATAACGCAAAAATTCATTGTAAATTTTGCATAACGCCCTATATTTTCTTTCATTTTCTTTAATTAAAACAAAACCTAGTTCTTCATAGCTATTCCTTCCGTTACTTCCCACCATTTTTTTAATAAATTTATTGTTTTGAACTGAATATACTTGTTCATTACCTCTCTATTATTCGTATTAAATAACTAAAACTAACCTCATTATTTGACAGTTTACAAAGTTTACATTGTTTACTTTGTTGACAACTTAACCAATTGTTTACATAAGTTTACACGTAAACGTAAACAATTAAAGTTTACGTATAAACGCCCATCACTGTTTTCTAGGTGTTTTTTTTTTTTATATATAAATTGCTTTAATTAAAAATCTTTTATTTTGCCTTATTTTAATATTTCTTTTATATCTGTTACATAAACAATATGCTGCAATAGCTCTATTTCGATTATATAAATATAAGTTATATTCATAATTAAATTTACGAACTGCGTTCATTTTAAATATTAATAATTTGAATTAAAGTCTGTTCCTTTGGTTTAGGCGGAACTAGATTTTCAATTCTAGTTACTTTTACCGATTGATTGAAGGTTTTGATCATTTTGTTCAGAAAAAGCCAACTTCAATATATAAAAAATTGATGTGAAGTGTGAATTTTCACACATTTCAGGGTTTTGCAGGTATTTAGTAACTGAATGATGATTATTTGAGATGCCAAAACAAATTTTACGTCAAAATATTTTTTTATAAATTTTAATTCGAATGCCTAATACCATTATTTAAGTTTCTAAATATGTGCAGTATTTTTTTTACATAGCAAGGTTCATTAAGATTTTGAAAATTGCGCCTATGGCTTCCATTGGTTACTTAAATCATAAGCCCCGCCCTCTGATTTCGTATACATTCAAACATAGAATTAAATTATAATTTCAACACTTCCCACTGATTATTACATTTACGCTTTTAAAAATTAAATGCAACATTTACAAAACTATAACTAGAATTTTGATAAAATAATTTAAACAAAATAAAAATGCAAATAAAAAACAGAAATATTAAAATTGACAGTAGTCGAATTCTAGTTTGCAAATTACAAAGTGCACGACAAAATCAACAGCGCTACTAGAGCTACTGATATGGTGTGTTACATAGCGAATTAAATATTTAACATATTTTAGTTAAAAACACAAAAAATGCGTTTCACACCAATGTACATTACTTAGAATTTTTTCAGATTTTTAGTTTAAACCATCTGGGCTACAGGGTGTGAGACAACAATTTTTTTTGCACAATTTTGGCAAAAATCTCGTCTGTTTGCAAAAAAAATTTTGATCGTTAATCCACGTACTAAGGGCTTTCATTTGATACCCTACTCTTCCCTACACCCTACACTTTAAAAAAAATATTTTTTTTCGATCAGCCCATATTTGTTTACATTTTTAGGGGGATATGTTTTTTAGATGTTTTAGTATTTTTCCTATGTGCGGGTCAAAGAGTTGTATAAGCATGCCAAATTTCAACTCTCTAGGTTTAGCGTTTGGTTACAATTTTTACCGAACAGACAGACAGACAGACAGACAGCCAGACAGACAGATAGACGACAAAATGACGGTATAAGGGTTTTTTGGTCATACCTTCAAAACCCTAAAAATAGCTAATGACAACTTACAAAAATGAAAATTCCGGTTAGTTCCGCCTAATCGTTTGGAATAGACTGTAAATGTGTTTGAAATACAGGCTATTCCAAACGATTAGGCGGCAACTAAATGGAAATTTCGTTCTTTTAGGTTTTCACGAAAAGGGACCTTGCTTGGGATATTTTATGTTTCAGGGTTGGTATATGAAAATGTAAAATTCCAACAGTGAAACCAAGGAAACGAATGACGTATGTTAAAAATTTTAATATTATCTGTCTCATTTTGTAATACGAAACTAACAGGGAAAGTTCATTTTTTATGTTGTATATTGACAATACATTTATAATATTATCATAGTTCACACGGATACGCCAAAGTCTGTTTACACCACAACAGTCACCAAAGTAACCAGATCTAGTTTCGTATTACAAATTGAGACGGATTATACCTTCTACTCCCTGATTATACCTTTTTCCATATTTTGAAGACAAAAAAATAAATAAATGGGAAATATTTATTAAGAATGACAAAAAATTAAAATGCAATGAAAAGAACATTTTATGGTATAAATATAATGACAATCAAATTAATCTATGGTCTATTTCAAAGCAGAAAAATGTGTGTAAGAAGATAGGAACTGTTTGTCCTTGCTTCGGATTGGTTTAGATCGTCATCCCTATTACACTGTTAAAATATTGTTTTTAGTCCAAGTTGACAGATGTTCAGTGTCGTACATTGGAAATATATATTATTTAATTTTTTTCACATATTTTGTTACTATTTACATATTTAGACTTTTATTTATATTTTTGGCGTAGATGTTATGGAGAAAATTCTCCATGTAATTTGTTTTTACGCAGTTATATATTTTTTAGGTTATCTGACAGTTATATATTTTGACACTTGACAATTAACAGATCAAGATAGAGGAGCGTAGTAACTGGGTTGCAAGTGAGTTTTTTTTTTTTTTTTTAATTTAAAAAAGATTAATAAGTTATTGAAATAAACAAGGCAGATAATACACTTACGTTATTTATACGGCATGAATTCAGTTTAATAGGGAATTTGAAAAAGTTAAAAAAATATTAATTTTATAAATTATGTATATACAGTCTGTTCCAAACGGTTAAGCGGAACTAGATTTTGCAATCTAGTTACTTTCATCGTTTTAATCGTGCCTTTCGGTCGTTTTGTTTAAGCTTTGTAAATCATACTTACAATAAACATTTTTTGGTTAAGGTTAATATCATTTTAAAATGTCATTTTCTTTATATTTTGATTTTTTGTGTCATTCTTAATAAAAATTTCCCATTTATTTATTTTTTTGGCATTAAAATATCTATAAAAAAATATTTAATTTTGACATATGTCATTCGTTTCCATGGTTTCATTGTTGGAATTTTAAATTTTGACATCGCAACGTGAAAAATGAAATAACCCAAGCAAGGTCCCTTCTCGTGACAACCTAATAGAACTAAATTCCCATTTAGTTCCGCTTAACCGTTTGGAACAGACTGTATAAAAAGAGAGATTTGGCTGAAATAGTTTAAATAAAGCAATAAAACAAACAATATATCTTCAGAGCTAAAGTTTCTTATTTAAATAATTATTGTAAATAAAAATTAAAAATACAGTCTGTTCCAAACGGTTAAGCGGAACTAGATTTTGCAATCTAGTTACTTTCATCGTTTAAATCGTGCCTTTCGGTCGTTTTGTTTAAGCTTTGTAAATCATACTTACAATAAACATTTTTTGGTTAAGGTTAATATCATTTTAAAATGTCATTTTCTTTATATTTTGATTTTTTGTGTTATTCTTAATAGAAATTTCCCATTTATTTATTTTTATGTCATTAAAATATCTAAAAAAAATATTTAATTTAGACATGTCATTCGTTTCCATGGTTTCATTGTTGGAATTTTAAATTTTGACATCCCAACGTGAAAAATGAAATAACCCAAGCAAGGTCCCTTCTCGTGACAACCTAAAAGAACTAAATTCCCATTTAGTTCCGCTTAACCGTTTGGAACAGACTGTATATGTATATATGAAGGTCTAAAAATTTTATCAATAATTTTTTCTTTGGACACAATCAGCTGGACTGTCTTTTGGCCTCACATTAGTCTTGTATCTTGATCTGTTAATTGTCAAGTGTCAAAAAATATTTATATGTCAGATAACCTAAAAAATATATAACTGCGTAAAAACAAATTACATGAAGAATTTTCTCCATAAAATCTACGCCAAGAATATCTATAAAAGTCTAAATATGTAAATAATAACAAAATATATGAAAAAAATTAAATAACATAAATAATATATATTTCCAATGTACGACACTGAACATGTGTCAACTTGGACTAAAAAGAATATTTTAACAGTGTAATAGGGATAACGATCTGAACCAATCTGAAGCAAGGACAAACAGCTCCTATCTTCTTACACACATTTTTCTACTTTGAAATAGACCATAGATTTCAAAATCCTATATTTTGAATCTTAGTAACAAAGATAGTAATGCATGACAAAACATTCAAATGACATTAGTTACGCTGCAAAAAAAAAAAAAAAACCCGTCTGAGCATAAAGCTGAAAACAGTAGAACGGATGGATTGTCCAGTGCTGGACAAACAGATCCGACGAGCGGAGAGCTGAGTACGTACCATTAGCACTTTTAGAGACATTCAACAAACAAATAAGAAAAACATTCAAGGAACACTGTATTAAACATTTCTTACCAGAAAAGAATAACTTAATATCAGAAGGTATCATGGTAGCCTTTTCATAAGTAGTTTCATCTCCAATAGGAATATTGTGCAAGTGATACATTCTACACAAATATTTCATTATCGCATTCGGTGCCTTGATGAGCGAAATCATGTAGGCATACAATCCATATTGCTGTAAATTTTCTATTGGTATATTAGGTCTGTATGAACATAGTTCTGGATGTTCTGGTCCGGAATGTACCACGTTGATTTTCAGTCCCAACTTATCTCGCACAGTCCTTAATAACAGATTCATATCGTCACGTGATTCACATGTAAAAGCTAGTCTGTCACGCATCGCAATAATGTTTTCAACATATTTGGAATATTCTGGGTTTAAGACATCTAACTGAAAAAATTTAAATTAATTATTCAGTTCATTTGACATAAGTAATGAAAAAACTAAATATAAAGTATGATATAATACCCGAATTCGCGAGAGATAGATTCGAAATCATTCCGCGGATAATAACCTGAGAAGAGTGATTCTTCTCTAGAGAGGGCAGCGCGCATTCATACTCATGTTAAATATCGTAACCAGGGAGATTGACAGACAAAGATAAATATGGATCTTTTGTCTCAAACTAAAGTCGACATGCGCACTAGGGTGACCTAAAGTCACTAGATTATACAAAGTAGCGCAACGGCGGTCTTACTGGGGCTAAAAATGTCGCCACACAAATGATTTTCAGTGATTCCAACACTACAAAAATAAGAAACTAGTATTATCTGTCTCATTTTGTAATACGAAACTAACAGGGAAATTTCATTTTTTATGTTTTATATTTAAAATATCATCTTAGGGTGGTAATTCTGAAGTGGCACCTTTCAAAATATTTCACATGTCTATCACAATTTTGACATGTCAATCGCAATTTTGACATGTCAATTTGTCATCTGACATACAAAGTTTTTGAGTGAATATAACCTCGATATAATAAAACTTAACCAAATATTAAAAGCCAGGTTTACAAGTTCACATGTTTCCATAAAAGTCTATTTACACCACAACAGTCACCAAAGTAACCAGATCTAGTTTCGTATTACAAAATGAGACAGATTATACTATAAGCTGTTCACTTTTGTAAGAACACACTAGATCTGGTTATTTTGGTTACTTTTATGGTGTGTTACTGACTTTAAATGTCAATTAAAAATATTCCTTACGCTGTAAAACCGACTTTAGGTAAACGACGCTGTAAAACTCGATAAGGTTATGATCATTATAATTAAGATACAGTCTGTTCCAAACGGTTAGGCGGAACTAAATGGGAATTTCGTTCTTTTAGGTTGTCACGAAAAGCGACCTTGCCTGGGTTATTTAATTTTTCACGTTGGAATGTCAAAATTTAAAATTGCAACAATGAAACCGTGGAAACGAAAGACATATGTCAAAATTAAATTATTTTTTTATATATTTTAATGACAAAAAAATAAATAAATGGGAAATTTGTATTAAGAATGACACAAAAAATCAAAATATAAAGAAAATGACATTTTAAAATGATATTAACCTTAACCAAAAATTGTTTATTGTAAGTATGATTTACAAAGCTTAAACAAAACGGCCGGAAAGCACGATTTAAACGATGAAAGTAACTAGATTGCAAAATCTAGTTCCGCTTAACCGTTTGGAACAGACTGTATCATTTTTCACTATGACATATGTCAAATGAATCGACATTTTAAAAAAGTGACATTTTTTAATATCAACATGTCATACAGCTTTAAAGGTGCAAACTATTGAAAACAAAATTTCCTGTTAGTTTGTTCTTACAAAAGTGAACTGCTTACAGTCTGTTCCAAACGGTTAAGCGGAACTAAATGGGAATTTAGTTCTTTTAGGTTGTCACGAGAAGGGATCTTGCTTGGGATATTTCATTTTTCACGTTGGGATGTCAAAATTTAAAATTCCAACAATGAAACCATGTAAACGAATAACATATGTCAAAATTAAATATTTTTTTTAGATATTTTAATGACAAAAAAATAAATAAATGGGAAATTTGTATTAAGAATGACACAAAAAATCAAAATATAAAGAAAATGACATTTTAAAATGATATTAACCTTAACCAAAATTTTTTTATTGTAAGTATGATTTACAAAGCTTAAACAAAACGATTATTTTTGAACAGAATTTTTTGAATTGGGGCTCCGCGACAAAATAAGTTTGGGAACCACTGGTCTGGGCAATGTCCATTGCAGCTATGAATTCATCATTGAGGCTGTCCATCTCTAAAGCGTCTGTAATTTTCAAACTCTTTGTAGCAGATTTTATATGTTCATAAGTTTAATTTGTTGTTTTTAAAGAAAATGGCCTTATTGCATGTAAATAATTTGAATTGGAAAAATCAAAATTTGATTCTAAATAGTTAAGAGTTTTGGTAAAAAAATGAATAAAAACTTGTGCAATTTTTCTAGATTCTGCTGAAAGCATTTTTTCAAAAAAGGAGTCTTTTTTTCGTCCTTCACGCTCTGAACGTTGAAAATTAACTAACTAACAAGTTTAACAACCCCTAAAATTTAGAAACAATAAGATTATAAATTTGGAAAATATCCTTAATGGTTTTTAAGAAACTTCAATTGAACTACTGTTACATCTATTCTATTTAAATTTAAAATTCCCTTAATACCTCCTATATTCTTTTTACAGCAACGAGTCTTAAGATTACTGACATAAACCTATTTAGCTTTGTTAAGCTTTTTAACAAGAGTGGCCATTTCATATTGAAATACCATACAAAGATACTAAAAAAAATCTTACCTCCATGATAATAGGTTCATACACTTTTCCTTCAAACATATCTTTATTTTCTCTAAGCCAAAGGATAGCTTGATAAGCATCATTATCTCTTCTTCTCAATATCTCCAATCTTTTTGATTTTAAATTTTCCATATTCTGAAGAGATCTTTCCAAATTTCCAATATCTCCTTCTACTCTTCTCAATTCATTTAACATATGTATTCTTTTCCGATCCATACTATCAATAATATCTGTTAATTTTGTACTTTTTTCTGAAACATTGTTAATTTTTAACTGAATGGCTCTCTCATCCCCGTGTCTTTTTAATAGATCTTGTTCATCGTTTTTTAGTTTATCTATTTTTGTTTCCATTATATGGATTTCTTTTTCTGAATTTTCTAAAGCTTTTAATTTGACCTTCATTTCACAAAATATTTCTCTTTGATTTTGTTGTGTTGCTTCTATTTCTTCCATTTTATTAGTTAATTTTCGGTCACCTTCTCTTACCAATCTATCCTATAAAAATATAAATAGAAAGTCACTGAAAGTTTGAGTTTTGACTTCATCACATTTTGATCACAATCAAAATGTGATGAAGAAAAATTGCTGTGAAGAGAATTGTCACATATTTACAGTAAGAAAGGTTAAATGATTTTATATCAGCCTTTAAAATACAACATTAAGACTGTCCCATTTTTTTGTCGGCGAGTGAACATGTTTTTTTTTTATTTTACAATCGATTAATCGATTATTTTTTACCAATTTAATCGAAAATCGATTATAACATTTCGATTTATCAAATTATCAATTAATCGATTGATTATTACTTGCCCGACCTTAATATATAAGGGGCAAGTATTGTAATCGCGAAAATTTTTGATGTCGAGATTTTGACTGATGACCACGTTTCATGGTCCAGGGAATCCAAAAAAACCTATTTTCGAAGTGCTGTCCGTATGTGTGTGTGTCTGTGTGTGTGTATACACGATAACTCAAGAACGGTTCAACTTAGAGAATTTGTTCTGGTACTAAAAAATTCTCCTATTAAATGGAAAGAACCCTATTGTTTTTTATGAAGATTTGTTGACTAGAAATGGGAGTTTACTCGTGTCGATTTTAATATTTGTGAATATTTAGCAACAGAAAAATATTGCGAAAAAATTTATTGAAAGTTACTATAAATGCAATTACTAATAACTTTGATTTGAGACGTTTTTTGATAAAACGAAAAATTTTGAATTTTTTTTGTAAAATTATTTAAAATTTTTCCAAGTCGCAATTTTTTCATACTTATATGTAACGTTTCCATGGTCATGATAATTAATTTGTAACTATGATCTATTTCAAAGTAGAAAAAAGTAGATAGCGCTGCGAACCGAGTACGATTTACACTGATCAAATACAGTATAGCGGGAAATTTAAAATAAGTTACAACTAGGCCATGGGTGTAGCAACTGGGTTAGCAAGTGATTTTTTTTTTTTTTTAATATAAAAAAGCTTAATAAGATATTGAAATAAACAAGGCAGATAATACACTTATTATACGACATAAATTCAGTTTAATGGGAAATTTGAAAAAGTTAAGAATATTAATTTTTAAATTATGTACTATATATAAAAAGAGAGATTTGGCTAAAATAGTTTAAACAAAGCAATAAAACAAACAATATATCTTCAGAGCTAAAGTTTCTTATTTAAATAATTATTGTAAATAAAAATTAAAAATATATGTATATATGAAGGTCTAAAAATTTTATCAATAACTTCTTCTTTGGGCACAATCAGCTGGGCTGTCTTTTGGTCTCATATTAGTCCTCTTTCTTGATCTGTTAATTGTCAACTGTCAAAAAATATTTATATGTCAGATAACCTAAAAAATATATAACTGCGTAAAAACAAATTGCATGGGGAATTTTCCCCATAAAATCTACGCTAAGGATATAAATAAAAGTCTAAATATGTAAATAATAACAAAATATATGAGAAAAATTAAATAATATAAATACAGTCTGTTTCAAACGCTTAGGCGGAACTAAATGGGAATTTCGTTCTTTTAGGTTGTCACGACAAGGTACCTTGCTTGGGTTATTTCATTTTTCACGTTGCAATGTCAAAATTTAAAATTACAACAATGAAACCATGAAAACGAATGACCTATGTCAAAATTAAATTATTTTTTTAATGTATTTTAATGACAAAAAAATTAATAAATGGGAAATTTGTATTAAGGTGGCGCACAACCCTATAGTCCTCAATAGTTTCTTATACAAAACTAATAATCGGAAATAAAATTAATAACAATCTATATATCAAAATTTGCAGCGAATTTTTATCTCTCTAATAGGATATTTTTAATTGCAGAAATAACTGTTAGGTAGTTGTAAATAAGCAAATTGCATTATAGACGCCATTTCGTACGATGCAGCAAATTGTACCTTAAGCTTCATTCTACAAATATGATTGTATAATCTGTCTCAATTTGTAATACGAAACTAGATATGGTTACTTTGGTGACTGTTGTGGTGTAAACAGACTTTGGCGTATCCGTGTGAACCAATACTATGACAATATTATAAATGTATTGTCAATATACAACATAAAAAATGAACTGTTACTGTTAGTTCCGTATTACAAAATGAGACAGATAATAGCTATTTTGTTGTATTGTGAAAATTACTTATAGTTATTGTACTTGGTAATCTATTTTTGCCGCCCTCTTGAATCTGCCGCGGTTTTCAAAATTGGTGTTACGGGTAAAAATGATTTATTTTTCGTGAAGAATACGTGTACCAAGTGGCATTCTATTATCTTTAAGTATAATATTTTTCGACAAAGGCTCTAAACTATAAGTAATCAAGTGGTAAAAAAAATTGACGTATTATTTGAATATTTCTACATAAAACTATATAAATATAAAAGTTATTCGAAACCCACAAATAGATTTAAAAAATTACATAACAATATCACTAATGTCTATTTCTAAGTTATTGAGCGATAATATTTTTACAATAAATGTTTCTACAATTAAAACTATCATATTAGATAGATACAAATTCGGTGCAAAATTTGATGTATAGGTTGATACTAATTTTATTTCAGATTGTTAGTTTTGTATAAGAAACTAGTAACCTCCGGGGGTTATACGCAGCCTTAAGAATGACACAAAAAATCAAGATATAAAGAAAATGACAATTTAAAATGATATTAACCTTAACAAAAAATATGTATTGTAAGTATGATTTACAAAGCTTAAACAAAACGGTCGAAAAGCACGATTTAAACGATGAAAGTAACTAGATTGCAAAATTTAGTTCCGCTTAACCGTTTGGAACAGACTGTAATATATATTTCCAATGTACGACACTGAACATCTGTCAACTTGGACTAAAAATAATATTTTTACAGTGTAATAGGGATGACGACCTAAACCAATCCAAAGCAAGGACAAACAGCTCCTATCTTCTTACACACATTTTTCTACTTTGAAATAGACCATAGTAAACCAAGCCTTGCCGACAGCGTAGTGGTAACAAATGTGCTCTGCGTTGCGAAGGTCTCGGGTTCGAATCCCGTTCAGGCATGGAAATTTTCTCAAATAAAAATTGTCCTGGCTAATTGCCACAGTAGCAAAGGCCATTGAATTAAAAAAAAAAAAACCAAGCCTTGGACAAAAATTTGTATAGAACATAATTTGATGTATTTTTGAAGATTTATCTAAATATTTAAAAAAAAAAATATTTTTAAATTTAATTTAATTTTTTTTTATGGGAGGGCAAGTCTCGCGGAGGTTTCCCTTCGCCACTGGTTTTTTATTGCCATCTCTAATGTGTATAGTGTATTGTGTGAGAGTTTTGATTTGTTTCTTTAAACAATTTTTCACGCATTTATTATTAAAATGGCAGATAAAGATTTTGTTAGGGCTCAGAGTGACAATTTACCCAACATTGATGCTTTTCTTAGTTTTCTTTTGTTTCTCACCATTAGATAATGAAATAAATTTTGTGGAGTTCTAAATAAAGTATTTGTGCACATCGGTACTAAACAATATTTTCGATGTTTCGAAGTACTGGGCCCTGGATCTTCCATATTTTATATATTATAATATAAAATTTATTTCGTTAAACATATAGAATAACTGTATTTTAATTAAAATCACTCTAACTTTACACAACCTATAAAAGTTATACAAGCAAATAAGTTCACGACAGACTGTGTAGGCTGTAGGCTGTAGACTGGGTAGGCTGTGACGTCACAGCCAAATTTGTAAACAGTCAGTTCATAAGTGAATGATTTATTTAAGCCTTCAAATTAGAAAAAAAAAAAAATGCAAAACTGTTTTTTATGTTTATATGCAACATAAGGAATATAATAAAAAATAAAATAATAATCATTCTATCCTCTATTAAATATCCATAAAAAAAATTGCATAAGTTGATAAAAGATCTAGTAAGTATTGGTATACAAGATATTTGTAAAAAGTTGATACTTAATAAATCAAGATGGGGTATTTGTGTGGGTGAAGTTATGCTGAATGGCAGTACCCAAGAAGAGTGAAAGTATAAATTTACTTACAGCATCAAACAACTTCCGTTGCATATCAGTAGACTGCTTGTTAAGATCTTTCATCTGATGTTCGACTGGTTGTATCTTTTTTTTATGTCTTTCCATAATCTCGCCAACTTTCGTTAAATCTGCCTTAACTTCCTCTGCCTGTGTCTTTAATTTGTGATATTGTTTCCAACTTAACTTCCTTTTTATATGTTCCATTTCTTCTAAACACACTTTTCTTTCAGTAAAATTTTTAACCCTAGGTTGTAATCTTAAGTTGTCACGTTCTGATTGCTCCAACTTTTTATTTAAAGTGTCCAATTCCTTTTTTAATGATTCTTGTTCCGTTTGTATTGTTATTAATTGGTCTTGTTTATCTACTAAATCAGGTCTACCTACTGCAAGTTGCATGTTTGTTAATAATTCTTTTTTATTCATCTTTGCAAAATCTTGTACTCGATCTTGCGGCAAAAATTGACAGAGGTTATTTACTTGGATATTTAAAACTTTCATTAATTTCTTAATTTCAGTTACTGTTGTATGATTATTATTAATAAACCAACTAGTCTGATCATTTATGTTAAACTGTCTTGATATAGTATAAACTTTATCAACAGTTTCCCCGTACAATTCGATATCAACTCGGGCTTCCGTACAGCCATTTCTAACATATTCACCTACTTTACTACCTCTTCCTATAGTTTTAGTTGTACCACCTAAACCTAAAATTATAGCAGCAACTATTGTAGACTTCCCTGTGCCATTTGGACCGATTATCACATTTAGGTTAGATCCCGGATAAACAATAACATTGTCATAAGTTCTAAAATATTAATTAATTATTAATTATCTTATTGTTTATATTATTTAATAGGACTCACACAAAATTCCTGATAGTTATTTTCACAATAGAACCCTTTTTGCCCATGATTTTTATCAAAAACTTACACAACTGTCAAAAATACTAAACTGTCAAATGAAAACGCGCCAAAAATATGTGCGTAATTTTGAGGATTTAAAAAAAATGCGCGCGAAAATTTATTGTTTTATTATTTTTTAACATAAAAGTAGGTCCTGGAATTTAATTTATATTCTATTTTGTTTGTTTGTAAAATTCTAAATTATTTACATCATTTTTTTACATTTGTAAAATTTATAGAATAGTATAACATTTTTCCAAATTTAAGTATTACAAAATTTAAAAATGGTAAGAGCTCAAAGTAAGTATTATTTCTTTAAAATTGTTTAGACAATATTAATAACTTTTATCTATTCAGTTTCTGTAACATACTTCGATTTTTTTTAGGTCCCGGTCCTATTTATAAATTACCACCAGTAGTAGGATACAAAGAACATGACTCCTCAAGATATCGTAATCCGGCGTACTCCATGTCCGTGCGATTGGGGACGGTGGGCAACAAAGCCCTCAGTCCTGGGCCTGTATATGCAGTTTCAGGTTATAACGAGCATGGAAAGTTTTCACCACCAGCTTACAGCATGCGGTCCAGATATCCCCCAGCAGGTATTAAAAATAATATAATTCATAGAGTTCTTAGATGTCCGGAAAACCGGCATTTTCCTCATATATTTAATACTTCTATAATGCTCATCTTAGACGAGAACGTTCTCCGCTAAACAGAGATAAATTCCGGTGGTAAATAAATAGGTTTTCAGTTCCGTGTGAAACTCTATGAACTACTCTGAACTCAATATATTATACATCGAACTGTTCTGAAATTATTACACTTGGAATACCGTTTAGTCCAAAGACTCTAATAGAACTGGACGTTCTTAAATTTGGGTAGGTACTTCAGAGGAAGAGGGAAGGTAGTTCTAGCGTAGTTTGGGAGCGTGGAGTACTTTAACTTTGAACACTAACGAACTGTTCGAAGTTACTCCGAGTTACTCTTTTCAGCAGGGGTCACAAACTCATTTCAGTCCCGGGCCACTTTTCTAACAATTAAAATCCACGTGGACCGCACGATATGTATTTATGCAGTGAATTTCTTTTATCGTTCAATATAGGTATTATCGTTACTATGGTAATTGAAATCTGGCAGCAATGTAACATTGCGTTTCTTTGAATTTGCAACATAGGTGATTTAAGGGTATATTTTCATTCAAAAAAATTTACACAAGTGAAGAAAAAATCATTGTAACTTAGTAAAATTCTCAGATGAGTTTGAGAGAAGTTTCTGCTATGTTCAGTGCTACTTATCCGAATAAACAAAAAACATCGCACAATACGCGTAGTCAAAAACAAATCAAAGTAAGTGACGCCACAAAAATAAGGCTGCCAACTTTTTACGAACTAAATGCGGGACATTTTTTTTATGACCCCCCCCCCCTCAAAAGAAATAACTGCTCATCATTTTTATCTGTGTATATCCCAAGATTTTCTTCGAATTTTATCAATGAGGCATATAATTCACAATTTGTTTACAAACAATTAGAAAGCACTTCATCCGAAAATATTAATATTTTATTATTAAAATTATATTAAGTTATTTTACATCACACTGTCTTTTAAAATCATATTTTTGCACATTTTACGAATTTTCTTCAGAGGTTCAGAGTTAGAGTTCAAAATATCATAAAAGTTCTCACATTTTCCCATATTAAATTTTACTTGCAACAGCATGAACAGTCTCAATTTTAAGCGCCGTTTTTTCAGACGTCCACATTGCATTAACAAGGGAGAAACTCGCTCAATTAGTAAATAATATTACACTCGAGTAATTAATATTATATTAAGGGGAATCTCCTGCTAACTGCTAAGACGGAGAAGATATCAAGATGTATAAAAATTAAATGTTAAATTATGGATTAAAACAAAAAAAAAAAAAATCGTTAATATTATTATTTTAGAAGAAGTGCTATATTTCCGAATGCGGGACATGTAGGACATTTAATAATTATCCGGGACGAATTTTGATATCAATAGTAAAGCGGGACATGTGTTGCTAATCCAGGACTGTCCCGCCTAATCCGGGACGGTTGGCAGCCTTACACTAAAATGTTGAAGATAACTGTTGCTAACGTAATGTACGAAATTAGGTTTCTGCACTGTTTTGGAGCCCTAAAATCCGCCTGTGTTTTTCTTATGTTGAACGAAGTCTAACTACTGATTTCATTATTTTAATAAGAAATTGAGTCCTAAAAATAATTACCACAAAAAACTTGAGAAATCTTCACTTTTGTAGTTGTTTTATCCAGTTATTTTTTGTAGAACCTTTCCGGGGTCCAGGGCCTGGTGCTCACAGTCCCGAGAAAGTACCTCCAATGCATGAACAAAGGCCACCTAAATGGACTATGGCGCCAAGAAATTCTTTTAGATGTGAATCAATCGGTCCAGGGCCTTTAGCATATAATCTACCATCGATGCTTGGGCCCAAGGTGCCTAACAAAAACGCTAGTGGAGCTTACACTATGTAAGTACATTTTAAAAACATTTTATTGAATATATATTTACATTTCATTATATTGTGAATAAGAATGTGTATAAATGTATTGCTTATAATTAAGGCGTTTATAAATTATTGCTTTAATGCATGTGGAGATCATGTCTACCCCCCAATACTTATAGTAATAATAGGAAAACCTGCTATATTTGTGTGAAAGTGCATTGACATATTTTTTAAAATTTTAGCAAAACTGTCTTATTGTATACGTAGTTGGCATTTATATTATTATGTTTATGCCAGTTTCTCCAATTTATTTATTATTTTTTTGATAACATTTATTATTTGTGTTAAATTGTGCGATTAAATTTATGAAAACTGGTCAGTGCTGTTCAGTGATACTTGAAAATTCTATATTATTGTTTATTTATTTATTTATTTATTTTTTTCATTTATTATTGGCCATCGGCATAAGACGCTTCAATATACATTTACAGAACATAAATAATAATTATAAATTTTATAACAAGGATATATATATAATATAACAAATAAATTATAAATTATAAGATAATATTTGAAATATTCATGAATTTTGAGATGTGCTTATAAGTTCTTTTATCGTTTAATATGTCGAATAATTTGGTTGGAGTTTTTTTTAGAATTGGTAATGAATTTTGTAAAAATGTTAGTCTGTGACGTGCGTATGTCGGGAATTGAAGAAATGGGTGCGTTTTGTTGTGCCAATTCTGGTTTCGGTTTAAACAGAATACGCGTTTTGTTGCGACTGTATTCTCATTCTATTCATTCCACTCAAGCGATGACGCGAGGCCGGACGACTGGAATGAATAAGTGTGTTGGGGATGAAAAGTAATATTTGAATGCAGTTGTCTTCATTTGGTTTTTAAATGTATTAGAATTAAATTTTGGTATTACTGCCTCAAAATAATTTTTACTTTTACGTTTTTTCTCATTTTGTGTCCTAAAATAAATATATACCTATATGATTTTAATATAGTATTATTCAATCTAAACTTAAAATGTATGTACAATTCAATTACTCGTTTTAAAACATTACGTTCTAGAATATTTGCTTCAAATATAAAGTATTCTTATTCTGCATTTATTATTTAGATTGTTCTACTACCATATGACTTAACCTCCATGCAAATGTCATTCCATGTTTACTTCACGATCAAAATTGTCGTTTTCTTGCGCGTCAATTCTAGTACTTCTAACCAGCCACCAACAAAACGCACCCAATATGTGGTCCAGGATACCAGTCGTTGTATTATCACACCTGCAAAAAGGCGATGAAAGTACACCAATTCTATGGAGATGAGCTGGATGACCAGCATGTCCAGATCTCAATCTGCATATGGTTGTAATAAGATTGCGTACTGCTGCAATTTTGTAGAACCAAGGTTTTTTAATGGTGTCTTTCCAATGGCTGCGTATTGTCTTCCTTTATAAACACATGAAGCGGTCCATTCTTTTACACACTCGGAATTTATATTACTGTTTATAGTATTATAAACATCCCGACGGGAAATTTTTATACTATATGTCACTTGATTAATTGGTGAAATTGCCGCTTCTTTTGCTAAATAATCAGCCTTATCGTTCCCTAAAGATATTCCCTGACGAGATTTGATCCACAGAAATACAAAAGATAAACCGTTAGTCTAAGCTACATATACAAGTTGTATGTATGTCCGAATGATTTCTGACTCTAGCTGGTTTATGACTTTATGACTAACTGGAATGTGATCGGCGAGATGCATTTTTGTTTGAATAATATGCGTGCATTTTGATTATTTGCTTCATTTTATAAAAATCTGTCTATCAATATGTGAGCTATGAAAGAGAAAAATGAATTTATATTAACTAAAAAATCTACCCCCTCCCCCGTAACATTATTTCTAAATATCATTAATTTGTAAGATATAGGGTAGGGCTAGGGGCTCTGCCAAAGAAATTGATTCTAAAAAGGGCTCCGCAAGTAAAAAAGGTAGAGAACCACTGCTTTAAAGGATCTGAGAACAGTTAATGCTGAATGGTATACAACATTTTGTTTGCCAGAAGTCATGGACAAAATCAGGAAAAACAACCAAAAACATCGCATCATGAAAATGCAAGTTCGCACACAGCACGTCAAACAATTGATTATTTGAAGGAGAAAAACATCGAATTAATGTTTCATTGCCCGTATTCACCTGATTTATCCCCTAACGACTTTTTTTTTCCCCAATGAAATGCGTGGACAGCGATTTTCATCACCTCGAGAAGCTGTTGAAGCCAATAATACAAACTTCAGAGTAGAAAAAATGTTTCGAGAATTGGTTTGAACGCATGCAAAAGTGTATAAATCTTAAAGGTGAATATTTTGAAAAGCAATAAAACAATTTGTTCCAAAAAAAAAATGTTTTCTTTCTTAGTTTTTGTAAAAACTTAAAAGGCAGCCCTAGTATATTGAATGAGTGCGTCAGATATTTTAAAATAGTTGGTTGTAAAGTTTGTGGCTGTTCAAATTTCCGCAAAATTTCCCCCACTACGAAGAGCTCTCTAGTTCCATTCAAGGTCGCGTTTAGTTTCTTTCCTGTCTTTATATTCAAAGGTAAATATAGTCACTGTAGTACCTCCCACCCACCAACTTAGGTGCCAACAACTGTATGTGCTAATTGACAAAAGTATTGATAAGAATATATTAACAATAAAATAAAACATTCCAATTGATTTGTAAATTGTTAGTGCTTATGAAAGTTTTAAAAAATTTACCTATAACATGCTGTTTTTTAATGTTATTACAGCCAGTTAACATAAAATAGAAAGAAATACAAATAAGCTGTAAAAATTATTTGAAGTACCATGTTGTGCTAAATATGCCTTTTGTAGATGGTAGCACTCAAGCTTCACTGAACAGACTGATTAAAATTTTCCGAAACATATTTTGAACTATCCTATCCATGTTGTGTTTTTATCCACAGTTCTTCCATTTTTCTGGAATTAAAGTGTACAATCTATTAATTTTTGTAATAAATACTAGGTTTATTATACCTACCATTCTTTTGTACGATTTTTGATGCTGGTAATGTGTTAGAAAATAACGTGAAGGTGTTTGTGTATTATTTTGTGTGTTGCCTTTTATACCATTTCTTAGGATATTTCTTTTTTAATTTTTTTATATCCTACAAATAAAATTATTTATTATTTTCTCAAAAGATAGTTGATAATGGAAAAGGTTTTGTGTAAAAAGTGAAAAATGTGCTTTGTTTATAAATGCGAGATGAACTCGCTTTCTCTACTTTTAACCGGTTCAATGTTTCTCATAAAAATCATATTAGTCCGGGAGGAATCAGCGTTGAAGTTTTGATGGTCCATTTAATTTTTATTGTAACTGATAGTTTAGATATGGCTAATTATCGAAACAAGCGTCAGCCGTCAGCATCGTGGTGCTGGTCGTGAGAAAATGTGCATCAAAATCCAAAAGTCATTTCAAGCCACTTGAAAATTTGCACAGTTATTTTTTAAGTGATAATAATAATAATATTAAAGTCAGGTGCGTGCGTAGTCGTTTACGGATTTACGATTATACGTCAGTCGCTTGTACAAACCTCTCATAAAAAAAATGATGCAAAGTCATTTCAAATTCAATGAAACTTATACATCGCATTATTATAAAATTAGAATAATAAAAACAACAATCAGCTGTTTGCACAATGGGGGTAAGATAGTCAGCTGAGGGACTATCATTGCTGAGCTGGCATTTAGCCTAAGCATTTTATAATGTAATCAGTGATGTATCTGACGATCTTTACCCCGTTATGTCGGCAGCTGACGATCATTTTTATTTAATATAATAAGTAAACTATTCATTATAAAAATATCAAGTGGCTTGAAATTAATTTAGGTATAATTTCATTGTTTTAATCGATTTTTTATATTATATCGTGACACCGAATTAGATAGATCGCAATAATTAAATAATATCATTTTTTTTTATTAAATCAATGAAATTTAACTTGATTGACATTGGGCGACTTGCAATTTTTATAATTAGTAATAGTTTACTTATTATATTAAATAAAAATGATCGTCAGTTACATCATTAACTTATGGCCGGTTGCTAAAGTAAGAATTATCCCTAACACAAGTTAAAATCATTTGTTTTTGTATGTTGTAGCATACAAAAACAAATGATTTTAACTTGAGTTAGAGAAAGCTCTTACGTTAGCAACCCGCCATTATAATACAATGCGTACAATTTAAAAAATCGATTAAAACAATGAAATTATAGCTAAATTGATTTCAAGCCACTTGATATTTTTATAAAGAATAGTTTACATATTATATTAAATAAAAATGATCGTCAGCTGCCGACATAACAGGGTAAAGACCGTCAGTTACATCATTGATTACATTATAATATGCTTAGGCTAAATGCCAGCTCAGCAATTATAATCCCTCAGCTGACGGTCTTACCCCCATTGTGCAAACAGCTGATTGTTGTTTTTATTATTCTAATTATATAAAAAGTTCGCTGTAGTTTCATTGTATTTGAAATGACTTCATCATTTTTTTTTATGACAGGTTTATACAATCGACTGACGTATAATCCCCCACTACGCACACAGCTGACTTTTTTTTAAATTATTATTATTATCACTTAAAGAATAAATTAAGTTAGAATAACTGCAAGTGGCTTGAAATGACTTTTGGATTTTTTTTTTATAAAATGTTCATTTTTTCATTACCAGACCCACCACTACCAACGCAGCTGACGCTTAGATCATCAACTTACTACCCGAAGGGAATAATTTCCAATAGGAATCAATCGGGATAAAATGACCATGTCACTTGCAACGCTGCCTCCCGGACTATATACAGTATTCGTTATAAACTGATTTATTGTTTTTGTCCTTTTTTTCTGAATTTTGAATTTGTTTTTGATTATTAGGTCTCCGAGGTTTGGTACTTCTTTCAACACAATAGGTCCAGGACCAGCATCTTACGCTGGTGTTAATTGTGACACTTTCAAAAATGCTGATCCGAAATACACCATGGCACCAAGGTGGCCTCCTTTACCAGACAAAGGTAATTCGCCCGGTCCCGCTGCATATCTGCACAAGAAAAGCCGTTGCGATGGAGGGCCGGCTTACAGTATGGGCAGGAAATATGGTGAGATATATATGCCTTACATTACGCCGCAGGATACTATGCCCTGTGATACGACATAGCGCCAGGATTTTGATCTAATTGTATATTTGATAGTGTTGTGCAAGTCTAAAATGTATCACTTGTCTAATAAATTCGAAATTTATTTACTTTTATTCGTGTTTCTCAGATTTAATTTTTGTAAAATAATATTAATATTTGATGATTTTGTTACCCTTGCAATTATCAACGTTATGCCCCGTTTAGACCATGTTTTTTACGTGGAATAACCTGCATTCAAGCGCTTGGAGAGGCATGCATAGACAGGAACCTCGAATTACGTAGAACCTGATTACGTAGGTTTCAAAATTACGCCTACAGGGAAATAAATTTTACAGACACTGTATACTATAGTCGGATTGCTGACAGGTGACTGTTACATGTATGTATCAAGTAATGCATTCATATAATAATGTAGTTACCATTTTTCAGCGATTTTAAAAATGTTTTTTGTTATTTGTCTTAGCTGTCAGTGTCTGTTCATAATATTAATTAATAGAGCTTGCGGCCAATTATTAAATTCACATACTTTAATTTTAAATCTGCTGGAATATTTTAATTCCGAAAAAGAGAACAATGTGTCACTTATTTCTCTATTTTGTGTCCATCAAAGAGTAGCAGCTGCCTTAAAGATTTCGGAATCAACAATTCGTAGAATTATAAAATGTAATAAAGCTGAACTTCTCACTAACAAAATCACGAGAAAACGAAGGAAATTAAAATCTGAACCTGTTTATTTTATTGATACATTGGCACAAACGTATGGTCATGAAGTACTAAGATTACCTTCTTATCACTGCCAGTTTAACCCCATTGAACTAATTTGGGGTATAACAAAAAATTATTATGATAGACATATTGGTCAAAACGGATATAGTGATAACGAAGTTTTGAAAATGTGGCAAGTAGCCTGTGATCAAAATAGTTGCGAAATTTGGGCAAAATCTGTTAAAAAAATCGAAAATTTAATAAATGAATGGTGGGAAAGGGAAAGGATTGTTGATGATATTAATCCAATAATAATGAATACAAGAAATGACAGCGATAGTTCAGATGACGACGACATCATGCATTACAGTGACTAATTTAAAAAAAAATAAAAATAAAGATTTAAATACAACTTGTAGCAATATATTATATGAATAAATATATTTTTACTTAATATTTTATTACTTTGTACTTAGGGGAAACATAAAAATTTAATTTAATTAAACAACAAATTATAATCCAAAATTTACGTATGAGTATAAGTTTTTCCTTATTTATAATTATTACCTTAAAATTAATAATTTTGTTTGTTTGAGTACTGCTGTGAATTTATTTTCGTGCTCTAATTAGTAAAGATATCTACGAATCATGCCGTTTCTTTCTAATGCTTTGTTTTTTATTAAAATAATTTGGAAGGTTAGTTGTCAACTTGCGTCACTATCCGTTACTATGGGTATGCAAATAATTATAATGATATAGACAGAGAAAGCATATAGTACTGAATATCGATACTTGTAGCAACGAACAGTCACCTATCAGCAATCCGACTATAGACAGTCTGACCAATGGTGACATCGTCGCCATTAAGAGTTCAAATAAATATTAGTTTCAAATAGAAAAATGAGATAATCTTTGCAGAAAGAGTGTTTTCTTGGGAATAGTTTCACATAAATTTACTGTTTCTGCAAAGATTATCTTGTTTTTCCATTTGAATTTCTAATATTTCCAATATTTACTTGAACTCTTAATGGCGGCGATGCTTCACACCCGTGCGCTGGTGCGCATTTTAAAATTACCTGGATCGTGGCTTATACGCTTTCGTTTTTTGTAAATTTGTCAAATATACGCTATTCTAAAGTTAGTTTTTTTTAAATAATGAACGAAGCATTATTATTGAAGCAATGTTAAAACACGATGGATAATTTAAAAATGCTAATGAAATTTGCAATTGTGCAGTTGAAATTTGCATTCTAGATAATAAATATTGAATAATGATATACAGTCTATTCCAAACGATTAGGCGGAACTAATTGGAATTTTCATTTTTGTAAGTTATTAGCTATTTGTTTATATATTGAAGTTGGTTTTTCCTGAACAAAATGATCAAAAGCTTCAATCAATCGGCAAAAGTAACTAGAATTGAAAATCTAGTTCCGCCTGAACCAAAGGAATCTGTATATCCTGCAATTGATGATATATCAACATCGAGTAGTTCTGATGATGATCAAGCTGATAAGAGTTCAAGATAGACTTTTCATCGAATTCAAAATTTTGTAGAAAAGTCACTTAGGATGAATCGCAGAGTTGTTTATAATTTATACTAAATCATTAACAAACATTTATTAATAATCGTTCATCTTAGAGAAGAATAGCACCTTTAATTTTATCCTAAAACGTAAACAACTGCCCTGAGTTCTGATTCTAACCCTTTATCACATTTTGACAAGCAGTTGTGACATCTGCGCTTGCGTGTACTTCTGCTACCAAATAATTTCCAGGTACTTGAGGGGTCAGGGGTCGGTAAGTATGCGTTCAAAGCTTCGATGTAGCTGGGTACGCAAGTGCTTGGTGTTGGGTACGCAAAATGCGCGCCCCATAATCAGCTTATGTACAAAAATATCAGCATCTGCCTATTTATGGACTTTTTTTGTCTTGGAACTGAGTAAATTAATTTACACTGTAAAGGTAAGCGTTCACTGGGCCACACTGCGCGCAACGCAATCACCGCAGTCAACGCATAGACATATTCCTTAATGTGTTTTAAATAAGACTGCGTCTACAAGCTCGCACTGTAAGCAACACACTGTCGAAAACGCGGCCAGCATTTTCGAGGAATAATATTTTTACGTGTATTGTGTTCAGGTTGTGACTTCACAATCGCATTACCGTCTTAGCGCACGCATAGTAGACTCTCCTACGATTTGCCGTACGATAATTATTGCAATGCGAATACAGTTTAAAAAAATTGAATGTAAAATAAATGTACAGTCTGTTCCAAACGGTTAAGCGGAACTAGATTTTGCAATCTAGTTACTTTCATCGTTTAAATCGTGCCTTTCGGCCGTTTTGTTTAAGCTTTGTAAATCATACTTACAATAAACATTTTTGGTTAAGGTTAATATCATTTTAAAATGTCATTTTATTTATTATTTCATTTTTTATGTCATTCTTAATACAAATTTCCCATTTATTTATTTTTTTGTCATTAAAATATAAAAAAAAAAATATATTTAATTTTGACATATCCCAGCAAACATTTTTATACGGGCCAGTACTGGTAAAGCACATACTCCCCGGCATTGAAAGTAATGGGCCAGTACCCCGGTGTCCCCGTGGCCGTTACTGGCGCATTGATGTATCAGTTGCCGGCCCAGCAACGGTAAAGTGCAAAATAATCGCATTAGTTGCAAGATTTATTTCTGATGGTTTTAAGTAAAAAGTATGAGTGAAGAAGAGTGCTTATAAAATGCTGGTAAAGTACTTCGTATAGGCGGAATGCGAAATACAAATGTGAAGTACATTATTAATACTGGCGTTGCACTTACTTTTGGTGCCAGTAATTTACCAGCATAAAAGCAGTTAGCCGGCATTCGGCCGTTAGTTGAATGTTTGCTGGGATGTCATTCGTTTCCATGGTTTTATTGTTGGAATTTAAAATTTTGACATCCCAACGCGAAAAATGAAATAACCCAAGCAAGGTCCCTTCTCGTGGCAACCTAAAAGAACTAAATTCCCATTTAGTTCCGCTTAATCGTTTGGAACAGACTGTAGAATATAGTATATTTGAAACAAAAAATTACTGGAAAAAAGGAACGTCGGAACTTATTTATGAAATATCAGTAAGTACGTTTTATTGCTTTCAACCGAGTTGCGAAAGTTTAGCCAGAAAAAGGTGTGCAAAAAAACGATTAAGAATAATTTATCGTTTGAAGCGTTCAAGGTCGAAACTGTCACTTTGATAATTTACCATAACCATAAAATAATAGCATTTGTAATGATCATATTCCAAAAATTAAAAATTATGTAGAGTTGACTATTCGCCAGTTCTCAAATGCAACATTCAAATCACATTTTAGAATGAATATCTTCACATTTGAAGCAATTTTACAAATTCGTTGTTGTCAAAATATTTCAAACAAACTTTTTAGATTAACCAAAACAATATTTTAGCGCGAAAATTATCTTCCCACCAACGCTACGACCTCACGAGCTCGTAGCAAAAGTAGGAAGGAGATGGAAAAATATTTGCAATAAAACGGCAAATTGTGTTGCCACTGGTGGCAGTGGAAGGCATTTGTTAGCAATAAAACGTACTTAGTATGTCATTATTTTTTAAGGTTTCATTATGACATAAGAATAATAATAAATACATTTTAGTATCTAAAATTATTGATAGGTAATTGTTTTTTCCTCTGAAAAGTTGTTGAATAAATCCAAACGCATGTAAAAATTTCCTAAGGATTTGAACAGCCAATTAGAATTTATTTTAAAGAAAATAAGAAAAAATATAGCTAAAGTTGACAGTAAATAACATCGCAAATATTTTTAACAAATTAACAGTTACCTGTTCGTTACAATCGCATGCATATACAGGCTATTCCAAACGTTTAGGCGGAACTAAATGGGAATTTCGTTCTTTTAGGTTGTCACGAGAAGGGACCTTGCTTGGGTTATTTCATTTTTCACGTTGGAATGTCCAATTTTAAAATTCCAACAGTGAAACCATGGAAACGAATGACATATGTCAAAATTAAAATGCTTTTTTATAAATCTTAATGGCAAAAAAATAAAAAATTGAGAAATTTGTATTAAGAATGACACAAAAAATCAAAATATAAAGAAAATTACATTTTAAAAGGATATTAACCTTAACCAAATATATAATAAATGTATTTAATCCTATGAATGGTATTTTTTTCCTCTTCTTTGTCCTTTATTTTTATTTTATTTTTTTTTATTTTACATAATTCGGCCACACAACAGGACATGCCCAATAACAGTGTGGCACTAGTATAGATTAATACATTTATATAACACAAATTACAGTAACAGTAAAATTTTTGATGTTATAATAGCAGTTATAACAGTCGTAGAATACATTTTTTAAATTGTGTGAAATTTAGCAAAAATATATCAGGAAAGTTGTCATTTGTTGAGATGTTATTAAAGTTTAAGCAGATTCTGTTCAGCGGTGAGTTAAAAGCCGAGTTTGTTCTGTTAAATGATAAGTAAAAAAGGTCATTATTTCTCGTGATGTAATTAGGGATGTGTAAGCGTAACTGATCTAGTAGTGGTGGGCAATCAACAATATTATTTATTATTTTGAATAAGAGAGCGACATCCAAAAATATTCTTCTTTTTTCTAAAGTTATTAAATTTAAATGGTTGCTTGGAAATCGGTAGTAGAAGTGTTTTGTAAATTTTATTTGTATATTTTCAAGCCGCTTTATATAGACCATATATTGGGGTGACCAACAGACAGTGGCATATTCTAGGTGACTTCTTACAGATGTATAATATAACGTTAATAATGTTTTTTCACACTTAAATGGTTTGCTGATTCTTAATATAAAGCCTAGCATTTTATATGCCTTTTTAATTATAGAGTTTATGTGTATATCATAAAGTAATTTGGAATCTAATATAACGCCTAGATCTTTAATTTGCTCAACATGTTCTAAATTGTTGTCTTTGATTTTATACGAGAAATTAATAATATGTCGGTTACGTGTGAAAGTTATTTTTTTACATTTTTTAATATTTAATTTAAGTCTGTTGAGGTTACAATAATTATTAAATCGATCAATGTCTTCTTGTATTGCCTGGCAGTCGTTTAGAGATGTCACCTTCTTATATAATTTGAGATCATCAGCATACATTAAAAATTTTGTATTCTGGAAACATACTGACACGTCGTTAATGAAGATATTAAAAAGTAAGGGGGCTAAATGAGCTCCCTGGGGTACACCGGAAGAAATTTTTACAAAATTTGACTGAAACCCGTTCAATGTAACACTTTGTTCTCTATCGTGCAAATACGAGCGAAACCATTCAAGTAGATTACCACTTACACCAATTGAAGCTAGCTTTCCTAAAAGTAAGTTATGGTCAACAGTATCAAATGCTTTGCTAAAATCAGTGTAAATGGCATCAACCTGAATTCTTTTATCCATTGATTTTAATATATAATCTGTGTAGACTGTGAGATTGGTATCTACTGAACGGCCCGCGAAGAATCCATGTTGTTCAATATTAATTATAGTTTTAACAAAATAAAATAATGATTTATAAATAAATCGTTCAAAAATTTTTTCAAAAATACAAAGTTTAGAAATTGGACGGTAGTTTTCAACCAAGTTTCTATTACCCGTCTTGAAAATCGGAACAACTAATGCCCTTTTCCACAATTTAGGAAAATATGATTCGCTCAACGATTTTTTATAAATTAAGGTAAGGGGAAGGCTTAATGATTCGCTGCATTTTTTAATAAAAATAGCCGGAATATTATCGGGCCCTGCTCCTTTGTTAATATCCATTTCAGCTAACGCAACAGAAACTTCAGTATCCGTAATACAGCAATCCGATAAATTAAGGTTAGACGGAATACATTGGTTTGTGCTGTAGGAAGGCGAATTATTGGATTGTTGGGTGTGATTGTTGGTGTAAACTGAGCTAAAATATTTAGAAAAAAAGTCACATATTTCAATTCCATCTGAGGAATTGTTATTTTCATAAGTTATGTTACTGGGTATGGTTTGCTGTTTTGTGCTTGCTACATAAGACCAGAATTTTTTTGGATTAGCTGGAATTTCATTCTCGACTTTATGAATGTAACTATCGTAGCATTCCTTAATGATTTTCTTTACTTTTTTTCTCAAAACTGAAAAATATTGATAGTATGATTTAGTGCCAAATCGTTTAAATTTAGTGTGTGCCTTATGTTTTTCTGTAATTAATTCAATCAACTCCCCGCTGTACCAATTTGGATATATTCTTTTCCTGATACACTTTTGTTTTACAAATTTGTTAATTACATAATATAAATTGTTATAAAAATATTCAACAGACTTTTCAGTGTCTAAGAATTTAAATTTAATATTCCAATCAATATTAGAAAGAAAAAGATTAATATTATCATAGTCTGCAGATTTATATAAGTATATATGTCTTGGTTTTGTTTGTAAGTATTTTTGTGTGATAGAAAATATGAAGATCTCCAACGGAGGGTGATGACTATCAACTTTAGTTAGTGGGTTATCACATCGCATAATACTTACTGTTTCAGAGTTACTGAAAATAAGATCTAAGATTCTATTGTTAAGATTCAATATGTGATTGAATTGAAAAAAATTGCAGTAGGCTATACAGTCAACTAAATCATTAGATGCTGAATTATAAGTATTAAGTGCTGTGAAGCCACCATCCAAAGAAACCCATCTTAAATGTGGTAAATTAAAGTCACCGCATATGATAAATTTGTCATTCGGAGCGGAATCTCTTATTATATATAATTTGTCTAAAAAATTTAGCAAGGCAGAATGATTGTTTGGCGGTATATAAACACAACAAATGTGTAATTTAACAGTTTTGTTGTTTTCATGTAATATATTTGTATTGAGAGTTATCCAAATATCTTCTGCGTTACTAGACCAGTCAACATTGTTTACATATGATATTTTATTGTTTATAGCTATTAAAACGCCACCTCCGTCCGTTTTTGAAGAGATGGTCAAATCTCTGTCTCGCCGCACTACACTAAATTCACTACTAAGCACTTCATAGTCGTACACTGAGGAATTTAAATTTGTTTCAGTTAGACAAATTATATCATAGTTGCAATTACTAGAGTTAAGTTTAATTTCGTTAGTTTTGGTTCTTAGTCCGTTAACATTTTGATAATAAATAGATAGAGCCATTAAGATTAATAGAGTGTATTATAATAAGCAAATATTCGAAGAAGACAAACTTAAACTAATTTATTGATGTCTTCTTCGTTACGAATGTAACGAATATGAGACGTATCATCTTTGCGGGCATATATCTTACAGTTTCTGGACCATATGTATTTGAACCCTTTAGTACGTAGGGAAGCGCGAGCCTCTTTAAAGAGATAACTATTTTTTGGGGTCAAGTGTTCATTTACATATATAGGCTGATCGGGTCCGTTTATTTGAATTTTCGTAGATGACAGGTTCTTCGTGCGTTTATATGCCGCTAATAGTTCTTCTTTCTTGCGGCGTGAAGTAAATCTCACAACAATGTTTCATGGCTTATTGTTGTGACTGCCTTGATGAGAGGGAATTCTATGAGCTGCATCAATATCGGTTTTTGTTAATGCCACGTCAAGCGATTCACCTATGTCACTTACGATTTTCATAACATTTTCAGTTCCTTTTTCCGGGCAATTGTTTATAATCAAATTATTCATTTTAGAATATTGCTCCATATCGCACACTTTCTCAGTTAGATCTGATAATTTGGTTTTTAGATAAACGTTTTCTTCTTTAAGTTTATCGACTAACTTAAGTTTTTCGTGCATGGATTTAATATTTGCTTCAAATTCTGTTATTTTCTGCGAACAGAATTCCACAGATGTGATAACAGAGGTGAATTTTTCATTTATTTCCTTCATTAGTTCGGTTTTAAACAATAAGAATTGTTGTTTGATATCATTTACCGAGCAATAATTTTTATGTATGGATTGGTCGAAGTCATCTAGCACAACAGATGAATTGTGTTGCGACGAACGGCAACCTACACAGTACCACGCCATTGCTTCGGATTGCATAAATTGTAATTGTTCATCATTTATTTTAACACATAAGGAGTGAAAAAAATGTAGACATTTACAACATTTTACACTCGGACATTTTCTATTAATGTTCCTATTACATTGTTTGCACGAGGCGCCCATGATTATTGACCGCTTAAGACAAGTATCCGACTTGTAGAATATGGAAACCACTCGTATTTATGGTATACACACTGTTTTAAATGTTTAAATTAAATTATTTTTGTGCACAGTTGACTATGCACTAATATTTAACAAACAACAACAATGAGAAAAATTTCTTGTCACACTGTATAAATTTTCATATTTATATACAAAAATTTCACTATTAAAATTGCTTTTAACACAGAACTGATAATTATAGATCTCACTGTTACTGCAATTCTGCAAGATTGCCTTTATTTATTACAAAAAAATTAAAATAAACAAATAAAAATGGTACCTAAGTATTAATGAAAATAAGGCCCCATTGAAACTTTGGCTCGTGCTTTTGCACCCTTGCACTCCTTGCATCCCCGGTTGCTACGCCCCTGCCTTGTGCGAAAATTCTGAAATATACAATATAATAATTCTCGTACGATAATCAAAGAGATATTATTACGAGATTCAAAACGAGAAATTGCATCGTGTATTACAGGCCTTACGTCTAGGGTACGTTCAGTGCGACTTGGTGGAGGCACTTAACGAAAAATTGCGTTGTCTGCCGCCTGGCCCTGTGGACTCTTACCTTAACTCTACTTCTAATTTCGAAGTTTTGAGCTGCGAACTCATGTGGCTGAATCAAATTCCGGCGTAAATGGAGGCCTACCTGTATTTAGATATCGACCCTTGTTGGATATTTTGTACGCCAGTCAAAGCAATTGATATTAAATACACAAAATAAAACAATTGTCTCTTCGATTATTTTATTTTGCTACACCATTATCAATTAATTTGCTGCCTTTGTTAATACATATAATACAATTAGTTAAATAATTGTGTTTATATTTGTTTTCAATGATTTTATATTTTTCTATTCTTTAAGACAAATAAAAATTAAAAAAAAAAGTTTTAAAGATATGACAGGTTCATATGATATGATACATTTTTAGTATTAAAAATAAATTATAAACTTTCAATAATTTCTGAATAATATGTTCTCTACTTCACTTAAAAATATAATTAGAAAATCTTTCTAAAATAATAATAGTGATATGTTCACAAGGTGCTTTTAAAATATGTGTCTAATAATTAAAGATATAAAATTTTAAAACACTAAAATAAGTACATAAAATAAGTTTTAATATTAGATTAAAATACATAAATAATATATGTACTTAAAAATAAAATTAAGGATCACACTTGCTTTTAAGATATTCATATTTTAAAAAACGACGATCAAATTTCAACTTATTTGGAAGTGACATTTGTTTTCATAATTTTAGTCGGCTGTGTAATTAGCCGACTACTATTACTAATCACATAATCTGCGTTTGCGGATAAAAACCCTGACAAGTTGGAATCCGATGTACGTGCTCATTATTGCTTCCGAACAAGAATTTTCCAATCGTAAACACATGAGAGGCATTCGAGATGTGGACTGCTTGTGGAGAATACTTCGAATTTATTCGGTGGATAAAATTCAGAAGATAGGAAAAGAGATTGAAATTTGATGGAATTTTTACGTCGCGGCACGCTAGGGAAAGGATTTTTTTTACGGCACACCAAATAAAATTCCAAAAATATTTAAATGAAATTTTATAAATTTTTAAGGTAATTTTAATTGTAACAAAACTGAAGAAAAAAGAGTGTTTCACCAAAATTAACAAGAGGGATGCAATTGTTTTTGTGAACATGTGAACTCCGAACGTGGCTCGAAAGTTGACAAGTAAACAAGTATCTTCTCATCCACCATTTGTATTTTTTCGATGTCATTTCTATGAGCGCCGAAAAACCTAATTCACAAAGATATGAAAATCCAAACGGCAACAAAGATTTGAGGGCTGTACTAGTTAATTGAGGATATTGGTTTTGAAGAAAAATCCAGAATGCTGAAAATTCTTTTTTTATTTTTGGACTTAGCTATGAAGGCCATTATCAAGTAGATGCATTTTATTATTATTATTATTATTGAAAAATCATGCCCTAGAAGTCAGTGCATCGCTACACTAACTACTATGCCATGGTGACCGGCTAGAAAATTTTTGCTCTGCAAATAACGCTTTATGCACCGATCCAGTGCATAAGAAGCACGATTAAGAACAATCCATTCTACAAATCTGAGATTTTCTTCTACCAATGTCAGATTTGTTTTGTTGTAGTTTGCAAAAAGTTTACCGCCCCACTCATACTCTTTTGTATCATTTGAAAGAAAATATTTGGTGAATGATGCAAAGATAAACCTCTTTGCCTTTAGTGTCTTCTGAATTTCTGCAAAATTGTTCTGCAAGTTTGCTTGAAGATGCCTCTATGCCTGGGAATCAATCAATATGAATTTCTTCCTTTGCTACAGTTTTTTTTTTTTTTTTAGTTCCGGACGACAATATTTAGCTTTGTTGACTACATTGACTACAATAATTCAAGAGAAGCATATGAAACACGTACATACTCGAGTATACATAACCTCAGCCGGGAAAACACGAATCTGGCAAATGAAACAAGCGAATTACAACTTCCGTTTTTAAGAAACCATGATTATTTACTGATCTTGAAATGTCCTAGCAAATTAGAATATTTTCTAAGATTATCAGTATACCTGGAATCTGTCATGATACATTATTGTGTCGCGGCCAACAATTTGGCACACTGATCTAGACTCTAGACCAAGGGTCGGTAACCGGTAGCCCACCAAAATAGGCGCGCACACAGATGGCCGGCCCCACGGGCTTGAGAAAAATTACTTGCAATTCTTGCACAATAAATATTGAAGTAAGCAATCCGCACTATTAAAAGGGGCAAACTTCGGTCATCTCGTCACCCGAGGTGTTGGCTTCATAACAAGTTGCCCGCGTTCAGTCTTTATTTTAAACCTCATTGAGCGTATCTAACATATTACTTCCGTGCTGCTTTGGGTTTTTTACACACTAGGCTTATTTACGCCGACGTAAATACGTGCAAACTGGCGTAAACAAGAATTTAAGATAGTAAAAAAACAAATTTCAAAAGGAAAGATGGCCCGCAAATAACAATTGTTACCCTAGACCAGGGGTCGGCAATCTTTAGAGGCTAAAAGAGCCAAATCCACCCTTTACGCCATCTGGAAACATTTTAAAGAGCCATAATTTTGTTTTAATACATGGCTTTTTGAATATTTTCTAAATTTTATTCCTTATCAACTTAATTTGAAGAGCCACATGAATGTCCTCAAAGAGTCCTGACGACCCCTGCCCTAGACGGATAAATAAATTTGTTACTGAATGCAGCCGCGACGTAAAAAGGTTTTCGACCCCTGATCGAGATCAAATCGAATGAAATTCTAAATACAACTTATTACCGAATATCGAATCGAGGATCTGAATGAAGAAGAACCACTTGGTTTACAAACTAACTGCATTCGAAGCAACAGTACGCAGTTAGAACTATGGAGCTATTTAGGCAGGGCCGGCGCGATGCATGTACAGCATGTGCAGTGGCACATGGCCCCGCGGTTCAACAACAGGCCCCGCGCATGGAGATGAGGACCCTTTTTTTTTGCTCCTCACTTGGATCTGAACAGCAGGCCCCGCGCATGGAGATGAGGACTTTTTTTTTTGCTCCTCACTTGGATCTGGGAGGTGAAGACTTTTTTTTGCTCCTCACTTGGATCTGGGAGGTGAAGACTTTTTTTTGCTCTTCTCGCACATGGCCTCGCAAATCCTAGCGCCGGCCCTGTATTTAGGCTAGCTGTAAATACAACCAAAATATATTTAAAGTCGGCGACGTCCGTGGAAGGTAATTTAATTTGAGGATGAATGAATTAATTAATAAATAAGTTTTCCATTAAAATATACTTAACACAATGTTTGCTTGATTTTGTTTTACTTAAAATATTGCGCACACTATTGGTATAAGTCATTTCAAAATAAGTTGAAACAGAATATATACGATAAACTGATCCATACAAATAATTTGGCCGTCCTGAATAGGATGATCATTTGCTAATAAACTTTCTGTCTTTTATATATCCTGAGTCCTTACTATTAGCAAATAATCTACTAACCAGACTTACCATTTAAGTTTAAAATTAAGTAACTCATAATTATTTATTTATTAAATTATTAGACACTCTAAAATATATATTTTTTTTATTATTGCTTCACATTTAAGCACCCTGTATTTAAAATAAAATCACAGATGAAATGAACATCTGTAAAATTGAAAAATTAATAATAATATTGAGCACTAAAAGAGTTTTGAGTCTCTAAAATCTACAACAGTTATAATGTGCTACATATAAATTTCACTAAAAAATCTTTTTTTAAAAATATTTAGAGTCTTTGACTAGTTTTTTTAAAAATATTGTCTAGTTTGATCAAGTAAAATTTACAGGGTTTATATAAATACGTTTTCTTTTATTTTTTTTATAAAACTATAGTACGACTATTAACCCTTTAAGATACATCTTACATTTTCAATCTAACACATTGCATACGGGTGCAAGAATGCTGCCAGAAAATCATCATTTTCCGAAACTTCTATCTGTTACTGAAGCCCTAATTTAAAAAGGCCCCACTTCATCCAGGTACTGCCCCAGGAGTGACGTGGCAGTCCAGCAAAACTAGCACTTCTCGTTTTCTGTACACAATGAGCTAAAATAATAGTAAACTTTAAAATCTGTCAATAAAGACAAATTTAATGTTTCTTCTTTAAAAAATATTAGTTTTAGTCAAATTCTATTACGCCACAATTGACTTGTTTTGAACCTGAATGTTTACTGCTTATTACACAAAATTGTGGATATATTTGTGAAAAATGTTTGAATTTGGTTCGATTCTAATGTCTGTATTCATAAACTTTCTTTACTATATAACGTTTCGTTAGATCGAATCAGAAACGGACCGTTTCTATGAAAATTTTCTATAGAAAATTTTGATTTTAACGGTCCGTTTTGATATAAAGAAGCGTAATAAACGTTTATGAACACGGGCATTAATGTATTTATATTATAACGTCAATGAAAAAAATAAATAAGCTGCAATTTCTTTTCCAATTTCTTGATATGTGATGATAATAGTTTCAATAAATGTGAATTTATGATATATTTGAATGATATAGAAGTTTTAATTAAGTTTATTAACCTTTTGGGGCAAGATATTTGTATTTTTGCATAATTTATGTCGTATTTTATGCGCTGTCTCTTGAATATCAATGGTGATATTTTAAAGGTTCTACTTCTTAAGTAAGTCCATTTTTATCTAGCAGGGAGATAAAGGAATGAATAATCTTTAATCATACAGCAGTATCTCAGCATATAAATAGTCTAGGATATGTTCCAAATTTGGATAATGGATTCCGCATAAACTTATTAAAACCAAATTTGCCATCTGCATCAACATATGCTCTTCGCTGTTGTCATGGTCAAGTTTCAGCCTTTATTATTTCAACAGATATGAATTTAGGATATATTTGATTGATATAGTTTAAGATAACTTAAAGTTTTAGTGCAAAAGATTTATTTGCGTAGATTCTATCGTATTTAGTGCGCGACCAGTTGCATTTCAATGACTATCCTTATACGCCCGACTTCTTGACGACCCAATTTTACCTAGCAGGAAGATTGTAGGAAAGGATAGTCTTTGATTATATAACACTATTTTGGAATATAAACAAACCGAAGTATGTCAAAATTTGGACAATGGGTTCCAAATGAACTTGGCCAACCACATTACCGCTATTCTAGATGGCACTGTACAATTTTGTGTCTTTTTTGACCAGGTAGTCATTGGCGACGAAAAATGAATTACGTACAGGCAGAGGCGGATCGAGGGATTGAATCGGCCCGGACAATTTGGAAAATTCGGCCCTGGCTCACGGGACTTGTGTTGACTATTTATAGGGAATGTTTTAAGAGGCCCGGGTCCCGAGCATAAATAAATACCAAAGTATATTTAAATAAACTTATTTAATTTATATTTTTAATATTAATATCGAAAATAAAAATACAATCTCTAAAATAATGAAAAAATGTTAGAAAAATAAACAAAAAAATGAGTGATTTCAAAATAATATAGAATTGATCATAGGTATTTGAGTGGATAACGGCAGTCGCATCGGCCCATCATGATCCGCCCCTGTGTACAGGGTTACCATACGTTCCGGCTTTGAGTCCTTTACCTAGGGTCCCAATAGGTTTTTTAATATTGTCCCAGTTTTCTGAAATTATTTTTAATAAAACTAAAAGGTTTTTATTACGAGTTTTTATAGACAGAAGAGAAAAATCGTTTGCTAGAAAGCAATGCGAAGGCTATGTTGTTTTACGAAGTCAGTGTAGCTTTAAAATGTACTAAATTCAGTGGCGTAACTGCAGCCGCGGAGAGAGAAATTCCTACACAAAATTGACAAACATACTAGGGGGCCCAAAGAAAACACTGCGGGGGAGGGGATATAAAGTTACGCCACTGCATGATTTTTACAATAAAATAAAAAACAGTAAAACATTCTTGAAGAAAGTAATAAGCACAGAAAATATAAGTCTAATGAAAATAATAAAAAGCAAAACCAACTTTCAAGGTCTTATCACACTAGAGTTATTATTCAAGTCTAAACTTGGCAAATTAAAGTCTTTGCATTCGAATCGAAGTCTTGTGCGTGTGATAGTATGAAGAAAAAACCTAGGTTTTGAAGACCAGGCAAATGAAACAGGATACAATTTCTCGCTCTCTTTACCCAGGTCTTAGAGCTGACGCGTCTTAAAATAACCTTTCAAAATATAACTGTCAACTGTCATAATTTCACGATGTGCGCATGGGTACACAAACAATTTCCAATACTTAACTAATATTCCAATACCGTGTGATATGTCAAGACCTAAAGACTTGGATCCTGAAAAAAACCTACAAAAATAAGACTTGGATAGCGTTCTAGTGTGATACGCCTTTAAGTTTATTTGATAAAATGTTTTTATTTTTCTACATTTTCATTATTTTTTTTATTTTTTTTTTTTGACCTGTTCCGGTTTAATGGAATAAAAATATGGTAACTCTAATTATGTACGATAATCCAGTCAGGAAAAAGGTCAAATGATTCCATTGAAAAGGTCCCACCTGTTACAAGCGTCAAAAAAACAAAAAAAAATGTTCTGCAACTGGGAAATTTATTTATTTATTTCATATGGCATAATGTCACTAGGTGTCATATTTTCGAAATTATCGCACATAACTACTTTTCATGGTAAGACAATCGACTTTACATGCCCTCTGAAGCACACCCCGTATTCCCGATTATTAATTCAGAGATACAGGTACTCATTTTAGGGAAGGCTGAGTGGGCCCACAGTTGCAACTGTGAAGGTTTGTGTTTAAATCTGTTGCTCGTATGGGGGTACATATTTACAATAATTGTCATCTACATAGATTCCCCGGCGGTATTGTAGAGTAGAATGAGATCTCCCTAGCTGCCATTCAGTGGTTGGATGCCTGGATGTTCTTTTTTAACATTTTTGAACATATTATTTTATGATTTGTTTTATGCTTCTTATACGAAGTATATACTCGGGGATCAATTTCACGATCCCACACTTAAAAAGGTGGTGGTATAGAAAAGGATCTATACATTTATGGATTACACCAGGGCCCGCAAATCTGCAGTTATGGAGTATAGTTAAAAGATTGTTATTGATATAGGAGCTAACAAGAATATGTTTTTTGAAAATGATTTGCCATAAATGTACCTCTTTCGGTACAAGTTAAAAACATACCTATAACGAGTGACCATTTGAAAATAAATAAATAAATAAATAAATAAAAACAGTGTTAACATGTTAACACAGTTTTAACATGTGTTTATTATATTATTCGCGATTGAAACTAACGTTGGCGGCGCTGCGTACAACAGCTGATGGCGGGCGAGAAGCGTATATGCCAGAAGATTTTTCTTAATATTTATCTGTTCAAACAATATTTCGGCAAAAAAGCACTGTATTTAAGTCACTATATTTTAAAATACTTCTTAATTCACATAAACTATAGCACAACACGCTACAAATATTATCCAAATATACACTCTGTTCCAAACGGTTAGGCGGAACTAAGTGGGAATTTTGTTCTTTTAAGTTGTCACGAGACGGGACCTGGCTTGGGTTATTTCATTTTTCACGTTGGAATGTCAAAATTTAAAATTTCAACAATGAAACCATGGAAACGAATGACATATGTCAAAATTAAATTATTTTTTTTACGTATTTTAATGACAAAAAAATAAATAAATGGGAAATTTGTATTAAGAATGACACAAAAAATCAAAATATAAAGAAAATGACATTTTAAAATGATATTAACCTTGATCAAAAAATGTTTATTGAAAGTATGATTTACAAAGCTTAAACAAAACGGCCGAAAAGTACGATTTAAACGATGAAAGTAACTAGATTGCAAAATCTAGTTCCGCTTAACCGTTTGGAACATACTTTACGCTTCTGTTTAATTTAGCCAGTCACCACCAGATGTCTCACTGTTATTTGCAGTCGCGAATACGATCATTAAATAAAAAGACTAAGGAAAGGAGGCAAGATGAATTTTCACGTACCAGTTTTTCTGACAGAAATTACGTCATTCTAACGATCACAATGGCTGTCAATATTTTGTTGTTTTCGGATTAAAAAGTGATTATTAACATTTATTTTGATAATTTAAAGTATATTCATAATTTATAAATCATAAATAAAAGACAGGGCTAAAATAGTTTTTAGTTATTTTATAATTTAATTTTAAAATTATGCATTGAAAATTTGGTATCTTGTCAAAATGGTTAACTATACTGTTTGCGGCTGAGCAAAAACGCAAAATACAAAGACTAAAAGAAGTACTTTTCATTCGTAAATATTTTCTATTAATATTATGCAATTGAATTAATGAGCTTTGATAAACCGTTATTATTGATACACGTTACTTATGGACAAATGTGTCATAATTTTCTGTTTCATTCATTTTATAATAATAAATTACACAGGTCAACAAAAAAAAATATTTTTTTTGAGTCTTTATTTTAATGACTATTTTCTGGTTCTTTGTATCGAAAAATATCTAAAACCTTCGTTTAATTTTGAAAAACTTTGCTTTTGTACCTTTAACAACGATCAATATATATTTATTTATTTTTATGATCATATAAGGAGAAGCGTATTTTATTAAGTAAGGGTGGGGACGAGCGGGTGGATAGCAAGTGGCATTTCACTTAAGTGATTCATAGTCGGTATGCGCATGCGCATTGCACCGATACAACGCATTTTGTGAGACGGCAGATCCAGAAATGGCGTCAAGAAGTTGTACACACGAGGTAGACTCATTCTGCTATATTTACTGCGAATTTATCAAAACAAGAGATAAAAAATTTGCTTTGGCTAGAAATTTAAAGATTTGTGAAGCCTATATCAAAGATCAAATCGGTAATATTTGAACCACAACTCATTAACTCAAAAGACTTAAATGACTTAGTTAGAGATCTGAACCTGCCCAAAAGTAAAGCAGAAATCCTAGCTTCTCGGTTGAAACAGTGGAAGTGAATACCTTTGCTTGAGACAAAGGTATCAATAAGTGATCAAAGAAAGCGTCATGAAGCATTTTCTTGCTTTTTCACTAAAGAAGACGGACTTTGTTATTGTAATGATGTGAAAGGATTGTTTGAAGAAATCGGAATCTCACGCATTCCTTCTGACTGGCGTTTTTTTCATAAACAGTTCTACAAATAGTTTAAAAGCTGCCCTTCTGCGTAATCGAAATAAATTTCCATGTCTTCCTTTGGATCATTCCGTAATGCTCAAAGAAGATTCTCAAAACAGAGTAGACAGTTACAAAGAGCTTATTGCAACTATGCTTGATAACTTTAAACTCATGGGTTCCAGAATGTCCCTTAAAGTGCATATGTTACATGCTCACTTGGACCAATTTAAAGATAACATGGGAGCCTATTCGGAAGAACAAGGTGAACGTTTTCATCAAGACGTGATGGACTTTGAACGTCGTTATCAGGGGCAATACAATGAGAGTATGATGGAGACTATATTTGGGGGCTAATATGAGAAAGTCCATACAATCACAGAAGAAATACGAAAAATAATCATTTCTTTTTCATATATTCTATTACAGTAAGTTGTTTGTTTCGAATGGTTTTCTTGTAAATAAAACTGATTCAAATTCATAACAAGAGTTTGTATTACTTTTACATACAATAAAGGTCTGAAAAAAAGGGAAATTTCCTTAAAATTCCGTAATTTCATTCTGATAGCTACAAACGTAAACATTTTCGGGTAAAACAATTTTTTCTTTAATTAATAATGTAGAAGAAATAAAAATCTGATATGCAGAACCCAGACTCAAAATTCCTGTTGACCGGTGTTATAGATGTATAATAGTGTTTTATTGATTGTTTGTATCTCCCATCTTAAGTTTATTTTGAAAATAGCAAAATTGGTATTTTTTTCTTTTTGTTCCGATAACAATTTTAATAAATACTACTCCACTGTACAGCCGGACACTATTGTCCGCCATTTCCAAAGACCATCTTGGTCTTTCCAAAAAACATGTAATACTTCTTCCTTTAGTATTTTTATTCAGTGTATACGATATAAATAATTATAAAAATGTTATGTTAAATTTAGTATTCAATTGTTTGCAGTATACAATAAAAGACACACCCGTATTTGTCCATAGCCTACTTAAACAAAATTTGTTTATAATATTTGTTTATTTTTTCAAATGATCACTCGGTATTTTATGACTAAAGCTAAGTACTGTTTCATTTCGTCTCATTTCAATTCATGCTATTAGTATTATGGGATTTTTTATCATTCTTGTGGATTTCACTGTTAGTTTAAAATATTAATGATATGATGTTATTTCTGCCAAATTTCGTACATGACTTCATTTTTAGATTTATTATATTTTATATTCTTTTTCATTGCAGCTTTTCAAAATTAAATAATAATAACCTATTTATAAAATAGTGATTGTTAAGATTGTACCTTAAAGGGTTAAAATACTGTCGTCAAAAATAAAATTAAATAAAATCACACATAATTTAACTATACAGTAAATCATAAAACAGTCGGTTCATGTAAGATTCTGGTGTTTAAGGGGTCTAATATCAACTAGTTTTCAGTTTCTCTTAACATGAACACTTAATAATACATACAAATATCAATAAAAACAAATAATCTACGCCTTAAAAGCTAACTACTAATATTCTCACATTTAAAGTTTAGAGCAAGATATAACTATCATGTTCTAAAGGAAATACGTAGTTCAGAAATTTGTTAAAATACATAGATAAAACAATAATCAATTTAAAATTTTCAGAGTAGTAAAATATCAAGTTTGCTAAAAACTACTTTTAAAATACGTAAATATCAAATTATAATTAAAATTATTTATTTCACAATTACTACAAAACTAGAATTTAAGTAGAGTTAAGTAAAAATAAAATTTTTAGGCCTATGTTAAACAAGAAAGCTTACACTGCTTTCAAGTTGGTTTCAGATATGTAAAATTAGTCACAATTTGCTTGGAATCACTAAATGTAAGTCTACTTTCCATCATCTAATCAATTTTATTTTAAATGAACAATTTAGTCATCTTTCCTGCGACATCGGTCTGTTTCTCTAAAGCAGTATCCAGACCAAACACGCCAAACTGCGCAAAATCTTCATGAGCTGCTTTCCAGGGTATGAGTTAATGCGCCTACAGACGGTGTGCCAGCGTTCGCCAGCGCTAGTTCTGACGCTGGCCGTAATATGTAGCATTGGCGGACACTTGTACTTGCGTACCATACAGACGACTTTCAGTGCTGGCCAAGTAGCAAAATAGATCTCATTGGTTCGTCTGAGACAGAATGACGTTTATTACCATAGGAGAGACAAAATTTACGTACTCTTGTCGATCACTCTGCTTACGATATTTCACATGAGTATGAATGCGGGATGCCCTCTCTATTAGTGGCTCCTCTGAGCTTTCAACGCACCGATGTACCTGGAAAGTGTGCTTAATGCCCCTGAGTACTCAAGTGCTTGATTCAGTATGCAAATCACGCGCCTGGAAAGCAGATATGATATTTCTGTTTGGACAACAAACTGCACAAACACGCCAGTTTACGCAATTCCGGACGTCGTTCCAAAACACTAACCCAGAGGGTAGTGCATATGTCGCAGAGTAAACTTTGGGTAATATGATATACCTAGTGCTTTTGAATGTGCCGGGTAAAGTGGAAAAATTAAAATTAATTAATATTTATATATGTACCTACACGTTTCTTTGTAGAAAATAGCAACGTAAATTTATAAATAACCATAATTTCAAAATGGAATTCCAAATAAGAATTTATTTTAGAAGTAATTTTGCAACCATAACCAATAAGGATGTAAAATTAGTAAACATCAACAGACATACACACTTCTGCGCATGTCGGGCAACTTTCATCCCAGTTCCAAGCAAGACGAAAAGTTGTTTTCCCGAGTTACTTGCACTGCAAACAGGAACAACTTCGGGTAACTCGCCTGTTGAGTTTATGAACGATTAGTAACCGGTTGCTAAGGAACGAGTTGTGTTTTAACTTGAGTTATGCCTAACTTGAGTCCAAACAACATATAGGAACATATCATTTTAATTTGAGTTATGGGTAACTAGAATTAAAACATTTAACTTGTTCATTATCAATCGGCCATAAAACTCTCAACTAATAAGAAAAACTCAAAAAATGAGAATAAGATCGCAGTTCATCAATCATGTGACCAGGCAACGTTTTGGAACGACGTCTTGCGCTCGAACAAGCACGATTCGTCTAGTGCCGGTTTTTAAAATAAAACAGCATTAACATGCGGTTTTCTTTTAATCGTGTTTGGACGATAACCGTGGCAAACGATAAGTTTGTGAACAACATGCGCAAACTGGAACGTAACGAATATAACTGAATCTAGTTTGAAACTGCGACAAAATTTCAACTTTGGCGCAATTCAGCGCGCTAGGTCTGCATGCAAGATTATTGGGTACACCCAATTTGATGACCAGGAGGTATCTAAACGACGAAATGATACTCATCTGCACTGGTGAACGAGAGTCGCAATTCGTCGAGATGTCGGAGAATAATTAGCGAAATATCTCTACGAAAATGAACTCAACCACATACTGAATCATAAGAAGTCTTAATCCGTCAATGTTTCTGGTGTATAGGCCTGTTGAGGTTTCCCGTATAACATGATCCGCGAAAAATTATTCATTAGATGGTAGAAAGATAGAACCATAGCAGTTCGTAGCGTATTTTGTATTTTAATAACTGTGTAAATAATTTAGAAAGGCAACAAAAATAACTACTAACGATCAGAATATTTACTCACCGTTTTTGTTGCTTAATTTAAAGTAGGTGGTAAATAATTCTTAAAATCTTGGTTAAAACTGAGTTAAAGTTATTGCCAATGTTGAAATAATATCAAATGATTTTTGTGTGTATAGTTAAATTATGTAGTACTTATCGTTATTTAACACATAGTTTCTGATTGCATATGCAAACTGGCCTTACTATCAGCTTTAGGTAACTTTCTTTGTAAGGTTGGTAACTGTGATGAATCAATAACAATGGTAGGTCGAGTAGGTAGATGCTCAGAAACTAATAAAGTAGTATCTTCATGACTACTTTCCGTATGTGTACTATCAGCTGAATCTTGCCTTATATTTTCCCCAGATGTACCAGGGATAGTTAACACAGTTTCATCTTTGCTACAACCTGGAAAACTAACCTCAGCAACCATAGGTGTTGGGAGATCACCTTCAACAGCACTGCTTCTTCTCAAGGAACGTGGTGAGTTTCTAAACTCTCTTGTTTCTTGGACTACACTTAATAAAGTAGGATTCTGATCAATAAAATTATAATCATCATCTTCTTCTGCATATCTTTTGTGGATAAAATTTTCCATTAATAAATAATCAGATTCCTCAGCTTCCTTTAAATGTTCCTTTTCGATATATAGCGCCATCTCTGGATTGCTCATTTCAGAAGCATGTCTTCTTCTTGGTGGTAAATTAGAAGGCATTTGTCCTGGTCTTGGTGGACTTAATAATCTAGGTGTTCTTGGTGGACTTAATAACCCGCAGACCGTTTCTAACTCATCAGTAATACTTGTATATTCCGTATGCATTGCCATTAGCATTCCTCTGGGGTTCGAATTGGTATTTGTTGGTGGAATTACAGTTATTCTAGGCTCGCCGAATGTTACACTACGTTCTACGGTTGAAGCACGTTCAGGTACGGGATAACCAGGTTCAGAACTGTCAGGTTCTGAGTGTGTTTGGGAAAGCTGCCTCCGAGGTAGACCGTGAAACTGACTACTTTTTTCTGATTCACCACCTTCTGAACTGCGTCGGTCAATAGAATCACGACGGTAGCTTAGTGGTCGTTGAAACCTATAACAAATAAATAAAATAGACATACGCTTTCATTATATATATATTTTTTACAATAATTTTGTTTGAATCACGGTCTGAAAATACTGTATTATTTCAAACAGACATTAAAATTACAAAACATGATTTAAAATTATTATTGTCTTTACGAATGTCAAACGAACTTGATTTTATAAATCATTTAATTCCTTCACCAATTATTTAAAGTTTTTAATATAAAAAAAATGAAAATTAATAATAATAATCATGCAAACAGTCGATGTATAAGATCAAAAAATAGGACTCAACAACAGTAATGTTAAAACCAAGTAAAGTTAACAAATAAGATGTCGTTTCAAGGTCATTTATAAACTTTATCAAAAACAGTATATTAATTATTTCATTCCATCCTAAAGGTGCGTACTCGCTTGAGCATTTGTGCGCGCACGGATTTTCGTGCTGGTAAAAAAAAAATGCACACACAACTTTCTTGTTTATGCACGTAAAATTGCGCTCCACGTATTTCAGTTATATCCACGCACATATTTATTTAAAGTAAGTAGTAGTATCAACGATGGCGGGAAGTAATGTTGTTGCCTTAACAAGTGCAGCGTACATAGTAACACTAGGTAAAATAAAAAAAAAAAAAAAAAAGAAACGATGGTGGATGACACAACTATATAGAAGCAAGGAAATATACAATGGTTAAAATTTTCTAGCAGAAATGCAAATGCAAGTAGTGACAATTTCAAATTTTTGTTCGAATGTCAGCGGCACATTTTGAATTACTCGATAATAAAGTTGGTCACAAAATTGGGAAGATTTATAAAGGCTGTTCTCGTGAAACAACGATTAGCCATAACCCTACGTTTTTTGGCAATTGAGGATTAGTTTTCTAGCATGCACTACCTTCTTACTCCATAGTACGTTGAATATTTACTGGTGTTTACTTAAATTTACGGGCACAATTATATGACTGCATAAACCCGTACACACTGAGCGCACAAGTTCTTTGATCTTGTCGGTGGGACCGACAAGCTACGGATAGCATTCGTGCGCGTAAAAGTGTACGCGCACACAATTTGTACCTCGTACTCACTTGAGCATTTTACGCGCACAGCATTCGTGGGTGCACAAATGCTCTAAACAGTACGCGCCTTTATGTGTTAAAAAGAGATAATAATACAATACATAATCATTAACAGACAGTCAATCAGATATTCAATACAATAGCATTATAAATGATAATTGATAAACATAAATTATAAATTAAGTAAAAAATATCCTCAAAACTATACATAGGGTGTTCAGTCAATAAGTTTCTATTTTTTATTTTTTTTTTTAATTGTACTGAACTTAATTCTTTGGTAGAAGCTGGTAACAAATTCATAAACTTTATAGAATAATAGTTAATAATATATCTTGATTTATTTATTCGTGTAAAATTGGGGTATATATTTGATTTATTACGTGTGTTGTAGTTGCTAACGTCTTCATAAGAGACAAAAGAATTTAAGTTTTGATGGGCATATACTAAACAGATAATAAAAATGAATAAAATATCTGACATAATTCTAGTTAATTTCTGGGTTGATTCGCGACATATCCAAGTATTTCTTGTCTACTTTTTAACATTTAAGTTTTGAGAAGGTAAGCCGTTAATTTAGTAAGCAAACTAAACCCTAGTGGAAAAAATGATATAATTCAGTTGACAATGGTGTGCTAAACCTCTTGTGTTATTTTTAGTGTGTTGTTGTGCAATGATTGCATTTTATGACAGTTGCCTATGGTAGCTGACAAAAAGCGATGATTCATACGATTTATAAATGAACTTGAAACGACATTTTTGTTAGATTATATCTCATTGTTAGAAGACGCAGTCTTGAAAACACCACTAACTTATTGAAACAAATTATTGATAACATCTTTTACTTTTTTCACACTAGAACTTAAAGACAGGATGTTAAAGTTAGACTGATTTTAAGCATTAACGAGAATGCGCGCGGCCACACTTAAAAATGGCTTGACTAATACCCTTTTCACACTAGAACTTTAAGACGAGTGAAAAGTTCACCGATGTTTAACATCGGTCTGCTTTCACACTTGATGTTTAAATCTCTGGTGCTGTCATCAGCTACAGTAATTTTGTCCTTAAGTTACCGTCAGGAAATTACCAGTTTTGAACTGTCTGCGCAGCCGCACATTTTTAATTATTATAAACAAATATGGTAATTTCATTTCATTCTACAATAAAGAATATATTACACCTGTATTAACATGTAAGTCGATACATTTTATCTCAATTATTGTAGCTCTGTATTTTATTAAACACATTATTAAAATAAATAATTTTATTATAACAATAAGTATAAACTTCTTATAACGTCGATATAATACAGTATTCTTGTTTATGATAATACAAAATGTTGACAGCACAAATTCAAAGAGTATTTTTTTATAATAGAAATTATGTTGGCAATGCGAACGATGTTTAAGACGCAGATCTCTGTCTTCAACATCGCTTGTATTTAGACGAGGTCATACGTTTTCACATTAGCGTTTAAAGACACATTCACTTTAACATCGGAACTTAAACATCTGATGTGAAAAGGGTATTAAAGACAGAATTTTTTGTCTTAAAGTGCGGTCATATGGTACGCGTTATCAACCTAATTTGTCAGACTGTGTGAAATTTTGCTGTTAACATTTTATATTATATCGAGATTATAAAAAGTTTTAGTTTAGAGGAGAGTTTATAAGACGTATTATTCTATATTTAATTATTTATTTATTATATATTTATTTTATGTCACACAATACAGAGCTACAATATTTGAGGTAAACGTTTATCGACAAATATGTTAATACAGGTGTAATATATTATTTATTGCAGAATGGTATCAAATATACATATGTGTTTAATGATTATTTAAAATAAAAACACTGGTTGCGTCTGCGCAGACAGTCGAAAATTGGTAACCTTGTGAAGCCAATTAAGAATAAAATTGCTATAGGAGATGTCAGCACCGGCGATTTAAAAATATAGTGTGAATGCAAACTGATCTTTAATATAAGTGGATTTTTAGTTCGCATATCTTAAAGTTTTAGTTTTAATTTTAAAATTAAGAAGAATTTAGGTTTTGATGGGCACATAATAAACAAATAATAAAGATGAATAAAATATCTGACATGCATATAAATGCATCTTATTTTGTACTTAACAAATGGAGATTGATAACACCTCATAGTTTTAGAAAATAAAATATTACGCGGAATCTTTGGTTCCATTCGAAATAATAGTAAATGGGAAAGCTATTAGAATGAAGATATCTGAGAAATATACTCAAAACAAAGTATCACATAAAAAATAGGATGTAGGTGATTACAGTGTATAGGGCAGGTGATGAGGATGAAAGAGAATATAATAATACAGGGTGTTTGTTTGAAATGCCGCACCTCGAATAAATCTTTTATTTTAAGAGATACAAAAAAAATTTCAGAACAAAAGTTAAACTAGACAAAAGAGCCCACTTAAGAAATATAATAAGATTTCAGCATCACTTCCGGTTTCAGCGGAAATTGTTTCAACATTTTATCTAGCATAGGGAATCGGTACTTTAATTTTTTTTCTTCTTGAAAGTACATTAAATCAGCTCTACAAGGATATCAAAATATCATACTTTAATTTTAACCATTTTAAAATGGCGGCCGTTTATTTACAAAATAATAACTAACATAAAAATCGTAGAAACTAAATTATAAAAAGATATAACATTATGTAACTATGAAAAAGCAATAAAACAAAATATGACTAAAGTTAGTAATAAACTAAGGAAAATTTACAAATGTTCAATATGACTGCCGTTGTTATCCACACATTTTTTCATTCGTAATAAAAACTCTTCCATTACATTTAGAACGATATACTTTTGAATTTTCCTGATGGCTTTTCTTACCCTATGTTCTAAGTCTTCTAACTTTTACCTGCAGGATACCTTTCTTGGTAAAGTTGCTGGGCCCTAACAGAATTTATTTGACATTCTCCGAAAGTCAGAACCATATCTGTTATTTCTTCTTTTGAATAACGTACGTAAGCCATAGTTACAAACGATTTGATGTTATCACCTTTAACATCCAACTCGTACTAACAGGCAAGATATTTTTCTATGCTAGGTATAAAGTTGAAACAATTTCCTTTGAAATCGGAAGTTATGCAGAATTCTTATTATAATCCTTAAGTGGGCCCTTTTGTCTAGTTAAACTTTTCTTCTGATTTTTTTTTGTATCTCTTAAAAAAAGTAGTTATGTGAGGTGCGGCGTTTCAAACAAACACATTGTATATAAAGGAGGTAAATATTGAATTGATTCAGAAATAAAATTTCGTAATAAAATTGAATATCTATAATATAATACGCCAACCTGTGTCCGTGGTTGCGTGGGTGCGTGGAAATCTAAAACAATTGAAGATTCCGAAGCTCACCGAGTTTTTATTGTCATATAATGCGTAATAATAATAGTTGTTAATTGATTTGTTTACACAAAAATAATATAAATTAAAATTATTAGTAGCAGAAAAATAATTATTTAAAAAATATTTGGTTTTGGTGAAAGTAAGTAAGAAAAATGTGCCTTTCTTTTCTTTATTATTATTTTTTCAATGGTTTATTATTTTTTTTATTTCTACGACTAACGTTTTAAATTAACTAACGTCTTAAATTCCGGTCACCATGGCGTAGTGGTTAGTGTAGCGATGCACTGGCTTTAGACCATGAGGGCTCGGGTTCGAATGTCGGTTATGGAATGGATTTTTCAAAAAAATAAATGCTTCTACTGGATATGGCCTTACTAGCTAAGTCCAAAAAAAAAAAGTCTTAAATTTTCAAAAATGTAAATGTAATGTATTGAGTAAAACTCGCCTTAAAATTATAATTTTTACCAAGAATTACCGGCCGAGTTTGGTCATTCATATCTGTGTCAACTTATCTGTTAGGATTTAAAATTGGTTGGAAATATTTAAAATATTTTGGTAAAAATTACAAATTGATACATTCAATAGTTTGCACACATGGTAAATAATTTCTCTTTCTTAAAATGTTATTTCATTTGACATGTCATAAAGATAAATAATATCATAGTTATAAGAAGTTCACTTTTGTAAGAACAAACTAGATCTGGTTATTTTGGTGATTTTTGATAGTGTATTACTGACTTTTAGAAAGTTGGTTATATTGTAAAAAAGGCTTTACAGTTTTGGGTTATGTTTGTATTATTTTAGGTAAGTATTATATTTAGAAAATATTTAAGATGTCACTATTCAAAATGAAATATGACGAATGATATTTTTTTAAATGACATATTTATAATCTGACTTTTCAAATTATTTTTCTGTAATATCAACATGACATACAGTTTCAAATGTGCAAACTGTTGAAAACAAAATTTCCTCTTAGTTTGTTCTTACAAAAGTGAATTGCTTATATAATGATCATAACCAACAAATATGAAGTGGGTTTTACAGCGTAAGGAATATTTTGAAATGACAAATTTACATTTAAAAGTCAGTACAACACTATAAAAGTAACCAAAATAACCAGATCTGGTTTGACTTTACAAAAGTGAACGCAATATATTAAATCGGGCAAACAATTAAATTTTACTGTGTAATAGTTTCTCACGATATATTTGAAACTGATTTGAGATATAGTGTAAGTACGCTTTTTTCCGTGTATGTATTTTTTCATGTGCGCTTTTTTTCGTGTGCGCATTTTTAAATTATATAAGTAATTGGAAAATTTATTTTAATAAGTATATTATAAGGTAATGCACGAGTGAAATGAATCGTTTTCCCATCTTAAAAAGTTAATGATTAAATAATTCGGAATAATACTCATTATTTGTCCAGTTTTTAATAATGTGCGAAGAGTTGATTCAATTTGAATTGGATGAAGTTAGGCGTATGGCTAGAGAAAGAAGTCTGAGGTATCGAGCATATTCCACATTAAGGTAATGATTTGTTTGCCAACACAGTTGGCAACGGGTCCACTAGTATTTATATAATTAAAGTAAAAGATTAAAGATTATTTAATGATAAAAAATAATTAATTTATTATAAACTGAATTGATACTATTGAATCCTAATAGTATGAACAAGAAAAGGAAATCGTAAATTCTAAATGTTTCTAAATTCTCAAATAATTATTAGATGTATTCGAACCTTATGTGGAAAATAATTAACTTACGTTTTGAAATTATTACTTTTCGAAACATTAGTTCTGGTTACTTCTCTAATGAGATTATATAATACTTTAAACTATTTAAATTATTAGCCATAACTGTCGTCCAGTGGCGTAAGTTCATATTTTTCTATGTAGTACTCTCACCTACGTTTCAAAATTGACCATCGCGGCGCTACGATCTTAAATTTATTTCCCTATAGTCGCCTTCGAAATGTTGATTTAGAGTATAATAAAGCGCATTTCATGGATCAGCAGCACGAATAAGTCCTCACACATCTGGCAACAAATCTACAGTTAATGATTCAAATATAAAGAGGAAGCTGTAATATCTAGATCATGTAATCCGAATATATACCAATACTATAAATTAATTAAGGGAGGAAAGGTCAGCAGGGAGACGTCGAATATCTTGGTTATGGAATTCGAAAAAGTTCCGGATATCAAGCAAAGATCTTTTCAGAATGGTACCATCCAAGGTTAAGATCACTGTGTTAGTGACCAACCTTCAAAGCGGAGATGGCAGTTGAAGAAGAAGAATAACCAATACGAGATAAGTGGTAATTGTGATGTAATAGCAGATAAGTAAGATGCAGTTTTAGTATCGTTATCACCATTGCAACCTAAATTAACTATGTTAAATAATGGATTAGTAAGAAAGTTTGCCGCACGTCATAGTGTGGATTTAAAATTCTGTGATTTTTTTTATTCAATTCTTTTATACCTGAAACTTGGAAAGAAGCCGTCATCGAAGGCACTTTCTGCTGTAAAAACGTCTTGTAATCTAACAAAAGAAAAATATAGCATTTCAACTTATGACATATTATACTATAATAGACACCGATATTAAAAACATTTTAAATTATTCACTCAATTGAGGGACACAGATGTCAAGTGGTACAAGCATTGATGAGCCGAAAAAATATTAACAATAGACCCGCAGTTTTTTTTTTTTTTTTATTAATTATTTTTTCTATAAATCCGATTAAAATTAACTTTCTTGCCCTCTTTTGCGGGATTAAAGTAATGGATTAAATTCTAGGGAATAAAATATAGTTCATTTCAATTAAGACTGCAATTTGTAATGAGTAGAGAGCAACTAGATCATCAATAAATTGGTCAGTTGATTCATAAAAATATTGATCAGTTTATTGGTAAATAAATTGAACTGTCTAAAATTGATTTAAATCAAATAGATGGCTCTTTTAGGTTTAAAAATTATGCTCATGTACATTAATAAATTAGATTTTTAATTGGTTATTGCATATGCAAGTCCGGTCTCTACTCATTACTAGAGAGCGGCCATCTAGGTCAGTGTTTCTCAAACCTTCGACAGTTGCGAACCACTTTCAGAATTCCACACTAACCGCGGACAACCAACTTCAAGAAAAACATTATTTTTGCATAAGAGCCCATTATTAATACTAATGAAATTTTGTGTGCGCGGACCACCAATAACTGATCCGCGGACCACCTGTTGCGAAACTCTGATCTAGGTCATATTACGTTTTAACACTATTAAATTAGAAAGAACAGTTTTTTTTTAACCTAAACTGACCCTCTCTATGCATTACTAGATTGCGGCCAATTTAGGTCTTGATGAGTTTTAATCCTACTTAAAGGGAAAACATTGTTCTTTCTCATTTAATAACTCACATAACTTGGCCGATCTCCATTAATAACTAGACTGTAGCCAAATTAGGTCTTAATACGTTTTAATAATACTTAACTGAAAAAAAAAAAAGTTGCAATGTCTTTTAATAGGACTGAAATGTATTAACTCCTAGATTGGCAGCTCTCTAGTAATGAGTATAGTGCGGTCAATCTAAGTCTTAATACGTTTTAATACTAATTGCAAAAAACCAATTGTATCAAATTTAATAGGATTAAAACGTAACAAGGGCTAAGAATTTTATTTATTTATTTATTTATTTTGATTTCCACCGAATAATTTTAATATTGTTAATACTAGCACGTTTATTTTCAATAAAAACTATTAATTTTGCTCATGTGCCGTACTAGGGAAACGCGAGGCTCGCACTTTATCAATTTTTAATACGCTCGGGAGTGTAATCTCTTGCATTCCAATTAAATTTAACTGTGAAGACGCTAATTACTGTGTTTGACCCAAATTGTGGTATATGCTTTTGTAAAACTCACTACTTATGAACCGTTGTAAGGAATAATATAGTTTTAAGACAGAATAATTAGCTTATATTAATCTAAATTAAGTGCTAAGTCTTCAAGAGAGCCCCCCTTTCTACGCAACGTATCAGCGCTCAAAGGTAAGTCTCGTTTTTAAATTCCTACTCTATTTTTATGCCCAATTTACCTGCACAATCGCAGCTTGCAATATAATCCACACTCTAAGTCGCTTCTCCCAACATTACCCTCAGGATCGAAGCAACAAACTGAAACCACCCTATTTAATTTTTAGATTAATAAACTTTTAATTTAAAATTTACTTTTAAATTTTAGGACACTACATATTTCATCTAAACTTAAACCCTTTGTAATTTGGTTTTGTTATGTGTTGCCTCCGCGCAACTATAGCTAGCTAGTGATATTATTAATAGAATGTCGAACAATTTATTAGTAAAAATAAAACAAATACATACCTCATTGCCTCTAAATTGAGTTGTGTCAGCCCTTCTGTGCTTATGTCAGATTCTTCTCCCCTTTCGCTACTACCAGTCCCGGATAGCTTAGATTCTTGGCTGCTTCTTTGTCTCTCTTCTAAGATGTTGACCCGCCGTTCAGATGGAGGACGCATTACCAGACCTCCGTCACCAGAGTCACTGTTTTCGTCCTTCTCTTCAAGAGTTCGTACCTCGAAGTGGGCACCATCGTCAAATATGTAGGCGTCTGGACGTACTTCCGTTAGAGATCGAGTTGGCTTACGGCGCACCGGTTGAATACTGGTACGGAAGCATATGTACATAAATATGCAGACTTATACAACAAATTTGATGACTTCATTATTGGAGATCTTAGTTAGTTCCATGTCTAAAAATTTGGGTCATATGGGGTTTGTTTTTTTAGAATTTATCAAGTTATGCCAAACTGCAAATGCAACTATTTCTTAATTGACAGTATCTAATACAGAAGTCATAGGAACACAGTCTAGGCACATTTAAAAGCAAATACTTAGCAAGTTAAACTAGAAATTTTATCTGACCCTTGATGATGAAGTCACATCCCAACATATAGGGTGGGCTATGGGAACCTGACGTTTTTGAAACGGGTAGTACTCTGCAGGTAGAAGGGGTCGAAACAAGCGGTAAGTTCCATTCCAACCGTCAGTTCGTGCAGTTTAGTGTACATCATGGCTGAATGGGGTGTAAGACATCGTGTGTTTGTGTATGACGCGTTTGTCAAAAACGGTGAATGAGTAATAGCGGCCAAAAAGAGCGTTTCGAATTGAGTTTAATGTTGGGCATCGATAAGGCATCCCAAGCCGAAATACAATTCTCAAATGGGTCAACGACTTTCGAATAAGCGGGAATTTCATGAATAAAAAACCGCCTGGACCCGCTCGTACGGTCCGGACCCCCGAAAATGTGGAGAGGGTGAGGGAGGCTTTCCAAAGAAGCCCAAGGCGTTCTGCACGAAAACACGCTCAAGCCTTAAGAGTAAGTCGTTCCACAGTCCGTCGTATTGTTAAACAAGATCTGAAGTTTCATCCATACAAGTTGCCTTTAGTCCAGGAGCTGAAACCCAACGACTATCCGCAACGCAATGATTTTTGTTTGGCTATGCTTGCGATGCTTGAAGTAAACGAAGATGCAGTGTTGTTTATCAGTAACGAAGCTCACTTCCATTTGAATGGATTTGTTAATCGACAAAACTGCCGTTATTACGCCTGTGAAAACCCTCGGCAGCTGCATGAACGGCCTCTGGACAGTCCAAAAGTGACGGTATGGTGTGCAGTTTCATGCAACTGTATAATTAGTCACATATACATATTTTTTCGAGGAAGATGGCAACACAGTTACTGTGATCGCAATTAAAATGGCATATAATTTACTATTAATGTATGTTATTTATTTTTTTTTTTTGAGAAATCATTGTGTAATGTTCATTCAAAAATCGTCAGGTTCCCATGGCCCACCTGTCTTATCTTAAGTTGTCACGAGTTCAACTTTCTAAGGATTGAATTGGGCTTTTGCTAAACAAAATGATCAAAAATCTATACTCTGTTCAAAATGCAGAGATAGTAATCACGCACTGTTCACGTGATAATGTCGTCGAACTCCCGTCGTTCATTGGCTACATTGACGGTCACGCCACGAAACAGCCAATAGGGTAGACTTGTATAAACCGTAGTCCTTGATGGTGCTTCATCGCCAAAAGTTGAATTAAGTTCATTGATGCTCTGATGTTGGGTTAATCCACGTCGAACGTTGTAAAAAATAATCGCTCGAAAATGTTCACGATTTAATTCTATTTTTTTTTAAGTTACTGTAAACAACACAAATAGCTCCCGTACGTCAAAACGTTCTGAGTACGTATACCGTCAAAAATGTCAAAATTTAAGATAGAAGCGTCAGATGGCAGCACTGGTTTAGCACAATCCCGAAATATAAGAGGCAACCCTTGTATATTAACGTACTGATAGAGATAGGTATTGAGATATACGCTCAGCGTGAGTGACTGAACCGGGGATGCCAACCTGTAAACGTAACATTATAGTGCCAATCTTATAATTATCGTCATGCTGAAGGCGCGAAAGAGGCTGATGGCGCGAAAGACGCTTATGATGCGTATTTCAAATATTGTGTTGTTTAAATAAATTTTTATTTGTTTTTTATTCGAACGAAAATTGAGTAAGTCTAAAATTGCGTAAGCCGAGGAGCGTCTGTACAAATTTATTTTGGAGCTTTAAAATTATTTCAAACTAATTGTAGAATATAAAATCCCATAAAAGTGGGGAAAGAATTCAACAATTCAAGTGAGGACGGGGGAGATAAAGTAAAAACATCACTTGAGAAGCGGGGAGTATGAATATTTTTTTTGGATAAGTATTAATTTTTTGGGGTATCGGTTTAATAAAACTACATTATTTTCTTGACAAATAGTTAAAACATATTTTATTTGCTTACTATAGTCGGATTGCTGATAAGTGACTGTTCGTTGCTACAAGTATCGATATTCAATACTATATGCTGTCTCTGTCTATATCATTATAATTATTTGCATACCCATAGTAACGTATAGTGACTCAAGTTGACAACTAACCAATTATTTGAAGAAAAAAACAAAGCATTAGAAAGAAACAGAATGATTCGAAGATATCTTTACTAATTAGAGTGCGAAAATAAATTCACAGCAGTACTCAAACAAACAAAATTATTAATTTTAAGGTTATAATTATAAATAAGGAAACATTTATACTCATACGTAAATTTTGGATTATAATTTGTTTTTTATTCCAGCAGATTTCAAATTAAAGTTTGTGAATTTAATAATTGGCCGCAAGCCATATTTTAATTAATATTTATTACCAGACACTGACAGTTAAGACAAATAATAAAAAACATTTTTGAAATCGCTGAAAAATGGTAACTAGATTATTATATGATTGCATTACTTGATACATACATGTAACAGTCACCTATCAGCAATCCGACTATAGTTTCGATTCTCTCTGAATCATTTTCAAAGCTTGCAAATATAAAAAGTATATAATTTTTTTTTACTTCTTTTTTTAAATCTTCCGTTAAGTTAAAAATCCGTTAAGTCGACATGTACACTTAACGGTCTAAACAAGTAGGAAGATTTAGAAAAATGTCCGTTAAATTGAAACATATTCAAAGTTGTATTTTAACTATTGATTTTATTTTTTTAACTATTTATCTATTTATTTTTTTAACATTTTATTAACAATTTTTATATACTTTTTATATTTGCAAGCTTTGAAAATGATTCAGAGAGAATCGAAACTAGTAAGCAAATAAAATATGTTTTAACTATTTGACAAGAAAAGAATGTAGTTTTAATAGACCGATACCCCAAAAAATTAATACTTATCCAAACCATTTAATACGGTCAAAGAATCTATTTATACAATGAATATTTTTGTTAATAAAATTCAGTCTTAGGGCCCCTAGACAAACATCCTTTTAGAATTTGCTTCGTTTGTCCAAGCTCTGACCGTGAACGAAGGATTTCTTCTGTAAAATGATAATTTAGGAAACGTTGCATTGCATTTGCCTTTCAAATGGCCTTTTTGTCATTACAAAACCTAAAATGGTTTAAATGTCGTAAGCGTTAATTTGGAAAAGATATATAAAATATGTCCGTATTTTTTTCAATATTATCTTCAAAATGTACTAGAGTAATCTTTAAATTAATTTTCTCAAAAATTAAGATAATTGACTTACCCTAAATGTGAATCGTTATCCGATGTAGTTTCTGATCGTTCGCTTATTTTCCTGACGCGATCTTCAACTAATTTAACATCAGGGAGATCATCCACCATCCGAGTTGCCATAAACCTATGAATTACTGTGAGCTGATTCAATATCTGTTCTTCTATCTCCTCCACCTTACGTATTCTGAATTCTAGACTTTGCATTGTTAAAAACTGACTATTCTCCTTTGTATTTATATCCTCGACTTTTTGAACAATATTTTCTACACGGTCAGTTGTTACCTAGAATAATAATAAATAATTAATATAATGTACGAGGGCATATTGAAAACTAATATCTCCATGGCCATAACTTTTATAATGACGGGCCAGACCGTGTTTAAAGTGGTTTGCCATTTGTCTTAAGTATCTGTACATAAGTCCTCCTAGCGGAGATTCTCAGCAACATCACGTTTGCGCATGATAGTTCTAAACATGGCGGCCGGCATGGATGTGCGGTTAAAACAACGAGCTGTCATTGAATTTCTTACTGCGGAGGGTGTGGCGCCCATTGATATCTATCGAAGGTTAAGTGCCGTGTACCGTGAGGCGTGTGTTGATGTGAGTACTGTTAGGAGATGGGTAAGGACTGTGAAAGACGCAAGTCCTGCTGAAACGGATGTCTCGTGGATGAACTGGTTCGTGAGAATCGACGGTGTAAACAAACTGACATAGCCAACAGGGTGGGTATTTCACAAGAAAGAGTACATCACATTATCTGCAATGTGCTGCAGTATTGGAGAGTATGCGCACGTTGTGTGCCCCGAACGCTTACTGATGAAATGAAAGCCAATCTGAAATAAATTTGACGTTTTACATCATCCACCTTATAGCCCAGATCTTGCGCCTTGTGACTTTTTCCTCTTTCCAAAGCTTAAGGAACATCTCAAGGGCAAGCGTTTCTCTTCGGATGCAGAGGTGATAGCGGAGGTGCGGAAATGGGAAGTCTTTAGACTTTTTCCGTGACGGACTTGAAAAACTCATACCATGTTAGCGTAAATGTATTACTGTCAATGGCGATTATGTGGAAAAGTGAATATATCAGTGCGTAGAGGACAGTTTATACTATTATTTCACATTTATATGTAAACCATATATCAATTACTAATAAAGTTATAGCCATGGAGGCATTAGTTTTCAATATGCTCTCGTATAAAGTACATATTTCTCATTTTGCCATATTATATGTGCATATAAAGTTATTCGTGGATTTGTATGTATATACTCGGGGATTCGGGGAACGTAGCCTCCGGGAATATCAAGAGTCGATTGTATTCAGTTATCATCTATACTATGCTGCATAAGTTATATAAATTAGTAAATTAATCTTACCTTAATTCTTTCATCAGCTGATTGCAATAACTTGTACTCCTTCTCAGCAAAATAACCTTCCACGCATTCTTCTTCAAAATCATACAGTCTTTCTAAATCATCCTTCTCTAAAAACAACTTGAGACCATTATCATAGGTCTCCCTCTCCCCCTTCACTTTTCTCTTCAAATATTTCAACAATAAAAATAAATGACACAGCACAATAAACGGCGGGGGGAGAACTGGCTTCTGCTCATATTCCATGACCACGGTGAATCTTTGGAACATCCACACTTGATGTGACACTGAATTTACCTGTTCAGAAAATAAATTTTTTAAATAAAATGTATGACCGATTAAAATAGTTTTACACTAGGGTGACCATTCGTCCCGCATTTTGATTGGGTGTCCCGCATTAAGATACGTCCCGCAAAAGTCCCGCATTCTAACATTTTGTCCCGCATTGTAACTTGTATTTCAAGAAATGAGGACCTTTTTTTTGCTCTTCACTTGGATTTGGCAGGTGAGGACCTTTTTTTTACTACGTCCCGCATTGCCTTCTTAACAAAATGGTCACCCTATTTTACACACACAGGCAAATTTAAAGGAACAGACATAAAAATCTAATTATTTTCCCTGTAGTGTACATATTGTTGATATCTCTCAGGTAATCTTCTAGTACGATGTTTTTTGGAATAATGTTCAATCGGGTTGAGGTCAAGGGAGTACGCTGGCCAACCCAATGTTGTTATACCCACTTGATTTAAAAAGTCTGTTACACAGTGGGCGACGTGTGGACGCGCATTATCCTACATTAGGGTGAAATTTTCTCCAATATATGGGGCAAAAGGTACAACATGGTCTTGAAGAATATCTCTGATGTACCTATCTGCAGTTAACGCTCCGCCATCAATCACCACTAACTCTGTGCAAGCTCCCAAACATATTCCACCCCACAATAATTGAACCTCCACCAAAAGATACAATAGTAGCAAAATTAAATGGTGCATTTTGTTCTCCTTGGCGTCGATACAATCTTTCCCTACTGTTATTAGAGCATTCAAAGCTATCTAGATATAAGCTACAAAATAATAAAATTTAAAAAAAATATATAATTTTAAATCTGTTCCTTTAAATTTGCCGGTGTGTGTAGTTTTATAACTATAATTTGTAGCAGTGCACGATTTCTATTGTTTAAAGTTCTTTATTAAATAATTTCACTAAAACTTTCCTTGAATATTGTATTTTTATAGTAATACTAGATGTACATTTCGGTCTGCTAAGCAGCTATCGTCAGTAGCAAGTACTACTGACTAAGGCGTAATATAAAGTATTCACCCTTCTAATCAGGCAGTGTGAATTATTTTATTGTTATCAGATAACATTATTTTATAGTTCCGTTCTTTATTTAGTAAAGTTTGAAAGATTTTGATTTACAGGATGAGGAGTTATTCAGAAAAAAGTTGCTTAGTAGAAGGTGCTTTATATGCATACCGTAATTAATGTAACTTTAATTTTTCAAATAGCAACGTTGTTTTCTTCAAATATTTGGAATTAACATGACTTTTTACTTCCGGTAGTATGAAAATTTGGATGGGTCACATAATAAATTTTTTGACAAAAATTGATATAAATATTGGTATTTAAGAAAAATTTCAAATCTGGTTACCTTAATTTAACTGTTATTGTTTAATGGAGGCTAATGGGAAACATTTTGAATATTTAATAAATTAATTTTGTTTATTTTTATCTAGGTAGTTATCTAATACATAAACTTCATTTTTATAATAATTCATGAATCGACTCATCTTTTCTCTTGTAACGGGTGTTTTTTTTAGAGGTATAGAACTTTAAATTGCAATAAAACAACGATGGATTATTCGATTGACATGAATTTTTTTTTATTCGAAAGATAATCTTGTGGCATTACATTAAATCATACCAACAAGACGGCGCAACATGTCACACAGCTCGTGCCACAATCGATTTATTGAAAGATACGTTTGGTGACCGCCTAATTTCACGTTTTGGACCTGTGAATTGGCCTCCAAGATCTTGTGATTTAACACCGCTGGACTACTTTCTGTGGGGCTATGTAAAGTCATTGGTCTATGCGGATAAGCCACAAACGCTTGACCATTTGGAAGACAACATTCGCCGTGTTATTGCCGATATACGGCCACAAATGTTGGAAAAAGTCATCGAAAATTGGACGTCCAGATTGGACTACATCCGAGCCAGCCGTGGCGGTCATATGCCAGAAATCATATTTAAAATGTAATGCCACAAGATTATCTTTCGAATAAAAAAAAATTCATGTCAATCGAATAATCCATCGTTGTTTTATTGCAATTTAAAGTTCTATACCTCTAAAAAAAACACCCATTATAAGGTATAACCTTAAAACAAAATAAATGTATTTATTATTATTGTTATTATTATTTATTAACTTTATTTTTATGTAAAACTGATTAGTAAGTCAATCAATATCAGTGCACAAAAGAGCTATTTGTAGAACAACAGAGAAGCACATCGTAGGAAGGAAGTACAGGCATTCTCAAAGAAAGTACTTTACTATCAAAAACTACATCTGATCACCTTAAATGATATACAATTTATTAGAAATCGGTTTGCTTCTACAATTTTAAATGATAACCTGATAATGGACGAACGAGTAAATGAGCTTACCTCGTTGAATATGTTGTTGAACACGGCTATGAGTAGGTTAATGAGAAGTATATTGGCGACTAACAAATAGGTGGACATGACCGCCGGGTTGATCCAGCGACCAGTGTGGCAAGCAACTTGATCTTCACCGCCGCATTCAGGGTCAATATCACCAGCAAACACTTCACCGTACAACATGAAATATGGTTGAAAGAACACCTGAAAACAAAAATAAATTCACATTTTTATCAATATTTTACATTTTAGAGCTAGCGCGGACAACCGTTTTTATTTATTACTAGCAGTATACCCGCTGCTTCGCTGCCGAAAAAAATAGTCGAAGCCCACTTAGATCGGGCCCATTTCCAAATCGATTCAAGACTGGTTGCTGCAAATCGTTTTATATTCAAATATATTTATTTATTTTAATCTACCATTGTATTAATATGTGCTTATTATACAAATAATTTAAGTACGAACTTCTTTGTAAACATTGGTAGTATAGACATTTAGTAACAACACGTATAAGTGTCCCGTTGTGCTAACCCAGGAAAATGCCACATAAAATGCCCATGTTGTCCAAACAACCATTGAAACGAAATTCCCGCGATCTCACTGAACGCATTATACATACTTCGATGGTCCAATATAATTAAAAACAAAATTATTAATTTCTCGTTTCTGATGGGACTTTTTTGAGATTTTCGATTTTTCTAGTTATGATGAAGCCATTTGCTACCTGTATGCAAAATTTCAACTCTGTAGCATATTTGGAAGTGGGTTAGAATTTCCGGACATAGCCACAAATATTCTCTTTTATATATAAAGATTATTATTTTTAATTTATTTAATTTTTTTGCTATTTTATATAGTTTTTTTTTTTTGTATTTTTTCCCTATGCATATTAGCTTATGATTGTAATTTGCTATATTTTATTTGCTTAAAATTGTACATGTAAGGTAATTAAATCATGAAAAATGTTAACTTTTTCGATACTTAATTATGAAAATTAATTATGTTACATTTGTGTTATAAATTATTGATTCTAATAAAGTACTACTACTACTATTGACAAAACAATTATGCAACAAAATCACAAATAATAAAATTGGTCAATGATTTATAGATCTCTAGACGTCCCTCTTCAATATACAATACAGTGCGATCATTAATTCTTGAACGTTATGCAACACTTGACAGAAACATTTAGTTATCAAACTTATTTCCAAGAACATGTTACACATAGGCGTACATTCTATTTGTATTATCTTTTACGAATTAATTATTAAACGAACACTGTTTTTCTCTACACGCCAATGAATTGATAACAAATATTAAGTTAGCACCAGAATTTCGTTGTTCTTCGGGTGAGATCGGGCTAACGAAGTAATCTGATTGGTTCTTTGTTAAATTGGTATTTTCATCTGTGAATTAGAATACAGTTTTGATATTTTAAAACCTATTGTTTACCATTATGTAACGCACAAGATTTAATGATCGCACTGTACAATAAGAATAATAATTACTTACATCTCGGACTATACTCCAGCTAGCTTCCTTATCGGGGAAGAGAATTGATTGTCGACACACGCCAAAGCTCATTAATACAACTAGTAACAAAACTACGAAGTATATCATGTTTTTCACCATTTTACCCATCATTGTAACCAAAGGACCTGCAACCAAATATCATTAAGAATTCATTGCATATCAATCAACACATTGAAAATATTCAAATCAAAGTCTAATGCAATATTTAATTAATTAATTCTTGTAAACAAAATAAATAATTTAGTAATATAAAAATGTATTCACCTAAATATTTATTCACTCCAAGTATATTCAAAATTCTTAAATACCAATAAATACTATCCACACAATACATAACTCTTCCTACGTCTTTAGTGCTTGGTTTCAGCCTCAGAGTCATGCCTATGAGGAAGAATATAATAGCGAACGCATCACAGGGATTCCACATGTTCCAGGTCCAAACGGCGAACTTGTGACCGATAGCCACCGGTTCGCTCGAGATGATCTCACGTACTTTCTCACAGCCAAGAGCCGCTATATATGATATGGCAATATACTCTGCCCATGACGGATGTTCGTCCATCTTAACAAGGACTGTATAACTGAATATTATTAAAAAGATAATGTATGCAATCTGAAAACAAATGCAATTATTAGAAACAAATCACCGAATTTAAAAAGCCTGTACTAGCAACAATTTATAATAATTAATAAAATAAAGGTAAAAATGTTTGTATTTATACTTACAGAATTAGCCCAAAATTTCGTAATAGGAGCAGTATAAAATTCATATAATTTCTTCTTAAGTCTTAGAGGCCGATTATGCTTCAGTTCATAAAATTCTATAATTCCCGCTAACTGTATTTTACTTTCATCGATATCTGGAAGAACTTTGCCATTTTCTTGAACTATTGTATCTCGAACGATGTAGTTTTCAGGTAGAAGAGACTACAAAAAAACATAAATAATTAGCGTCAAATATAACTTTAAGGAAAACACACCATATACGCCACAGTTATTTGGTGAATTAAATGAAATTTTCCAGTAAAATAATACATAAATTATACATCAACTATTTTCAATTTTTGTAATGAACTCATTTAAGCTCGGTTAACTTCGGCATTTTGTTAATAACAACACATAAGCACAGAAACATAAATGCACATTATTATTCCAGTGGAATAATGGAAGAAAAATTAAGACAAAAATCCGCAGTATCATTAATAAGTGCCTTCGATTAACATTCTTCTCATTAAATAGATATTTTAATAGGCTGCGGCAGAAAGAATCACAGAAATGATCACTTAGTATGGAGCAGCACTTTTTCTTACGATTACTATAGAACTGTCTTGTTTCGATATTGTTAGTTGACAGAAAATTAATTAAATTCCATATGTTACACTATGCGCGCGCAGGCAGTGCGGGAATAGATAAATTTGCACCAATGCGCATGTGCATTGTGCGAGAATGAATATATTCGCACAAATGCGCAAAAGTGCAAAAATTTTCATTCCCGAGCTGGCTGCAATATTTATTTCCAACTTGTCTTGATTAAATTTTTATATTTTTTGAAAGATGGTAATTTGAGGAAAGCATACAAAGAGGAATAGTATACAACACGCGCAGAATGCATATTCCGCACTCAAATGAATATATCGGATTCCGCGCTAGTTGCATAAATTATTATTTAGTTAAAGCAGCGCCCGATTTTCGAATTGTTTATAGATTACGGCTGTAAGAAACACCTTTTTTCACTGCATTAGCAATGAAAAGGTTAAACTAGACAAACTATCCATGTTCGCTTTAATTAATTTTTCTTCTGTTTCTTTTAGATTTCAAAGAGCGAATTAACGAATTTCTATTGTTATGACGACCGGCTTTTATTTAAGGGCAAATAGACAGTGACCGGCCAAGAAAAATGTAATTTTTATATTTTTAAATCTCAACATTTTAAAATTTAATTAATAATAATAATAATAACCCATTTATTATGATTCTAAAGAGGTTAAGTTTCTTATTTTATTTTTATAAATCTTTTAAATCTTTAAATCCTATCAGCTTGTTTGTTTTTATACGCTACACACAATTTGTCTAGGCGCGATTATTCAGACAGCAACGCTCCCACTTTTTGGGCATGCAGATATTTCGCACTGTAACGGATACCTTTGCTCTATATTCACCGTAAGAATACATTGGGACATTACCCGAAACTGTGAAATTAGCTACACGATGACACGAAAGTGCAGTAGCCGCGAATACACCGATTACTAGAATGTGAATAATTTCACAGTATTTAAATTTGTTTAGTTAATTTAAATTGTTGTTTGTATTTTTTTATTTAAATTTAAATTTCCCCTCCAGTTGCTTAGTCCTAGAATTCCTTAGTTTTATTAATTAGATTAATAAAATAATCATAGAATTAATAAGCCTGTTTAAATATTTAATTTGATCAAATATGATTTTTAATTCACCAAATAACATTAGAGACGTGTATCTAGCAAACGTAAGACGGGATAAAGTGAAGAATACACAGATCTGTAAGTACAAAAGCGACAGATTGAGACATACAGGTCAAATTGAGTTAGTAGGGATGACGTGCACAGTAGAGACAACTGTGATTAAAAATATGAACTACCTTTTCGCCCGCAGTGGATGCCCGACTTCGTACACTCATACTCCTAGTTCGCTTATTCTATAAAGACATTACAAGTTATAGAATTAGTCTAGAATGTTAAATTTATAAACAACTTCTAATAGACATAAGATATGTACTTTAAATAAAAAAATTTGAACGGGGCATAAGTATCGAAAATAAATAAATAAATGAAGTGTCTTTTTTCACCCAATATGTCTAACATATAATAAATAAAATAGGTGTTTAATATATTTGTTTTCTTTTTTTTTTTATTATGACTATTATTAAATTAGAGTTTTTTAATAAGTTTCCCATTTAGATGACGAATTAGAGTAGTCAAAATTTTTTTTATCTTGCACCATACCCTATATGATTTACAGTGCCTCTATTTATCACAGCGACGGCATCTCAGACCAATAAGATGGGCAGCGCATGCCTTATGAAATCCATAACAGAATGTGTCGCCAACATTAGTCTACGAGGGGCAAGAGGATCACGCACGAAAAACAAACAATAACCTCAATAAAATTACCTTTCAACTTACCTATAAAGCGATATACCACTTTTATTCACATAGTGTAGGGTAAACTGTTGAACAGTGGATCGAAGTACACAGTGGATCATTGTAAACAACATACTTATGTATACAGCGCATGCGGGTATTTACACGTTTGTTTAGTACATTTGAACATCACCAACCTTAAGCCACTCAGTTAGGGTGCTTGCTTGATAAATGACGGTTGTGTGTACATAAACGGTGTGTATTCTGTTTTAAAGTAGGTACACTATTATTTTATATTTACGAGTTTGGTCTTTTTGTGAACATATGTTTCGTGTTTAATTTTATGTTGAGTTTATCACATATAGTATGATTTATTAGCAACATTTTGACGTTTGAATGAGATTTCTCAATGCTATCTTCTTCATAAAATTCTACATCTTTGTCTTGCTATAAACACTGGATCAAAACAAACATGTACACAGTGCATCATTGATCCACTGTGAACACATGATCCAGCGACATGTGTACCATCAGCGTCTCCAGGACCATCTAATAACCCAGATATGTTCCTCAGTCCAGAAGTCTTTAGAGGACCTCTGAAAGCTGGTCCTAGGAAGACGAATCGAAACCAAAGGAAAAAAGGTCGTAGCATGATAGCTACAGATACTCCTGAAAAGAATGAATTGGCTGAGAGAGCACTAAAAAAAATAAGTTCCAGAGAAAAGAAAAAGGTTAAAAAAGTCACCAAGCAAATTCTTCAAGATATTTCTTCAGATATTTCTATTCAACTTAACAGCGATGATGACTGGATAGAGGAAGAGGAATCACCATCATTGCCTGAGAAATTTCCTCAACTGCCAAGGAATCCCACGGAAGGAGATTATATTTTGGTTGAATTTGCCGGAAAGAAAAATTTTATATATTATATTGGCAAAATTCTTGAAGAAATTCAGGAGTCCAGTGAATATCAGGAGAGCTATTTTCGAAAAAAGACTAACTGTCTTTTTCACATAACAGATATTCCGGATATGGCCACTGTTCTTTTCCATGATATCAAATTGATTTTGCCAAAACCAACAGTGATGGGTACTACACAACAAAATGACAAAAGTCATGCTACACGTTTGCTCTGGAGCTGAGATCCATAATAATTAATTAAAAATATTATTCCGCCTCATTGCATTGTGTTTGATTATACATTTATTTTTCTACCAATTTTGTAAATATTATTACTTTTTCATCAAGAAAGATGGTTTCTTTTCGTTTTCTGATTACATTACAGAATATTTAACCTAGTAGGTTGTTCCTATAAATTGGAGTAGTTAATTTAGGTACCTTTGGTTCGTTTAATTTTTTGTTTTTGTTATTGCTGATATACGTATTATTTCTTGATGTTTTCGTATATGTTGTAATTTTATAAAGACTGTTTGACAATAATAAAGCAATTGTTTCAAATATTATGTGTTTAATTTTACATGATCCAGTGTTTACACGCACCCGATTCACTGTATATGCTGTCATGTGGTACAGTGGATCAAAAACATACTTTGTATTTATAATTATTTAAATATTTTCTAGCAAGTTTATGTACAATAACTACCTTTGGATAGACAGGTAATACACTATCATACATGATATAAAATTTGTATTGCAGTGTGACTTAGCATTATAGATGTATACACCAAAAACAAAAAATTGATCCACTGTTAAACTGTTTACCCTATACCATTAAGTATAATGTATTTGTTTAATAACACTCCAAAAACCACAAAAAAATTGTTTAGCATGATTAAATATAAACAAACACGTAAAACAGGTAACTTCGGCAAAAAAAGTCTTCGTGTATCTTCGTAAATATTCGGGAGGTAACGATTTATTGATTAGATGAGTTACGTCCGTAAGTTAGTAATTATAGTTGAAGGTAATGGGATTCGGACCAGTCAGAAAATAAAAACAAATTTATTAACTTCGCTAACGTTTCGATTTTATTTAAATCTTCATCAGAGCTTAGTTAATAGTCACGATATAAAATAAAAGTTTTAAAATTAATAACGAACACATCATATTGTCCGGTTATTGCTTATCTCTGAGTTCAATAACCGGACAATATGATGTGTTCGTTATTAATTTTAAAACTTTTATTTTATATCGTGACTATTAACTAAGCTCTGATGAAGATTTAAATAAAATCGAAACGTTAGCGAATTAATAAATTTGTTTTTATTGTCTGACTGGTCCGAATCCCATTACCTTCAACTATAATTAGTAACGATTTATTCTAGGAAAATGTAAACAAACAATGTTGGAGATGCATTTTAATGTAAACAATGGTGTCCATATTGGGGTTATTGATCTGACAAAATTCAAATTCTCTATAATTTAGCTTTCATAAGTGGGATAAATGGTTTCGCCGCTAGAGCGCCACAAAGTTGCTCAAGTCTAATTAATGAAAAATGTACTTTTCATTTCAATTAACACAAACATATTATTACTTCAATTCTGCTAATTTCCCAAAATATAGATTATTTTCAACAATTTTTTCGTTGCGTTAATTTGCGGAAGGTAAACTGGAGGATGGAAACAGCATGTAACTCATCTTTGCCTTTTTTCGTCCTCATTCCTGTGGATTTTTCGAGGCTCCATACCAGCTCTGGACCTGAAGCTATGTCCGGTGTGAATGCTCACGTACAGCTGCCTCAGTCGGTGGTACAGAAGCGATGTTAAACCTGCTTTTGTAGGCTGATTTTATAAATAACCGATGTCTATAACTGTTGAAGGTAATACCGTTGTAGAAATAAATTATTATTATTATTTATTTAGTTTACATCGGTCTATTTGTGCAACGAGGCTAATCGCCGATGCCAGGGGGCGAGCTCCTATACCTGGATGAGGGGTGAATGATTGTGAAATGAGAGTAATGTAAACATATTATTCTCGCCAGAATAATATCACCAACGGAGAATCGAACTACCGACCGCACTATCCAGACTGTTTTTCACCAGTTCAAACTGCACGAACTAACGCGCTCGGCCACTCCGTTGGCCGTTTGTAGAAATAAAACACAATATTATAATACCGCAAAAAAAAAAAATAAATAAATAAATAAAATAATCGTATATTTTGGGAAATTAGCAGAATTAAAGTTGTAATTATATTTTCCATGAGTATATAGATATACGTCAATTTCTTGGTATCCACGTTGATCCTCATCTTCGTTGGGATCAACACGTGCATATAATAAGCTGTAAACTACGCTCAACTGTGTATCTGATAAGGAATCTAAAGCATGAAGTCAGCTCAGATGTTGTTTTAAAAGCCTATTTTTCCCTCTTTCAGTCCCACCTAACCTATGGGTTAATAATCTGGGGACATTCACCTGCAGCAAACAGAATTTTTGCATTACAACGAAAAGTTGTAAGAATAATTGCGGGTGCTCCTTTCAGAGCGGATTGTCGAGATCTTTTTGTGAAACTCAAAATAATGTCTTTGCCTTCATTATTTATTTATCATTGTTTATTATTTATACGCAAAAATTTAACGAATTACAGAACATTTGGTGAGACACATGATCACAACACTCGCAGTAAAAATAATATCCGCGGTAAATTTTTGCGTCTAAATAAATTTTTGCGTCTAAATAAATCAAGAAATTGCTCAAATTATTTTGCTGTTAAATTATATAATCTCTTGCCTGAGGGACTCTGTACACTACCACTAGACAAATTCAAATTTAAACTTAAGAACGTACTAACAAATAATCCAATCTATGTCATTGATGAGTTTGAAAATGTCAGCTTTGATTAAATTTTAAATTTTATAAACATTGTATTATTGATATTATGTATATTTGACTGACTAAAAACATTTTTTGTAATTGTAATTTGGTCAATAAATATTATTATTATTATTATTATTACAAGCGTGTCAGTGATTAGTAAATGTAGCACGTTCCCCACTCCTTTTTATTACACACTGCTGATCTGTTACGTAATGAGTTCATTACGTAGCAGGTTGAGTTCATTACATAACAGGTTCAAGCAGCAATGGCCGACCATTGCTAGGCAACGTAATAAATATGTTGAAAGCATATGTCAAATTATTGTTAATTTGTAAAGGAAACCGCACTAATTTTAAATAATATACGAGAGATCTTTCCAAAGTTCTGGGAATTTAGCTATAATTTTTATTATTTTGTTAATTTTCGTCAATATTACAATGTAGTTTTTCAACATAATCTCCATTTAACTGAATACATTTATCCCAACGATAAACTAATTTTTTTAAGCCGTCCTCAAAGTACTTTTTCGGTGTCTCCTATTGACTGTCTGTTCTGGTCCCAACAGCCTTGGCACCCAGCGCGGCGAAACCTTGCTAACGACCAAACAATCATGCAAGATGTCATGAACTTGTCGTGTACCTATCCCTAGGCGCACACTAATTTGACGAATAGTCATTCGCCTGTTCTCTTTCAGTAGGTCTTCGACGGCAGTAATGTTTCTTTCATTTACCGACGTGCTTGGGCGTCTTCTTGTGATGTTCTACCGGTTTTAAAACGATCGATCCACCGATAAACAGTACTTTTGGATTCTGCAGACTCACCAATACTCCTTGCAGACGCTGAATAATTTCTGATGTTTTCACACCTTCTTTCCACAAAAAGAAAATTATTGCTCTTTGAGATTTTGCTGCGTCTTCCATGGTTACAAAAACAGTGTTATGAAAACGCGTCTATATCAGTCGAACACCTAAATCAGACTGAACAATATTGCACTAGATAGTTGCATAAACATGTAAAGACTTATCTGGCACCAATAACATTGCCAATAAGTTCTGCGTAATTTAATTATAGCACAATTCATAGAATTTAGGAAACATTTCTCGTACTTAGTTGTCGAATTTTGCAAATATATTTTTTCATAGAGTTGGTCTTGGTCAGTCAGTTAATCAGCTGACGCAAGTATTGTTATTTTAAATAAATTTACATTCTGTATGACACGTACATGACCGTTACTAGGCAGCGTAATAAATAGGTTGAAAGCAACTGTCAAATTATTGTTAGTTTTTAAAGGGAACTGAATAAAAATTAAATAAGTAATAGTCGTGAAAAAAGCATAGTATGAAACTAGCATGGAATAGTCTTTTAATGCTCGTTGCATAATATACTATTTTGTGCCAATTGAAGCGAAAAGGATCTTTTTCATAAATTCATTTTCATTCCATCCATTTCCAAAACTTTTTCCAAAATTACTGTTTTGGACACAATTTTCTAGACTATGAGTGCCTACCTACAGGGTTCCTACTGAAATTTATAGACGTCGTATATCGCAAATTATCACAAATAATAATACGTAATCAAAATTACTAATAACTGCCCCCTCTTCAAGTTCTAAAAATGCATCGTTGTTATTCATTTATACACAGCATAATTTTCAAAAATCTTTTAAAACGGAAGTGCTGAAGCGTTCATTGTGCAAAAAAAAATTGTTAGTTTTTGCTTATATCTGTAGAAGTTGTAAGCAAAGAAAAATATTCATAAAATAAAAAAAGCTATTGTTAATTCCTCCACCTTAAAATAAAAACAACTTTTACCTCAGAATCCGGATTTTTATCTTCAGACTTATCATCCTCAATACTTTCATTCTCCAAATGTTCCTCTTGTGTTTGAGGCATGAGTTGTAACTCCTCCTTACTCTTAAATTCGAGCTTAGTAATATAAAATGGACACAATAGACCTAGGATGACTTTGATGTTTGTATTTTTGCGAGTTCGTAAACCACCCATCCAGAGATCGGCTAAGATGATTTGTGAACATGGATGAGCTAGAAGGGCACGATGGTTGGCAGCTACTGCGAGACTTAGGCATGTTTGTCCTGACCAGTTATTTAATTCGCAAGTTAAGAGTTGTTGAGTTTGATCGTCGTCCTGGCGATAACAAAAATCGAGAACTTCCAGAGCTGAAATAAAATATGTTTTAAGTAAAACGAAAATATAGATATAACTGTATCGAATATTGTCAAGGATCTAGCTACATATGAACCATCCGAACTTAATATAAGTTAGTGTAATACAAGGTGGGCGGGAGAGCTTTTAGGTCTCCTAGACAAGACATAATTCTGATGTTTGAAGCTCTTATAAAAAGCATAATTATGTACGGTTCAGAGGTAAGGGGTGAGAATAGCATGAACGGTTGGGAATGGTGAAAATTAAATATCTTAATTGAATGCTGGGACTGGATCGGAATACACCCATATATACAGGGTGTTTGTTTGAAACGCCGCATCTCGAATAACTCCTTTATTTTAAGAGATACAAAAAATTCTTCAGAAGAAAAGTTAAACTAGACAAAACGGCTGACTTAAGGATTATAATAAGAATTCTGCATCACTTCCGGTTGCAACGGAAATTGTTTCAACTTTTTATCTTTTTAACCTAGTTACAAGTTTCCTAAAAAACAGGAAACAATGTGTCTTCCACAACAATGTTCTGTCGTCGACGAAGAGCATAAACATGGGCGGCGGGCAAGGCACAATTTTGGGACCTTTAATTTTTATATTATACATCAATGACCTGCCAGACAATATGCAGGCCATAACTATGCTCTACGCCGACGACTCTTCATTTATAAACCATGGATTTCACTGTGATGATGCTATGCTAGCCGCGAATGTAACCCAAGATCAAGCTTTACAATGGTTCACTAGTAACAAATTGTGTTTAAATACTACAAAAACCAAATAATTATTTTCAGCTTAAATAGGATGTTAAATAACAATACTCTGTACAATGAAAATACCGTTAAGTTTCTTGGATTTCATTTGGACTGCCGGCTAACGTGGAAAGAGCATATCCACGTACTATCTATTAAACTGAATAGAATTACGTATATGCTAAAGAGAATGACCGAATGTGTTTCCGAAGACACCGTCAGAATGTTGTATTATGCCTACTTCCATAGTCTACTCTCTTACGGTGTCGAGCTATGGGGCAACTCCACTGAATGGACGCGTATATTTAAAGTCCAAAAAAAAGCTATACGCATTTTAGCGAAAGCTAAACGCTACGCACATTGTAGAGATCTGTTTAGGAAACTGAACATATTGACGCTTCCATCATTGTACATCTTAAATGTACTTTTGTACATTAAAGACAATGAAAGTGTTCTGGAAAAAAACCAGAACACTCACAATTATAACACCAGGCAAAAGGAACTTTTTCGGACGCCTCTGTGTAGATATACCACGACTAGACAGTTACCGTCGGTAATCGGAGTCTTAATAGAAATATATTTAAAAAAAGAATGAAGATATTCCTTTCTAACCGCGCATTATACAGTGTTGACGAATTCCGTATGAGTATAACTGAACTGGCATGATGGGCTAAATTAGACTTAAGTTACTGTATATTTAATGTACAAAAAACTTGAATAAATTATTATTATTATTATTATTATTATTATTATTATTATTATTATTATTATTATTATTATCTAGCATAGGGAATCGGTACTTTATTTTTTTTTTCTTGGAAGTAAATTAAATCAGCGTTACTAGGATATCCAGATATACTTTAATTTTAACTATTTCAAAATGGCAACCTTTTATTTACAAAATAATAAATAACATAAATCGTACAAAGTAAAACATAGCAAGATTTTAAAAAAACCAAATAAAACCTGCAAATTTTCTTGCCTGTTAGTACGACTTTGATATTAAAGGTGATAAGATCAAATCGTTTCTAATTATGGATTACGTACGTTATTTAAATGAAGAAATGACAGATATGGTTCTGACATTCGGGGAATGTCAAATAAATTCTGTTAGGGCCCAGCAACTCTACCAAGAAAGGTATCCTGAAGGTAAAGGTTAGAAGACTTAGAACATAGGGTAATAACAGCCATCAGGGAAATTCAAGAGTATATCGTTCTAAATGTAAAGGAAGAGTTTTTATTACGAATGAGAAAATGTGTGGATAACAACGGCGGTCATATTGAACATTTGTAATTTTTCCTTAGTTTATTAGTAACCTTAGTCGTATTTTGTTTTATTATTTTTCCTAGTTACAAATTGTTATATCTTTTTATAGTTTCTACGATTTTTATGTTATTTATTATTTTGTAAATAAATGGTCGTTATTTTGAAATGGTTAAAATTAAATTACGATATTTTGATATCGTTGTAAAGCTGATTTAATGTACTTTCAAGAAAAAAATAATAATAACAAAGTACCGATTCACTATGCTAGATAAAAAGTTGAAACAATTTCCGCTGAAACCAGAAGTGACGCAGAATTCTTATTATAGTCCTTAAGTGAGCCCTTTTGTCTAGTTTAACTTTTCTCCTGAAGAATTTTTTGTATCTCTTAAAATAAAGGAGTTATTCGAGGTGCGGCGTTTCAAACAAACATCCTGTGTGTAGTGACTAAGGAAACGAAAGTAGACAAAATAAAAATAAAAGCGTAATAAGATATGAAAAAAATATAACAAGACACCCGGAAAAATAGTTACTAAATGAATGTTGGGAGGAAACAGAAAAAAATCGATGAACAGAGAAGAACCGATATGGCAGATTTTCAACTGAAACAGTAAAGAGAAACAGATTAAAAGGACTAGGAATTGCAAGAAATGATAGAATGAATGAAAGACATACAACACCAAGAACTAGATATTAAAATACAGGAATCAAGATATAATAATAAATTTAAAAAATCTTGGATACCGCAACGGCCTCTATTCCTGAAACAAATTGGAAATATGGAGAAAAAGAAGGTGACTGCACGCTTCAGATCTGGTAACAAAGAGAGAGAACATACATTTTGGATCAGGGCAGAAGAAAAAATGTGCAGGATATGTAGAGAAAGAATAGAGACAATTGACCACATGCTGGAGGAACGCGGAGAAATAAGAAACAGGGAAGGAACAAGAAGGAGGTCTTGAGCGAAAGTGGAGGAAGATAAATAAATAAAAAGAAGAAATGAGATTAAAGACAATGAAAACCAGAGGAGAAAAAGCTAGAATAATCTACGAAATAAAAAAATAAAGAAACTGGTAAACAGATTTCAGACAAACAGGCAGAAATGAAATATTTTATTTCAAATAATATGATTATGGGAGTTGTCAATGTAAATATAAATTAAACTTTAATGAACTTAAAATTGAATTGATGACATAATGTGGCACCCTTATACCCTTTTCACACTAGAACTTTAAGATCGGATGTTAAAGTGAATGTATCTTTAAACGGTAATGTGAAACCGTATGGCCTCGTCTAAATACAAGCGATGTTTAAGACAGAGATCTGCGTCTTAAACATAGACCGCATTGCCAACTTAATTTCTATTATAAAAAAATACTCCTTGAATTTGTGCTGTCAACATTTTATATTATCATAAACAAGAATACTGTATTATATCGACGTTATAAGAAGTTTATACTTATTGTTATAATAAAATTATTTATTTTAATAATGTGTTTAATAAAATACAGAGCTACAATAATTGAGATAAAATGTATCGACTTACATGTTAATACAGGTGTAATATATTCTTTATTGTAGTGTCTTTATTGTAGAATGAAATGAAATATCCATATTTGTTTATAATAATTCAAAATGTGCGTCTGCGCAGACAGTTCAAAACTGGTAATTTCATGACGGTAACTACTGTAGCTGATGACAGCACCAGAGATTCAAACATCAAGTGTGAAAGCATACCGATGTTAAACATCGGTGAACTTTAAGTTCACTCGTCTTAAAGTTCTAGTATGAAAAGGGTATTAGGTGATCGCCTATACTTTCAGGCATAGCCCTGTGTAAATACGTTGTTATAATTTGCAAATGAAAAAGGCTGAATATTCCATCTTCCAAATATTTTCGAATGGTGTCGAATCCTAATCCACTATTCATTTTCCGTTATGTTTAATTACATAATATTAGTCAAACTGTTTGTTCCCTTTGACACTTTTTGGGGTAAAAATGTATTACAACGTTTAGGATTTTTGTTGCAGTACTTACCAATATGTTCGAATTCTTTGCCGTAGTTTCTTAGCTCTTCGTAGATTTCCGTTTCTAAATCGTCCTCAGCAGCTTCGTGTGCCATGGCTTTGTACAGCTTGCAGGCAACCAGCGCCTTAGCTAGAGCTTCCTCACCATGCTGCCACATTAGTAGCGCCATCTCTTGTCTTTTAGTTAAAACTGCCCAGATCTAGAGAAACAACATACAATATAAGTTGTGTTCGGTAACTTGTTCTGTTTAGGCGGTGTACACCTTTTGCGTTCGTTTACTAAATATTTCTAGGGATCGGAGTAAATTGAGTGAACGATTGAGCGTTTTTTAATTTGAACTTGGAGCATTAGGAGTTTAACTCCAAAAGCACCAAGTAAAAGGATGGGGCAGTTGGAGGGCGTAACAATTTTGGCAGTGAATTTCTGACAGATACATTTAGAAAACCTTACAAATGGAAGGTTTCATTTATATATCAGCACCTTAGAGGTAAACTGTATCAAGTCAAATTTTTATCAAAAATGACATTTTAGTGCCAAGTAACTCAATACTTTATAGTCTGTCGAATGAAAAATAATTTGGAACTATAGCTCTAGTCAGTTTCAATATACGTTGCTTTAAAAGTGTATCGATCAACGCAAGGAGATCTTAAATCGTCTTTTCTGAGCTATTTATCATTTGCGACTTAATATAATTTACCTCTGAGGTGCTGATATGTGAAAGTTGCAAGTTTAATACTTCAGAACCACATGTATTGCAAAATCATGACGTAAGCCACCATTTTATTAATAATTAATAGTTTGTTGGCAATTTCTAATTTTTCTTTACTATGTTATCACAAAAAAATTTATGTGAAGTGTGAATCTTCACACATTTCTGGGTTTTGCAGGTATTTAGTAACTGAATGATGATTATTTGGAATGCCAAAACAAATTTTATGTCAAAATATTTTTTTATGAATTTTAATTCGAATGCCTAATACCATTATTTAAGTTTCTAAATATGTACAGTATTTTATTTATACAGCAAGGTTCAGTAAGATTTTTAAAATTGCGCCTATGGCTTCCATTGGTTGCTTATATCATAAGTCCCTCCCTCTGATTTCGTCACAGAATTAAATTATAATTTCAACACTTCCCACTGGTTATTAAATTTACGCTTTTAAAAAATAAATGCAACATTTACCAAAATATAACGAATTTTGACAAAATAATTTAAACAAAATAGAAATGCAAAAAAAAAAAAAACAATAAAATTAAGAGGATTCGAACTCTGCAACGTTCGCACTGCAATTTACAAAGTGCGTTACGAAACCATCTGAGCTACCAGAGTTTCTTATCTGAAGTGTTACATAGCGAATTATATATTTAACATATTTTAGTTAAAAACACAAAAAATGCGTTATTTTCTAAAAACATAATCTGATCAAAAATTCCTGTTGTACTATTCCGGTTCACACCAATGTACATTACTTAGAATTTTTTCAGATTTTTAGTTTAAACCATCTGGGCTACAGGGTGTGGGACAAAAAATTTTTTGCACAATTTTGGCAAAAATCGCATCAAAATAATTTATTTTGCAAAAATAAAATTTTTATCGTTAATCCACGTACTAAGGGCTTTCATTTGATACCCTACTCAGAATTTAAAAAAAATATTTTTTTTTTTTGATGAGCACATTTTTGTTTATATTTTTAGGGGGATATGTTTTTTAGATGTTTTAGTATTTTTCCTATGTGTGGGTCAAAGAGTTGTATAAGCATGCCAAATTTCAACTCTCTAGGTTTAGCCGTTTGGCTACAATTTTTACCGAACAGACAGACAGACAGACAGACAGACAGACAGACGACAAAATGACGGTATAAGGGTTTTTTGGTCATACCTACAAAACCCTAAAAACTATTATCATCTTCATTCTCCATCTTTTCACAATGATGTAAAATATCTTTTAAACTACTTCTACTCAATCGTTCTTTTTGCGATTTTTGCAAAAATCCATCTACTCTAGGTACTCTGTTTCATCACGTGGTACAAAGATTGTTCCGGTCTATCCGTTCTCCACGGACCAGTTACCAAACGCAATTATAGTAAAAGCGCTCTTTAACACAGTAGGTTAATTCTGTGTCGTCTCCTTCAATGTTAGTGATAATTTGAGTACTTTACGCACTGTGCTGAGCGCACGGTTAAGGCGCATCCCCACTATGCCGCTGTTTGCCAGTTGGCAAGGCCAGTTGGCAAAGCCAAATTGGCAAAGCCAGTGGCAGTAAAAACGTCCACATCTGTGTTGGCATTTAGTTCAGTCGCACAATGTTCACCGAGGAGGATTTACTAATTGCTTCAGCTGCTGTTATCAAACTTGACAGTGAAGAAAAAATACGCAAACGGCGCAAACGACGGTTTTGGGTACGTCCAAATCTTCAAAGTAGATCACGATATGGAGCACGTGACTTAATGAAGGATTTAGTATTGGACGATATGGACGAATTGAATCTAGAGTACAGAGGATGTGGTTTCAAAAACTTTTTTCGAATGAGAAGTAGCGATTTTGAAGTTCTTCTAAATTTGGTTGCACCAAATATCAAGAAGGTAGATACGTCATTCAGAAGAGCTATTCCTGCTCATATACGTCTAGCGGTTACTTTGCGATTCATGGCGACAGTAGATTCCTACCATTCGTTAAGTTACATGTTCAAGATTTCAAAGCAAACCTTTAAACGATATAGTCCTTTATTTAGTCCTTTAAACGACAGTCCCACAAAACAGGTCGATCCCGGTATAAATCGATCAAATTACGCACTTTTTCGTTTGTCCACTCCATTTATAAACAACGTTACTCATCGGCGTCTGAATCACAACCCGAATTTAAGCCTAAAGCCGCGTGATGCCATTGGTTGGCACGGCCCCACTCTCAGTTCTTATCGGCTTTCTTTGAAGGAGACCGACACTCGAGCGATTCTTGTTGGCTTGCCGCTGGCACGATGGCAGCCAACGGTTACGTCTACATTACTTCTGGCATTGCCAAATGGCCTTGCCAACTGGCAAACAGCGGCATAGTGTGGACACTGCTTTACGATAGTTAGGAGATTTCTAACGGTTTATTATCGTTAGACGTAATTACAGAGTAATTTTAACGCTCTTCTACAAAATCGTCTTGCGCTTGCGTCTGAAGATAATAAATCGTGGGGAATAACTACAAACTGACCTATTGTTACATGTTCTACTGCGCATTGTACTGGGCGCACGTTTCGAGGTCACTCATATTTGACCAGCCAAAACGCCTAAGCTAACATACAGCATTATAATATGGTAAATATTTCCGAAACATTTTTGCTACGTATGAATAAAAATAAACCTAGAATGAAAAATTCGTGCTTACCAATAATTCGTTGAATGGAAAATCGAAAAGACATATGTCTTTACTTGAAGGCAAAGTCTCAGCTAAGAGACTCATGGCGTTTCCGTAATAACGAATGAATGAAGCAGAGTTACGATGTGCATGAGGTGATTTGTTCATTACTTTTGCGTAAATCGGGCGGAATTTCCTTCTAGTGTAGTAAGCTCTGAAAATGGAAAATAATTAAAATACTTGATGAAATAGAATGGAATATATGCGAAATGTAATTAAGAAAGCAAAAACAGAAAAACATGAATAATAAACTATCCATCTATTTATCTTAAATATGTTACGGCCAATGACTAGGGTGACCATTCGTCCCGATTTTTGCGGGACTGTCCCGCATTTTGATTGGGTATCCCGCATTAGGATGCGTCCCGCAAAAGTCCCGAATTCTAACATTTTGTCCCGCGTTTTAACATTTTGTCCCGTATTGTAACTTGTATTTGAGGAAATGAGGACCTTTTGTTTTGCTCTTCACTAAGATTTGGGAGGTGAGGACTTTTTTTTGCTCTTCACTTAGATTTGGGAAGTGAGGACATTTTTTTCTTTTTGCTCTTCACTTGGATTTGGGTGGTGAGGACCTTTTTTTTTGCTCTTCACTTGGATTTGGGAAGTGAGGACCTTTTTTGTTTTTGCTTGTCACTTATCTTTGGGAAGTGACGACCTTTTTTTGCTCCATCCCGCATTGCCTTCTTAAGAAAATGGTCACCCTACCAATGACCGAATGGCGGGCAATGTTAACAATCGGCCAATGACAAGTTTGGCCACGTAAAATTGACCATGACGTCTTTAACCGGCCAATGACGTTTTTGGCACGGTATATAAAAAAGACTATTTTTTTTTTTTTATTTTACACTAACTCCTTTAAGCTTACTTCGAGCCTGTCGGCTTCTGCTGTCCTAGATTTTTAATAACTAAACCTAACCTAATTACCTAGTTTTTAGGTACACAGTACTTTATTTACGCCTGTCATTATCCGGACAATGTTACATTGGCCATCGAAAACGGTAATCGACGTCAATGCCCGGACGATGTCGAGATTGGCCATTAATTTCGGGAAATGATAGTTTTGGACGGTCAATGTTGTCTTTATCCGATTACGGTCATTGGCCGTAACATATCTACTTGGTAAGAATTCAGATGACTTCATCTCTATAGGTCCAATCCTTTGGCTTCAATTTCTAACGTACTTACAGACAGACAGATACATGAGGGACGGTATGAAAGTTTCTTGGATATACATAGTGATTATTTAATGGCGAGACGACGTCACCGAATTTTACGTGCTTCCTAGCAGAATACTATGTCTATAATAACCTTGAAGAAAATTTGATTATGAAGAAAAAAAGATTATACGAATGCGCGCATAATCGCCTGCTACGATGTGTATGAAACGGCAAATTATTAAAACTTCCAGTGACGTCGTCTCGCCATTAAATAATCACTCCGTATATACGTAATGCTAAAAAATGAGTCCGGAATAACAGTAAATGAGTTATATTAGCGATTGTTTAATTGTTAATAACAACTGTTAATAATTTTATAAAGTTAAAAACTTTTGAAATTTTTGGTTTAAGTATTTTGAGTTGTACATACCTGTACGCTCCGCCCATTAGTTTATTAATAACTAATCCAATATCATGAAGTGTGTACATATATCCACGGGGTATGTGCGGCCTTACATCTCTCAAAATATAACCTAAAGTATTACTTGGTCCTTGTTTTGTATTGTACAACTCTTCTAATCTTGGTATTGTTAAAAATTTCTTCATACTAACACCGTTTTCTAAAAGTAATTTAACAAAATCTATTCTATCGTGTTCTAATGCTTGCATCATAGCTTCTTCCAAAGCTCCGGGAGGCCACTCCTGGCCGTAGATGAAGATCTCCGACCTGGCTATGTCCACTCGGTTCCATGTTAGCGCGAGACTCAACTGCTCTGATGGTGACAGATGTTGGGATTTGAATAGCGCTGTTAGGATGGTTTGATCTAGCTCATGGGATTTTCCTTCTGATCTCTCGGTTATCCTGAACACTGTAATCTAAAAAAAAAAAAAAAAAAATCAATAATATATAAATCAATTAATATAGCGTCTTTGTGATCATTCTATACATTGGAAAATAAGAATCTGATAACATTAAAATATATCTATATACAAAATTTATTAAAAATTTCAGTGACAACAAAATGATATATTTGGTGGTAAAATTCTACCAACAAAAACGTCGCGATCGACCAATAGACGGCGATCGACTAGTTGGGCATCCCTGCTATAGGCGATCATCTATGATAGATTTGCCATAATTCCAAACGAAGTACAGTAACCTCAGCTAATTGATAGTAAAATTAAATTAACCAATACCGATTAAACTACATATTTTATTGTAAGACAAGAATGAAGCATTCTACTTACTAAATTCTTTTTTCTAGTGCACTGTAATAATTCTTTGTACAAACACTCGGCCTGTTCTACTCCAACTTCAAATGTTCGCTGGATTGTGTTGACTAAGTAATCCTTCATACTTTCCAGAACAGTTTGTTCTTCCGTTTCCGAATCAGCGGCGTACCTGTTCAAAATAAAAAAAATATATATAGAAATTTATCTATTTTCGTACCTGAACTACGCAATTTTTACAATTAATTAAGAATGCTTATAGTGTTTTTGTGTTTCTCGTTCTTTCTAGGTTCTTTACATGAGGTTGTTAATGTATCTATTAGTTTGTGTTGTGGATAGTTTCTATTCTATGTTTGGATACTCATAGCTGGTGTATACAGCATGTTGATATTTACAGTATTTCTCAAACTTTGTCTAAAACAAGTATTTTTCAAAGTAATTAGATCAAAGTTATTAGATTTTAAAAATCTAGTTCCGAACACAATTATTTGTTTCGACCTGTGGTTCTCAAAAAATGTTGTGCAAATTTCTTAAGCCGCATTCAGAGCTCTTAAATCAATAGCTTATGCACTGTAGCTTATGGACTGCTCATTGTCACCAGCAAGTTTGTCATATGATAAGACGTGAAACCGTTCAGACCTCCAAATTTAATACGCTGTTTGTTGTGGATTGTGCATAATTTTCTAAACTTATAACTAGTGAGATGTTTTAATGAGACAGACATATAAACACATTGGCTATCGCATTCTATCAGCGACACCGTAGTTATCGAATGCCTTTACATAACCTAACATAATGTCATCAATAACAAATCTTGCTCAAAATTACAAAGACGGACAGTAAATATGATCAATTTAGGTAATTAGGTAGTTAAAATCTTAGACAACAGAATTTTAAGAACGATAATACATATAAAATATTTTACGAAGCTAAATAGTTGGTTTCAAAATTCACAGATGGAGGGCTATTCGGTACAGGGAACGTTAAAAGAATGCATTAAAGCATAACTCAGAGCGACCACAACGCCGAGTCTATAACTTATTAATTTAAAGAGGTCTGAATGCGGCTTTACTTTCAAATGAGAATACAATTGTTTTTCGCTTATTTGAAATAGATTTTATTCTGAATGCAGCGACAAACAATTAATTTTGTGAAAATTTAAATATAATTATAAAATATTCTGACATGGCGTACAGTTTTACTGAAATTATACTGCTGGACATAAGTGGACGCTTGTCAAGATCTGACAAACCCCAAATAATAATTTTGAGAACAATTTTTTAATTGTTAAATATTCATAAACACATTTGTCTCACAGTTAGTCGTGGCTGTGAGATATATGCTAGTTCTTATTTTGAAAAAATTTGGACTTATATTCACCTTTTGAAATGGTTACAGTATTTGGGACTTGTGATAGAACGTAGATTTTGTTGCTTTGGTTTCCAATAAACTTAGAATATAGTGTGAAAACTTTTTAAGTTAAACTCTTTATAAAAGAAGTTTCTTAAAAAGTGTCGAATAACATTTATTCGTCAAATAATATAGACGATGATTTAGCAATGCTAGCAATTTTTATTGTTACTATTATGCTAATTATTCGCAAACAACGTCGTAAACACAGAATATCTAAAGCACGATGGTAGTTTACATCAATTTTACAACCAGGTACACCACATTGGTGTCTGCCGCCCGTGTGCAAACCTACATAAGACCGGCTTTTCTAGAATCGAACCGAATGTCGCGCGTGCGCAAGCTTTCATAAGATCGCCCTCTACTAGTATGGTTTATTAGAATCGCCCCCAAATTCCGCTCATTTGTTGCATCGCCCGTGTGTAATGGCACTGTACGCCGAAAAGTTGCCACATTTAGTTTATCTATTATATATTAAACAATATATATTCAGTATTAAATAATAATCTAACCATGGTTATTATTTATCTCCCTTATTTCAATACCGTGAACCCAACAAATGTAGACAGGTTCTATCTATCTACGAGGGATGTTTCCAAAGTTCTGGGAATTTAGCTATAATTTTTATTTTGTTAATTTTCGTCAATATTACAATGTAGTTTTTCAACATAATCTCCATTTAACTGAATACATTTATCCCAACGATAAACTAATTTTTTTAAGCCGTCCTCAAGGAACTTTCCTACTGAGTTTCTGTTCTGGTCCCAACAGCCTTGGCACCCAGCGCGGCGAAACCTTGCTAACGCCCAAACAATCATGCAAGATGTCATGAACTTTTCGTGTACCTATCCCTAGGCGCACACTAATTTGACGAATAGTCATTCGCCTGTCCTCTTTCAGTAGGTCTTCGACGGCAGTTTCTTTCATTTACCGACGTGCTTGGGCGCCCACTGCGTGGCTCGTCTTCTAGTGATGTTCTACCGGTTTTAAAACGATCGATCCACCGATAAACAGTATTTTTGGATTCTGCAGACTCACCAAATACTCCTTGCAGACGCTGAATAATTTCTGTTTTCACACCTTCTTTCCACAAAAAGAAAATTATTGCTCTTTGAGATTTTGCTGCGTCTTCCATGGTTACAAAAACAATGCTATGAAAACGCGTCTATATCAGTCGAACACCTAAATCAGACTGAACAATATTGCACTAGATAGTTGCATAAACATGTCAAGACTTGTCTTGCACCAATAACATTGCCTATAAGATCTACGTAATTTAATTATATCACAATTCCCAGAATTTAGGAAACATCCCTCGTACATACGACATATTGACTATGTCTTGTCATGTTCTATCATTCTTTTCTATTGGTCGGAGGTAAAAACGTAGACGTGAAATATAAAAACCCGAATATTCTACGTGAATGTTTCTACGTCTACGTACATCTACTTCTGATTGGAAACCGTAGCATGCATTTTCGTATTACTTATATTTTCACGTAGACGTAAAATTCTATGTCTACGTCAATTCGAAACCATCCTTAAGAGGTATTAAAAATGTATGTATATTTTTTTGGCGGAGTTTAAAATTAAACCAATATAGTTGGGGCCTTAAGAAAATGGCGGAAGGGCCCGCAATTAGAAGGTACGTCAGTAGCACGTCGATAAGTAATCCAATAAGATCAAAATTTATGGATATCCACATTTTTTACAAATTATTGAAGTTTGAGAAATACTGCTTTATACAGGCTAACACTAACTCTAAAACTAATATGTGGGAACACAACTAATCTAACATATCTTTTAATAAAACTTCTGATAAACAATGTATATAATACTTTGATTACAAGTTTTATTATTCAAAAGATTTGTTAATTTTTTTTTGTTCTGTGCAAATATGTCCCTCTCTATTTATTAATAACTTTGAACAAAATACAGTAAAAACAGTTATATCTACACAGAAATTAATGTAATTAGTGGAGAACTTGCATAGAACAACTGCCATTATGACGTCACTGGATTCAGCAGTCGGAAAACATAATAAACAGAAAACTGGATAAGCAAAACGAACAAATATGACAGTTCTGTAGAAACATATAAAGCGGGTGAATAGAAAGTGCACTACAGTAACTCACGAATGTCTTTTCCTAGGATAGAGAAAGTAAGAGAAGAAAAAATAAGATCAGTTACTAATCGTGACAAATAGAAATAGTGATGAGCTGAAGTAACTATTACAGACACACAGGGGCGCACACAGTTTTTGGCTTGGGGGCGGGTCCAATTATATATAATTTTTATAAACACAGGGCAAAATTTCAATTTCAAGTGAAGAGCAAAAAAAAAGGTCCTCCCTTCTAAATTTTAAGTGTTAAGTGAAGAGCAAAAAAAAGGTCCTCCCTTCTAAATTTTAAGTGAGGAGCAAAAAAAAAGTCCTCACTTCCCACAGTACGGGGGAGGGGGGGGGGGGGTCCGGACCTCTTGGACCCCCCCTTGTGTGCGCCCCTGCAGACACAGTCCAGTACACAGAATCAGTTAAAACATTAAAAGATGAAATATTTCTAGATCAAAATATTTCATTATGTCAGTGAAAGTGTTTATAAAATTTAAATAGGGGAGTAATTTTATTTTACTTCTTGTCTGCGATTTTAGCTCAAGTTTGAACATGAAAAAGAACATATACAGTGAGATCATTAATTCCTGAGCATTACATAACAGTAAAAAATATGAAGTGTGAATTTTCACACAGTGCAGGGTTTCGCAGGTATATAATAAGTGAAGGCGGAATGCTAAGTGATTAGGACAAATTTTGCTTTGTAGTAATCACAGCAAAATGAACGATATTATTAAAATAATTTATCGGCTGTTAATCTAAGAGCTTTAAAAACAATTTTTATGTTAAAATATAAATTATGTTATATTTGTTTCGAACCCTAGCTTGCAACTATTACGCTATGAAAGCATACTGGTATACTGTGTTACATAACGTTTTAAATATTTTACATCGTCAGCCAAATAATACAAAAAATGCGTTATTTTCCGAAAACATAATCTGATCAAAAATTCCTTTTGTACTATTCCGGTTCACACCAATGTACATTACTTAGATTTTTTTGATTTTTAGTTTAAACCATCTGGGCTACAGGGTGTGGGACAAAAATTTTTTTGCATAATTTTGGCAAAAATCGCGTGAAAATAATTTATTTTGCATAAATAAAATTTTGATCGTTAATCCACGTACTAAGGGCTTTCAGTTGATACCCTACTCAGAATTTTTAAAAAATATTTATTTTTTGATGAGCAAATATTTGTTTATATTTTTAGGGGGATATGTTTTTAAGATGTTTTAGTATTTCTCCTATGTGCAGGTCAAAGAGTTGTATAAGCAGGCCAAATTTCTCTAGGTTTAGCCGTTTGGCTACAATTTTTATCGAACAGACAGACAGACAAACAGACAGACGACTAAATGACGGTATAAGGGTTATTTGGTCATACCTACAAAACCCTAAAAATGGGTTTAAAAATATCAAAACTGTATTCTAAAGCCGCATTCAGAGCTCTTAAATCAATAGACTGTAGACTATGGCTTGTACTCTGTTGATTATCAATACCAAGTATGTCATATGGTAAGACGTGCAACCGTTCAGATCTAAATTTAATACGTTGTTCCTTGTCGATTGTGGATAATTTTCTAAACTTATAGCTAGTGAGTTGTTTTAATGAGACAGACATATAAACTCATGGGCTATCTCAGTCTATCGGAGACACCGTAGATATTGTATGCCTTTACATAACCTAACAAAATGTCATCATTAACAAATCTTGCTCAAAATTACAAAGACGGACAGTAAATATGATCAATTTAGGTAATTAGGTTAGGTCTAGTTAGTTAAAATCTAGGAGAGCAGAATTATAAAAACGATAATAGATAATAAACATAATAAACATTTTACGAAGCCATCGTAGTTGGTTTAAAGACACACAGATGTCGGACTATTCGTAACCCATTAATTTCTAAGAGCTAAGTAGAACGTCAAAACAATGTTTAAAAACATATGCACAACGTGACAACGTACAGTCTATAATGTATTAATTTAAAGAGCTCTGAATGTGGCTTAATTCACAGCTGAAAATTCCAACTTGACAAAAGAACCAATCAGATTACTTCATCTGCTCGAACTCACGCGAGGAACAACGATAATCCGTTGCGAACTTTATATTTGTCATTAACTCATTTTCGTGTAGAGAAAAACAGTATTCATTTAATAATTATTAATTCGTATAAAGTAATAAAAATCGAATCAAAGCCTATGTGTACATATCCTTGGAAATAAGTTTGATAACTAAATATTTCTGTCAAGTATTACATAACGCTCAGGAATTAATTATATCACTGTAGTATTACATGTACATCGCGACGTAGAAAAACAAAAACATCTCAGTGAGATATTGCGAACGTGCTGTCCAGGATTTGAACCCGGACTTCATTTAAAATAAATGGATTAAATTACATATTATCCATTTTGATGCTGAGTTTACTAGCTGAAACTAACAATATAATTTTTCATTTTTTTTTTGTTTTTTAATTTTTTAGTGAGTCATAGGATCAATAATTTTTCTGTGGTACGCTTGGTGAATAAATGTTTTAAAAACATCAGCTCATCATTGAAAGTATAGATTTAAAATAGATTTTGAAGAATCAAAAAATAGATTAAAAATAACTTAATCACATCTACATACAAATATGAACTAAAAATACTCTCTCGAGAAGAAAGTAAATTAATTTATTGTATCATAAGGAATAATTATGTTAAGTGAGGTATGTAGTGTATACTAACTTGTGCGTGAAAGCAATGAGATCTGCAGCCCGGCCGGAGCCATCACAGACGACGACGGGCACTGGTGGGTTGTCCGTCACATACTCCAGCACCGCTCGGATTGTGTTGGTGCCGCCCTCTATTACCAGACACACCACCGGGATACTACTGTGCGTATCTACAACATACATCATCACTGTCCTAAACTGTGCATACACAATATATACTTCTAGTAGAAGCTACAGATTTGTATACTGATAAAAATGAACAATTCCGAAAGAAAAAAGAAGACACAGCATGAAGTTCTTGCGAGGGTGGTTTGATCTTCATTTTATTTTCTTGTGATCGATACAAATTATGAATTAACATTATATACACATCATGTTTTTAAAGAACAACCCCCCTTTAAACAACATTTGTCCCATTGCTTCGGTACCTTCTGTATTAACTTGCGTCTGGTAACTCAAAAGAGTTATCTGTATCACAAAGATGACGAATGACCATTCTTAAGGCTCATTCAAATTTAGATACAAGTATGAGATACAAGTCAAATTGACTTGTCGCGATACATCACCTCATACATGAGCTCATACAATTTGTATAATTTGTCAATTCCATTGACATTTGCTCATACTTTCTGTATGAGCAGACTTTTCCATATACTTGACTTGTATGAGCTGATAACCTGCTGGAAAGTTAGGTTATGTTTTAAAAGATATTTCATATTTGATTATTTTCAATAGCTTTTTTTGTTTTTACAAGTTAAATATGTATTTGCGGAATAAGGATAAAACGCTGTTAATAATTGAGAAAATCATAGCCAGTAATATCTGGGATGTAAAATCGAAGGAGTATAAAGATTTTAACAAAAGAAAAGATATTTATGATAAGCAGTTGAACTGCAGCTTCTCGAAATCTTGTATCACTTTTAGTAATTAATGGAGCCACCAACGTGAGTTCAAAAATCAGCGACATTCTCACATAATTTCTGAAGCATGAACCATCTTCTAAAGTCAGTTCATTAATCAACATTGAGTAGGCCCCATGGGTTTCTCGTCGACATAAAAAATATCGCTGCCAACATCTACGCTTTCTTTTTCGTGATTTTGATAGAAGTAATGCACATGTACTTAAATACAAAAAAGTCTCCTCGTCATCACTAGACATTTTTTGCGAGTGTATGCGTGTATGCAAATATAAACAGAGCACAAAAATGACATGATTTTAGACTTGTATATTGACATGTGTATGTTGACTTGTATGATCATACTTGTATGAGCTTATACTTGTATCTCATACAAGTCCTCATACTTGTATCTAAATGTAAATGAGCCTTTAGCTCTATTGTAAAGAATTCATTTTAAAGAGTAATACAAAATTTGTATTTTGTTCTATTATAATTAATATTCGTACCATCTTGTATTTTATTCAATTTCTTTTAATACCATGCTATTTATTAAAATAGGATTAGCCATTTCTGCAAACTAAACACTAGCGTTAACTTTTAAAGCCACCGTTTTGGTAGGCGCTTATTGTAGAACGTGGCGATTTTAACACAAGTATGTTTAGCGAATAGCATTTAATTTAAATATCAAAGGCAAAGTCAAAACTGCGACCATAACCTTACTTTCACTATTAGACGCCATTTTACTAACGTTGGTCTATGTTCGCCATTTTTGCACTTAGCAAACGCTGGCGCTTAATCGACACAGCATTGGCCAACGTTACACACATCGTCTGTAGGCGCCTTAACAGGAACTTGATGTAAATTATAAGAACTTTGAACATACGAGGTGTGTCAATTAAGTAACCGGACTGGCAACATAGCATTTGATCTGGCAACATTTGGGACGCGGGACATGGAGGGGCGGCAGGTAAACATGTGATACGCTTTCAGTACGAGTTTGAACTCGTTAGAGTAATTTTGTTGTCCGTAGCGATTTTTTTCGTGAAACAGTTATTTCTAGTGCGTTCTAAAAATAAGTAACATTCATTTCGAGCAACGATGTGCTATCAGCTTTTGATTCAGACTTGGGCACAGTAACTTTTGTAAATCTTCAGCAGGTCTACGGAGACAATGTTTTGTCAAGGGCCCAGGTTTTTTGGTGGTTTAAGGCATTTTCGCAAGGAAGAGTTGATTGAAGATGAATCATGCAGCGGAAGGCTTTCATCTTCAAGAATAGATGAAAATGTCGACAGAATCCGGGATCTTGTGCGTTCAGATCGTCGGTTGACAGTCAGAATGATCGGGGAAGAGTTGAATTTGACTCATACTACCGTTCATCTGATTTTGACCAATAAATTGGGGATGAGAAAAATTTGCGCAAAAACGGTTCCAAAAAACAATTTCAATAAACGAGTTTTTGGCCAGTAAAAACATTCCTATGGCTCCTCATTCTCCTTATTCGCCTGACTTGAGTCCTTGTGATTTTTCCTCTTCCCAAGAATGAAAAATCACCTAAAGGAGCGTCATTTTGGGACACTCAAACAAAACATTCAAACATTCAAACGTCCGTAACCGACCAGCTGAAAGCTATTCCAGTATCCGAGTTCCAGCATTGCTATGGGGATTGAAAAACCGTCTCCAGCGCTGTGTGGCTTCCGAAGGAAGTTATTTTGAGGGAGACAATATTGAAATGTAATTCTATTCGAATAAACAAAAAAAAAAAAAATAGTAATAAAAAAATCAGTCCGGTTACTTAATTTACACACATCGTATATCTTTTATTTTTTCCTGAAAACACAAGTTTATAATGATATATTTGTCACAAGATAGTTCATTTTTTTCAGTTTACAAGTCTGCTACTTGAAGAAACTTGAGGTATGTCAAGAAAATGCAAGGCTACCATAGCTCAAGTTCAGGGCCGGCGATAGGCATGTGCAGTGGCACATGGCCTCGCGGCCCAACAGGCCTCGCGCATGGTACGAACTTTCTGAAACGCGCGTACTCGCAAACACCAAACTCCCATCTAAATTGTGTATGTAGTTTTCGAGCTCGCTGAAATTAGAAAGAAGAAAACGGGTGGGGTGCTTTGCATCAGCTGTGAAGCGCTGTGATTCCCCGAATACGAAAGAAAATCACACAGCCGTAAGATGTTACTGATAGATGCCACAGAAAAAAAAAGTGTAACATTCTAAATGTATTCCTCATTAAAATATATACATTTGAAACATTATAGGAGTATCTAATATGTAAACTTAGCGTGGTAGTGGACAGCATCAGGTAAGGAAAATTACTTTTTTACGGATATCTCGTTCATTCCGTCATTTTGCATGGTCCATCATTATTCAACCAGCCCTTTTTGACCACCGCGTCAATATAAATTTTTCTTGTCAATCTAGCACATGGCCTCGCGCCTGCCCTGGCACATGGCCTCGCAAATCCTAGCGCCGGCCCTGCTCAAGTTGTTTGGTCACAAGATTCTAGCCATATCAAGTGTTTGCAGCATATGGATAAAATTTGTGCTATAACATTATTTACAATTTGATTTTATACTATTTAATTAATTTCCAAAATTAACTGGAACTAATTGCTGAAAAGACATTATGCATTATATAAATTCTATCTATGCCTATATCTATTTGACGTGCGTACTATCATCTATATTTCCTGTGAGAAATGTGTAAGTTTTGTTCTTGCTCTACGTTCATTCAGTCTTCTAAATGTTACCTGAAATTTGGCGTTTGCCTGGTCTGATAAAAGATGTGCGTTCAAGGTCAGCTAAACACAGTAACAATATGATGATTAATATTAAATGTTCATATGAGAAACAGATGAAATATGGAATGAATAACTAACCAAAAATTGTAGACCTTGAACAGTCATCTTTAATAACAAAATGTTAAGATTTCAAAATGAGTCTGATACTTAAAAATGTAGCATCTAAAGCTATTATCACTTACACTATAGTTAATATGACTAATTATTAAACCTAACATTTTTGACAAACTCTGAAATAGACGTCTAGTGTATTCTGTACCTAGCATAAAAAATATTTTAAAATATTTTTACCATTGGAGACTTGCATTGCATTGCATTGATAAAGACGTTATTTTATTGATAGATATTAAACATAAACAGTCAGTCATTGCAAACACAATTTGCATCTATGTCCGAATTCTATGAACCTAGAACTTGGGGCTGATTGAGGGCTAAAGTCAGCCTGAGATAATTTTAAATAAAAGACCCATCCCAGCAAACATTCAACTAACGGCCGAATGCCGGCATACTGCTTTTACTGCTGGTAAATTGCTGGCACCAAAAGTAAGTGCAACGCCAGTATTAATAATGTACTTCACATTTGTATTTCGCATTCCGTCTATACGAAGTACTTTACCAGCATTTTATAAGCACTCCTTATTTGTATTAATCCAAGCAAACATTTTTATACGGGCCATTACTGTTGAAGCACATACTCCCCGGCATTGTAAGTAATGGGCCAGTGTTGGCATTTCGCACTGAGCCAGTACCCTGGTGTTCCGGTGGCCGTTAGCTGGGCCATCAATGTGCCATTGATGTATCGTCTCTTCTTCACTCATACTTTTTACTTAAAACTAAACTTTTTTTGAATGTAATAATTTGAAAAGTCTGATTATTCTTAGTCATAAAACGCCCTAACGGCGTGGCCTTGGAGGGTTAGCCATTACATGTTGAGATGTGTTGGTGGACAGTTTGTCAAGATGTGTATTTGAAAAGTTATTGTTTTGTGAGCGCATTATACAGTTTTTTATTGTGATTTGTGTGTGTTTTGTTAGATTTAAGGACGTAGTTTACACAAACTGTTTCATGTTAAATTGTTTAATTTTTAGTTTAGTTCAATCGTAGTTTTTTTCATGTAATAAAATTTTCAATTATTAATAAATCTGTTACAAGATTATAAATATGTCATTTAAAAAATATAATTTGTCATATATCATTTTGAATAGTGACATCTTAAATATTTTGTAAATATAATACTAACCTAAAATAATACAAACTTAATCCATAACTGTAAAGCTTTTTTTTACAATATAACCAAGTTTCTAAAAGTCAGTAATACACTATAAAAATCACCAAAATAATCAGATCTAGTTTGTTCTTACAAAAGTGAACAGCTTATAGCATTAATGCTTATAAAATTTGATTATTGAATTTATTTTAACAAGTATGATTTCTTTAGGTTGGCTCTCTTCAAGTCAGGAGGAAAAGATGATCTACCACATCTTTTATACAAGACGAATATTGGCGAAAATTATTAGTCACAAATTTAGGATGCAATTGGTTTGGCCGAAATGGCAGAAAACCATTTTCTTAAAATTCTTCATTAAATTAATAAATTAAATAAACTAATTCCTGTTATTCATGAAATTATATTTATTTAATATTTATAAATAAATCAATAAATTATAACTGTTAGTACAATTTACAATTGGCCAGTTTTACCATCGTTGAATAAATTTACTTAACAACTTAAGTTAACAATATCGCATCATTCTATTGACAGCAATGTTAATTTCTTCATTAATAATTTAAAACCGATGCGATATTGTCAACTTTATTTGTTAAATATATTTATTCAACGATGGTGAAAATGGCCAAATGAATATTTATTTTGCACCTAACCATTAATTTATTTTAATACTGGGTAAGTACACATATGTTACATTTGAAACACTAGAGAGTGGGTATAATATAAGCACTGGTTCGTCAGAAATAAATCTTGCAACTAATGCGATTATTTTGCACTTTACCGTTGCTGGGCCAGCAACTGATACATCAATGGGCCAGCTAAAGGCCACGGGGACACCGGGGTATTGGCCCAGTGCAAAATGCCAGCACTGGCCCAGTGCGAAATGCCAGCACTAGCCCAGTGCGAAATGCCAGCACTGGCCCAGTGCGAAATGCCAGCACTGGTCCATTACTTTCAATGCACTTTACCGTTGCTGGGCCGGCAACTGATACATCAATGGGCCAATAACGGCCACGGGGACACCGGGGTACTGGCCCAGTACGAAATGTCAGCACTGGCCCATTACTTTCAATGCCGGAAAGTATGTGCTTTACCAGTACTGGCCCGTATAAAAATGTTTGCTGGGATATTTCAAAATTATTTATATTTTATTATTTTATAAATATTTTAAATAACTATGATGGACTTTATTTCTATTTGACAACATATCTATTATTTGCTCGTCAGGAATATTTTTATTAATTTCTCTCTCGTAATTCGTCAACATGAAAGAGTCTAAATTATGTAACGACAGGGTGCTTTTTAATCTATTTTCATAAATTTTAGTAACTATAAAACGTATTTCGTTTTATAATTTGTTTTTATGTGAATAGCAAATCTTATCTTCGCGAGATATTTGTACCCATATATAGTTTTAAATTTACGTGTTTTGACGTAGAATACGTCCGCAGCTAGTATGGAGTCATTCTCGAAAATCGAGCGTAATTAAATTGGGATAGATTTCAAACGTTTACTGCTACGCGTAAAATAGTCGGACGCACATAACAATATTATCACGTGATAGACCACAGATGAACGTGCTATAGTTACTGCGACTTATCGCGACCTTTAATTTAAGACGGCACCAGCACGTGTAAGCATGCTATGCGAAAATGACGTTATTCCGAATCATTTCGGCAGCCGCAACTCAGCAATTGAAGAGCTATAGGCGTTTTCGCAAACCCTATCCGATACGAACCTGTTCGTAAACTTTTTCTTTGATCAGATACAAAACTATCTACGTTCGCAAACCTACAATAACTATCTGATAAACGCGATCGGATAGCAATATTTCAATCCTACAAAATAGTAGGATTCATTTCAGATTAAATATCCTAAAAAATTATTTGATGTGTATGTCATTTTGGGTTATTGACTTTAATCTAAAAGATTTTGCCGATTATAACTATTGGACACGCTCTTTTTTTCGATGATGATGGTTATGATGATACTGACGAAAATAATATGGTAATGCTATTTTTAAACCGCAAAGATAAAAAGAAAAGAATTACAGTGGAAAACATGAAAATATTATTTATCGTTATTCGTTAAGATCTTACAAATCGTCAAGTTTAAATAAAGAAATAAAGTCGTAAGTGCTGCCATCTAGACAATAGAACACTAAACTCTAAACAATCCTGTCCGCAAAAGTCCGTAAGAAGTTATTTGGATCAAGCGATTAATATTCGTTCGCAAACTAACTTTATCTGATAAACAGTAATCTGATAAATTCTATCCGATTGAATTTCGTGACGTCATTTATTTATCGGATACGCGATCGGATTGAGGTTTGCGAAAACGGCTTATATATAAGAGGCGTATTTGACCGTTCGAATGATCCGTTGTAACAAGTTCTGCAATACTAGAGTGCAATTATTAACATCCTTAACGCAGTGTTAAAGAAGAAAAATTAACAAAACTTCGAAATGTCCCAACATTTGTAACAAAAATATGTAAAACGATATAAGATTCTGGTGTTGGAAGAAAGAAGACAATATTTCGAACAAAAAAGCGTTATAAAACTGCGACGGGCAGTGTTAACATCAGCTCTAGCACTTTCACCGCTCACCGTGGAGGAAGTGATGCCTATGTAAAAACGAATGAAATTTATCGAAATAAATTCAATTTATTGTTAACCATTATTTCATTACTAGACACAACCGATACTGTCATAAATCAACAGAAATGTATTCCACCACTGTCCTACCCGTTTTTTTAAATTTTTACTGTTAGGCATCGATTTTACTGAAACAGCCTTTTGATGCAAGTCTCCAATTCATTAATATAATTTTAAATGGAAAATACTTACATGGATGTAATTTCTGATGCGATATATATTTCTCCAATTTCCTCCGCAAAATGATTTCGGCTCCATATCTACCAGCTGACCCGTTGTCCACCAAAAGAAAATATGCGTGTTTATTATTTAAAACAGCATATTTTGATCTGTAAAAATCAAAGCAAAAATTAAACAGCGAACAATAGTCGGATTGCTGATAGGTGACTGTTACATGTATGTATCAAGTAGTGCATTCATATAATAATCTAGTTACCATTTTTCAGCGATTTTAAAAATGTTTTTGTTATTTATCTTAGCTGTCAGTGTCTGGTATTCCGATATTCAAAATTGCCTAATAAATAATAACATAAATTTTTCAAAAAATGACTTAAAATGTGATCTTTTAAAAATTGTTAAGAAAGAAAAATCTAAACCAGATTATATTACTGATACATTGGCACAAACGTATGGTCATGAAGTACTAAGATTACCTCCTTATCACTGTATATAAGTACTAATTTGGGGTATAACAAAAAAATATTATGATAAACATATTGGTCGACACGGATATAATGATATCGCAGTTTTGAAAATATGGCAAGCAGCCTGTGATTAAATTAGTTGTGAAACTTGAGCAAAATTTGTTAAAAAAATCGAAAATGTAATAAATGAATGGTGGGAAAGGGAAAGGATTCTTGATGATATTAATCCAATAATAATAAATAAAGGAAATGACAGCGAATGTTCAGATGACGAAGATATCATGCATTACAGTGCATTGCAAGCGCGTCGTCTATATCAGATATCACTCAATACTAGTGCTTCTAAATAAATAAAAGCTCCGGAAATATTTGAACAAATTTGAAAAATGTTAAGCGGGTTTCGGATCCCATCAATGATGGACCATCGAAGCTTAATAGTGACAAATGTAGATGGAGGTATAATTTGAGCTTTAGTATTTGTGATTTATATATTACTAGCTGTCCTGCCCAGCTTTGCTCGGGGCCAATACAGCATTCGGCAACACCGTTCCCATTTCCAATAAGAGCAATACTGAATTCTAACGTTTTAAGACAATAGACAACTGACACGCGAACACGCTACATATAATTTCCAGAAGCATTGACTCCACAAATCAACGCTAGCTATCTTTAGGGTTTGACCCTGCGACTTAATAATCATCACAAAATAAACCCTGATAGGAAATTGGAGGCGCTTGAACAGAAACGGTAAAATTGTATGAATCACTAGTATTCTAGGCATTGCCATCTTTTCGCATGTACCGCAATAAGTCATAATGATTGCCTCTACTACATAGTCTGTTTACCTGTAAGCGTGTTACAAAATTTTGGCGGGTTTATGTTCCTCAGCAACATTATTGGTGCACCTACTTTCAAAGTAAGAGCCTGAGGATGTAATCCTAATGGATTAAGAAAATTCATGAATTTGACTGGATAGTGAATTTCATCTTGCTCATCTACAATCGTATCGACAGACAGGTAAGTACAGGAGAGAGATACAAACTGACCCAAGATTACTTTCCCAGTAAAAGATGTCGTAACCTTGGAACTATTAAACCGATTTTAAAAATTCTTTCAGTTCTGATTAGTGTATAAATTGTGTACCAAGTTTGCTATTGAAGAAATTCAGATTGTCACTTACAATAATAATAAAAATTAAAAAAAAAAAAATGCCAATGCATATTAATATTCTCCAATACCCATGACTATTAAATATAAACTAGAATCCAGCTTTAAATATAAATTTATAGTCTCGTTAAACAGAACAGAGTCTGTGTTTTATTAGATAACAGAAAAAACCTCAATTAAACGTTTATGAGCGCCACAGCGCTTGCCAATTAATTGCCAACTTTACAACTTTAAATAATGGCAGTAATGTTTATGGCTTTAAAACCATAATTTAAAATTCAACTTAATAGCATTTTAAATCTTGACCACACAGCATTTAAATAAAATATTACGCCGAATCTTTAGTTTCGTTCAAATTAATGGAAAATGGAGAAGCTGAAAGAATGAAGATGATCCAGAACTCAGTGCCAAGGATCAAAAAAGCTGCGGATGATTAGAGTGCACAGATAGATATAAATACTCTACAAAATTTGATGCATACGTTATTTCAAACTAGCTGTTCCCGTCCATTGTACGGTTTTTGTTGTATACATTTATGCTGTAACGTAAAGTCTGTTCCTTTGGTTTAGGCGGAACTAGATTATCAATTCTAGTTACTTTTACTGATTTATTGAAGCTTTTGTTCATTTTGTTCAGGACAAGCCAACTTCAATACATAAAAAAATAGCTAATGACAACTTACAAAAATTAAAATTCCGGCTAGTTCCGTCTAATCGCTTGGGATAGACTGTAAATGATAAGCGAGATATTTTAATTTCAGTTAGTGTTCCCCGTAGCCTCCCTTACATATACTCATTTTGTTAAAAACTGTCTTGAACAAAAAAGAAACGTTTCTTCATTCTATACAAATTTTCTTATATACATTTTTACTGTGAAGTAAATATTAAGTAGGACATTTCAAGTCTATAGGTACCGTCCCTATAGTCCCCAAATATTAATTTTATTATAAAAACTTCATTGGACAAAAAAGATCATTTCGTCATCCCTAACACCTTTTCTTATACCTATTTTTAGGGTTTTGTAGGTATGACCAAAAAACCCTTATATCGTCTTTTGTCGTCTGTCTATCTGTCTGTCTGTTCGGTAAAAAATGTTGCCAAACGGCTAAACCTAGAGAGTTGAAATATGGCATGCTTATACAACTCTTAGACCCGCACATAGGAAAAATACTAAAACATCTAAAAAACATATCCCCCTAAAAATATAAACAAATATGTGCTCATCAAAAAAAAATTTTTTTTATAATTCTGAGTAGGATATCAAATGAAAGCCCTTGGTACGTGGATTAACGATCAAATTTTTATTTTTGCAAAATAAATTATTTTGAAGCGATTTTTGCCAAATATGTGCCAAATTTTTTTTGTCCCTCACCCTGTATCCCAGATGGTTTAAACTAAAAATCTGAAAAAATTCTAAGTAATGTACATTGGTGTGAACCGGAATAGTACAACAGGAATTTTTGATCAAATTACGTTAAAATGCATTTTTTGTGATTTTTGGCTAATAATGTACACAAGTTATAACTTTGTAACACGCTACAATGGAACGTGTATGCTGGTGTAGTGGTTTTGGCGCTGGCGTTTCACCCAAGTAACTCGATCCGAAAGGGATCGAACCCTGCGAGAAGAGACAATATTATTTTTTGTTTTATTTTTAAATTTTTATATTGTTTAAATAATTTTTTCAAAATTCTAGTTATATTTTGGCAAATGTTGCATTTAATTTTTAAAAGCGTAAATTTAATAACCAGTGGAAATTGTTTAAATTATAATTTAATTCTGTTTCAATGTACACGAAATCAGAGGGGCGGAACTTATAACAACCAATGGAAGCCATAGGCGCAATTTTTAAAATTCTTAATGAACCTTGCTATATATAAAAAAAAAAAATACTGCACATATTTAGAAACATAAATAATGATATTAGGCGTTCGAATTAAAATTAACAAAAAAATAATTTGTTTTGGCACCCCAAATAATCATCATTCACTTACTAAATACCTGCAAATCCCTGAAATGTGTGAAAATTCACACTTCACATCAATTTTTACTGTTAAGAAAGTCAGCGAAAGTTTAGTTTCATCCTTCTGCAGTTCGAACCCACTGCTGGATATTGAGCTTATACATTGCTCTATTTTGAGCTTCGTGTAGCTAGTTCGTATATATACGCTTTAGGTTATCAGTCAGCAAGTGGGCTGTCTTCCACGACTACTTTTATCTGACTATGGTCTCTACACGAGAATCTGTTTGGTCCATCTGTCATCTGTTGCTCTAGCTAGATGGCCTACCATGATTTCATGGTAGCTACTTTTACAAGGATATCCGTCAATTTGTTGACGAATTTCAGCATTTGGTATTTTAGCCCTCAGCGTTTTACCGAGCATAGCTCGTCCCATTGCCCTCTGGATTACTTGCAGCTTTCTAGTAGAATATTTAGTCAGTGTTAGGGTTTCCGCCCCGTAGGTTAAGACGGGCATAAAGAAAACATAAACAACTTCTGGTTAAATGCTAGATTTGTGGAGAGGAACTGGAAAATACACAACATCTAAGAGAATGCAAGGAGATAGAACCAGAAACGAGGAACAGAAAACAGTTATTGGATGACGAAGGGGAGTGAAGTGGATGAAGCAGGTTAAACAAGAGTTCAGCTACAATAGTATCTAAAGCAGGCCCGTGCAACCTGCTCGCAGGTCGCATGCGGCCCTCGAGCAGTTTTTGCGGCCCACGGAGCGAAATTGAATATTAGAAAAAAAAGCAAATTGAGATATAAAATGTGTATTTCAAATATATTTCTTGACAAAAACGAAAAACAGAAATAGCTAGACTGATGATCATCGTAAAAATTCGCTTATATTAGCGTCAACCAATATCCGCCCGAATATTGCTCAAATTGTGGACAAACACTAGGGTGACCATTTTCTTGGAGATGGCAATGCGGGACGGAGCAAAAAAAGGTCGTCACTTCCGAAATATAAGTGAAGAGCAAACAAAAAAAAGGTCCTCACCTCCCAAATATAAGTAAAGAGCAAAAAAAAAGGTAACAACAAATCGAAATGCGGGACGTCCCGCGAAATGCGGGACGAATGGTCACCCTAACAAACACCAATGTCAGAAATCACATTAAAAAAAGTTTTTGATTTATTATTAGATACTATTTTGTATAAATTTCCTTATAAAATTCCTTTCACAACTATTTCAAGTATAAAATGATATATTTTGTGCAATATTTACGCAATAATTTGTGTGTTTTTCTAAATGATAAATATTTTATTTATTTTTCTGCATAAGCGGTTAATATTGATAATCTTGTGCAATGCATCTTACTAAAGAGGTGTTTTTGTTAACTTTTTATATAATAAAACTACAAATATCAAAATTATTTGTGTTTAATTATTCAAAATATCTTTGGACGCACCAGACCCTGGGAACACCATAATCCTTGATAGAAAGTAGTGTGGCCCGCGAATATTTCTCAAAACTTCCAAGTGGCCCTCCCGCTTAAAAGGTTGCACGGGCCTGATCAAAAGCAACTGAGGGGGGGGGGGGATAAAAAATAAGGATACAGTTTTTTTTTATTTTATCACTTGTATTTCAATTATATTAGGTTAGGTTTAGTTAGTAAAAATCTAGGAAAGCAGGATTAGGAAAACGATGATAGATAATAAACATTTCGAAACTCTTGCGAGTCGGAGTCAGAGTCGAGGAGTCGAAGCTTTTTAGAGAAGTCGAGAGTCGGAAAAACTATCAACACCCGACTCTTCGATTAAATTTTGATCAAGGAGAACAAACAGAATTAGGAAAATTAGGAAAACGATAATAGATAATAAACATTTTGCGAAGGAATTTATAGTCTTTCACTTGCAAAACTGATGTGTATATGAACTCTTGCTTCCAACTCACCATCCCTGGTGTTAAATCTGCCTTTACAAGTTGTCATGGTATTTAATATCAAAATTGAAGTTAACTATGATCACACCTTAAAACAAAATTAAAGATGATTTAGGCCGTCAAACATCAAAATTATAAGTGTATAATGATTTTATCTAATTTAACGAAAACAGTACTATTAAGACAATGTTGTAAACAAAATTTTCATGATCTAAATTTAAGTAATTTCTACGCATTCAATTCGCAGAGAGGTTACAAAAATCGAAATAATGAATCCACATTAAGGACACCAGAACTTGTGTATGTACCAGAACTTATGAGATGGATCCGTACGAAAATAGGATTTCGTACATTAAGAAAAACCTGGGATCCAGAATTTTCAGAAGGTGCTTTTATATACGGTAGCACCCAAGCGATATGCAGAATAACAGAAATAATAAATAAAAATGACAAAGACGATGAGTTAAAGAAACTGGTAACGACAAGTCTGCGAAGAAGACTCCTTTTAGATATGAGTGTCCATCTAACAGATCTACAAAAGAAGATAATATCAGTACAACCTACAGACATAAAATTATTAGTACCTCTGGAGGTTAAGTTAAGAACTATGCATGAAAGAAGAATATGTCTAATAGCTTTAAGAGCACTAGCTGTTAAATGGCAAAAGATAGAATTTTTAAACCGGTTAGTTATAATTGCTTTAGAAACAGAATTTGTGAGAGATTACACGGATGAAAATAATTCAGAGTGGACGCTGAATATTTTTGATATTATACAATGTGGTATTGCTGGTGAAGCCAAAAAAAGTGCATAAGTTAAGTCATGAACTGTAAAATATGTCAGTCAAACAAAAATGTCCCAATGTCCCATTTGTAAGTTGTCGCAAAAGTGATGTCATACTGTGGTACTTAGTGGTTACATAAATAGTGATATTTAGGTCCAAAAGAATTTTATGATGAATCAAATGAAATGATTAGAACATGTTGCGAATAACAAACATACAACGAATCAAATATTTGAAACCCATAAGATATTTATTACGAATCAAATGATATGTAAAATAATTTAACAACTCAACATGTCTTATTTTTAAGTTGAAATGCCGCAAAACTAATTATTATATAATGAGGAGTAACTGAATCAAAATATATCAAATATTTTGTGTCAGCAAGATATAAGTCAAATGAAGTGTCAAAAAAATTAAGATCAAAATATGGTTCATTTTTGACAAAATGTCAAACTGTGAAATGGAACAACAATGAAATATAACTGGAGAAATCAAAAATGGTATCCAAATATTTTGAGAGTAGAAGATTTATTGAGTCAAATGAAATGTCAAAGACTCTCATATCATTGGTTTTATCGTATGGTCATTAACCAATGAAATGTCAAAGAAAACTAACGTCAAAATATGATAAGTTTTTGACTAATATGCCAAAAATTTAAATGGGCAGTTGTTATACTATGAAATATAAGTAGAAAAATAACAAATGGTTTCCAAATATTTTGAATCCGGAAGAATTTTAGGAGCCAAAGAAAATGTCGAAGCATTTAACATCAAAATATTTGAGGAAAAAATTCCAAAAATGAAATGGACAATTGTTATATAATGAAGTATGAGTGAAAAGAACAAGAAGCATCCAAATATTTTGATTACGGAAGAATTTTATGACACAAATTAATCAAAGAATTGAAGATATTTGAAGAAAAATGTCCAAAAGTGAAATGGACAATTGTTACACAATGAATTATAAATGAAGAAATGAAAAAGTATCCAAATATTTTGAGAATCAAATTAGAGATCAAAGAATTAAACGTCAAAATGTTTAGAGGAAAAATGTCCAAAATTGAAATTAGTTATATCCTTGTTGGATGTAACGAAAGGTATTAGTTATTCCAAATTGCTTGTTTAAGAAATACTTTGCGTATATCCAAATATTTTGACTCCAGAAAAATTTTATGAGCCATATTAAAGCAAAACTGAAATAGATAATAAACTATAACTGAAGAAATGTCCTGTAAATTTAAATTGTTAAGAATTTAGATGTCAAAATGAAATATCAAATACAACATAAAAATGGGACTACAACGTCATTTTTTGGGCTAAAATTATACAAAAGTAACTAATAATCAAATGGTCAAAGCAAAGGGCAGTTTGAAATGAGAAGAAGCAATGTTTAAAAAATACAACGTTAATAATAAAAGATGTAAGAAAATGTGGTCTTTTCAGTGATAGAAAAAGTCTAGGTAATTGATTATAAAAACACATTATTTTCTAAACTGAAAAGTATAGCTTATTTCTAACGTTTAACAGGTTCACTGCCACTGTATCATGAATATGATTTCCGTATGGCTAATATAAAAAACATTATTACCGGCATACAAATTGCTTGTTTAAGAAATACTTTGTTAAAAATATAGTTTAAAATATTTTAGCACAATGCTGTTCTACACAACACCTTTCAAACTCAGCCAGTTAATAAAACCGAATACTGCCTGTCGGGAGCAGCGGCATGGCCGGCTAAAACGGGTGTTCCCGATCGGGAACAGCGGTACTGAATCTGTTAAACGGAACTAAATGGATTTTTTTTTTCTTAAGTTGTCACGAGCTCACTTATTAACGACTGAATGCGGCATTTGTTAAACAAAATGGTCAAAAGCACCATTCAATCGGTTTCTAGATTTCAAAATCTTGTTCCGCTCCAACCAAAGAAACATATAAAATATGGTTGGTTTTTGAGTTTTAATTTCATAAAAGTGACATAGATCAGTGTTTCTTAAACTTTTTGATGTCGCGGCTCCCCTGCAACTCAAATCGATAAACCGCCCCCCCCCCCCTGCAACTCAAATTGATAACCCTCCCCTTTTATTATTTTCCAGGCTGGACTGTCCACCTTACTTCAAAATGTTATTTTCGAGTTCAAATACCATGCTAAATGGACAATTATTAGTTAATATACAATTAAAATAAAGACGAACGAAGAAAATCTGAAAACCAGAATTGCCACCATGATAAGAATTGGTTTATATACTATAAAAACAAATAATGGAATTATAATTATTTGAATGATTTAACAATGAATGACAATTAAATAATGAAAAATCTTTTGAAAATTTTGAAGAAACAACATTGGTAAAAATTAAGAACAATAAAAAAAATATATAAATACAAACTGGAAGACAGCAAGAAACTTAGGTTGTACTGTAACTGGTTAAATTACAACTAATCACAAATTATTTTAGATAGAATCCGAAGATAAAAATCTGAAGACAGAAAATTAACAAAATACTTTTGGTTAAAAAAAAAAGAAGTATAAAAAATGCAACTAAATTCCTGTAACTTTGCAACAATTAAAGAATTGAACCGAATTTTAAATTTTTTTTAATTTATGGGGCATTAAAAAGAACAGAATTGCTGAGTGGGATTTCGAACTCAGGACTGTTAACGTGAAATTAGCAATTTTGTGCGTTACTTTTACGCTACGTTGGTTGACGACAACCAACTAATAGGGTAAAGGTACCTACAGATGGTGTTCCAGCGTTCGCCAGCGCTAATTACCGTTCGCCAGCACTGGCGGACACTTGTACTAGCGTACCATACAGACGATGTGTTATTGCTGCCCAAGTAAAAAAAAAGCATGGGCCGGCGCTTATAAAATGGCGTCTGACAGTGAAAGTGAGGATATGGTCGCAGCTTCAACCTTGCTTTTGATATTTAAATTAGATTAAATGTACAAAAGATTACTCTTTACTTTAAGTAGACCATAATTACGCAAAAATAGTTATAACCTTCCTTTTGAGCACAACACTCTCGAACTGATATGATGACAATTGTGTGCGCGTCGTGTGTACGGTGCTAACATGGATGTACAAGTCTGAACCGACATTGGTCAAACTCCTTTGATTTGTGATAAGAATACCGTCCTACCGGTCGGTAGCGAACGTCTGCCAGCGGCAAGCCCAGCCTATGCTGGCTGTGACTTGTGACTTGTTGCCCCTACACACGATTCGCGGAGCTATACAAGTATACACAATATTGGCCGTGACTTGCCACGCCGTCTGTAGGCACCTTTATTCTAAGTACAATTGTTCATTTTATCAGAATTTCAAAGTCAACAGATGGTAGCTACATGTTAAAAGATAAGACGTATTTCCTTGAAACTTTACATTGAATTTAACAAATTGTGTTCAGAATAAAGAGAGGGAACGATTTTGGTGTCATGATCACACGCCCGTTCGCCAGAATGAAATGTGAACCTGATCAAACACGGTTCAATGAAACCCAAAAACACGACTTAATCACAAATTAACATGCAGTAAATCATCTCTAACGTGTAGTAACTAATATATTGAAAAAAAAAAAAAAAACAATTAACTGGTATGTTCCTGGGATAAGTGTCTCACTGTTTGACACTTTCCATAAGCATAATTCATCGGCGAAAGAGGGTTACACCACGATCTAAACCAGGGATCCCCAAACTTTTTTGACTGTCGACCCCCAGAAGAGTTTTTCGACATCTTATCGACCCCCTCCATTTTACAATTACGTTATTATAATAGGATAAGCAAAAGGTACGTTTATGTGATTTCTTATATTGTTTATTGTGTTTTTTATTTATATTAAATTTATTTAATATAATTATATCTAATTGCATTACAATATTATTATTAAATAAAATTGCCAGTCATTGTCAATGTGATGAGTGTGGTTGGTGACTCTTTGCAAGATTAGCAATGTCGGGTTCAAAATTAGTTAATTTCAGCCTTAAATCGCCACGGAATTCTACATCTAACTTGTTTCTCTGTTTTGTCAGGATGGAATTAACATGGCTAAAACCAGCCTCAACCATATACGAACTTGGAAATGCTAGCAAAAAGGGAACTACCATTTCCGAAAGTTTTGGATATTTCTATTCAACATTTACATTAATCCAAAAGTATCTTAAAGTAGCATTTTTAAAAATCGTTTTAGCTTCAAGATCAACCGACAATTCAATAAGTTTATTCTTTATTCAAACAATTAAAGATATCAGTACAATAAAGATCTATTAAAAGGAACGGAATCTATTTAAAGTTAAATCATACGTATAACATTAAAAACTGTTTAAAATATTTATACGTAACTGTGTAGCTACACAGTTATATATTAAAATTATACTAGTAATTTTTAACTTTTTTCCATAGACCCCCAATCGACCCCCGAGCCAGAATCGACCCCTAACAATGTCATATTGACCCCCGGGGGTCGATATCGACCACTTTGGGGACCCCTGATCTAAACGGACTAACATGAACTTATAGCGTCGACAGGACCATATTCGTGAGTTCTAAGAAAAATCATAGAATGCATTGTAAACAATTAAAAGTTAATTCGTGATTTTAACTCCAATCTAGAGTTAGACCATTTTAAGGCCATTCGTATACAGATCTAGGTCTGTCGACGTTCACCACAGTGGCCGTTTGTAGTGAAAATATTGAAAGGATAAAAACCAGTAAATTACATATGATCTATGTACTTTAAGTAGTCAAATAATTACCTGGGTGACGAAATGGAGTGATACGGTACATCTCTGTTTCTGCCGATGAGTTCGTAATTATTTTCTATGATTCCCCATGGAGCTATTCCTATAGACACTACTCTTCCACTTCTCTGAGATCTTTCTAAAAGTAACGCGTCTCCCACTTGTCTTGTGACACCTAAAAAAAAATAACTGTAATCAAAATAATGACCATAATGTAGTAAAATAATATACAGAGAGTTTTTGGGAACGGTTCAAGTATTGCTAGCTTATGAATTATAAAAGATACGAAGATAGTTAGATTAGAAAAGATGAAGTATTTTACTATACAAATAAGACATTTTAATTAGAAAAACAACTGAACATCAAATGAACGAGTTATTTCAAAAAATATATTTTTTTAATGGAGCATCTGTATATTTTAGTATCATATACCTAGATACTACATTTTTCTTTAATAATTCATAAGAGCACTATGGCTCTAAATCAAGCATTAAAATAGTTATTAAGACTTGATTAAATAACTATATCCCGATGAAAACAAGTATGATCTCCATGTTTTATAACCATCTATTATACATGAAATAAATGTTAATCCAGTAGCGAAGGGAGACATCCGCTAGACTTGCCCTCCCATAAAAAAAAATAATAATAATAAAAAAATAAATAAATAAAAAAAAAAATTAAATTAATATTTAGGTAAATACTAAAAAATACATCAAATTATGTTCTATACAAATTTTTGTTCAAGGCTTGGTTTACTAGTTAATAATTTTTAAAATTTTTAAAGTTTAATAACTTCCGTTTCCGGTTTTGGATCTTCATAAAAAACAATAGGGTTCTTTTCAATTAATAGGAGATTTTTTTTGGAACCAGAACGAACTCTCTAAGTTAAACCATTCTTGAGTTATCGTGTATACACACACACACACACACACAAAAAAAACTTGCCCCTTAAACAATTTTTAATAATTATTATAAATAAAATATAATAGTAATCTTATTAAGACTTGGCCTTTAACACTAATTTCATCTTAATAATATAGGTGGCTATGAAACATGGAGATCATACTTGTTTTAATTAGGATATATACATGGTATATCAAAATAGAGGGAACACGATTTTTCTCGAAAACGTGTCGTGTGAGCTATTTGAAATAAAATTTGATGACTAAAGTTTAGCCACAGAATCGAATTTTAGAATTGAAAATTTCCGGAACAAACCGGAAGTACAGATCAAGAACAACTTTAATTTTTTAAATTGGACCGTATGTCGTGTTCGGTATCACTGAATAATCCAAAAAAAAATTAAGCATTTACACTGTAAAACAGACTTCAGTTTTTGGTTATGATCTGCATAGTTAAGATATCATTTTTCAACATAATGTGACATTTTTAATTAATTTTGTAATACCATTTCAAAGGTGTAAACCAAGGGTGTCAAACTCATTTCAGCCTCGGGCCATTTTTCTAACAAGTAAAATTTACGCGGGCCGCACGTTATGTACAGGCAGGCTATTCCAAACGTTTAGGCGGAACTAAATGGGAATTTCGTTCATTAAGGTTGTCACTAGAAGGAACCTTGCTTGGATAATTTCAAGTTTAACGTTGGTATGTGAAAATTAAAAATTCCAACAGTGAAACCATAGAGACGATGACATTTATTAAAAATTTGAATACATTTTCACATATTTTGAAGACAAAAAAAAAATAATAATAATAAATAGGAAATTTTTATTAAGAATGACAAAAAATTAAAATTAAATTAAACGGACATTTTATAATAACAATCAATTTAATCTAGAATTTGCAATGTGAGTATGATTTACAAAGCTTAAACAAAATGACCAAAAGTCCAAATTAATAGATAAAAATTACTAGATTTCAAAATCTAGTTCCATCTCAACGTTTGGAATAGCCTATATTTATATTGTTACTTATTCTGTTTTTTATTTTCCTCCATTTTTCTGAATATTTATTTGAAGGAAGTAAGGAAATAACATTTAAATAATAACAATTAAATATTGCCAAAATATTTGCTTTATCGAACAACAAAACAAGAACGGGTTGAAATCAGGGTAGTGGTACTGTATACAGCAGTTGCACCTATAGAAAAGTGGTATTTGAAAGCTCTGCTTACGAGAGTATTATTTGGAATCACGGGGAATCGCTGATCTACCGACTATCGCACGACTAACTGCAATAGTTATTGCCTGACTATTGGGTTTCCGCCCTTCGCCGAAGTCTTGACGCCGCAGCCCGGACAGCTTCTGTCACTAGGCATTTTCGTTCAAATAAATGTTTATACTGTATATAGTATAAAAAATTATTATAGTATAAGAAGTCGTTACGGGCCGCTAAAATGCAAGTATTGGGCCGCGAGTTTGACACCCTTGGTGTAAACTATTGAAATCTAATTTACCTCTTAATTTGTTTTTACAAAAGTGAAAACAGTATACCTCAATGCAATTGCAATTATTTCCAATTGCAATTAAACATCTCTGTTAAGTAACAAGCCAACACAGTTAGTTAGTTACAATTTTTGGCGCACAGCAACAAAGGTTATTTGCGCCAACAAGCCAACACAGTATTGTCAACTGACAATAACTGAAGCGCCTCTAGTGAGATTTTGAGAAACTGACGGTTGTAGGATAGTCGAGTTTGTTTACTGTTTTTTCATAGCAAGTTTTTAAAAAAATGTCTTTAAAATTGCAAGAAAAATTAAATGCAACGTGAATTGTTGTGTTTATCTTTACAATGCAAAAGTAGGTCGTGATAGAGACCTAAGTTTTCATCGTGTTCCGAAACGTGGCAAAAAACCTTATTACCTTCAATTATAACCCTAGAGGTTACTTGGGCACTGAGAAAACGGAAAAATTCATTTAACGCAACCCTCATATTGAATAACAAATTAATTTCAATAAATATCACATGAAGATACCATTGAACCTGTCAAAAAAAATCCTACCAAAGTCAGCTATGATGTAAAATGCTGTAGCGCCTCTATCGGTAGTGTCAGATGTCAATATATGCGATATTACTTATGGGAATACCTAATATATTTCATTAACAACTATAGGAATCATTTATTTAAAAATCTAAACGTGATTTTAAATAGTTTTAACAGTTACACGAGCGTCATTTGTTCGCAAGAAACCTTAATTAAAATCATTTGTTTTCCAATTCTCTTTACTAAAATGTACAAATGGAGTTCAATTACTTAAATGTAACTTTTGTAAAGAATAACACAAGATTAAAAGTGTTTTAATCTTTTGAACTGCAACTTCCGCACAAATACAAGCGTACTATTTGTATTACCTGTATTGGTTCCGCCGGTAAAGATCCAAGCGCCCGTAGTTTTAGCAGCTTTCAGCAATCCCTTCCTGAGAACTTTCTTAAGCTTGGCCTGCAGTTCAAAGTTCGCCTTTCCACCCTGCACCGTTATTAATAACTTAGGTAGTTCCACGTTCCACTCTCTTTGGAATAGCTGAACAATTAGATCTGGCCTCGTGTCATATGCTAGTCGAACGTACTGAAATACAAAAATATTGTTAATTAAATATGTACTTTAACAAAAACTTATTCCAGTTCTCAAAATGGGGGTCGCGACCCCCCAGGGGGCCAAGAAAAATATTTGGAGGGTTGCAGAAAAATTGATAACAGATCAATTTTTTTTAATAGTCGTTTGTTTGCAAATTTATGTAAGGATATGGAAGCGGATTACGAACAACTTTTAATATAGTGCGTTCAAAGGTGAGTTTGCAGTACAGGGCATATGGAGTAGATCTTTTTCATACTCTCTAATGGGTTTACACAATGACACTATCCTTTTCTTGCTTGTCGACGTTGCCAGCTTTAAAACGCGCTGATCTGTGAAGACGCAGTATTCTACAAATGGCCATTTGTTTTTGTTGAGTGTTATTTTGAGTTTTATTAGAGTTGATTTTTGTAAATCATACGAGTTTTTCATATTATTATAATTGACACATTTGACACTTTTACAACATTTGGCAACACCACTCCCATTTTCCATAAGAGCTATACTGCAAACTCACCTTCGAACGCACTATACATACATAAGTAAGGTAGTTGTCAAAGGAACGAGCCTTAAAACGACTACTGTCCGACAGATATTTCGTGGCCGGGCGTGAAAGATGCGCGTGAAATTTGTAGTGGGGATTATAATTTTGGCGAATTGCATTATTTCCTACACACGCTATTACAGTCAAGTGCATAAGTGCAAGATTCAAAATATATTAAATATTTTCCAAACTAGGTGGACGTGCTATTAATAGTCAAAATTTTTACATTGTTATGTAACTATATTTAGGGGGAAAACATCTGTATTACATTATTACATAGAATGTAAGCCTTTATTGTTTACAATCTACTTGAAATTGCTGGAGTTTGGAAAAAGACGCGGCACGGGGGTGCTCTGGCCAATAAACAAGTCGACAAAGTGAACGTCAAATGCAGTAATCACTTAAATCAAGCAGCTGCGTTTGTATAGTTTTGTTGTTCGACTATGATGGGAGGAACTTGTCTTTGTAGACGTAATTAACTGATAAATATAATGTACACGTGTAAGAATGTTAACTTGTTTCTCTGACTGTACTCTATATCTGACACTGTCTTTCATAGTGCCCTCTCTGTGCGCACAATAAGTCACACCCGGCCACGAAATATTTGTCGGACAGTAATAGGGTTGAAAGATGAGATAAAGATATTTTTATCAGAAACAAAGTCCGATTTTTCAAATCTCTTCCACAATGAAACTTGGGTTTGCAAATTGTGTTATTTGTCAGATATATTTGAGAAACTAAATGAACTGAATATGTCCCTGCAAGGTAGGAACACGAACATATTAATTTTGTATGATAAAATTCATGTGTTTATGAAGAAGTTAAACTTATGGAAATCAAGTGTGCAAAATGGCACGTTCGTAATGTTTTCAAGTACATATGATTTTATCACTGAAAATAATTTGGACAATAATTTAATTAAGAAAATCATAATTGATCATTTGTCATGTATGGAAGAATAATTAAAAAAATATTTTCCATCAGATTTAAATATTGAACAATTTATCTGGTGCAAAAACTATTCCTTGTAGAAAAGGAACCAGTGAAACATCCCCCATTAAGTGCCCAAAAAGAATTTGCCGAATTTAGTTGTGATACAAAACTTAAAACCGAGTTTAGTAAGCAAACATTGAATTATTTTTGGCTTGGTGTGAAAACAGAGTATCCACTACTCGCCGAATTAGCAATGGCCGAATTAGCAATGTGCACTGACGATATTAAACCCAGGTTTAATTTATTGTGTCAAAATAAGCAGGCTCACCCATCACATTAAATTTAATTTAAAATATGTTCAGTAAACTCAATTAGTTAAGTTAATATACATATACATAGAATATTTTGTTCAAAGATGTACCAAAGATAAGTTATTAATTTTTATTGATACTAAAAATAAATCTGCTATTAACCAAAACTATAAGTGTTTCAATGCAATTAAACAAAAGAAATTAACTCCGTCTGAATTTAAATTACCCCTCCCCCCACCGGGATGAAATAAATAAATAAATAAATAATAATTTCATGATCTGAATCTACAAGCTAAGTTTCAGCTACCTTTACAGCCTCTTACCATCATCCTGCGTCTGTAAAATTTTTTGAACAGACTTTTGATCTTATTTATTTGTATTTGTACGTGCAAGATTTCTTTTGCCGAGTGTGAGTATAAGATTTTATTTATTTATATATTGTTTAATTTATTGTTAAACATTTAGATGGGCTGTATTAGACGCAAATAGCCATCATTGCTGTGCGCTAAAAATTTTAACTAACTAAGTGTCAATTATTGAGATGCTACGTTATTATTATACATACTTATGTTGTCCAGCTACGGCCGTTAAGCTACGAAACCCTGAAATATGTGAAATTCACACTTTATATTTATATATATTTAAATATAATGTATATTTTACATGGTATATTTTTCGGATTATCCTTAAATTCCAGAAACAGCAATTAGCTAAAAGTTGTTTCGGTTTAATAATGTTACTTCCAGAGTAAATTTAACTAAACACTAATTAAAGTATAAGACCTTCCTAATAAAATAAATAAATTAAATTTTCGGGCCTCTAAAAACATGAAGTAGGCTCCTAATTAGATGTTTTAATTTATAACTTTTTTATTACTGTATTACGTAAAATGGCGGAAAAACTCTCAAGTAACCCAGTAAAAAACTAGAGCTATTTTGAAATTCATTTATACTCATTATAAAGTGCTGTTAAAAAACTCCATATTTTTAAATAGTAGGTGTTGGAAGAGTTATGTCTTGGTAGTAGGCAACTTGGGTATAAATTTTATTTTAGAATTGCATTTGAATTAATTACAGCATTTCCTAGATATCTGGATTGTTAATTAACGTATCATATTTATAAATGTCACTTTTTTATTGCGTTGGTAATATACAGATGTGGGAGGTGCAAGCCTGTAGCTGAAAACGTTAAATCGTTTGTACCTGCAATTTGACCGCTAGGCAAGGGCACGGACGTGAGTTCAATTCCTGCTTATGTTAAATAATTTGTGTAAAAATATTTATACAAATTACAGGTTCTGCTTAGCCGTTTGCAACTGGCTATAAACTGTAGGTGCCTTTCTGTGTACGCTAAAAAATTGAATTAACTGACCATATTACTCCTGCATGTATATAGATTGAAAACATTGTTATGAAACCTGGAAAAAGGAGGCCTAGGCTCAACTCGGGCTGTCGCGCCGATGAATATACAGATGTAACAGACCACACGTCCACCTCGGACTCGATTTTCTTTACATACGAGGCTTTCACACCGCCCAAAACACCAATTATCAGGACTACAACCTTAACTTTATACTTTGGGTACATCTTTCGAAGCTCGGACAAGAGATCCATATATTTGGACCTCTTTTCTTACTCTTTGACGGAGATATTTTCCGTAGGGTTATGTCCGGCTTAGTGGCTGTCAGTAACCTCGATTGGGGAAGGAGTTATTCTAATAAATGCGGCACTTGGAATTTTCCACTACCGATTCCATGTCAAAAGGGACGTAAGGTATAACCGGTATTTGGTCAATACCATAGGCATGTCTAAGATGGGAGTAGAGCACGCGTAGAGCAGCATTATGTCGAGACACGTAGTTCGACGCTGCCAGAGATGGACAAGCAGATAAAATGTGTATAATGCTTTCAGGATGGTGGTGGCACAACCTATAGAGCAGTGATTCCCAAAGGTGTGCCGCAAAATATTCCAAGTGTGCCGCGAAATCTTAAAGAAAAAAAAACAGCTGTGGCCACCACAGGACCGACCGCCATTTATTTATTTATTTATTTATTTATTTATTTATTTATTTATTTATTTATTTATTTATACAGGTTTGGCCACACAACAGGTAAAACCCAATTACAGTGTGGCACAGATTTTATACATTTGAACTTAATTATCATTGTCTGTGACAGCTGCTAACATATAAAAGCAAAAAAAAATTAAATAAACAAATAATAATAATAATAATAATAATGATAAATGTACCTACATAATATTATACATTACATTACATAATAGTGAAAAAAAAATACATTTGTTTTAGAGTAGATTCATTGTGCAGTTCTTAAATCTATTAATATTAGATGAAAAAATATCAGGACAATTGTCGTACGTTGATAAATGGTTAAATTTTAGGCAAATTCTATTAATAGGGGAATTGTACGCGGAATTCGTTCAATTATGAGGCAAAGCAAATAGCTCATTAAGTCTTGTGTTATGCGATGGTACGCGAATCTGTAATTGATGTAAAAGTGATGGACAGTCAAAATTATTATTTATTATTTTATATAAGAACATAATGTCTTTATGCTCTCTTCTGTTTTTTAATGAATTAAGAGTAACTGAGTTGTGTGGAAATTTATAGTTTAAATAATTTACAAATTTGTGCTGAATCGATTCCAGCCGTTTAATATACACATAGTACTGGGGCGACCAACATATTGTAGCAAACTCAAGTTGACTTCTGACGGTCGTATAATAAAGTGATAGTACCGTTTTCATGTTTTTGAATACACGACTAGTTCGTATTACAAAACCCAACGTTTTATAGGCTTTTTTTATAATAGTATTTATGTGTATGTCATATACTAACTTCGAGTCAAGAGTCACGCCCAAATCTTTTATTTCCGTTACATTTTCAAGTATATTTTCATTAATGACGTAATTAAATTGAAAGACATTTCTATTACGCGAGAATGTTATTTTTTTACATTTATTTATATTTAGTTGTAGACGATTAACCTGGCAATATTGATCAAGACGCGTAAGATCTTCTTGTATTGACTGAGCATGTAAAATAGATGTTACTTTTTTATAAATTTTTAAATCGTCGGCGTACATAATAAAATTAGAATATTTGAAGCATAAGTATATATCGTTAATAAAAATATTGAAAAGCAACGGACCTAGATGTGATCCTTGCTGGACACCGGAAGTGATCCTGACGTATTCCGACTCGAAACCATTAACGACTACACATTGCTCCCTACCGACCAGGTACGATTGAAACCAGTTTAAAAGACTACCGTATATTCCCGCCTTAGCTAGTTTTTCTAAAAGTAAACCATGGTCTATGACGTCAAATGCTTTACTGAAGTCTGTATAGATCGCATCTATTTGAATTCTTTCGTCCATAGCCTTGAGTATAAAATCCAAGTATAGTGTCATATTTGTTTCAACAGATCTTCCAGCAACGAATCCATGTTGTTAATGTGATTTTTAACGTAATTAAATAACACTTTGTATATCAATTTTTCAAACACTTTTTCGAAAATACACAACTTAGAAATAGGTCTATAATTTTGTATTATATTTCTTTTACCGTTTTTGAAGATAGGTACTACTAACGCTCTCTTCCATAAACTTGGAAAATATGAATCTTGTAAGGATTTATTAAATATTAATGTGTTTGGTAAGCTTAAAGACTCACTACAATTTTTTATGAAAATAGCAGGAATATTGTCCGGTCCAGCACCTTTGTTTGTATCTATCTCAGATAAAGATTTGATTACGTCATCGATGTTTATAATAATGTTTGACAAGCCAGTATATGACATTTTTTGTGAGTAAGCCGGGTTTAACGGTAATATACTGTTAGGGGTTGTATAAACTGAACTAAAGTACTCAGAAAACATATTACATATCTCTTTACCATCACGTGACGTCACTTCACCATAAGTCATATTATTAGGCATATTTTGATTTTTGATATTAGCTACATATGACCAAAATTTATTTGTATTAAGTGGTATTTCTTCCTCTATATTTTCAACATATTTATCAAAACAAGACTTAGTCAGTAATTTGGTTTTTTTTCTTAAATCTGCAAATTGTTGATAATATAATTGGGATTTGAATCTTTTATATTTGACGTGAGCTTTATATTTTGCCGAGATCATTTTAATAAGTTCCTCACTATACCATTTTGGATAAGTTTTGTTTCTAATACGTTTCCTTTTCACATATTTATTTATAGCTGAGTGCAGTTTATGATAAAAATATGCGACAGACTTTTCAGTATTTAGATTTGAAAAATCATTATTCCAATCAATATTTGAAAAATAATCATTTATTTGTTCATAATCTGCATTTTTGTATAAATATACTTGTCTCGCTTTAGTTTGAAGACATTTATGTGAGATGGAAAATAAGTAGATGTCCAGTGGCGGGTGATGATTATCGATATTACTGAGGGGGCTATCGCAGCAAATAACATTTATTTCATTAATATTACTTAACACAAAATCTAGAATTCTATTATTATGATTGACTATGTGATTAAATTGTGCTAAATTGCAGTATGATATGCAGTCTATTAAATCATTAGATGCCGAATTATAAGTGTTACTCGCTGCGAGTCCGACATTATTAATTAAGGTCCATTTTAAATGTGGAAGATTAAAATCCCCACAAATAAGGAAACGGTCGTCAGGTGCTGAATCACGTATTATATATAATTTAGCCAAAAATGTTTGCAATGCATCGGTGTTATCTGGGGGAAGGTAAACGCAACAAATATGAAGTTTTTTGTTTTTCGTAAAATTATTTGATAAGTTAGTATGCACCGTGACCCAAATATCTTCCGCATTGCTCGACAGATCAGGCCTTACCACATATGATATTGTATTTCTAACGCCAATAAGCACACCTCCGCCGTCAGATTTGACAGATGTATCTGAGGATCTATCTCGTCTCACAACACTGAAATCACTACACAGCACTTCGTGGTCGTAAACTGATGAATTTAAAAATGTTTCTGTTAAGCAAATAACATCATAATTGCAAGAGGTAGAGTTAAGTTTTATCTTGTCTGTTTTTGTTCGTAGTCCTCTGACGTTCTGATAATATACTGATAATACCATATTTGATGTAAAATTATTATGTTAGAGAAAGAAATTATTGAACAAGTTTACGAATATCTGCTTCTTCGCGGATACAGTAAATACGGGAAACGTCGTCTTTTCGCACAAATATCTTACAATTTCTCGTCCAGATATATTTGTATGTTTTAAATGAATTACGAGTTTGTGCATATAAAAGGCTATTTTCTGAAGTTAGGTGTTCGTTTAAATATATTTTTGACGGTTCTGTTCCAGTTATGTTGATGTCATCGGATGAAATCTTCTTTTTTTGTCTATAAGCGGATAGTACTTCTTCTTTTTTTCGACGCGAAACAAACTTAGCAACAATGTTGCGTGGTTTCCCCTTATTTTTATTTTGAAATGATTGTAATCTGTGTGCTGCTTCAACATCATTTTCTGATATTTTCACTCCCACTACATCACATATATCAGAAATAATATTAAAAGTATTTTCATTGCTTTGTTCTGGACAATTGTTAATTATTAAATTGTTGAGTTTTGAGTACTGTTCGAGATCATGAACTTTTCCATTCAGGACACCAACTTTCATTTTTAGTTCTTCATTTTCTTTTTTAAGTGTCTCAACTTGTTTTAATTTTTCCTGGATGACCTTCATGCCTGTTTCGAAATCTGTTATTTTTGCAGAACAAAATTCTACAGATGTAATGACGGTATTAAACTTTTCATTAATATCCCTCATTATATCATTTTTGAAGGACATAAATTGAATCTGAATATCTTGTTTAGTACAATAATTGTTCGATTCCGGTTCGTCAGTAATTATTGACGAATTAAGATTGTGCCCGAAATGTGATCGGCAACTAATGCAATACCAGGCGACAGCATTGGTTTTCAAAACTTCGAGATGTTCCTCGCTTAAATCCACACAAATTGCGTGAAAACTTGAAGCACATTTTGCACACTTTACTCCGGTACTTTTTTTATTTATAGACCGGTTACATTGCTTGCATGTGACGCCCATGGTTTGCTAAGCCGGCCAGGCGATAAGCAATAAACCTGTCCGTTTCGGCAAACCTCACTTGATAAGAACAGCACAAATTTATTTATTGTTTTTAGTCTATATTTGTTATATTCGATTTAGTAACTATTGTTATATTTTATATTAATTATGTAATAATTTTTGCACACACAATGATGTAATTTTCATTAGTGAAATTCGACTTTAACAGGTTAATTTAATAATTATCTCTAAAGCGAAATATACGATGCATATTCTGTCACAGACAAACTGAAACTGCCATTACAAAGTACTTGTTTAATTTATGCTGCTTTATCAAAAAATGTCTCAAATAAAAGTTGTCAGTTATTGCTTTTATAGCAACTTTTGTTAAATTAATTTTATCGAAATATTTCTCTGTGAAATATTCGCTAAAATCTTAAAACCGACACGAGTAAACTCCCATTTCTAGTTAACCGATCTTTACCAAAACTTGATCAACTTGTGCCATTGATGTCAGAAGCTTAAATATGAAGTTACATAAAAATCTTTTTAGCCGAAATTGCTCTGCACGTGTACACGGACCGACAGACAGATCGACAGACAGACCGACAGACAGACCGACAGACAGACAGACAGACAGACATCATGCTAAAAATAGTGAAAACGTTATGTAGGGACCTCAATTCGTGGAGATCCATCGAATTCTCGAAATGTAAAAATCGGTATGATCACAATACCTCCCTTATATATGTTGGCGGTCGGTAAAAACTAGTGTTATAAATTTCTTCTTCTATGACTACGTAGGTGTGTCGCGAAATTTTTCTTCTTTGCAAAAAGTGCCACGAGAGTATAAAGATTGGGAAACATTGCTATAGATTGTGGACTCCGCCATTTGGAGTATGCGGGCCTTCTACGCCAAAGTATTTATAACACCATCTGACCACGAGTGTAGCGAGTACTATGGATTTACAGAAAAATTGTGCAAAGTCAGTTAAAGAAGATGAGAATATTTCTGCCATTGGTTGGAGTGAACAGATTTGCTGACTTTAGTGCTACTTGCATTTTACATTTGTAAACATTATTTAATTTTCGGATGTTCCGATATCTACCGTGAAATTTATGCCAGTGTCCCGATATCGGCTAAGAGATTTATGACAACCCTGATCATGTTCCAATGTGCTACATCATACGTCAACTTAAAAAAAAAGAACCAGTAAATCTATCAAATCACCGGACCGTCCCGATAGTCTATAAAAATTTTAAACGTGTATGTGTTTTGTATCTTTTAAAACTCCAACCCTCGTATATTTCCAAATCTTGACAGATATTTTAAAAATATTGAATTTTAAACCGTACCACCAACGTGGAAACATAACATAGTACAAACATGAAATATCAGAGAATTGTCAAGCAGCAAAGACACAGTTTTATATTGTGAATAAAGCATAATTTTTGACACTAAAACAAGTTTCCTGCAAGTCATAGTCCCTGAATATTTGAAAAGGAATATTCGTGTGTATATCTTTGATTGAAATTTGACTTTCACCACCAGTTTCCGGTTTATTCATACGATTAAATCAACCTTTTACAAAGTTATGCCAAGTATTCAGATCTTTTGACAATACAATTTGACTTCAAAGCAAACTATAACTTCAGTAAGTCGAAAGCTCATCCCTTCAACCGCACATGCATTAATATGAGGAACTCAACTCTTCGGCCAGTTTGAAACTTATGCATTTACCGGACAAGTGTTTAATTTCCGTTAATAATTCAATCTATTTCGTTCTATTTACCCTCAAATAGGACGTGAGTTAGTAGATTAATTAATTCCTAATATCAATTTGATCGAAAATTTTCCCGATTTCCGTACAGTAATTCTATTTTATTGAAAAAGAAATCGTTATTCAATTTGCATTATGAATTGTAGGTTTCGGATATGTTGGTATATGATTATGTTATTACAAGAGGCGTAGATAATGGTAACGTACGTAAAGTCACGCAAGTCTGAGTCGAAAATGACGGATATACAGGGTACTCGTTTTTCGAGCCTAACCATTGAGATCTCGTAAACCGTAAGAGATACTTTACTTATATATATTCTTTATTTCTCCCTAGGCCTTGCGGCGTTCAGGGTATTAGCCATTACAAATAGAAATAAAATAAATAAAATAACCAAAACAATCCAAATTACATAACGTACAATACAGTACAATTTAATTTACAATATATTACATTTTCTCATTTCTTTCTCTTGCTCTCTGGCTGTTTCCTCCCAGCATTCCCTCATTATTCTTTTGTCTGTTTCTATTCTTACTTTCTCCTCGTACTTAACCGCCCTCCTTCCTGTACCCACTTTCATCCTATCCCTTTTCAGTTCCTCTCTTACAATATACCCTGGTGTTGTTCTATCTACCCCTAAGATCCATCTCAAATATCTCTCCTGTACTCGTTCTACCTTTTCCCATTCCTTCCATCCCCAAATTTCCACTCCATATAGTAGGATGTTCTTCACCACGGCGTCAAACAACCTCAATCTCCATCTAATATCGTCATTAAACTTCCTCTCTCCTATACTCCACAGCTTCCCCATAACTATACTTGCCTAGTCTTGACTAATCTTGAGATACTTTACTTACTTTTCTTTATTAGAATCAACAATTTATAATACAAATGTAACATAATTAATTTTCATAATTAAGTATCGAAAAAGTTAACATTTTTCATGACTTAATTACCTTACATATATAATTTCAAGCAATTAAAATATAACAAATTACAATATGCATGTAATATAAGCTAATATGCATAGAGAAAAAATTTAAAAAAAAAAACTATATAAAAGAGCAAAAAAAAAAATAATAATAATAAAATAAAATATGTAACTAAATAAAACTAACAACAGTAATGGTAAATAATGACGAGAATTTATAGTAAAATGTGCTTTGTTATTTTATGCTTATACTACTATTATTTAAACGGAAGTTCGTGTAATTTATGTTTTCCAATATCTTGACTATCATTAAAAGGACACTTCGCAAAGAATTTCTCTGTTAGCTTGAAAATAAAGTCTTTTGTTAATTGAATATTTAACTCTTCATGGATATCTAAAATTTTTTTATATCTAGGATAATTTCCAACCACTCTAAGACTTTTTATTTTGGATCACCTGAATTTTTTTATAATTAGAACAGGATGTATTACTCCAGACAGGAGAGGCATAAGTTAAAGTCGGTCGAAACCGTAAGAGATACGACGTCAGTTAAATTGGGGCAAATTTGCTGCATTAGTTGATCACTTTAATGATGCATTTGATTTTCCGGAAAAGAACACAGGTCACTAGATACGAAAAAAAACTGATTTTGGTCGATTTAATTTTTGGCTTATAACTTTTTTGTTTCAATTCATACAAGTTTCTAATTTGCAATTTTATACGAAGAATTCATAGCCGCTCTCAAAATTTTTATAGCTCGTATCATTTTCGAGAAATTCATACTAACTTTCAATTTTAAAAAACTAAACCCCTCATCGTTCAGTTATTTGGTTCACGGACTCCCACTCAAACAAGTGGATGAAGTGCGAGATCTGGGAGTCATCTTCACTAGCAACCTTTCCTTTGAAAAACATATTGATTCTGTGTGTAAAAAAGCAGCGAGGATGTTAGGCTTCGTTAGGAGGCCTACCATGGAATTCACGAACTACACTGCTGTCAAAACGCTTTATTTTGCCCTAATCAGAAGCCACCCCGAGTATACTAGTGTGGTATGGAGCCCATACCAGTCCACGAACTGCTATCACCTAGAGAGTGCACAGGACAAATTTGTTAAAATATTTCTCCACACAGTGGGAATCAGCTAAACATTGTTACCTCGCGACCAGAGAAGACAATTAGTAGGAATCGACACATTAAAAAAGAGGCGTGACATCAGTGGGTTATGTCTACTCCACAAAATTATAAATTGTGCGATACCATCACCAGACCTCTTAGAAAATATCCTACTACGAGTTCCTGCACGCTCTACTAGAAACCAAGATACATTCCTCGTGACCCAATACAAGACCAACTACGGGAGGGATGCAACTATTGACAGAATCTGCCGCCTGTACAATTCCATTTGTTGCAGCGACCTCAATACTGTTGACATATTGGATTCAGTTTTTAGCTGTTTTAAAACTTCATTGACGGCCGCTTATGAAAATTTTTAATCCTGTATTATATTCATGTATTATTTACAAATGTTTTACTTGTATTTTTGTTTTCTTTTTTAATGTATCTTGTATTATTTGGTGCTTACCCGTTGATACGTTTTTTTTTTTTTGTAAATAAATAAATTTCTTTGAAAATTTGGAAAATCTTCTTTACTACCAATCTTACGAAAAAAGTCACAAAAAAAAAACCGCTTTGTCTCAAACCCCCAAAAACGTTGTCAATTTTATTATACGTAATACGGGTGTTCAATAGTTAGATAAAAAAAAATAATAATAACAAAATTTTATATAATAAGTTTATTAAAAACATAAAATTTCAAAACTAATTCATTTCCACTGATTATCCTGCTTCCAAATCCATTTTCAGTTCTTTAACGTATAGCCATTGTGGCCTTTCTAATCATTTCTGGTGATATTTGATCACATCTTCCATTAGTCTTTAAATCAATTCTTGTTGATTTTGTGGTCGATTAACATTTAACCACTGTCTTACAGGAGGTGAAAAATGTGCGGAGGGCCCATCCAACTGCAATATAATAGCCTGTCTTTGTAAAGGTGGCATATCATCTTAAATGTTAATAAATGAATTTTGTAAGAAATTAATAAAAAAAAAAAAAATACTGTCCAAATATATATATATGTATTCCCATAAGATCGCACCAAACGTTGATTGTTTATGAATATTGACTTCAACATTTAAAAACCCAGTGAGGATTTTCCGTGCTCAAATACCTTGAATTTTGGGATGATATTGTCACATTTTTGGTGAATACAGCTTCATTGATATATGGTATATCGGTCTGGGAAAAAGTTCGTGGCGTTTTTGCCGATAGACGGCGCCAATTGCAAATAACTCAAGAAACACAGATCGCAGCGACACCACTAAGCGCTCGTTGAAAAGGTGACAGTTCGAGCGTTACTTTGAGTGTCAAAACATCAAAATTTGTGCAGTGGTTGGAAAGTTGTTTGCGTTTGAAAATGGAGAAAAGTAATGAAAAATTGCGCTGTATTTTGCAATATTATTACGACAAAGGGAAGAATGTTGCGCAGGCTTGTGAAAAAAATTGTGCTGTGCACGGTGAAGGTACTTTATCAAAATCTGTTGCGCGGAAATGGTTCGCTCGCTTTCGTTCTGGTAATTTTAATGTGAAAGATGATTCACGCTCTGGTCGTCCAATCAGTTAAAAAGCTGATGAAATTCTTCAAAAAGTCCAGCAAGTAGGCATATCAACAGTATCGATATTGGTACGGAGCTAGGCATTGACCACAAAACTGTTTTGAATCATTTACGGAAAGATAAATGGCTACAAAAAGAAGCTCGATATATGGCTTCCTCATGAGTTGAGCGCGAAAAACATGATAAGACTGAATTAACATCTGCGATGCGCTGCTGAAACGCAATGAAATCGAGCCATTTCTCAAACGTGTCATAACCGGTGATGAATGGATCACGTACGACAATCGGAAGAGTAAAAGATCGTGGACAAGGGACGGCGAACTGTCACAAGCGTTCGCGAAGCGACGATTGACGCCGAACAACGTGATGCTGTGTGTGTGGTGGGACTGGAAGGGAATCGTCTACCATGAGCTACTTCCAGTAGGTCAGACGATTGATTCTCAACTCTACTATGGACAACTAGAGAGATTACGCCAGGCAATTGAAATAGAATGGCCCAAATTGAATAATACGAAAGGTGTTGTCTTTCATCATGACAACGTAAGATCACACACTTCTTTGATGACCATTGATGACACTGATGACCTTTGATGACATTTGATGAAATTTTATTGCATCCATCGTATAGTCCAGACATAGCACTCTCTGACTATCACCTATTCCGATCTCTGCAGAATGCTCTCAATGGAATTAAGCTGGTTTCAAAAGAAGCCTGTGAAAACACTTGATACAGTTTTTCAACCAGAAACCACAGAAGTTCTTCACTGGCATCATGGCTCTACCCGAAAAATGGCGAAACGTTGTCGATAATAATGGAGCATATTTAGTTTAAATAAATTCATTTTACACTATAGCAAAACCAGTTGAATTTTACTAAAAAAAAAAACGCCACGAACTTTTTCCCAGACCTTAATTATAGGTTACATTTCATGTCAGAATTTTAATTTACAGGGGTAGTTCTGAGTATGTGGTTATTCAGAACTACCCCTGAAGTTCTTTAGGTCAAGCTAAGAATTATTAAAAGAAATGATCATTAATTTTATAATCAACTTAACTAAACTTAATTGAACTTATCTCGTGCATAGAACGGATACTTTGTTAGTAGGTATATATATTTTTTATATTTCCTTTAAATTTTTAGTGGCAATATATATTTTATCTAAAAAAGAATCTATTATTTAGGCTCTCAGATAAGTAATCCTGTTCACTTTAATCCTGGCCTTTCACATGTTTATAGTATTGTCTTCTGTTCACCTAATTATGAGTAAGCTTGTAAGTTCCAAAAAAAATGTAGCTTAGTAATAACGAATTGTCCCGAACAAAACCAGGAGGAGCAGCTAGCTTTTAATAAAATGAATATTTGGGGGGCAATAAGTGATTAACTATGTTAGATTCGCTTTAATCTCGAACAAAGTATGGCAACCTCAGCAATTTCATAACATTATCTAGCTTTTGTAACGGGCAAACATGAACGAATTTCCGAAAACCGGATACAGTACATCCTGTTTCTAACTAAACTTAATATTATGTAAAACAGGAATTTCACGCACGAAGTATATATATTCTAAACAAGATAAACCACATTTTTCATTAAAAAATACTTCATTAGCTCATTAATTTCTTTTGAACTCATGCAATTTCGCATGTCGGTAAAATCGATTTCATGTTGTGTACTTTCAGCTCTGCACGAGAGAGTTCTCTACCATATAAGCTGGCACGCCGGCTTCGAATCTCAATCAAAATTAATTGGCTAATGACTAACGAAATTATTTCTGTAACTATAAAAAATTACGAGAAAAATGCCAGCGAGGGAAATAAAAAAACGCAATAACTTTGATTGAGAGGAGGAATTTTTTTAAATTGAAATATAGTGAAATGTTCGGTTAGTGATCATTTGTCGTAATTTTAACATTTACGTTCTAACTTGTTTGATCAGGAAATAGGTAATGGACTTGCAAAAGAAATGGGAAAATAATGGTTACCATAAATTTTTTATGGGTAATTTTCAAATCTAATTCCTAATTCCTAATACCTTAGGGCCTTATTGTGTCGTGCCGTATTTTATCTTTTAGTTTCACACCCACTATACTTCTTTCCATCGCCCTTTGACAAACTTTTATTTTGTTGGCTTGTCTTTTTGTCAGCGACCACGTTTGGCTACCGTAGGTTAGGATAGGCATAATACAAGTAGTATTCAGTATTTTGGTTTTTAAATTTACTGATATATTACCTTTCATAATCTTTTTCAGGGACCAAAATCCTTTCCAGGCTTTTGAAATCCGGGGTATTAACTTCCTTTGTTTGGCTGTCACTGAATGATATTAATTGGCCCAAGTATGAATATTCTGTCACTATTTCAAGATTGTTGTCTTCAATATTTATCACAGGTGTTGTGTGCAGATTAGATAGTATTTTAGTTTTTTCCATGTTGATTGTAGGCCTGCTTCGGCGCTTGCTGTACATAGTTGGGAGAGCATTTCTTGGAGATTTTGTTCTGTTTCTGCAAATAGCGCTATATCGTCAGCAAATCGTAAATTTGTCAGAATGGACTTGTTAATTTTTATGCCGTATTTTTTAATGTCTATATGTCGAAATACTGATTCCAAAGCGCAGTTAAACAGTTTTGGTGAAAGCGGGTCGCCCTGTTTTACACCCCTCTGTACCATAAATGGCTCCCCCAACTTTTCTAATGATATTTTTGCATGTTTTCATGGTATATATTCTTAATTAATCTTATATATTTCTGTTCAACATCTTGATTAGCTAGCGATTTCCAAATATAGTGGTGTTCGAGTGAATCGAATGCTTTGCTGTAGTCGACGAAGGCTATCAGAAGAGGTTTGTTAAATTCCGTGTATTTTTAATTTATTATTTATTATTGAATACCTTAGGGCATAGGACATTGTGTGCCATCCATTATTGGTTGGCCGCTAAAAATATATTTACTTTTCTTACCCCAGCTTAGCTATCACATTACTTCCGCGCCGCTTTAGGCTTCTTACATTCTGGGCGTATTTATGCCAACCTAAATATTTGTAAAGCGGCGTAAACAAGCACTTAAGATCGAAAAAATTAGAAAAGCAAGTATGGGCCACCCAAAATTTTTGTTACTGAATGCGCCCGTAACTTAAAAATAAACAAAAAAAGAATTGTTACTGAATGTTGCCTGCAACGTAAAAAAGTTTGCCGATCCCTGTTTTAGGGTATTAAGGTACGAACACGTAGGAAGTTTGTTGGTGGCGCCTATAGGTGTTGGTCAACATACGCCGACCAGCGAGAATAATATATCCTTACTTTCAAATGGACCCGGACGTTTATTTCTACGTGTTCATAGCCTAACGATACAATATTTGAACAAGTAGAAAGATTGTTTACAGCACCGACAAAAATGTACCTACCAGCGCCTATTGTCGGCGATTGTTAATTCCAGTTAGTACACAAGTAGAAAGATTGTTATCGGCGTCGGTTTACTGAAATTTCATCATTAAAAAATTGCTTGGTGTAGAATTCCTCTTCCTGTGCCAGTATATCCACTAGAACATGCTATTTCTACAGACCAGATGTTGAAAAGCAAATTCATAACAAAATATTTAAATTTATTCTACCGATAAGTATTTTTCCACTGAGACACTAGAAACGGAGTCCACTGGAATATTGTCGTACAGTCACTGATGAATGGTATGCCACAATTTGTTTGTCGTGTTCTAAAAAGTACGCGAAAACGACCAAAAAGGAGAATTCTTCTTCATCATGACATTGCAAGATCACATACCGCAGCTAGGACTACCGAGTTCCTGACCGCTTCAGGAGTGGAAGATATTGCTTATCCGTATTACAGTCCCAACTTATCGCCTTCTTGCTCTTCCCTTTTATATAAGATAAAATGCGGATTAAAATTTATTGGCTCTGAAGGTAATTGAAGCCTACGAAAATCTCGTTTCTGAGGTGACACAGGAACGATGAGTCCAGTGTTATCAGGATTGATTTCACCAGATGGAAAACTGTATTGAATATGAAAGTGAATATTTTGAAAAACAATAAAAATATTTAACAAATTGTTGTTTTCTTCGCTATCAGCAAAATTTGTAGCAACCTTCGTATATTCGACAAGAAAATAATGCCTATGTTCCTGTTTAACCGTATTATACGTATTTATATTAAATGTTCATATATACAAGGTGTCTCAAAAGAAATTTTATATTTAGTGGATCGATTAAAAAAAAAGTAAGCCGTATATAGAAAAAATGTTTATTAATTATTAAAATACACTTTTTGAGGATTTATTTCTTAAAAATAATATCGTCTAAATGTAGACCCTCGCGTTCTCGGCACTCATTTAATCGAACAGTAAAATTACTTATGACATCTCGGCAGGTGGACTCAGGGATGGCTGCCATTTCGTGACGGGTATTTTCTTTCAAATGCGCCAGTGAAGTCAGTTTATTGGCGTAAACTTTAGATTTAAGATAACTCCATAGGAAAAAGTCCATAGGGGTTAAATCTGGACTGCGTGGAGGCCAATTTATGTCACCTCTCCGAGAGATCAATTTGCCTGAGAAAATTTCACGAACACGTGGCAGAGACATATTGGACGTGTGTGAAGTTGCTCCGTCCTGTTGGAACCATGTTCTTTGGTTATAGCCAGGAAAGTTTTGCAGTTCAGGTACCAAGAAGTTGTCTAACATCTCCACATAACGCTCTGAATTCACTGTAACTGCACGCCCCCTTTCGTCTTCAAAAAAGTAAGGGCCGATAATTCCTCGCGCCGACATCTTAGCCCATACGGTCACTTTAGGCGAATGTAGGGGTTTCTGATGATTGCGTTTCGGATTCGTTGCACTCCAGTAGCGGCAGTTCTGCTTATTTACGTGGCCATTAAGATGAAAATGAGCTTCATCCGAAAACAAAATGTTGGTAAACGTTGAAAATCGCTCAATCACCTGATTTACGAAATTAAGCCTCTGACTGGCATCGTGGGGCTTTAATTCTTGCACCAATTGAATTTTGTAGGGGTGCAGCTTTAGGTCTTTGTGCATAATGCGATGTAATGATGATCTATGCACATTTAAAGCACTTGCGCGCTTCCGAATTGAAAGGTTCGGGTCGTCACGAACAGACTGATTAACATTCTCCACGCTTTCTACCGTTCTTGATGACCTAGGTCGCCCGGATTTTGATTTATCCAGCGTTGTACCAGTCTCTTCAAACTTTTTAACCCAATGTCGAATTGTCATAACCCCCGCGCCCCTCGGATACGTTGCGTTCACGCAGTAAGCTAAATAAATATAAAATTTCTTTTGAGACACCTTGTACTATGGAAACATAATAGGTATAATTAATGCGATGTCAATGTCTTTATAAAAAATTCGGCTGTAGATGATACACGTGCCTTCGTTCGAAGTGTACGAAAACGCGTCAGTATGTCGATTACACATTCATCGGCTTGGGTAAGTTCGTTGCATTGAATACGTTCAGTCACTCGAATAGAACCATCACACACAGAAGCCACTGGTGCTCAGTACACATGGCTGCATCCCAAACCCTAGCGATATGTAGTCACAGAAATTATGCCGAATCCAGTGTACGTACAGTCCGAAGAGTCACGAGTAATACCAGTTTCTGTATCCTGTAATTTAGAGAGGTAGTAGACTATTATTATTTTAGCCTCTTGATTTGCCTGACGTTATATATGGATTTACCCATCTAACGTGAACGCAGATGAAAGTTTAAGTAAGTATTTATTATGAAATAGTAATAGAAATGGTAAGTATCATCATAATCATCATTGGTTTAGAGATTAGTTTCCAGATTTCATGTGCATATTTTTAGATTATTACAGTTGTATATTCAGGAGTAATATGATCAGTATTACGTCCATTTATAGCGCACCCAGAAAGGCACCTACAGTTTATAGCAGGTTGCGAACAGCTAAGCAAAACATGAAATTTGTAAAAATATTTTTTACACAAATTATTTGACATGGACGGGAATACATACCCTTACTTAGATGGCAAACAACAGGAGAAAACTATTTAATGCTTGCAGCCATAGGAGTATAGAACAACAGCAGAGGCGGCGACAGCGGAGATCTGAGAGGCCTTTCTAAAAATTGTTGTGCCCCCCTGCTGGCCACCCCAAATATGCTTTAAGAAAATTCAAACCAACATATTATCATTTATAGATATCAGGTGTACAAGTATAAAATGCGGATTTATTTCAAACTTGCCGCGCAAACATAGTGTACAGTTCAAAGTTTTAACACATATGGCGTTTTGTTAAGTTATCATTAAGTGTCAAATGCGTATAGGTTATAATTTGACAAGTGATCATATAGTTTTGTTTTACTGTGTTAAAAATGTCAAATTTTGTGCCAAATAAAGAGCATTCGCGGACAGTACTACTGTTTTGTTTTCATTTGAAAAAAAATGCTGTTGAATCGTACCGACTGCTTCAAGAAGCTTATGGTGAATATGCTCCATCGCAAGATACGTGTGAACGATGGTTTCGGCGTTTCAAAAGTGGTGACTTTGATCTTACAGACAAAGAACATGGAAAACCTCCAGAAAAATATGAATATACAAAATTGGAAACATTGCTACAGGAAGACGATAGTCAATCACAAAAACAAATAGCAGAGCGGTTAGGCGTTAGTCAACAAGCTGTTTCCAATCGCTTACGAGAGATGGGTAAGATCCAGAAAGTCGGCAGATGGGTTTCACATGCATTGAATGAGAGGCAGATGGAAAAACGCAAAAACACTTGTGAAATTTTGCTTGCACGATACAAAAGAAAGTCTTTTTTGCATCGTATCATTACTGGCGATGAAAAATGGATTTATTTTGAAAATCCCAAACGCAAAAAATCATGGGTGAACCCAGGTTCACCATCCACATCAACTGCAAGACCGAATCGCTTTGGCAAAAAGACAATGCTCTGTACTTGGTGGGACCAAAAGGGTGTGGTCTATTATGAATTGTTAAAACCTGGTGAAACAGTTAATACCCAACGCTACCAACAACAACTGATCGAATTAAACCATTCGCTGCTCATAAAACGACCAGAATACGAAAGAAGACAGCACAAGGTAATCTTTCTTCACGATAACGCTGCATCACATAAGGCAAAAGCAGTTTCCAACACATTGGATGCACTCAAGTGGGAAGTGCTACCCCCATGCCGCTTACTCATCAGACTTGGCCCCTTCAGATTACCACTTGTTCGCATCGATGGGTCACGCACTTGCCGAGCAGCACTTTTGTTCATATGAAAATGTGAAACAATGGCTAGATGAATGGTTTGCGGGGAAAGGGGAATAGTTCTACTGGCGAGGTATTCACAAATTGCCTGAAAGATGAGAAAAATGTATAACTTCTAATGGAGCATACTTTGAATAAATAAACTTTTACTGTTCTTTTGAGATTAATGTGTTTTATTTAAAAAAAAAAATCCGCATTTCATACTTGTAGACCTGGTATATCATAAAACAAAATTGTACTGCCATAAAATATTTCCTGGTATCCGTTGCCCCCCAATTTTAAAAGCTAGCGCCGCCACTGGAGTCCAGAGTAAGTATTAAATAAACAATTATTACGATTATTATTACATTCTAATAATTAACTGGTGGACAGAGAAAATTAGAAGGAGCCAGTTCTCTCAAAAGCCTGCCCATATCTAGTCTATCTAATGACGCAGCTAGCCCGGCTTCATTTAAGTTTAGCTGCCCTTTCCATTACATCAGTAAGTTCTATCTTTGCCCGTATTGTTTAATTTTTTACCCCTTCCTTAGCGAATGCTCCATGACTAACTGCGATTTTTTAATGGCCGTTTTTGTACTGTTTCAATATTTTGTGTAGTGTTTTATGTTTTCAATTTGTAAGTACTGAAAAACGCAGTCATCGTAGATATTCGCTTTTCGTTTACTGAATGAAAATGTTTCCTTTGGACTTATTTATGAATAGAACAATAACAATTCACTCTGACTACTGGTTCAAAAAATATGATTTTAATATACTTTTACAGATTTGGTGAAATTATTCCATTTAGAAAACGGTTTACAAAAGCTTTATTAAAAATTTAATTTAACCAAGTGATTCAAACGCGTGGGTATAAAACAGATCTTCATCCCGAAAATGCACAATAACGTGGGCTTCTAATTGAACTGATCTTTGGTAACAATATACTAATTAAATCCCACGCTATGAAATATTTTCAATAAAATTAAATGTGGAAGCCAGTTAAGAGATAAAGCAATGTTATCCTCTGTGGCAGTGAATTTTAGTCTCTCTTTGGGCTCTTTCGCTTAAGAAGAAAATGAAGAATAAACATACATAAAGTGTAAAGAATATGAGCAGCGCGCTCTAGTTGACGCCGTGTCAACTAGGGATATCAACATCGAGAGACGCGGGAACTCGAGTTTTGGGAAGTAAGGGTCAGACGGTGAAGAGATAGTTGAGAGTTGAGACTGTAAAATGTTGTGGAAAGAGGTGAAAGAAAATAAGAATTACAATATAATAATAACAATATATATATATATATATATATATATATATATATATATATATATATATATATATATATATATATATATATATATATATATAATCGAAAGAAAGTTCTTAACGAAATTAATATGGGTATTAAATAAAATTCTTATGTCATACTCGTCATAAATTTATTAAAACAATATTTATCGAGACGTTTCGATTGGTAATCCAATCATCCTCAGTCTAAAAATAAGGATACACATTGAAATATAACAAAATCGAAATTATTAGTCTTGTATGAAAGAATATTTGTGATGAAGAAATGTAAAAGTAAAATGAAAAACTAGAAAACTAACAATAAAACCAAAATATGAAAAACAAAACCAAGATGGCGCGAACTCCATTTTGTATTACGTACGGTTAATAATATATGTGCTAAACTCGTAAACTGAAAAACATTTAAATTAAAACAAAATGGACAAACAATATTCTTTAATACAGTCATAATTAGCAACAAAGAACACTTCCTTTTGTTGCTAATTATGACTGTATTAAAGAATATTGTTTGTCCATTTTGTTTTAATTTAAATGTTTTTCAGTTTACGAGTTTAGCACATATATTATTAACCGTACGTAATACAATATGGAGTTCGCGCCATCTTGGTTTTGTTTTTCATATTTTGGTTTTATTGTTAGTTTTCTAGTTTTTCATTTTACTTTTACATTTCTTCATCACAAATATTCTTTCATACAAGACTAATAATTTCGATTTTGTTATATTTCAATGTGTATCCTTATTTTTAGACTGAGGATGATTGGATTACCAATCGAAACGTCTCGATAAATATTGTTTTAATAAATTTCTGACGAGTATGACATAAGAATTTTATTTAATACCTATATATATATATATATATATATATATATATCTTTATTTGTACAAAATATATATACATATATGAAGGATATACGCCGCCCCTGGACAGCAAAACAAATGCCCCCGCACTGCGCCCAACACCCTCACCCACAGATTAAGGAGTACACATTAGACAGTGGAAGAAAGTGGACGATAAGAGTAGCTATAACTGAATAGCTAAATAATTGTTATTGTTCTTAGTGTTAAATGATTTATGTAATTTTCAATAAATTAACTTAAATATTTCTGCTAACTTCACTCTAACCCACAACCACTTTTGGGGGTACTATTTTTTATACTTAGAGGCCCTGAAAGCCTACATATATATAAATAAACATAATAAAAACAAGTATAAAAACAAACAAGAGTAAATCACCCCATTAAATGGTTTAATATTTGGGGAGTGTAAACCACTAATACCGTAAGGTATGCGTGTGGTATCTATATACAAGGTGTCTCAAAAGAAATTTTATATTTAGTGGATCGATTAAAAAAAAAGTAAGCCGTATATAGAAAAAATGTTTATTAATTATTAAAATACACTTTTAGGGGATTTATTTCTTAAAAATAATATCGTCTAAATGTAGACCCTCGCGTTCTAGGCACTCATTTAATCGAACAGTAAAATTACTTATGACGTCTCGGCAGGTGGACTCAGGGATGGCTGCCATTTCGTGACGGATATTTTCTTTCAAATGCGCCAGTGAAGTCGGTTTATTGGCGTAAACTTTAGATTTAAGATAACCCCATAGGAAAAAGTCCATAGGGGTTAAATCTGGACTGCGTGGAGGCCAATTTATGTCACCTCTCCGGGAGATCAATTTGTCTGAGAAAATTTCACGAACACGTGGCAGAAACATATTGGACGTGTGTGAAGTTGCTGAGTCCTGTTGGAACCATGTTCTTTGGTTATAGCCAGGAAAGTTTTGCAGTTCAGGTACCAAGAAGTTGTCTAACATCTCCACATAACGCTCTGAATTCACTGTAACTGCACGCCCCCTTTCGTCTTCAAAAAAGTAAGGGCCGATAATTCCTCGCGCCGACATCGCAGCCCATACGGTCACTTTAGGCGAATGTAGGGGTTTCTGATGTTTGCGTTTCGGATTCGTTGCACTCCAGTAGCGACAGTTCTGCTTATTTACGTGGCCATTAAGATGAAAATGAGCTTCATCCGAAAACAAAATTTTGGTAAACGTTGAAAATCGCTCAATCACCTGATTTACGAAATTAAGCCTCTGACTGGCATCTTGGGGCTTTAATTCTTGCACCAATTGAATTTTGTAGGGGTGCAGATTTAGGTCTTTGTGCATAATGCGATGCAATGATGATCTATGCACATTTAAAGCACTTGCGCGCTACCGAATTGAAAGGTTCGGGTCGTCACGAACAGACTGATTAACATTCTCCACGTTTTCTACCGTTCTTGATGACCTAGGTCGCCCGGATTTTGATTTATCCAGCGTTGTACCAGTCTCTTCAAACTTTTTAACCCAATGTCGAATGAGAGGAATGCTTGGCGCATCATTTAAGTGGCGAAAACCTCGAATACTGCAGAATTTTCTACGCGCTACAGTCGCCGAATCACCGTTTTTGTAAAACTCTCGCACGCATAACGCGCGGTCTGCTCCCGAGAAACGCTCCATAGCGACTGAATTCCCAAGACCCAGGCTACCGATTGACATAACCCCCGCGCCCCTCGGATACGTTGCGTTCACGCAGTAAGCTAAATAAATATAAAATTTCTTTTGAGACACCTTGTATTAATTAATTCAATATAATTATTGTATATCGAACTGTGCAATTAACGAAAAGAAGAAAAACAGAATACAATTTAGATTTTTTTTTGTTGAAAAAAACTAATCAAATTTTAGTTACACGAATTTCAGCTATTTTATTTTGATCTAGTTGTAAAATTAAGGTTTTAGCAATTTTAAATGTTTGTTTCCCATAAATTTTAAATTATTTTCAGTTAAATTATAAATTTTAGGTATAAAATAGGTGAAACATCTTTGACCAATGTTTTTTTTTAGATTTAAACAATAATGCTTGACCAACATTTCTGGTATTATAGTCATGGGATGCAAGTTGAATAGGTAGTTGCGTTCTGTACATGTATTTGATTATACTTAAAATATATAATTGCATAATAGTCATTATTTTTGTTTCTGAATATAATTTTTCAGAACAGTAAAAAAGTGGTTTTCGAAAAAAAGTTTTTAGGATTATATTTTGTATAACAGAGAATCTCTTGATATGACTATTAGCTGCACCTCTCCATGCAACTATACCATATGTGAGTATAGATTGTACCAGGCAATAGTAAAAATTAAGCAGTAATTTGATAGGCATGAAGTCTCTTAATTTTCTAAAAACATAGATGGTTTTTCACAGTCGAATATTAATTTTTTGAATTTGTAAGTCCCACTTAAGGTTATGGTCAATGATTACACCCAGATATTTTACAGAGTTAACTCTTTTTATAAGTAGACACATACAATTTATGTTTGTACAACAATTAGTATGGATTTTAATCAGAGGTTGAGTGGTAATATTTGTCGAGAAAGTGACAAAGTTAGATTTTACATAATTAAGAGATAGATTAATTAAATATATTGTTACGAGAGTTCACAGAATGAGTGTAATTTTTCCAAAAGTATGAACTGTATGATGAGTAATAATTTTAAAACCATAAACACGCGTTTCAATTACCAACAATCTAATCCCATACTTTTGAGGACCGCTACACCTCAGAAGAAAAAGGCCGGGCGAAGAGGGATATAACATCTATCCACCACAGTTGCAATTTTGCAGACAATCCTTCGAAAGGATACTGAAATGCTGTATCTAGGTCGCCAATTGGCTGCGGTGTTTTAGTGGATTCATCACAATAGTAGCAGTATTTTCCTTTGTTTCATACAAATCTGTCTTCCAGGATCTTAGAGGTATGCCAGGTCTTTTACGGCCTTCTTGCACCAAATTTCACATTATTTTGGGCCATCGCCTATCCGGCATTCTTTGTATAAGTCCATAACCAAGAAAGTATCTTCTTTTCAATGGTTCAATGTGATTCGATTATGTTTTCTTCAACACCCATTTTGGCTCCAATCGTTTCATTATGTACGCGATATAGTTTCGAGAGACCCCAACTGCTCCTCCACAAATTCTTTTTTCAGCAGTTAATCTCTCTTTATACTCCTTATTTAGCTCCCAAACTTCCGAACTATACGTATAGATACTTTCTAATATGGTTTTGTAAATGGTTTTCTTGGTTTCTGTAGTAACTTTATCATTCCAAAGGACAGAGTTGAATTATTTTATAACTCCTTTTCCCTGGTTTATTTTAGCGGTAATGGATTCATCCCGGAAGTTGATAGTGTAGTAGCATTATAACACTAATGGTCGGTTTCTGAAAACCTAGTTAACTATAACCAAATAGTTAGAAAATGGTTGCTATGGTTATTTATAGGATTGTTATATTGTAACTATAGTTGACCATTAGCTTATAGTTTACTAAGCATTCAAAAATAGGCCTTAGGGGAATTACCGAAAAACCAATTTAATTTCGGTATACCAAGGTACTTAAATTCGGACCAATTTTGTAGTCTCGTCAGGCGCGCACCCTGGAATGGGAGGATGGGCTTAGAAGACGAAATTATTTAAATTATTAAAGCATTCTCCCTTTAAACTACAAGTAATGACCTAAAAAAATTAAGATTAAGGTAAATCTTTAAAAATACTCAATTTATGTTCTATATAAATATTTGTCAAAGCTTAGTTTACTAGTTACGATTTTTTTAAAAATTTTAAAGTTTCATAACTTCAGTTTCCGGCTTTGGATCTTGATAAAAAAATAATAAGTTTATTACCAATTAATAGGAGATTTTTTTAGTACCAGAACGAACTCTCTAAGTTGAACCGTACTTGAGTTATCGTGTATACACACACATATACAGATGGCACTTCGAAAATAGGCCTTTTATAGGATTCCATGGACCTTGAAACGTGGCCATCAGTTAAAATCTCGACATCGAAAATTTTCGCGATTACAAGACTTGCCCCTTATATATTAAGGTCGGGTAAGTAAAAACAAAGATCCTAACTTGTATTTTAACAACAACCACACGTAACAACCACATGGTTTTGGAGCTCTTGTGGGGGGGGGGGGGGATCAGCACTTATACTTAGACAAAACACGTAAAAACCACGTGTTTTTGGAGCTCTTGGAGGGGGACTCAAGCCCATGAGCCCCCCTTCCCCGGGTGCGCGCTTGAGTCCTGGTTCTCCTTCTCCTTCTCCTGGTCTCGTTTTCCTGAAGAACGAGATCTCTGCCTTCGTCTCCGATGACGGGGTATTGTGTTTTCTTGTAATTTATTTCAAGACCCCATTGTTTGTACAATTCTTCTAGCTCCTAAGGCATCTGTCTAGGAGCATCTTCATCCTGGGCATTTACCACTTGATCTTTGGCGAAAAGCAATGTGTCGTTTGCGAACGATTCGTTCGAAAAGAACGAATCGTTGCAATGAATTGATACGACCGAATCTGTTAATAAGCAGCGAACGAATCTTTAGTATGCGAACTCACGAACCAATGCTAGCGAGTGGCGAGTGTGACTCGATATGGAACGGAATGGAACGAGGGTCGGGCAGAGAGCTCAGGTTGGTGGCTGTGTAGTGTGGAACACACGTACATCTATGTCTGTAGTCTGGTATATAGGCTCAGTCTGGATGGGCGAACTTAGAACATGGCATGAGCGAAAGCTGAACGGCAGACTCGAGAGACTGCGCAGTACAATGTGTGTACGTGTACGTGACACGTATACGTACTACGTCTACTGACACGTTCGCCGTTCGCGAACTACTAGCGACTACAGAAGCATGTATACTGTTCTCAGCTCCCAGTACACAACTATGCAATAACAAAGCAAAGTACAGCGTGACGTAGACAGTAAACACTAGATTTATTGTAGGCCAACAATTCGTTCCAAAAGAAGGAATCTTTTTAGAGAGCCATTCTATACTGAAAGAATCTTTAGAAAGATTCGCATTTCCCACCTCTAATGTGTACAGCGGTATACCCAATATCATTATCCCCGTGTTACTAAATTTATACTTCGCAGACATTAGTAGTTTTTCTACATCTGTTGGACCATTCAAATTCTAAATCGCAGTAAACAAGTTGTTATTTAACAGTAACATAAAATTACCTCATTTTAAAACTTATTCACAACCATGAATCTAGCGTATTAAGTCTATAACTTTATAGCTTACAACCCGGTAAATGTTTACCTTTTTCACCGTACTCGCTTTTAAGCTGGTAAATAATACAGCAAATTTTGAGTATCAAATCGAATTTCCAGTCCTCCGGGAAAGACTTTTCCCTAAAGGCTGTAAAAATACGAGAGTAATTTAATTTTACTGCCACTGATATTTGTCATTTTGGATTAAAAAAGCTTAGATTGATTCTCTTATGAATTGCATTAATTTTGTATTTAATCCTGCCTGGTTATAAATTGGATATTTTTGTCAGAAGACAATGAATAAACGAGTAGAAATATTGCTTTTTCGTGGTTAGGATGACTACGTTTTATCTTCATTAATAACAGTCTTTTTATTTAAATGTTTGGCAAATAGATTATTTTAGGTTGGAACAGTTGAGAACAGAAATATCCCCCCACTTTGCGTCGGGAATGCTTTCTTGTAAATCGTGACAATTATTAAAACGACGCAAACCGAAATGTAAATTACCGTAATAAATTATTGACATATAAAGGTTAGGTGATCGTTAGTAAATTTTTTAATAATAAATGTATAAAAAATTTATAGAAGTTGTTTTTGGGAAGAGTTTAAGGATTGCTAACTTCTTTATTTTAACAGATACGAAGGAGATTAAATTAGAAAGGTGAAGTATTTCACTCCACAAATAAGAATATTAAATTGGAAAAACGATTGACTAATTCTGCGGTGGCATGATAAAAAATTTATTATTTGCTTGTTGTATCTTTATAAATTATGGTTTGATTTATCTTTGTTTATACCAGGTATACAAGTATGAAATGCGGATTTAAAAAAAAAAATAAAACACATTAAATTCAAAAGAACAGTAAAAGTTTATTTGCTTTATGTGATGCAGCGTTATCGTGAAAAAAGATTACCTTGTGCTGTCTTCTTTCGTATTCTGGTCGTTTTATGAGCAGCGGATGGTTCAATTCGATCAGTTGTTGTTGGTAGCGTTGGTTATTAACTGTTTCACCACGTTTTCAATATTCATAATAGACCTCACCCTTTTGGTCCCACCAAGAACAGAGCATTGTCTTTTTGCCAAAGCGATTCGGTCTTGCAGTTGATGTGGATGGTGAGCCTGGGCTCACCCATGATTTTTTGCGTTTGGAATTTTCAAAATAAATCAATTTTTCATCGCCAGTAATGATACGATGCAAAAAAGACTTTCTTTTGTATCGTGCAAGCCAAATTTCACAAGTGTTTTTGCGTTTTTCCATCTGCCTCTCATTCAATTACCCATCTCTCGTAGGCTATTGAAAACAGCTTGTTGACTAACGCCTAACTGCTCTGCTAGTTGCTTTTGTGATTGACTATCGTCTTCCTGTAGCAATGTTTTCAATTTTGTATCTTCATATTTTTTTGGAGGATTTCCATGTTCTTTGTCTGTAAGATCAAAGTCACCACTTTTGAAACGCCGAAACCATCGTCCACACGTATCTTGCGATGGAGTATATTCACCATAAGCTTCTCGAAGCAGTCGGTATGATTCAGCAGCAGTTTTTTTCAAATGAAAACAAAAGAGTAGTACTGTCCGCGAATGCTCTTTATTTGGCACAAAATTTGACATTTTTAACACAATAAAACAAAACTATATGATCACTTTTCAAATTATAACCTATACGCATTTGACACTTAATGATAACTTAACAAAACGCCATATGTGTTGAAACTTTGAACTATACACTCAGTTTGCGCGGCAAGTTTGAAAAAAATCCGCATTTCATACTTGTAGACCTGGTAAATATTACATTTTATTTGCTCGGAGTACAAATGAGCGGCGACTTTGCCGATATAAATGAAAGAATGTATAGGTAATCTATCTAATAGTATTGTCGCCGCCCTACCTAAATAAAAAGCAATAACCAGACACAGGAGGATTCTTACGCTAAGTGCAATAAATGCGATAAAGTCGATAATTTCCACAAATATTAGATATTTATTAGGCTTTTTTAGGATTTATTTTAGTATTTATTTTTTTATATATTTATTAGTTTTTTTTAGGATTTATTAGGCTTTTTAGTGCCGGATTACCGATCAATGTCCCGATTTAATATCGGTACCTAATAGCGTCCCGGAAACCTATTAATTGTCCCACAAGGGCATGACCCGCATTCAGAAACAGCTCGGCAGCGAGGTGTATTCAAATTATTTATAAAATAAATAGAAGCACCTGTTACAGAAATCAATTTTAATTCGTGCCGGAACCAACCTTTCACGAGATCTTCACTCCCCACGCTGACATAAGTAACAATGCACTTCGATAGATAAGGAGGAGACTGTTAGGTGAGGCGGTATAAATGCAATAATACCGGCAAATTATTATCAAAGCTTTGCGGCATCTAATCAAATATTTTATTGCATCTAATAATATGTCGCCATCTAGCAATATACAATAGAAAATGACATCTAGCCCGTGCATTATTTTACAGTGTTCTGAGTATAGTCAGTTGTAAGATGTCTTTTGTAGTTAGTTTTAGTGTACTTTAATAATAATATTATTCTAGTGCAGAAATTAGTACACTAATATCTGCTTACTATTGTTAGTGTTTAATTATTGGTGTTCAAAACTATTATTGGTGATTTAAACTGTGACTTTGACTTGAACTAATATTGATTTATTAATTTAGCTGCCCTTAATATTTATTACGTCGCCGCAAAAAACGTTTTTGCAAGTTTAATGAGAATTTGCTGAAAGAATATCCCTTTACACAAAGGGATGTTTCAGTGAAACTTTGCATAAAATCTTGGAATATGAACATATATAAAAATTGATGTGAAGTGTGAATTTTCACACATATCAGGGTTTCGCAGGTATTTAGTAACTGAATGATGATTATTTGGGATGCTAAAACAAATTTTGGTTAATGTTCCGTATAAGTCCACCACGTCAAATTAGAACTAGGTTATATGTTTAGAATAGAATATATGTAAGAGTGGGGAACCAATAGTAATCATTCTTGCATATGTGCTCGGTGTAATCAGACACAACTTTTGTGCAATTTAGAATCAAGGGAGGACGGTCTACACAGGTGTTATTTACATAGTTAGTTCCTGAAACTTGGAAAATGGCTGATAATTATTTCAATTTTTTAAGTAATATGGAGAGTAAGGATATGAAAGAGGTGTTAAGGTGGTGTATGAATGAGGGTCTGATTGTGTCTGAATGTAAATGTCCCAAAAAGTTCCCATACCCCTGATTTATATAATTGGAATGTGATCTAAATGCTATCCAATTTTTCCCAAATTTAAACCCAAAATGTGATAGCTAAATTTTATCGCGTACAACTTCAAAGAGTTATAAAAAGGATGGATAATTTTATATAAAAAGGTATTCTGTGGCGATTTTCACGGCTCTGGATTTGCCTACTAGTTTTATCATTGTTTGTTTGCATATAGTGAAGATATATAAATGCTTTATACATTTTTAATACATTTACATAATTTGGTATGTATGAATGCGATGAAAAACGGAATGTCTTATTTTAGACATAAAATTGGTAGGTCGGAATATATTGATAATTTGAGGATTGTCTCTTTTAATAAAGTTAGTGTTTTTCAACATATGTAGTAATTGTAATTTATTAATGTCACTGTTGTTAGCTAAATACAGAACAGTGTTACAATACTGAAAATGGGGCTTTACGATAGTGTTAAATATCTGTAAAGCACACCATTTTGATATTTTATTTCGGATTCTACGTAAATAGTTCAATTTTTTACTTATTTTTTTTGATATAAAATTTATATGTTCTGTACCTGTTAAGTTTTTATCCACTATAATGCCTAAATATTTTATTTCGTTAACATATTCTATGTTTTCCCCACCTATTTTTAACTTCGTTATATTTTGCATCAATAGATTTTTGTTATACATTAACATAGCTTTAGTTTTTTGAACGTTTAGCTTTAATTTGTTATTACACAGCCAGTTACTTATTTCTGCCAGGTCATCTTTTATAGTCTGTATTGACCTATCAATATTTGTGTCATTATAATACATTATAGTATCATCTGCAAAGAGGTGTATTTTACAATTCTTTATTGCTATTTTTATATCATTTATATAAACTGTAAACAATAAACTACTGAGTCCACTTCCCTGAGGTAATCCTACATCTATATTTTCTAATTTAGATTTTACATCCCTAAATTTTACAGCCTGTTTTCTGTTATTTAAATAATCCCTTATCCAGTCTAGAACTTTACCTTTTACTCCATATTTTTCTAATTTTTTAACTAAAATTTGCCTGTCAACCGTCTCAAATGCCCGCTTTAGATCTAAGAAGACTGCACATATATAATTATTGTCATCCAGCATACTTTTCCAATCATTTATCATGAGATTTACTGCAGTTTCACAAGAGTGACCTTTTCTAAATCCGGATTGTTCTTGTATAATTATATTATTACATTCGAAGAAATTTTCTAACTGCTCTCTAGCAGCTACTTCTAAGATTTTTTCAATTGTTGGTAACATGTTGATTGGTCTTAAATCCTCAGCTTTAATAACATTCGTTATTTTCGGGACAGGTACTACAGTTTTTTTTTTTTTCAGGATTTCCGGAAATCTACCACTTCTAAAAGATGTATTAATGACATGTAGTAACTGATATCCAATTATATAGAAGTTCTCTTTTAGAAATATAGCGTTTAAACTATCTACACTAGCTTTGTTTTTTTGTTTAAAAATAATTGTTTTTAATTTACTTATGTCTATTGGCTCAAACTCATCGATTAAATAACTACTACTTATATGTTCTAATTTAATTTGACCATTTGTTATCGAGTTAACCATTGCTTTGACACTGTCAATGAAAAAGTTATTAAGTTCGTCAGCTATGATGTTACTATCTGATACTAATTTACCTGCTATATTAATTTCTTCATTTATATATTGCGATTTACCTGGCAGTAATTGTTTTAAAGTCTTCCACATTAACTTTGAATCATATCTACATAAATCAATTTTATTTTCATAAAACTGTGACTTAACTACCCTTATTGTACTTAATACTCTATTCTTATAATATTTATAAATATTCCAATCTACATAATTTTTTGTTAATTTAAATTTCTTATACTGTGTGTCTCTATTATATATCGCGGTTTTAACATCACAATTGAACCATTCTTTATTATTTTGTTTATGTACAGTTTTTGTGCGTGTCGCATCATTAATTGCTCCTTGTACGTTATGTATGAAGCACTTTGTAACTATATTTATATCACTGGACTCGTAGCACCAATTGTCTATATTAAATAAATTATCAGTTACGGTTTCTTTATCTATATATGTTTTTATATTGCTTTTTGTCTCTTTTTTTGAACCCTGTTGGCCCGCACACACGTAAATAATATTGTGATCCACTATACGGGGAGTATCGCTCACACTAACTTTAAGATCGTATATATCAGTTAATACTAAGTCTACGCGAGTACTAGAATTCTTGGTAATTCTTGTATCACTAGTAACCATTTGTTTTAAACCTGTCAAATTCATCATATCTTTTAGTTTTTTAACATAGAAATCATCGCTTTTCCAATTTAAATTAAAATCTCCTAGCATAATAACCGAATAATTGTTATTAGTATATTCTTGACACCAATCATTTAAGAAATTTATAAAATCCCTATGGCTACTGTTTGGAGAATGGTATAGCGCATTGATGATAATCATTTCTTCTCTAAGCTTCAATTTAACTGTCAGTGACCAATAATTCGGATCATTGATGACCTTTCCGTTCTGTATTTCTTCATACTTAGTTCCTTCCTTTACGTATATCAGTACACCTCCGGTATGCCTATTGGCCGAGTTACATCTGAGACAGTGATATCCTTCTATTTTTATTTCATTATTTTCCATTTCATCCGTTACTCTAGTTTCCGTAAGAGAAATGCATATTGGTTTCTTTTTTTGACATAATTGTTCTATTTCATCTTTATGTGCCGGTAGGCTTTCAGCATTCATATATAAAACTAATATTTCTTCTTTATTTTGTACTATATTCGTCTTTGATTGCTATTTGTATATAATTCTAGATTTATATCTTTCCAATTTCCTTTTATATATCATACATGCTGTATCAAATGATTTATGTGTCGTATCTAATTTAAGGTTCAATTTTTCATTTACTGCAGAACAATTAATGCATTTGTTCATTTCCGATTTGCAATCAGTTGTTAAATGTTCTTCTGCACATATTCCGCACCTTGTTTTATTTTTGCATTCTTTTGCTCTGTGATTGTAACCAGCACAATTGTAGCATCTCCATATGTTGATATCTTCAGTGACATAACACCTGCTCCATCCTATATTTAATTTACCTCTTTGCATACAATTTTCAAATGTTTTGCTATCAACTTCTATTGTTACCATTGTACCGTTTTTCAGCTCTTTCATGTATTTTACTTCCATCTTGTTATTTTCATCGTCCATTAAATCATTTTGCTTCTTAATGCATTCTATTATTTCTTCTTTGCTCAATTTTTCATGTATACCTTTGATTTTAATTACTGGATTTTTTAATTCTGGTCTTGTAATAACGTAATTACTTCCTAAATTTTCTTGAGCTTCTTTCATCAGTTTAGAGGCGTCTTCTGTTTTGTTGAATTTTAATAATATACCGCCTTCGGATATGTTATTTACTTCTACCCCTCCAACTTCAATTTTTTTCAGATCAATTTTATTTCTCACTTCGTTTCTTGTTTTATTTGATTGCTGTTTAACTATCGGTTTAATAACTATTGGTTTCGTTTTAACTACTTCTGCATATCCTTTCTTTTCATTATTATTTACTTTTTCATTCGTTATACTTAATTTCAAATTTTTTATTTCTTCTAGACATGAGTATAGGGCTTCATCTATCATTGCTTTTACCTTCTTGTTAGTCAGTATTTCATCCTCTTTATTATTACATTCATTACAGTACCATTTAATTCCGGAATAACTACTTAATGCGGTAAAATCCTTTTCTTTTATTTTCACACATTTTAGATGAAACCAGCCTCTACAGTTTCCGTCACATGCAATAATTTTATCATTAGAAAATTCAGCTTTACATAACGTACAGTTTTTTAATTCTCCGTGTTCATTAAGTTTGTCCACTTTCATTTTTAATATAGTTGGGAACACTGTATTAAAAATTGGACATATCAGCTGACTTGTCCTAGCCGATCTGTACAGTTATTATGTTGTTTATCAGTTCAATACTTTACATAAGACTCTTGACCTTGTACCATATGTTACTAATAAACATCTTTTAACTGAATACGTCTGAGACAAAATTTAATTTCACTTATTTACTCTTTTAAATGTATACTATAAATCTCATTCAAACTATTTAAATATGACTTTAAGCGTATAAATACTGAAATTTCGTTATTCAAGTTTTTCTTTAAAAACCTTAATACGAGCTAAATGTTAACAAACACTTATTAAATAGTTGCTTGGATTTCAAAACGTATAACTATCAAGTACTTATTTAGATTTCATAATCGTAAATGTTATGTTTTAATAGAAAGGGGCGGCGCTTCGTCAAGACCAAATCTCATTCCAACTAGCATACACGTTCTGTCTGACGAGTTATGCCTGGTGGACTTATACGGAACATTAACCCAAATTTTATGTCAAAATATTTTTTATGAATTTTAATTCGAATGCCTAATACCATTATTTAAGTTTCTAAATACGTGCAGTATTTTTTTTCTTTTTATATATATAGCAAGGTTCATTAAATTTTGAAAATTGGGCCTATGGCTTCCATTGGTTCCTTAAATCATAAGCCCCGCCCCCTGATTTCGTATACATTCAATCATAGAATTAAATTATAATTTCAACAATTTCCACTGGTTATTAAATTTACGCTTTTAAAAATTAAAGACAACATTTGACAAAATATAGCTAGAAAGAAGTTAAGTTAACTGGAAGTTAGAATAAACTAAAATTAACTTTTTAAAACTGAATCGATTAAAGAATAACTTTATTATTTACTGAACAATACATATGTAACTATAAAATTGATTCTGATGATAATTGCATTTGATCAACTATTAAACTGTCTTTATACTGATGCGTTCTTTTTCTTCTTTTAGTTATATCAATAACGTCAACGTAAAAACAGTTTCATGAGAAAACCACCATATGTTCTCATAGTTCTTCTATTTTCATAGATTACTTAACTATCGCTAAAGGAAGATTACTGCTCTACTTATAGAAAATTTAATACCACTATCACATTACATATTGTTCTTTCATTATAAAGTTAATAACAGAACATACGATAAATATTTTCTTAGTTGGAATTAATATAGTTTGAAACTTGATAATACGGCGAAAAGGAAAATATTCTTGTAATCAGATATTTTAAGGATGTAAACTCGTATGTTAGAAATTTACTCCAGTGTTATGATACGGTTTAGGTACGCCACGTGCTGTACAAGTTGTAAAAGCCGAATGTGAAAAATGTTTAAAGTTTAAATTGGAAAATAAAGTTTCCATGTACAGTAGTCTCGATTATCCGATCTAAACAAGATTGCGGGATGTCGGATAACTAAGAATGATGGATAATCCAGAACTCCGAAAACATGTTACTATACTTTGATTATCTAAAGAAGTTCAGTCAAGGTCATATTCGAATGTTCCGAACTAAGATTTTAGCCACGACTGTCAAAATCGGGCCATTGGCGTTCATAAAGATTTAACATTCTTTATTTTAATTATTGGTTTCCATAATAGGATTAAATGCTCCACTCGGCTCTACTCATCTGGCACTTTCCTAACCCAAGATATCATTTTGACATTACACTAGAAAGTACGAGGGTCGATCAAATATAAACGAACCTTTCTCGGCTGAGCGGCGGGAAAGGCAACAATGTATGTTGTGGCGGTTGGGGTCGTTACTTAAGGATGTGTAGAGGGAGAAAACCAGCTCAATCGGTTGTTCTAATGTTCTGTTTAGTAGCCCTTACGATGAATGCGAAGAGTATGCCTGTCGCTGTTGTGCAACGCATTATTATAAAGTTTCTATCCCGTGAAAACGTGAAACCATCCAAAATTTACCGCAGACTGCAGTTCCAGTTCGGGCAAGATACCCTTTCATTGGGAAGGGTGAAAGTTTGGCACCACGAGTTTAAACATACCCGTGAACGTGTTGAAAATCGATTTCATCCTCGCCGTCCTCGCACCATTGTGACCGTTTGTTTGTGGATCGGGATAGACGATCGATCGACAATGCTTGAAATTTCGGAGGAACTTGGTGTCTGCTATGGAAGTGTTTAATCAATCATCCGAAAGCAATTGGGCTTCAAAAAAATCTTGTTGGGTTCCAAAACTGCTGGGCAATTTGGCTCCAAGTCGGTAATAAAATCCCTGTTTGAAAGAGATAAAGATATCGGATAATTAAAACATGGGAAGGTTTTGAAAACATTGAAAGTATATGTAATATCTGCAATTTGTAGACAGCTTGCTACGAGTATTAGTATTTTTTTGTGTCTCCAGTAAGAAGATGTAAGTACCTCTGTAGTATATGAGCCTAATCTTAATTATAATAAATATTAATTCATAACTATTTACCTGCTGAACTGCATGTACAGCCATAAATCAGCGTAAATTTGTCGTTTGTCGTAGCGCTAGGTTCGGTTAAGTTATAGAATACGTCCGAAGCGAGCTCACAGCAGTGATGGGCGCGTAGAATACATGATGTAGACTAATGTAGATTTTACGCGTAAACATGTCAAGTAGAATATGTCTTTGTTTACGTGTCGAATGTAGAATGTAAACTGTACATGCGCAGTACGTTTAAATGTAATATTTGAAATAATAGAATGGTAATAGTTTAAATAGTTTACTTTAATGTTTATGTTTATTTCAATTTTATGTAGTTCTAATTACATATATTGTTTCCAAAAATGTTATCTCACAAATCGTATGTTGTTATGGACAATATGAATTACTTGGTTTCTGTCCGTATGAACTACTAAAGTAAAATTAAAATTAAAAGTTAGTAGTTGTTTTAATCAGAAAGCTGTCAAAAATATTAAATTTGAGTTCTTTACTACCTCTTCTGCATAAAACTGGCGGTATTTTATTTTTTTAAACGTTACAGAACCTCATTTTTCATTATTCTACGCTAGATTCTACGTGTCTACACAGTCTACACTTCTCTACGCTGTCTACGGTAAATTTACACGTAGACGTAAAAAATTCAAGTTTACGCGTAGACACCCATCTCTGGCTCACAGTCAATTTGCTTTATTTTCTTATATTTATATTCTATTTATATATTTATAATTTTCTCATATTTATATTTATTACGTACGGTTAGGTTAGTTATTTCATATTTTCTGCAATTAAAATTATTAACCGAACTAAATCGGCAACAAAGAATTAATCACATCATGAAAAACAATAATTAAAATTAAGATTGTTAAATAAATCTGAATTAAAAGCCCTCAAGATAGCGTAGCTAAAATCTTGGTTCATAACATTCGAATATGACCTTGACTGGACTACTTTAGATAATCAAACTGTATATTGAGTTTTTCTTAGGCATCGTGGAATGTCTGGGCAATCAGGCAGATATCTTCCACGTAAGCGAGATATTCAAATCGGTCGATGAGTCCCCATTGTAAAATAAATGAAATAACATTTTTGAATTACATCACGAGCCAAATACATTTCTGTTCTTATGCTTATTGCATTGTTCTATGTTATTGTCTTACTGTATCACCTACTTCTCAAAGTACTTAACTTAATTGTAATGCACGTAATGTGTGATACTTACGCGAAACACAAAACCCTCAAACGAACGCAATTCAAACCAACAGTCATTTTAATTAACCACTTATCGAGCAAATAAAACCTTCAAAGAAAAGATTCACAAAAAAGATTAGAAAAAAGGTAAATAAAAAAATAACGAACTACCTTCGTTCTTCGATACAAAGACTTACTTAAAATAATCTATCAAAAGACTGACAAGATGCAGGTGATTCGTGAAAAAAACCCAGTAACAATGGCCGTGTGCGACAGTGGCGCTTCACATAAATCGCGGTAATAAAACGAACTAGCTCCCGAGCTATTCGTTATCGGGACCCGGCCAGACGCAAAGGATGGTAAAATGAGATAAAGTGAGGAAAGATGAAGCAACAGGGACAAAGAATGGAGGAATGAGGGATATGGGAATGGAAAAGAGTGATTTAACATTGGACCTTTATTGGTATAAAGGGACATGGACATATGTGAATGTTTAAAAATATTCTGATTTATAAGAGAGGTACTTATGTTTAGGATATATTTGACGATTGTTGAATGGGCAATTTTAAATCTTAAAAAGAGATTTGCGAAAGCTTGTTAACGTTAAATTTGTAACGAATGGTTATTATATTACTGTAACGAATCACTAAGATCACTTTGACATAACATTTTAAAATGGCAACAAGTTACGCATTTAATTTCATTTGTTATTTTAATTTTCTTTGTCATCAGGCTTTTATAAAATAAATTGTGATATTTGTGAAATGGTTTATATAGGGCAAACCAAAAGAAATGTAAACATTAGATTTAAGGAACATATGTACAACATTAAGAACGATAACTGGGAAAAATCGGCTCTAGTAAGTCACAAATTAGATACTGGTCACAATTTCAATATGAACAATGTTAGTTTAGTTAAAGCTGCCAGTGACATAAATTTAGACATGCTAGAGGCGATTTACATGAAAAACCTTTTAAATAATGTCCTCAGTGCCCTGTCCAACACTTTATTAGACCTTATACCACGGCTTCGAACCGGAACTGAGCCGAAAACAGAAAACCGAAAAAAAATATCGGTTTATTTCGGCTCAGAAAATGTTTATGGGAGTTAACCAAAATATAAAATACATTTTATTTAAAATTCTTTTTTAAACTGATGAGCAGAAAAAAATCGTAATTTTTTTAACTGATAAGTAAAAAAAAGCTTCTATTATTTCGAGGGGGGGGGTAGACCCCCTCTGGCAGCGACCTTGGTATGATTATTACAAAATATAGAATAAAATGTTTTTCTAAATTATAGTAGAATAGTATATTCTGTAACAAGGTTGGAATGAGAAAATTCGATGCGAGTGGAACATTTCATTTCAACCTAACCTAACCACGAGCTTTTCTCTTCCAACCGAGCCACAGACCCTACTTTCTCCACGACCACCAGAAAGAAAAAAACATAACAAATAATTATTTTAACAAACATTTTATCTTAACAAATAATTTATATTACATAACAAATTAATCAATTAATTAAACTAATTTTCTTAATTATTATTTGTTTAATTTTAATTTAATTTGACGCACATCGGCCACTATTTTAGGTTAGGATGTTATGTTGCATTTATTTAATGTAAACGTTGCATATATCTTAATGTAACCCTACAAAAACAAAAGACAACAAGCATGGAATAGTTATTCCATAACAAGTGATGGAATGAAATACACGCAAAATGCATAAGAAGATAAGTGCTTTAGAATAATATTTCAACTCTTGTGTTAGAATATTAACTTCTGTAGTCAAAATTGATTTAGAATTGGTAAATTCTATAGTGGTCGTGGAGAAAATAAATTTCTAATACAAATAAATGCATTTAAAAATTTATCACTCGGAATATATATATATATATATATATGTATATATTGGAGTCGTCAGCTGTAATACCTTCTTACTCCATTCTCGACTATGTTCATCTCTCCATACTGGATTTCCTGCGTTCAACTATACGACTGTCAATTTACAACTGACAGCTAAATACCAAACAAAAATGGCGACAAAACAAAATCGGTCATTAAAACATCCTGTAAAACTTTCATCATGTCGGATTGCTCTGTTCTAGTGTTTACTGGTTTCTTGTTTGTATTTTTCAATTCTCCTTTTTTCATTTTTGGTGTTTTATATGTTAATGGCAGCTTTATCTTGGTCCTAAAACAATGTAGTTTATGGCTACACCTGTGTTTTGTAGCGATCTCACGCTCTGACTGGTAAATTTTCAGTCAGTTCCTGCTTTTTATTGCAGCAGTAATTTTATTTTTGTTCACAAAGGGTTCCAGTGTCTCATTTTATCGACTAAAACAGTTGCTCACGTAAAAACATCTAATTTATAGATCAGATATTTGCAAACTAAAATCATCCATTGCAGTTGCACATTAATCTACATGCGCATGTTACAAACTGCAGCTGATGTTAAGGATCTAATCCATTACTATGTGAACCAGCTCACTAATCGCAAACTATTAAGGATTTTTTCGGCAAATAAATGGTGGAAAATTGTAAATTACTATTTTTACTCTTAAGTAAGAAAACAGATGGGTTGTAAGAGGCGCAAATATCCATTGTTGCTGAGCGCATTTAACTAACATTTTAACTAACTTAAAAAAAAATGGTAATCTTTTTACTTGGCCAACAAGGAGGATTCACAAAATATCCATGTTTTTTGTGTTTGTGGGACAGCATAGCGAGAGATAAGCATTGGACTCTAAATTGGCCGGTGAGAATAGATTTAAATGTTGGAGACCCAAACACAATACACGAACCTTTGGTGGAGCGAACAAAAATCATCCCCCCCCCCTCTTCATATTAAACTGGGTCTAATAAAGCAGTTTGTAAAAGCGTTGAACAAAGATGGTGACTGTTTTAAATATATATCTGAAACATTTCAAAGTCTCAGTAATGAGAAGCTAAAAGCTGGCATTTTTGACGGACCATAAATTATAAAATTAGTGAATGATCCACATTTCACTGTACATATGGATGATATGGAGAAGAATGCATGGCAGAGTTTCGTGGCGCTCATCAAAAATTTTCTTGGGAATAAAAAAGCCGAAGTTATGTGGAGGTCGTTGAAAATTTGATTGAAAATTATCATCATCTGGGGTGCAACATGAGCGTGAAACTTCATTTTTTAAACAGTCATCTTGACAAATTTCCTGTCAGTCTTGGAGATGTTACTGATCAACAGGGTGAACGTTTCCATCAGGATTTAAAAGAGATGGAGAGACGTTATAAAGGAAGGTGGGATACTCACATGATGGCTGACTACTGTTGGAGTATTAAAAGAGACTTATCGGGAATGGTGCACACCAGAAGATCTTACAAACAACCATTTAACCCTTAAATTATTTTGTATTTTTATTTTAACACTCCAAAACATTAAAATGTAATTAAAACTGTTCTCATTTTCTTTCTTTTACTATAAATAAAATTTTAAGAATATTTTCTAATTATTTAGTCCTTATTATTCGCCAAATTTGTATCAATTACAATATCGACGTCTAAAATTAAACGATAGGAGCATTATTTGGCCGAAAATATGTATTTGTTGTAGAACAAAAATCTGATGTGATACGCAAAAACTGATGTGATATTTGAGTTCAGCAGCACCAAATTAGTAAGAAACAAGTCTTAGATGTAAGTCAGCAAAAATTGTGTTGACCAGTGTAATAGTAGTATATTCTGTAACAAGGTTGGCATGGGAAAATTCGATGCGAGTGGAACAACCTGACCGCAAAGAACCACGAGCATCGAATTTTCTCTTCCAATCGAGTCACAGACCCTATTTTTTCCAAGACCACCAGAAAAAAAAATAACAAATAATAACTATAAAAACAACAGAGTAAATTAACATTCAAATTACTCTTAAGTTTAGTTTACTTACATTTAGTACGGTTTACTTATTTTTTGTTATTTTTAGTTTAGTTCGCGGCACATCGGCTACTATTTTAGAACTTTTTAGTGAGTTATGTTAGTTTATTTTGTAAACCAACGTTGCAGTTTTTTATAGTTTCATATGCTTATAGATACCGTCCGCACGACTTATCAGCGCGGTGGAATGCATACCTTACAGTGAATAATATCGTCGGTTTACTTGTAAAATCTTCTAAATCCGATTTTCGACTGTTTTGATTTTTTTTGTTCTGATCACAAAAATGATCATAAAATGTTTTGCCCATTGTAACCGAAATTGTATTACTGATATTTCATGAAAATTTCATAAAACAGAGTTCTAAAATAATGATTGTAGCAAGTTTTTTGCCTCTCTTGAAAAGTTATGCTTCTCAGGAGAAATTTAAAATTATCGGACTTAGAAGTATTTACAGGTAAGCCGACGATATTTTACGACGATCATGGAATAATTCTTCTTTCACTAGTGAAGGAATGAAATACACGCAAAATGCATAAGATGATAGGTGCTTTAGAATAACATTCCAACTCTTATGTTAGAATATTAACTTTCTGTAGTTGAAATTGATTTTAGAATTTCTTCTATAGCAGTCGTGGAGAGAAGTATTTATGTACGACCATCAAATAATAAATGCATTATGTGCCCAGCTGTAAAAACATAAAGCTGCTCATATTGCACGCAGTGTAAAATGTGACAGATATGCGTGCTCATCTGTGGATAAGGAACGTTTTTTACACAAGCAAGTTTTTATTTAGTTAGTTAGTTAAAATGTTTGGCGTTCATCAATGATGACTATTTCCGTCTCATACAGCCCATCTTTACAACTAGAATATTATTTATAAATTATAATATATAAAACAATAAATAATAATTTTTAAACATTGCTTTTTTTTTTTTTTTTAATTCTTGGACTTAGCTACTAAGGCCATTATCCAGAAGATGCATTTTATTTTTGAAAAATCCATGCCATAACCGGGATTCGAACCCGAGCCCTCATGGTCTAGAAGTTAGTGCATCGCTACACTAACCACTACGCCATGGCGACCGGTTTAAACATTGTTGTACGTTACAATCAGTTGATGGTACAGTAGCCATCTTGATGACGTAGGTTCTGAAGTTTAACAATTGCCGCTCTGAATTTGTTTTCTAAAATTAAATTTAATAATTTTTTAATAATAAAACTATATAGTTTTAGATAAAATATTGCATTTGACTCGAATATTTTGGCTATATTACACTCGGATGATTACAACCTTACGGCTCGGGTGATAAACTCCAACCTCGTGCAATATAGCCTCCATTAAATGCTTGATAAATGAAATACAATTTTTTTAAATAACTCATTTATTTGATGTTCAATTGTTTGATCAATTGTTCAATCGTAAATATTCAAATATCCTAATTCACCCCCATTCACACCACGGATCTTCCCTAACTATGTATAAATATTGTAATGGTTTTGTATAATTTAGTCTATTAATGTTCACGTGGTGAACGAAATGTACATTTAGTATAAAAATAAAATTTTGAAGGAAAGATCTAACTCTTTTCTTAATTTCAAACCCTTCAATTTCAACAATTTAATATTTGTATTAATATCCTTAGTTTCAGAGTAGATTACTCGATCTTTTCTGATTTCACCCCCTTCGTAACTTATATAATAAAGGAGTTAGCACATATTTATCAAATTTTTTGTATTGTTCAAAAACTATATATTTTTTTAATTTCATCAATCATATTTAAGGTCTTGAAGCGTAGATTGACGAACAAAAAATAATTTTTAATTCTTCTTATTTTGTTGTGTAGTTTGGCAAAAATCTATTGTTCTTTTACTTATTAAATACTCGTGAAATCCTGAAATGTATGAAATTTCACACTTAACATCAATTTTTAGGGTTTTGTAGGTATGACCAAAAAACCCTTATACCGTCATTTTGTCGTCTGTCTGTCTGTCTGTCTGTCTGTTCGGTAAAAATTGTAGCCAAACGGTGCCAAAAATGTGCAAAAAAAATTTTGTTCCACACCCTGTAGCCCAGATGGTTTAAACTAAAAATCTAAAAAAATTCTAAGTAATGTATATTGGTGTGAATCGAAATAGTACAACAGCAATTTTTGATCAGATTATGTTTTTGGAAAATAACGCATTTTTTGTGGTTTTTGGTTCACAAAGTACAAAAGTTATACCAATGTAAGACACTCACATGCATGGCGTGCGATGGCTACATGCGTTAGAGCACTCTTAAACTGGCTGGAAAACGAAGGGTTTCGAGTTCGAGTACGTAGTGAATTTAATTTTTTCGGTTTTTTTTTTTTGCATTTTTATTATGTTGAAATTATTTTGTCAATATTCTAGTTATATTTTGAAAAATGTTGTATTTAATTTTTAAGAGCGTAAATTTAATAATTATCTTATTATATGATTAACAAACGATAAATTATTTTAAAAATATCGTTCATTTTGCCGTGATTACTACAAAGTAAAATTTGTCCTACACACTCAGCATACCGCCTTCACTTATTATATACCTGCGAAACCCTGAAATGTGTGAATATTCACACTTCACATCAATTTTTTTAAGTTTATTTTTATTCACATAAAATCTTAACAAACATAACAACTAAGTAATTGCTTGAGCGTCATAACCAACTGTTAATTTTCTAAATGTCAAATTTTAATTGACATTCGAAAGAGAATTTCTACGTCTTAACCACAAAATTTTAATAACAACCTAACGAATCTAAAAATATATTCCATTAGTGAGTTGTAATATTGCAATACCCTAGGCGTAGACCCATTTAAACCCATCTCTACTCATCTTAAAACCTTATTTAGTGGAATTTCAATTAAATTCAGTACAATTGTTCTAATTTATATGCAGGGGCTATAACAGGGTATGTTATCTAACAGACGTATTCAGTTCCATGGCCATTTTGCATACGTATACAACTATACCTAATTTTCCATTAATTTAATATGAATGAAGATTTCCTTCAACATGACTACATAACTGAAAGAACTAATTTTCTAAATATTGTTTTACTAAACAGCACTAAATGTCTTCCAAGAGGATGGAATATGGAGAATCAGAAATAGCTGCGCGATCTGTATAATGAACCGGATGAGATTGGCTTCATAAAAAGTTCCAGAATATGGTGGATCGGACACTGTTGTGTATACATATGTATATTACAAAAATACATTCACTTAATTACTCTATTACAAATATATTAAACAATAATAATTAATAACAAATCCACTAAACATGACATTATACCGTTACCATTATAACATAGAGGTTTCATTTCTATAACAACCGTTGATTGAGAGCAATGTAAAATGCGTTTATTTTAAATTAGACCATACTGTATAGCTGACTCCATTATAGAGATAAATAAACGAAAAACATTTTTTCTCAAGGAAATAAATAGGAAGAAAAATTAAAAATATATTTATTAAATAAACAAAAATTAAAATTTGGAAAAAAACATAAAATAAAAATAATCTACAACAAATGTTCAAATATTCCACCATTCACTGCCAAACAATAACCAAATGGTCGTAAATAGTATATTATGTTACTAGGAGTAGAACGCGCTCACAAAAAAGGCGTTCTACTCCGAGTGACATATACTATTTTTTCTTCAAGCGTAGGTATTAAAAATTTGCAACCATAAATACTTATGACTTCATAGTTTCAGATGCTATTGCTGCTAATTCCGGCGGTGCACATTGAATTGGTTGAGACATTTTTTAATTTTTGATCTTTATATTGTGTATTTTGTAACTAATCACAGAATGATCACAGAATAATAATAAAGTAACTCACTAATAACGTAAATAATTTCTGAATTCACTACAAACCACGCTACAAACATATGAAATTGACAGATGTTTTGTTTATGGCGACTGTTGCCATCAGTACCATCTGTTGATAACTATATGAACTATTTACTAGTATAAAAATGTTCACATTTTGTTACTAGTAAAAAAATGTATCATTTCTACCGAATGTATTGAACAATGTAATGTTAGGATCATAATCCGCTTGAAGAAAAAATAAATGTTGGATAAGATTAATTAATTGCATCGGTCTTATTCTGTGGAATTCATTTTCTATTCTAGCTTTTAGTTATTCTATAGTTAAATTTTGGCCATTAAAAATTTTGCTTTTCATAAAATCCCAATAAAAAAAAATCGTTCGGTGCTAAGTCCGGCAACCTAGCGGGCCATTTTATTTCGCCGCCACGTCCAATCCAACATCGACGAAATATATGATTTAAAAATGTTTTAATTATTCTGGCATTATCCGCTGGGGCACCGGCGTGTTGAAACCATACTTGACCTGGAATATTTAGTGCATTTAATGCAGGTATTGCTCTATTTTTTAACAAATCCAGATATTTTTGAGCAGTAAGGTTTCCTTCTATAAAAAATCAGCTGTGGCCACCACAGGACCGACCGCCATCATAAAGTACTTGTATAAAATACATTCTAGCAGCAGAGTAGAAATAACTTTGCCTAATATTTTCTAACAGAGATATTATTTAGCATGACCATGGAAACGTTACATATAAGTATGAAAAAACTAAGGGCCGAGAGTTCCAGTTGCTAATAAACTGTCCTATAAATTTTTTAGGAACAGAATTTTTTTTCCGAGAGTTCCACCTCGAAATAGTTATTAGGTTGCTAATAAATAGGCTTATTTGTCTAATAACTTATAGGCAACATGAAGTGCTTAATAAACTGACATATAACCAAAAACAAGTTCGCAAAATGTGTTAATATTTCAATTTTAATTGAAAAACAGTATAAATTGTAATTGAGGAAACATCGTGAATGGATTATATACACATTTTTGATGTAAAGTAAGTAATTAATGATAATTTTCAACAATTTTTGTCATGTTCATCTTCCCGAAACCTCCCTTTAGAATTAAAATTCTGTCTGAAGTGTTATACAGCATGTTTGAAATCCAGTTTTGTACTGAATCCAAACCAAATTACGTGAAAATATGTCTAAACAAAATATGAACAAACAGACACACATATAGAAATTGGTTTTTGAATGGATATTGTTTTATAATTACCTGAAACGTGTGGAAACAAAGTATGAGGATTAATAAAATAAATAAAAAATAGATACAAGAAGAGTAAAAACAGATAAATTCATTTATTTAAATCGAACGGCAACTAAAAAACACGAAAACTAAATTACAGACAAGTTTCTACTTGTTTTCAATGAACGCATCCTGGTACTGTAAAATATCCTACATTTTAATTTATCCACTCGAATACAGATGTTTAAATTGTTAATCAAAACAATGGACAGTAACTCGTAGTCTCCAAAATGCTATTGATTTGGAAACACTAGCTATATAGTTAATTGTTTGTTTATATTTTGTCACAGATTTGAACATTTACTGAAAATCTGGTCTAATGAACACTGAAATAAATACTAAACTATACTTTGATAAATTGAGGTAAAAAGAATATACTATATAGCAGTGTTTCTCAACCTTTTCTGGCCTGGGACCCCCCGAAATTTTGTAAATATTGTCGGCGGCCCCCCTATATTATTGTATATCAAGATAACGGGAAATACGAGTTTTTTTCAAAAAGGCGACGTGCGAGCAAGTTGGGAAAAATTTTGAACTAAAATTTAACTACAAAATTGAATGGTAGTATTGAAATTTTCCGGAAAAAAACGGAAGTATAGGACAGTTTCGAATTTTTAAATGGGAACGTATGTCATATTATATGATAGATATCTTTGGATAGAGCTTTTCAACTACTTTTACTTAAACATTTTTTTAATATCTTTTACGGTTGACAAAAAACTGTGATATTTTTAAATGACGATTATATTCCCTACAACGACATGAAAGTAAAGTATTTTTATTTATAAGTGTTCAAAGTGCCTTCCATTTTAATTAAGACACATTCGCATCCTTACTCTTGAGTTCTGTAGCTCGGAGAACAATTAAAAAAATATATATAATAAAAAATATTACACTTTCAAGTTGTACATACTTCAAAGTACAACTTGAAAATACCTGAAGTACCTCCAACGCGAACCATTGTCAGAGAAACCCATCAACCGACACATACAATTTATTTGACCTTGATATAGTCTACTTATAGTCTGTTTTTTTGGAACTAGATTTTCAAATCTAGTAATTTTTATCGATTGAATGAAGCTTTTCATCATTTTGTTTAGTAATAGCCAATTTACTCATTATTAAGTTAGCTAGTGACAACTTAAACTTTTGAAATAGCCTGTAGTTAAATTAGTTATCAAAATAAGTATATTATATATAAAAATAAATAGAATATTTATTTTATTTATGTTATGAAAGGTATATTTTTATAAATATCAATATAAGATACTCGAATTTATAAATATGAATAAAATTTATATCTTGCAAGATTGAGTGCATTTTTATTATATTTTCATGTTTCGATCTTGTATGACTTCGCAGCCCCCCGACAAAGCCTTGACGGCTCCCCGGTTGAGAAACGCTGCTATATAGTAATAGTGTGATGGGTAACTCCCTTCTGAGATCACTAATATCAATGATGTCTTTAATGAACACCAAACGTAATGGAATCCAATATGCCACCATGTGGTGGCAAAACTGGGGTTGATGGAGTTCATGTGTTCACACTATTAGACTTCTATTCTTTCACATATTTAAATAACTGCTTACTGTCAACAGGCAGGACCGGATTTAAACAACGCGAGGCCCTAGGCTACTCAAATTTTTAGGCCCCTTCAGTAGACCACCTCCTTTTTTTAGTGTTTCACTTTATCACTTTCAATTCTCAGAGCCGATAACCTGTCTTAAGACATTGTGCTTCTTAATACATTTTTAATTCTTTCAAGTTTTAAAAAAGACCTCTCTTTAAAGCAGTCAGACCATTAAACTCAGAAGTAGTCGTAGGATTTCTTCTATGTTAGGTAAATCCATCTGTATTTTTTCTTTATTCATTATTTGGTAGAGGTCTGCATGAGACTGAGGAAGTTCTTCTAAAGGGGTGGAATACTTTTTTTACGGATTCCTCAATATCTCTTAGGCCCAATGAGATATCGACTTTTTGCTACCCATAAACATGTTCAAAAACGTATTTTGCTCTAGTTAACCTATAAAGGGCAAAACTAGATTCAGGGTGAATTATAAAACCCTTCGTATGGTGTATGTGACTATATAGCATTTATTTTTTAGTACATATGCATCTTTTTGAATATTGAGGCCCTCTGGACTTAGGAGGCCCTAGGCTTAAGCCTACTTAGCCTATAGGGAAATCCGGCTCTGTCAACAGGTATTGTATTCTTTTACAGATGCTCAAATGTTTACTAACAAAAAAATCTGTTTGTTCGTAATTAGCAAACTAGTGAGTACATGACAGCAATCACTTTATCAACATTCCAACTGATTGAAATCTGATGCACTAACTAGTGATTTGAAAAGTACTTAATCTAACAGAATGCCAGTTTAATTACTGTCTAGCAATGCCTGGTCAGGTCATGGTTGTTACTGAATGTGGAAACCACGGAGTCACCTATGTAAAGGTTATCCCACCGCTACCATTATTGTGATGGGATGCATTCCATCAGTACAAAGTCCGCATGCAGAACTGCAACTAGGTTTGATAGAGTTAAAGTCTTCGTTTTCATAGAGGCAGCGGTCCTCAGAAGTATGGGATTCGATTGTTGCAATGTAAGTAATTGCTGCAGATATATAAAAAAATTATTGAATAACTATAAGTTGTCAAGCTGAGCCAATTTCAGAGTTATAAATTCTCTTTAAATTATTTGCTATTTAAGATTTGTAAATAATTAATAGTTTCAGTTCAGACTTTATATAACGAACGCCACTGAGTCTCATGGTTCAAAACGACGGCCTGTAGAGGGTACGAGTTCCCGCCCATCTGCCAGCAAAAAGATCTCCTTATGTTGGACAATTTATACATTAAATATAGTTCTCTTTCAGAAAATTACCACCAGGCAACACTTTTTAACATTGGTCAACACTTTTACTCTTCAGCCTTCTGATAACAACCAACTGACAAGTTATGGAAATTAGACCATATCAAGAGCCCGAACAATAAGGAGTGACCAGAGCAATACTGGCTGTTGCAGTTTACAGGAGTTCGCAGAGGATCCACAGACGGGAATAAGTTCAATTTCTATTTGATCGAGGATTGTAGGACAACTAATTATATTATAACAACTAGCTAAATTATTATTGTTAAGGTGCGTACTGACTTGAGGATTTGTACGCGCACGGATTTTCGTGCGGGTAACAAAAGTTTGCACACACAACTTTCTTGTTTGTGCACGTAAAATCGCGCTCCACGTATTTCAGTTATATCCACGCACATATCTATTTAAAATAAGTAGTGTCAACGATGGCGGAAAGTAATGTTGTTGCCTTAACAAGTGCAGCGTACATAGGCCGCATTCAGCAGACTCATCGGTGACTTACTGTACCTGACTGACTGTAGTTTGTACCGAACTTACCGGTGAATTTGACTGAATGCACATTTTTTGGCAGCGCTGTCGAACAGCGTATATGAAAACTACAATATCTAAACAATGACAGATTGTAATGACAGTAAATTTTGAATGTAAGCTTTTACAGTAATTTTAAAAGTACATGCTCTTTATATAAGTCTCCTCAATAACTAAGTAAACTGACTTAACACTCAATTCCATAATTTTTTACTTGCTTTGTGCTCGATTCTTTGTTACTACAGATATAACTGTCAAAATATGCACCGGTGAGCAACTAACCGTAAATGAAATCCGGTTAATAAAATAACGACCGGTGAGTAAGTACGGTAACTCACCGGTGAGACTGCTGAATGCGACCATAGTACACTTAGGCCCAGTCTTTCCACCTTCAGTTAAAGTTACTCAGCAGATGAAGTTACAAATAACCTGATCTGTCAGATAGTTACCTGGGACTTTATCTGAAGGTGGAAAGACCGGGCCTTAGTAAAAAAAAGAAAAAAAAAAACAAACGTGGTGGATGACTATATAGAAGCAGGGAAATATACAATGGTTCAAGTTTGCTAGCAGAACTACAAATGCAAGAGGTTAGTGAATAATTTCTAAATTTTGTTCGATGTCAGCGGCATATTTTGAACTACTCGTTAATACAGTTGGTCACAAAATTGGAAAGAAAGACAAGATTTATAAAGGCTGTTCCCGTGAAAGAACGATTAGCCGTAACCCTACGTTTTTTGCAACTGGGGATTCGTTTAACAGCATGCAATACCTTTTTACTTCATTCTATGTTGAATATTTATTGGTGTTTACTTAAATTTACGCGCACCATTATACGACTGCATAAACAAGCGCACAAGTTTTTTGATTTTATCGGTGGGACCGACAAGCTACGGATAGCATTCGTGGGCGTATTAGTGTACGCGCACACAAATTGTACCTCGTACTTACCAGAGCAATTTTACGCGCACAGCGTACGTGCGCGTACAAATGCTCTAGTCAGTACGAGCCTTTATAGACTGGTTATTTCTCATCATAATTTGATAAGCATTTAGTGATCCCAGATATGTAAATATTAAAACGATTAGTCTCTGTGGATATTTAGCCCTTTTTAATTGGCTACATACATGTACCAGGTTTTGTAATGTAGTCAGTAGAGTAGCTCAGCTGAAATGAAACTGGGCGAATGGAAGGTTCATGTACCGAGTAGGGTAAGACGGGGGAATGGCGGTCACAAAATGACAAACATTCTTAACTTTTTTAATTTCAAATATTTTGTAATTATTGAAACACAGAAATAAAATCAAGATATTAATGTATCAACAGAGAAACTTAAAAAATATTATTTAGTTTTCTTTGAGGAGTAACAATTATTTAAAAAAAAAAGTGGTTTTGACCGGCATTGCCCATAGGTGTGGGTAATTACGGTCACGGCCTAGGGCAATACCGGTCATATCATATGAAATCAATTACATGTTCTAACACTAAAAAAATTTAGAAAAAGTCAGTCAAATTAGTACTTAATAATCAAGTGAATAGTAAATTATTTTAAATTCGACCCTCAAAGACGACATAGATCACAAACATATCCTTCAGCTGAATCCCAGCCCGAACAATCAGCATGAGCCCATAGTCCACAGACAGTGCAACGATACCACAATTCTTTATTTTTGCCAAAATCTTCACATATGATGCATTTATTCTCATTCGTGACCATATCGTCATTGCTGTCATCATCGCATAACTGTTCAATATCTTCTTCCTCTGAGGAAGAATCTAGTAACAGCTTTCTTTTGATTCTATTGTCTGTATTTACTGCCGTCCTATTAGTTTTCTTTGCGTCCTGTCCAACTTTTGTCTTTGCTTTTTTCTTGCTTTCTTTTTCTTCTAAAACTTTTTTTAATGGCGTCGAAGTAAGAATAGTGGCATGTTGACGTTTTCGTCTTATATTTGATTTGGAGGAACTGAGACTAGGCGTTGATGCAACATCGGCAAATGAGACTTCACCTTGACGAGACGATCCTGCTGTTACTAAATCTGTATTAGTCGCATCGTGATTAGAAGAACCCGGTGTAGAAAAAGTTAGATTAGATCTGTTATCATCGACCACATTTTGCGACTGATTGGCTTCTGGAGTCTCACAATTATCTGCACTCATTAACGAGGCCGCTAAAAAGTCTTGATCAGTAAAAATATCCGGATTTAACGGATAGATTCCGGTTGCCCTGAAGCCAGGTTCGCCTTTGCTTATGTTAGCAACTTTCGAATATGCTTTGTTGAATAAAGAGGCCACTTCGTAGGGTGTTATTTTTAACCACATGTGTGACTTCATGTACAAGTTACACTCATGTCTATAAGCTAGCTTTAGGGGCCCATAGAAAGTCACGTCAAGTGGTTGCATTCGGTGAGAGCTGTGTGGTGGAATGGACAGCATTGTGATGTGATTTTCCTTGCATTGATTGAAGGCTGCAAGAGAAATGTGACTCACGTGATTGTCAATTATCAAAAGTACAGGAGAATTTGCAGTTGGCTTAGTGTGAGCCGTGAAATGCTTAAGCCAATCAACGAATAAATCTTCATTGATCCACCCATTCTTAGAATTTTTGTAGAGAGCACCTGGAGGACCATCCTTTTCCAATAAAGGTGTCATTCTTCCTCTCGGAAAAATAAACGCTGGTGGTATAAAGTTTCCACCAGCACTCATAGCACACATTATCGTGATATTTTTACTACGTTCTCCGCTTGTGACAGCTCCTACTCTTCGTTGTCCCTTTTCAGTTAAGATTTTTCCAGGATCAATTACGGTTGTTATACCTGTTTCATCGGCGTTATATATGTTATTTGGTATATATTTGTGCTTTTCCATCAAATGTTCAAGTTTACCATAAAAACCCATTACCTCTTCTTTGTTGAACGCCGTAATTCTGTTCAAACTTGTTGCTTCAGCTTTACGCACTGCAATAGTTGAGTTGCGTCGTAAAAAGTTCTTTTGCCAGTCAATGCCTGCCATTTGTGTTTTTTCATTAAAGTTATTCTTTATGGTATTCAATTTTGCATATTTAAATACCAGTTTGCGGAGATCGTTCATACTCAGTCCGTAGAAAATAGAACCCAGATGCTTTACTTGAGATGCTATTTCGCTTTCTTGCTCTCTATTGAAAACTGCTTTTCTTCCCATAGTTGGATTATCTAATTTTCCTTTTTTGAGTCTTTCTTGAAATGTCGAAAAAGGAATTTTATACTTTTTAGCAGCCGCTCTCATGGACATCCCTTTCTTAACAGCCTCTTCAGCATATTTGAGGTCTTGTTCACACCAATTCGCTTTTGAAGTTGTTCTTTTACGATATCTTGGCATCTGTGTTAAGAAAACATATTAAAATAATTATGGGGGTAATGGCGGTCAGATGATTGGTATTACCCCTCGATACCATTTGTCATTGACATTCATATAAAAAAAATACGTATAAGAAATTAGGGAAAAATTATATTAATAACATAAAAAAGACTGTTTGATAAGTCCAGAACTATATTTGAAATTAAAATTAATGTTGAATGTGACCGCTTACCTTATGTTGTATGTTGGTAAAAATTACATCAGACACACTGAAAAACAAACTATGTCTCTTCTCACTAAACAGCGCGAGCAAACTGAACTAGCACGTTTAATTATTTGTTCCGGATACCTCTCCGCTCACCTCCTGCTCAAAACGTGTACGTGTAATATTTCTTGAGATAATGGACTGACCGCCGTTACCCTTTGACCGCCATTCCCCCGTCTTACCATATCCAAGATTAGGCGGACAAAAAAAAAATAGTTTGGAGACCGAGGGACACTGGCAGCTTAAGGCACTAGATCGAATGAAATGGAAACAAACAAGGAAGGCCTATGCCCAGCAGTGGACAAGAGAGGCTGGATAATTGATATACATGCAAAAAATTCTGTGCATCTACATATACAGAGTAGTGAATTGACCTGTCAGCCATAGCGATTTAACTTGTAAAATAATAAATATACTATTTTCCTGCTTCCTTATTATTTTAGAGAAAAAGTGCACGAGATAAAATTTAGAATTAAAAACTCACCATGTTAGTTAAGTAAACTATCTTCCAACTACTGTTGAGGAAATTTAAAAATTATAAATTTTATAAAGCAATCTTTATCAAGTAGCCATGCTTTATAAACAAATGTATATGAAAGACTAGTTATCTAAGTAATAAATTCAATTTATCATAAATATAGTAAATTTATTAATAAATAAATAATTATATTTTTTTAACATAAATAATTATATTTTATAGCAAATGTTCAAATACTGCGCCATTAACTATTAAGCAGAAACCAAGTGTGTCGTAAAAATTTCTTCGCATACTGGCCAGTTGCCTATAGGTTATTTTTGCGCATTCCTTGATAATTTTATGTTTTAGGGAATCAAGGTCTAGATGCCTTGCTCCATATATTTTGCTTTTTAAATGTTCCTATAAGAAAACGTCATTTGGTGATAGATCAGGGATAGTTTTTAAATTTCCTCTGAAGTAGTTGGACGATAGTTATATATTCTTTATTACCTAGGCCTTGCGGCGTTCAGGGTATTAACCATTACAAAAAATAGAAAAATCAATCTAAAAATAAATAACGTACAATACAATACTATTTACAATATTCCTCATTTCTTTCTTCTTGCTCCAATGTCCCTCTCCTTCTTCCTGTTCTCATTCTGGTTTCCCTCTCCGATCCCCTACCTTCTTGCTTCCAGTTCTCTCACCCATCTTTAATTTATTTTATTCCATTATCTTCCCTTCCAACCATTTCTTCACCCCTCCTCCTATCTCCCTTCGTTCCTCCCCATTTCCAGGTAACCTCATCCCCCTTCCTTTTTTCCATTTCTCCCCTTCTGCTTCCCACCGGGTCTATTCCTTCCTGCCTTTACCCCTTTCTGTTATCCTTCCCCAATCTCAATCCTTCTTGCCTCTAATTAAATTTATTTACACTTTTTCCTATTCAAAATAATTTATTTTTTAATTATTTGTTTATTCTCTTTCTTTATCAAAAAATTTTAATTTAAAAACTATATAAATTAAATAATATTCCATAAAAAATCCCTTTTTGTCACTACGACTCATTTAGTTAACTATAACCCTCGTTTTTTATATATACAAGTAATAAATAATATAGCCACACACAGACCTCTTTGAGTTCTTCGTGGTAGTTGCCCAATTTATCAACTATATGTATGTGCTTATTCCCAATTATTCAAATAATATAATTATGGGGGCTGTATTATTATTTTTCTAAACCTCATACAAATCACTAATTATTATTGTTCATTGATAACATTAATGTGTATATTATGTATATAATGTATGATTTGGAAAATAAATAATAATAATAATAAATAAAATCATCGCACTCAGTAATGAGTAGAAGGACTAACTATGCTGCACGCTATTTGGATTTCATTATGCATTAAAGATTATAAAACGATTCTCTGTTAAAATTTTTTATAGTGAACCTTCTTTTTCATTGCATCACGCATTCAACAGAAATGCCTACAACCATGTCTATCGCCTCCATTTCGGTAGATCCTTAACTTGTGCTAGAACTCGCGAATTACACATCCATTTCCATCGTCTATAATATAATCTTTCTATCAAGCTTATTCTGCATATACTAGCTAATAAACAACACATATAACTTGAGCCTACCTGTGCTTTACTGGGATGCGGTCCACCCTGAAACTCGATGACTCCATAGGCGTCCGTTGGAGAGGCGACGGTATGTTTGCTGGGTGCCCATTCTTTGCAGGCCTCAGTTTGAGGCGACACCTTACCTAGGCCCTGGTGGAATGTGTATGAACGACCGCAACAGCATCTGCAAAAGAAGACAATATTAAGCACCAAAGCGAAAAAAATGATTTATGAAAGACAAAAATCCCTCCTTTTCTCAATTCTGTCATATCATTAATCATAATGTAAAGACTTTCTTGATTTAGTAGATAATTACCAAAAACGGCATATTTAATTTTTGTTCCAGAAGATCAATACATTTGTTGATATTAAGTGCTATAATAGTAGAATCACCAAATGTTTTGAAAATTAGAAATATACAATGATAGTTTGTGTAATAAGTAATGTCGTATTTGAAATAATTTGACCTAATATAAATAATAAATAAATAATACTTCCTCTGTCCGAAAAATGGTATATATTACTTAAAAAAATGGAGGTTAACAAAAGAAATAATATCTTGATCTTTTTTTTGTTTTTATTTCTAAGTAAGTGGTTGCTAGGCAACTAATAAATAAATGGCGCACAAATAGTTTTGCATATATCAAAAGTAATTCACACAAAAAAAAAAAAACGCGTATTTTAGACAAATTAAAATGACACCCGTTATTCTAATAAAATGGCGAATTTTGATCAAAATTGTGTTGAATTGCAAGGAAGAAGTTCCAAATCCACTTAAACCACAACCGCCAAATAGTTCAGATATTAATGTATTGGATCCTGGCGATTTCAATTCTATACAATCCTTACAACATACAGCTTCACCGAATACAATCGAAGAAATGATTTAATGCGTACAAAATGCAATTAATGCATTAAACAAACAAACCCTTGATAATGTTTTTTTAACATTGCAAATTGTCTAGAAGTAACCATGTTTGCAAAAGGAGGGTTTCCTATAAGATTCCGCACAGTAATAAGGCAAAACTTCATCGTAAGGGACGATTACAAAAACTTTATCATGTTCCATACAAGGTGTGGAGACAGCCACGTTCTTGTTAAATTAAAACTTTTTGTGTTATTCTTTGTTTTACTAGATATTTGTAACTATTTCATAAATAAAATCATTCTAATTAATTAAAATTGTAAATATATATCATTTTTCGGACAGGAATAAAATCAAGATGTATACCGTATTTTTAGACGGAGGGAGTAATAGGTTCTCAACACCTATATAGATGATTTGGGACAAATAAGGTAAATTCGCCGTACCTAGACCGCCGACCATACATATGAAAGCCACTAGGTCATGGTGACATTTTGTCGGGTCCTATTATTCCTCAATTAAAGCATTAATAATTTTGGTGTTTACATTTTTAATCTTCTCACCACTCGACGGTGGTTTATACAGAGTGTTTACGATCTTCTAATTTCTTTTTTAATGGGTGATATTAAACAGTTTGTGGCAGTTAACGGAACCACATCTATCACTAGAAATTTAAAACTTGGCATCGGACATGGAACCATACTCGGGCCATTGTTGTTCAACCTATTTATTAACGACCTGCCATTTTTTTTAAAAACAGAACGAGCTGATGCCATTCTTTATGCGGACGATACAACGCTGCTCAGTAGCAATAATTCGCTAAAGGATCTAATGCAAGTATCCGAAGAGACATTCGCTATGGCTAAAGAATGGTTCATATCCAACAAATTGACACTAAACGTCAATAAAACCCAAAAACTGATATTCAGTTTAAATCGATTCACTAATCAATCGATACAATACGGTGAACCGGTAAAATTTTTGGGTCTTTACCTTGACGGGCAGCTCAATTGGAATTGTCAGATAGACAAATTGGCAACGTCGTTAAAGAGTGCGAACTATGCTCTTTGTCGACTGAAGCTCTACGTAACTACGAAGCTCTTAAGAACCTTCTATTTTGCCGCCTTTCAGTCATGGATGGAATATGGGATAATGCTATGGTGTGTTAGCAGTACATTGATTCGAATTTTTAGACTGCAAAAATGTGCAATAGGGGATAGGCATGATTTTTTTAATTTTTTTTTATCATATTCCTCTTGTTGCATTATAAACATAAAAAACAGTTTTGCATTTTTTTTTTTAATTTGAAGTCTTAAAAAAATCATAAATGTATATAGCGCGCGAAAACAACGTGTGACGTCATACCCCAACTAAGTGTACTGCGTACAGCCTACCCAGTGTACAGCGTACAGCCTACATAGTCTGTCGTGAACTTATTTGCTGGTATAACTTTTATAGGTTATGTAAAGTTAGAGTGATTTTAATTGAAATAAAGTTTAATTCTATAAAAACAATTTATACATGTTTACCGAATTAAATTTTATATTAAAATATATAAAATATGGAAGATCCAGGCCCCAGTTCGAAACATAGTCGAAAATATTGTTTAGTACCGATGTGCAAAAATAGTTCAATTAGAAATAAAAAAAAAAAACAATTTATATCATTACCTGATGGCGAAAAACAACAGAAAAGGCGAAATTTGTGGCTGAAAGCTATGAGGCGAAATAAAACCGATATTTCAGAAAAAAGTAAACTTTATGTTTGTGAAGACCATTTTAATGTGAGTACATATATTTTATAAATTATTGTTTTATTACTTTTATTATTTTATATTCTGACATTTTAATAATAAATGCGTCAAAAATTGTTTAAAAACAAATACAAAACAACAATACAACATACACACGTAAAGATTATGTTGTAGTCTGTATCTGTGACGTCAAATCCCAGCAGTGTGACGTCATACTCAGTCGTATTTACTCGGCAACCTTCGCGCCGTAATCGGCTTATTTCAAATTTACAATATTTTAATTAAAAAATTTGGCTATATATAATATTAAAATGTGATTTTTGTTTTGTTAGGTGACATAACTAAAATTGACATATCAAAAAAATGTAGTTTTAAGGAAATATAAATTTTATGCGTATCCCCTATTCGACACATTAATAATGTTCCATATAGGACTCACTGTAAGGAATTGTTTGTAAAAAACAAAATAATGACAGCGTACAGCATCTTCATTTACAAGTGCCTGGTATATGTAAAAGAGAACCCTGCCAGGTACCCCACCAACTCGAGTATACATTCGCCCAACACTAGGGCAAAATTAAACCTACGGCGCCCTAAGATTAGATTAACTAAATCAATGAATGGTATGTATTTGGCAACTCTCTTTTACAACCACCTTCCCATTGAAATGAGATATCTAAGACCTAATCTATTTAAAAAACAGGTCAAAGATATTTTGTCAAAAAATTGCCTTTATAGCACAAAACATTTTTTTTTAGCGCATTTTAATTTTTATTTTTATCTTAATTTTTATTTTTATAACTTTTACTTTTATTTGATTTTATATCAGGGATGGGGAGTCGGAGTCGGAGTCGGGAGTCGGGAGTCGAGGAGTCGAAGCTTTTTGGAGGAGTCGGAGTCGCAGTCGGGAGTCGGAAAAAGTTATCGACTCCCGACTCTTTGATTACATTTTTATCAAGGATGTGAACAATTCGAAAACGCAAGCATAATACCATATTACCAGAATTTTTTAAAGCACGGAAACAGGAACGACATTTTGTTCTCTGTTCATGAACGAAAATGAAATTAAAAATATTCAATACCGGTTTTACACGGTTTCCTTCATGCTTTCCAGTTAAAAATTTAATTAACATTATTAGTATTAACAGATTAATGATAAAGATTTTTGTTTTTAGTCATATCTAATTTTTCTTTTTCTGTATACTTTGTATATATTGTATGTTAAAACGGAACTAAACTGGATTTTTATTTTCTCAAGTTGTAACGAGCTTTGTGATTATTTCATGTGTCATGTTGGCAGCTAAAATCTATATGTCAAAAGAAAAAAGTGACATGTTATGAAAAATAAAGTACAGTCTATTCCAATTAGGCGGAACTAACCGGAATTTTCATTTTTGTAAGTTGTCATTAGCTTTTTTTTTATATATTGAAGTTGGCTTTTCCTGAACAAAATGGTCAAAAGCATCAATCAAACGGTAAAAGTAACTAGAATTGAAAATTTAGTTCCACCTAAACCAAAGCTACAGACTTTATATAAAATACAAAACAAATTTTTTTAAAACTAACATATTCGAAAATTTGTATCAAAAATGACTCAATAGTCAAGATGAAATGAAAATGATATTTAGTAAAAACAGCTCACCCCAACCCAAGATATGTACTGTAAGTATAGTCTGTTTCTTTGGTTTAAGCGGAATTAGATATCGAAATCTACTAACTTTTAAGTATTGAATGAGGCTTTGTATCATTTTGTTTAAAAAAAGCCCACTTTGATCGTTATTTTTTGAACTCGTGATAATTCAAGAAAATATAATTCCATATAGTTGCGCTTAAACATTTGCAATAGACTTTACAATTTACGAGTGAAAGGAGTCGGGAGCCGGAGTCGGAGTCGATTTTCAAAAATACCGACTCCGGAGTCGAGAGTCGGGAGTCGATAATTTTTCTATCGACTCCCCATCCCTGTTTTATATGATGTAGACTTTAATATGATGAATTACCTTAAAACACTTTAATAAAAATTTTATAATAAAAGACTATATTTTACTATTAGAACTCTTTATGACTTTTAATGTGTTTATTGTAATCCTGTATTTGTTATTCTTTCGAAATGTGTAAACATTACGTATTGTATCTGTATCTAACACGAATAAATATTATTATTATTATTAATACAGGTCAAAACAAGTCTAAAAACCTTAAAACACCTTAGTAAAAATTTTATAATAAAAGAGATATTACTTTTTTAAGTTTTTATAGGGAAGCGATAAATTAATGTACTTGTAGTAACCTGCGAACAAACAAATTTCATTTGTAGACCTGGAGGATCTCCATATCCGGGTGGAAGCAGCAGCGGCGGATATTCGACAAAGCATGGGCCTTGCAGCATACGCTGATTCATGGATACGCCGAGCAAGACTTTGCATACAACAGCAGGGTGATAACTTTGAACATCTGCTGTAAAAGTACTTACCGTTTTCTTTTGATCCCATAAAAATAAAAACTTAAAAAATTAATATCTCTTTTAATATAAAACTTTTATTAAGGTGTTTTAAGATTTTTCGCCTTCTTTTGGCCCGGTTTTCCACCTTCAGATAAAGTTCCAGGTAACTATCTGACAGATAAGGTTATTTGTAACTTCATCTGCTGAGTAAATGTCATCCCTTCTTTCTATACAAATGTATCTATCGGATAGTTATCTAACAGATAATGAGACTGACGTATTGGATTCACTGACTGGTATTGACATTTATTTAGCAGATGAAGTTATAAATAACCTTATCTGTCAGATAGTTACCTGGAACTTTATCTGAAGGTGGAAAGACCGGGCCTAAATTAAAATAATATATTGTAACAATAAATGCTAATTAGCAAAATATTATAAATCGCTTATCTGTTGCCACAGTTGCGTTGCGGGAGACAGAAGACAAATTTTACCAAAATTAAATTATAATCAGTTACTCATTAAACATTATATTTTTTAAACTAGTTTTTTAAAAGCACAATTCGTTTAACGTGGCGTCGAGAAAAATTTACATTTCTCGAGAACATTTTTTGACATTTCTCGAGAAATGAAAAATGAGAAATATAACTTTTTCTCGAGAAATTCTCGAGAAGAAACACTATCTGTGACACACCTGTCATAGATCGCGCTGTAACTCTCAGTTTTATCATAGTATGTTTGTTGAGCGATAAAGTTTCAGCAACATTCATGATCGAGATGTTTACCTAAAAAGAGGGCTCTTACTATCATATATTCTGGGTCAGTTAAATGTATATTTAGTAGAATTTGGGTAAACATTTTATCCTAAATATTTTTTACTGTAATTTGATAGTGAATTTATGTTTAGCTTCCAGGAATTACCAAATGGAGCGTGCAACAATTTTACCGCGTTTCATATTCCATTGAATATGGCACAAAAAGCACAGTTAAAATTAAACTTCAAAAATGATAGCCAGTCATCTGTTTATAAACCAGTGTGAAGATAAAACTGTTTTATTATTTAAAAACTAGTTACCTTTTTTGTCACAATAAAAAGCTATTGAGTATTAATAAAACGGACAATTTTACCTGTATGCATTTATATAAAAGCACGTATATTATATTACTTTTTGTTTCAGCAGCATGATGTCCGGATTCGTAAATAAAGCTGCGTTCACAGCTCTCAAATTAGTCGACTATACGCTGTGACTTGTGCACTGTTGAAGTTTGTCATACGGTAACACAAGCGACCCAACACTTTGTGAAGAAAATTCCCACAGCAAAGTACAAAATTTCCCACAAACGGACAAAAATTACCACAATGTAAAATTATGCAATTTTAAGTATAGCGTAACAAGGTGAATAGCAAAAAAAAGTTGTCCCAATTATTTCTAAAGTGAAGAGGCAAAAAAAAAAATACGGTAACGAAAAAAACTGATGTGAAGTGTGAATTTTCACACATTTCAGGGTTTCGCAGGTATTTAGTAACTGAATGATGATTATTTGGGATACCAAAAAAATTTTTATGTCAAAATATTTTTTTATGAATTTTAATTCGAATGCCTAATACCATTATTTAAGTTTCTAAATATGTGCAGTATTTTTTTTTATATACCAAGGTTCATTAAGATTTTGAAAATTGCGCCAATGGCTTCCATTGGTTGCTTAAATCATAAGCCTCGCCCTCTGATTTCGTATACATTCAAACATAGAATTAAATTATAATTTCAACACTTCCCACTGGTTAAAAATAACTTAAACAAAATAAAAATGCAAAAAAAAGAAAAATTAAAATTGACAGGAATCAAACACTGATTTGCAAATTACAAAGCGACAACACAGCGCACTACGCTACGAGCGCTTACTTATCGACTGTGTTACATAGCGATTAAATATTTAACATATTTTAGTTAAGAACACAAAAAATGCATTATTTTCCGAAAACATAATCTGATCAAAAATTCCTGTTGTACTATTCCGGTTCACACCAATGTACATTACTTAGAATTTTTTCAGATTTTTAGTTTAAACCATCTGGGCTACAGGGTGTGGGACAATTTTTTTTTTGCACATTTTTGGCCAAAATCGCATTAAAATATTTTTTTTTGCAAAATTAAAATTTTGATCGTTAATCCACGTACTAAGGGGCTTTCATTTGATACCCTACCAAGAATTAATTTATTTTTTTTTTTTCGATGAGCATATATTTGTTTATATTTTTAGGGGGATATGTTTTTTAGATGTTTTAGTATTTTTCCTATGTGCGGGTCAAAGAGTTGTATAAGCATGCCAAATTTCAACTCTTTAGGTTTAGCCGTTTGGCTACAATTTTTACCGAACAGACAGACAGACGACAAAATTACGGTATAAGGGTTTTTTGGTTTTATGTAAAGAAACAGGGGAAGTCCCAAAATATTATCCCAAATATTGCAAATAAACAGTGTTGCCATAAGGAAACACCTACACAGCGCTCTATTGCAAGTTCAAAAGTTATACGACACAGAAATATCATGTATTTTTTTCCCCCTGTATTTGCTATTATCATTATTTTTATTAATATCAGAGAAAATTCTGAAATTTCCCACAATATTTATGATTTTTTACTTTTTTTCCCTTTTTCCCACTACGAACTGTATCCGAGCCGAAGCGGGCGGAGTAGCTCTTACACAAGATTATTAAAGTATCAGGTTGTCTCGTAACTTGTAGTGGTGGGGGTAAATAGAGAGGCTACGCGTCATTCGTATACTGACAGGACGTCAGTCTTTGTTTATCGTATATGTTATATACACATGAAGTTTGATTTTTGGCTATAGATATAAAAATATCGTTTAATTTATTGATTTTCTACTTGTTTTAATTTCTTTTTTCTTCGAAAGGAATGTTTCTTCGTTCTAAATAAATTTTCTTGCATTCATTTTTGATGTGATAAATAATAAGTGAAATATTTCAATATTTTAGTTTTAGGGTGTCCCCCCATAACTACCCTAATATTCATCAAATTGAAAAAATGAATAAAACAAATAAGATTTGTTTTCTTATAAACAATTTTTATTGTATAGTTTTTTCTGTTAAGATAGTAATTAGTACCAGTTTTAACCCAGAAACAGCTCCTAAGAAAGAAAATTTTGAGATACCTTGCTATATTTGATCCTGGTTCTACTCTATTGTACCAAATTTCGTTAAAATACGTCCAGTCGTTTTTAAAATCAGATATAACATCTAATTTTACTAACTACTATATTATTATAGCAATTTGTTTTTCTATTTTTATTTAAATATATAGTAAAGTTGGTATAGATGCCCCAGTGGGATAAACGCCCCACTTCGCATATATCCATAACGGTGTGTGTTTGTATCATTTCAGTACTGACAGTTTGTACGAGAAACACAGTCTTCTGAAATAAATGTGTTAAATTAACATCAATGTTAATAGTTTATGAAAAATTAAATTGTAAATGTAGGTGCTCATATGAGTGGTTGTATTTCAATAATTACGACATTTTGTCTTAAGGTTTTATGACGTAACTATAACTTTAACAAAATTAGTTTCATTACTAGGTATCAGAAGACACTTAACCTCACATTATAGAGTAGAAAATAATGCTCAATATTGTATACATTCGAAATAAACAGATGGGGCATCTATCCCATAGAAAAAGGATATAAGGCCGCAATAAATGTGGGATACATGGCTCGGGCATTGTATATATAATCTTATAAATATATATATATATATATATATATATATATATATATATATATATATATATATATATATTCCCAAGGACACGCAACAACATATATGCCAAAATAGATACTTGGAAAAAATATCGCAAAAAATGAAAAGTTGAAAAAAATTTTAAGTCCTATCAAAAAATTTTTCAAATAAAAGTTATTAATTATTACTTGTATAGTAATTTTTGTAGAATAGATGTTTTAGAAAATTTTCTCTGTTGTGAAATATTCGCAAAAATCTTAAAACCGACACGAGTAAACATTTATAGTTGACCGATTTGTACCAAAAGTTGAAGAACTAGTGCCATTGATGTCAAAAACTTAAATATGAAGTTTCATAAAAATCCGTTTGGCCAAAATTGCTCTACACATCTCCATGGACCGACAGACACACAGACCAACAGACATCATGCTAAAAATAGTCAAAATCGGTATGGCCACTCCGTATATATGCTGGCAGTCGGTAAAAAATAAAAAATAAATTGTAATTTTGATTAAATTGTAATTTTTAATTGTTATTTTAAAAAAATATTAAAATTGTTGGTCAAAATCAAATGTATTATTTTAGTGAAGCATAAATACCACCATATGGGGCAAAAATCCCATCGATATGGGATATATGGCCAATTACAGTACTATTTTAAATCATTAATTTTATATACTTAGAATAATTATAAGTGTTTTAATCCTATGTTATTGTGTAGTAAGATTATCTAAGAATTATAGCAAAGTAACAGATAAAGTTTAATAATTAAGATTAATGCACACGATTGTTTTTCTATAACTGGGGCATCTATCCCACCTTTACCCTACCTAAAATTATATTTGTATTCGATTTTATTTTTATTTATTAACTGTAATACAAATACCCATCACCTTAAATTTGATATAAATCAGTATAAAATTTCCTTAGGTTTTTATTTATAATTTATTCTGTAGAACAGTCTTGAAATAAATATCTATTATGAAAATAGAATAAATAAATATATATTTAACTGTCGACAGTTTAAAAACGTGCAACATCTATATTAAGTTTGTATACTGGTTTCAACTACGCATACGTGTGACGTATTCCATTTCACGCTCTGATTGGTCAGAAGTTACGAGACAACCTTTACTTTAATAATCTTGGCTCTTACACTCAGATTATGTACACGCGTTCATCTGTGCACTTTTCCATTTACTTTATTACTGTACTTTTTTTTTTTTTTTTTTTTTCGGACCTTTGCAGCTAAGGCTTGGTCTGGAGCTATTTACTGTTTTTTTCGAAATTTTGTATATAAATTTTTATGGTATAATTCAATTTATAATCTATTATTATAATTTTATTTTGATTTGTGAGATTTCATGGCAAATTTTATGTTTGAATTAATTATTATTTAATCGTATCTTTAGATTCCGAACCCTAGTCTCATGACGCTAACTCCCTCAATGAAAAACACAATTTTGTTTTTTTTTTTTTAAGGACGGGGATGTTGCTAGTGAGGGCCGTCACAGCTGGACCGCGAGTACACTGGGAGGGGGCCCATGGGCTTGTCTTACAAAAGAGAATGCAGTTAGTAATGCCTGTCTACCCTATGCCATAAGATTTTGGGTCGGAATACTTAAGATACGTTAATCAGGTTGCGATTATTATTTATATATATAGGTTACAGTTTTTTAGGTACTCGTAAATTGCGTAGTTAATTTTCTCATTATTTGTAGCTAAAGCTATATAAATGCTTGTAGGGAGAGCTATATTATTTTCTATGAGTGATTTGAATAGATAATTTTGTTGTGTTTTATACAAGGTGTCTCAAAAGAAATTTTATATTTAGTCGATTTTATAATATCGATTAAAAAAAAAGTAAGCCGTATATAGAAAAAATGTTTATTAATTATTAAAATACACTTTTTGGTGATTTATTTCTTAAAAATAATATCGTCTAAATGTAGACCCTCGCGTTCTCGGCACTCATTTAATCGAACAGTAAAATTACTTATGACGTCTCGGCAGGTGGACTCAGGGATGGCTGCCATTTCGTGACGGATATTTTCTTTCAAATGCGCCAGTGAAGTCGGTTTATTGGCGTAAACTTTAGATTTAAGATAACCCCATAGGAAAAAGTCCATAGGGGTTAAATCTGGACTGCGTGGAGGCCAATTTATGTCACCTCTCCGGGAGATCAATTTGCCAGAGAAAATTTCACGAACACGTGGCAGAGACATATTGGACGTGTGTGAAGTTGCCCCGTCCTGTTGGAACCATGTTCTTTGGTTATAGCCAGGAAAGTTTTGCAGTTCAGGTACCAAGAAGTTCTCTAACATCTCCACATAACGCTCTGAATTCACTGTAACTGCACGCCCCCTTTCGTCTTCAAAAAAGTAAGGGCCGATAATTCCTCGCGCCGACATCGCACCCCATACGGTCACTTTAGGCGAATGTAGGGGTTTCTGATGTTTGCGTTTCGGATTCGTTGCACTCCAGTAGCGGCAGTTCTGCTTATTTATGATCTATGTATGATCTATGCACATTTAAAGCACTTGCGCGCTTCCGAATTGAAAGGTTCGGGTCGTCACGAACAGACTGATTAACATTTTCCACCTTTTCTACCGTTCTTGATGACCTAGGTCGCCCGGATTTTGATTTATCCAGCGTTGTACCAGTCTCTTCAAACTTTTTAACCCAATGTTGAATGAGAGGAATGCTTGGCGCATCATTTAAGTGGCGAAAACCTCGAATACTGCAGAATTTTCTACGCGCTACAGTCGCCGAATCACCGTTTTTGTAAAACTCTCGCACGCATAACGCGCGGTGCTCCCGAGAAACGCTCCATAGCGAATGAATTCCCAAGAGCCAGGCTACCGATTGACATAACCCCCGCGCCCCTCGGATACGTTGCGTTCACGCAGTAAGCTAAATAAATATAAAATTTCTTTTGAGACACCTTGTACATGATACAGGAGAAGAATAAGTGATTTAAGTCTGCTATTTGGTCTTGTGAACAGGGACATATGTTGGTGTTTATCATTTTAAGTCTGTATAGGTGATCTGGACACACAGTGTGGTTAAATCTCATTCTCGAGATTGCTGTTACATATTTACGAGGGATATTTGTGTTATATAGCCAGGTCTTTTTGACGGTTTTTTGAATATTGAAATATTTTATTCCTTTTTCTTGAGAGGTGGTAATAATTTTTTGCTGCCATATTTTGTAGTTATTTTGCTTTACCTGCGCGTAGATTTCGTTTGTTAAACGCGCTACCTGTACATGTTCCCCTTCAGTAATTGGTAATTTCGCGTTATTGTCTGCAATGATATTTCCTATGACATCAGAGTGACCTTTCACCCAAATTATTTTAACACTAATATTTTTGTTATTTTTAAGTTTATTGATATTTTCTAAAATTTCATATAATATTGTGGTACTGTACTTCAAATCAATGTAGAGAAGAATAGCACTGGAAGAAACACCCTAAGTAGAAAAAATTTGGAGATATATAAAAGAAATAGTAGATACTCCATTTCGAAATTTATTAGATTTGATATAAGACATGATAATAAAGTTAAAGAAATCAATATACTAATAATATAAAATAAGCTCGACAGTAAAATGACAAATTCATCTGAAGCCATTCTCAGCCAAAGACAATAGTTAGAAAGAACAAAAGTTTTTCTTCACAATTTATTCTGCAAATTTTCAATCTTTTATTCTGGCCTGGTATGTACTGTATTGATTCAGAATTCTTGCAGAAAGCAATTATCTGCAGTTTTGTATCACGTTTTTCACAGTATTCTTCTGTAATAAAAGTCGAGATAAAGCTTAATAACAGATAGAAACGGTAACGTTTGGGGAAGATCCAGAAATATAAAAGGTCAAACAAGATGAAAATTATATCTGGTACCGTTTGCCCGCAATGTTACGTTCTTTCGTTTTGCAATGAAAATTATATCCTTAGCTTCGTTCATGATGCGAGTAAATTAAGAAGTTACGGTTTTTAAGCAGTTATTTATTTTATCGTTGCCAACATCACAAAGTTAAAGTAATTAGGAAATATTATTTTCTGTTTTACTTTTAGCAAATTATATTTTTGCGAAGTATGTTTTTTTTCAAATTATTAATAGCATTTTCTTTTAGACTGACGCAAAAAAATATATTAGTTTGTTACGTATTTCTGTCATACTTCGTGCGCTGACACTTTAACTAAAATTATTGAAACCTTAGGGAACCGGTTGTTAGAATTATTAAAAATAAATGAATTACTCTGACTTCAGTTTTGAATCGTGCGCCGTGCCCTGCAGTGTTGCAAATTTAATATTTGTTTTAAATAAGATGAATATTTGAAAGACTATGGGGAGCACTACGTTTCACACTGAAATATCCAATTTATTTATTATTTAACATCAAAAATGTAGATTTTAATAAGTTAAATATTTGGGGGGCTACAGGGTCGCTGAGATTGAAATACTGCAATTATCACTTACGTACAATTATCATTTAAGTAAATTACAGCAAAAATTTATATAAAGCTGCATGCACACTGTCAGTTCAGGATAGAGCGCGTCGGTATGTTATCAAGCCTATCCAGCATAGCTTGTGAAATACGTTTTGTAAGGCCAAGTTGTATTTGTAACCTGCTTGGCAAAATTGGCACGTCCACAGTATGAGCGTCGGCGCAGATTTCTTTGATCCAGACGTGTCATTGGCTTATGCCAACAGGCCGCGCAGAATGCCAATTGAAAACCGATATATGGCGCTTTGGATCAAAGAAAACCGCGCCAACACTCATAGTGTGGAGATAATGCGAACTGTGCCAAGCGGCTCACAAATACAATTTGATCTTACAAAACGTATTTCTCAAGCTATGCTGAACACGTCCCTGCCTACTGGCAAAGCCACTTGACTTTCCCAATTGGCATAGTATGGATGCAGCATACCAAAAACCGTACTAAGTACAAATACTTCAGGGGGTCCATTCTGTAAGCATTTCGACAATCGCTTTTACAGTATCGTGTTGAAAGTGCCAATTTTCAACACGTCGCGTTGGTATTCTGTAACTTATCGACAGTGCAATTATGGTGTGATAGTGCAGTATTGTGTTGATTTTGGGACGACACGTACGAACGTGTCGTTTTTGGAAAGAGATATTGTTTTTAGACTTTTGAAAGTTGTTTACGTTTAGTTTGAATATATTGATTTACTTATTTTGAGGTTAGTATGATTTAAAATGTGTTTTATATATGGAAATATGTATATTTTTGTTGTTTTTTATCTTAAATGTTGTAGTTATGGCCGAAGGACTTATTATATTTAAAGTATTGGATGAATTGGAAGAGGAAGAGACAAGAGGATATGTCAATGAATATTTTAATTTATAAAATAAAAATTAAATACATGTCATAAAATATATTATAAAATAAAAGTCCTAATAAAACCATAAAAACAAAAACAAAATTAATCAAAATATACCGTCGTGCGGTTTTGCACAATTTTTTATAGGGGGTAGAGTATGTATTCATTGAGTAAATGTTATTTAGGGGGTTATTTATGGAAATTCCAAATTTCTATGAAGGATTAGCATGACGTCATGAATTAAGAGAAACAAGTCAACCTTTTGAATAATACCTGCTGGAAGGGAAGCTTGCACAAAATCCTGCTACAATAATTATTATTAGAGTTATTTTAAACAAATTATATTAACTGTTACGGGGCAGAAAAAATTCAGGTCAGAATATGTCCTATCTTTTAGTAGGTATACCTGTCCAGATTTGTAACATGACAATATTAACTAATATCACTGTATATAATGTGTTATGTACATATATGTTCATTGTATATACTGTCTAATAACCTCAAAGTTTATTCTGTGACAGTACGTCAAAATTTCAAAATGGCCACATTTACTTTCGACACTTTCAAACACCAAGTAACACTATACGATGACAGTGTAATGTGCATAGGCAACACGATACTGTGCATGTGACTGTCGAGAAATTACAGAATAGACCCCCTGCTAGTTACTATTACAAATGTCGAATTTCTATCAATTTTAACCGATCCAAATGTGTTACATCTATATATTTTACATAATCTCTCGTTTAATCCATATTACGTTAAATTAGATCGTATACTCGACAAGTTGATTGAGTATTAGTTATAGTGTAATACATTAAGTTCCCTACTATATCTCAGTTTCTATTAAGTTTTAACACTACCGAAGTTCACTAGATTTGAATTTTTCTGATACATTGTAATTTTATAACTATACATACCTTCCTAAAGTTTCAACCAAAATACTATTTCTACTTTAAAGTACTTTTTAAAGTAGTACACAACATAAATTTCGTCGTGAAAAGGATAAATTTTATGTGTTCTATCTAGGCAATATATAAAGTCATGTAAAACTTATATGACAGCAATATATTTCTTTTATCAAAATTCAGTTCTTAATCTTTACACACAACATGTTTGAATATAAATGTCATATTAAGAGTAGGTAAATGTAGGATCAGGGGCGTACGTGCATTTTCACTTGGGCAACGATATTATAAAAGTTAAATTAGTAAAGTTGTAGAAGATTAATTTTATACTGTGTTATTTTTAGTCCTTTGATTTTTTTCATATTGCAGGGAAAATTAAACGTTTTCATCGTTGTTTACAACGTTGTGAATTGTTTCAAATCGGCTTTGTAGGAGATTAACAAAAGAATTACATGCTATTTTCAACTAGACCTTTTGACTGATAGATCTGAAAATTCTGTAGTGACGTACGTATAGGTATTTAACTCTTGTATTTTGGTGTAAGTAAGGCTTAATTAATATACAATTTATTTTGCTAACAAATATTGTGTCCTATGCGGGACGCCAGAATGGTTAGACAAATAAGTAAACTTAACAGATTTATTCTTGCATCATTAAGTAGACCATTCAAAATATAATAAAGGGTGTCTAGATTTGTCCTTCCGATTTAAATTGGCCGCCATTTATACCTATCTTCAATGGCCGCATTCAGCAGACTCATTGATGAGTTAGCAATACAATTTTTTTTTTTTTTATTATTATTTGAAAAGTTTAACGGCACTTCTGTTACAAGACTATTAGTGCCCAAGTCCTATAGTATTACATAATGTGCATAATGATACATTTATAATTGGTTACATAAATTGGTTTTTTACATAATTCAAAACATTTTTTATTGTGTCATAAGAGTTTTCTAGAGCTTTCTGTAGATGGATCTTACACTGTTGTCTCTGAGCACTGTATTTAATACACTGTAACAGGATGTATTCCACTGTAATTGGAAAGTTACACTGATCGCAGACTTCTTGATTAATTCTTTCGAATAAGTATTTATGTGTTAAGCGGGTGTGTCCGATCCGTAAGTGAGTGATGACGATCTGGTCTATTCTATTTCCGAAGTGTTTCTAGTTTGATGTTTCTTGTTTAATTGTTCTTAATTTGTTATTTGTTGTAAGTCGCCAATCTGTGTTCCATTTTGTAGCGAAGGCGTATTTAATATGGCTCCGGATATCGTAGTGAGGAATTTTTACGGTTAGTAGTATGTCGGCTTCTCGTGCTGCTTGGTCAGCTTTTTCATTCCCCATTATACCAACATGCAAGGGAATCTACAATAAAATGACTATTTTTTCTTTTAAGATATTATGGATTTTGATTTGGATTTCTTGAATGAGAGTGTCGGGACTGAATGGTGTTGAAATTTTCTGGATACTACTTAAGGAATCTGTACAGATGACATATTGCTGTGATTGGTCTTGTTCGATGTGTTCAAACGCAAGTAGAATACCGTAGAGCTCAGCCGTGAAGTTAGTTATTAGGTCTGGAAGGCGATATTTAGTGGTCGAATCTTCTGTGAACACTGCTGCTCCGGTTTTCTCTTCTGTTCTTGATCCATCCGTATATAAGAATTTATGGTTTTTGTATTTAGTATACATTTCTCTGAACAGAACTTGATACTCCGCGGAAAGAGTACTGCTTTTGGGATATCTAGAAACTTACAAATCAGTACAAACTTACCGGTAAATTTTACTGAATGTACTTGAACTACCTTTACTGGGAGCACTTCAGGCTTCTAGTAAAATGGGGGTGCCAAAAAGGAAATTTGGAAAAAAACTATTTTTTTTTTTTACTGGGCGGCACTTCAAGCTTCTAGTAAAAGGGGGACCCATGCAAGGAAATTTAGCGAAAAAATAAAAAGCTAAAATGCTTCTAAAATGAGATATTAGTAAAATATATAAGATATTAGTAATAATACGTCTTTTTTTTTAGCTATAAAAATATAGTAAAAAAAAGTTTCATTCTGTCTTCGCAACGCTATGAGATATGCTCGTAATATTTCGGGTTTACACGTATGCACGTTACTGGGTTAAAAGAGGAGAATTAAAAGATGGCCACAACCTTTTAAGCCGTTAAATCACATTTTGAAAAAAATGCAATTTTTATGTGTTGATCTTTAAATAAAATTTATTGACCTTATGACTTTTAGTCAATAATAACTATTTGGTTATAGTTAACTAAACTTTCAGAAACCGGTCTTAAAAGTTCTATTAGTTTAAAAAATTACCACCACACTTTATTTTGAATATCACGCATATTTACAAAAATTAGACTTTTTCTATATTTATAATAGTTATCAAAAAAAATATTTAAATAAATATATGTGGGGAGGGGCGTCTAACCTAATTTTGCATCGGGGCGCCAGGTACCCTTGAGCCGGCCCTGCAAATTAGATGTATAGATTGTTACTAATTTTATTTTAGATTTTTAGTTTTCTACAAGAAACTTGTAAGCTGTTGGTTATACGTAGCGTTAAGCCTCTTAAGTGCATTGCAAGAGAATGACGTCAAAGGTAATTGCCTCTTATGTTACATAATACAAGTGACTGAAATAGTATTTATTTGAAATAAATTAAAATACAATATAAAAAGTGAACTAGTGTATAAAAGTGTTGGAAACTGAAAAATATAATGCAGAATTCTCATTTTCAGCACGCATACAGGCAATTTCACCAACAATTCTGGTATTCTAACCTCCAATATAGTTGTTAAACAGAAGTACAATGTTTTACTTGCAGTACAACATTCGCGCGATTATAGAGAATGTTATTTATCTAATCTTAAATAGATATTGCCAATACCATATTAGTAATAAAATTTTGTTTTTGCTATTAAAAACGAGAATTTTATCAAATAAATGAAATATTAGGTCGTCAAGGATGAAATTTGTAGAAAAAAAGATTGATACCTTATGGATAAAAGGTTGATAACTTACAAATATAAGGAATTATTTTATTCATCAAAGTATGCACCCATACTGTCTATACACTTTTGCCATTTAAGCGGCAGGTTGTTCAGGCCGGTGGTATAAAACCCTGGCGGACGGGGGTAGTCAGTGGGGGCTAGGTCTGGTGAGTATGGAGGATGATGAAGAAGTTCCAAATTGAATTCCTGTAGTTTTGCCACAGTGATTTGTGCAGTGTGTGGTCTAGAGTTATCATGCAATAAGATAGGATCATTTCGTCCAGTAGGTTGTAGTATATTTCTGCTGTGATCGATGAGTCAGGTTTTTTTTTCTTTTGTTTGGTTTTTAAGTTACCTGTACGAAATTTGGCGAACTAATTTGATATTCAGACCAATTCTGTAACTCTGTTACTATGATAATAGTTACTAAATTCGTCACTATGAGCAAGGTCAGTTACTATCATGAATGAAAGTCATTGTATTTTTTATAATATTTTATGTTGTAGTAACGTTATTGCATAGTAACTTTTTACAGAATTGATCTGATAGTCTGCTGCGTAGTAACACTAGAGCCAAATACACTATTAATGTTTCGCGCGGTCTGCGATGCCGTAGTTCCTCGTAGGAACTCATACTTCATAATAGTGCGAATTTCCGACCGTTCCATTTTCAACAAAATTAATTTTTAAAGTTTTTGATATTTTTTAGAGTATACAATGATTTCTTTAAACATGCGAGATGTGTAACTTTCTCTACTATGCTCTATTTCACATCTACCTCACATCTCTTACGCCCTGCTTGCTTGGGGACATAGTGCTTCAGCAAAACGACGAGTTGTTAGAATAATTTCTGGGACAACTTACAGAGCGGATTGTAAGCATGTTTTCAGAGATTTAAATATTATGACTTTGCCATCTCTTTATATTTACCAGTGTTTAATTTTCGGACACAAAAATAAGGAGCATTATAAAACTGTGGAACAAGTACATACATACGTATACATTAATTCTCTTTATAAAATAATCCGACATGTATAAACATTTTGTTTAGGGTAAAGTAATTTGATAATAATTTAAATTTCAAGTGAAACCCAGTAAATTTGGATCCTGAATGATTCAAAAGGGATGGAAAGTTTGCATTATCTGGTTCGTAACAAATTGTATGTTAAAATACAAAGTAAGGTTTCCTTCTGATGTGAAACATGAATTCTCTTGGAAAAAGATATATCGCTCGGCTTAATCTGCAGGAATAAAAAGTCCTAAAACGGAAATTTTATAGAGATAGAGAAAAATTATCTTAAGCCCCATCTCCATACACTAACACACTCAAGATTCAAGAAAATAAATCTTGAATTTTTATTTCTTTAATGCAGTGAAGTTCTTTAAATCATAAAATCACGAGAGACTTTTTACTTTCTATACTTTATTATGATAGGCAAGTTGTTAAAATTATTCATCAACGAACATCAAGTCTTTAATTTTACCACCTTAAAACAGCGGAAATACGATTATACGAGGGTTACCTTTTATGTTTTTACAAACGACCACTAGATGGCAATATTGAAATGTGTCATTACTATATTCGTAAAATTTGACATTTGTTTTTGAGAAATCAGTGGCAGCTTATAAATTGACCGAGTAGTGTGTTGACAGTGAGCGTTAAAAAAAAACAAGTTTGTGAAAAAATGGATATTACTTGTGAAGGTTTTCGTTGGATGATATTTTACGATTTTAGTAAAGGCCTAACTCAACAACAATGCATATATTCGCTTCGTTCAACTTTTGGTAATGAAGCACCATCAGAAAAGACAATTGGTTTACAATTGGTTTGCAGAATTTCGTCGTGGTCGTCGTCCGCCAGTGATGAATCTCGTAAAGGTAGATCAAAATCGGTTGTGGTTCAAAAAAATATCGATGCTGTACGCAAAATGATTGAAGAAGATCGGCGAAGTGACTTACCGTGAGATAGAGGCATCCTTTGGCATATCGCAGACTGCAATACATTCGATTTTGCATGAAGCTCAAAAAAAAGGCTCGTGTTGATTGGTGTAAGGGAATGCTAAAAAAAAAACCGAGGCACTGCAAAATCCGTCTACAACACCGTTACAGGTGACGAACACGACACACCGTCGACGACACCTTCCAAGATGAACCGAAACCCACAAAAGTGATTTGTTCACGAAGCACTTCCAAGAAAATGATTGCTTGTTTCTTCGGTTGCAGTGGACACGTCGCAACCATTCTTTTCGAGGATCGGAGAAAATTTAATGCTGAATGGTATACAACAATTTATTTGCCAGAAGTCATCGACAAAATCAGGGAAAACAACCAAAAGCGTCGCAGCATTCTTCATCATGACAATGCAAGCTTCCACACAGCACGTCAAACAATTGATTATTTGAAGAAGAAAATCATCGAATCAATGTCTCATTGCCCGTATTCACCTGATTTATCCCCTAATGACTTTTTTTTTGTTCCCCAATGTCAAACAAAAAATGCGGGGACAGCGATTTTCATCACATCAAGAAGCTGTTGAAGCCTTCGAAAACCATGTTTTTGAGATACCAACTTCGGAGTGGAAAAATGTTACGAGAATTGATTTGAATGCATGCAAAAGTGCATAAATCTTAAAGGCGATTATTTTGAAAAGCAATAAAACAGTTTGTTCAAAAAAAAATATATATTTCTTTCTTAGTTTTTGTAAAAACTTAAAGTAGGGTCTCCTATCACCGTCACCGAAAGGCCGATTTGTGGTGCGGTCATGCGGAGTCCGTTTACCTGTTTTTTTTTTTAATATCTTTGAAATTATTTTGCAATGGTCAAAATGTACAAAACCCAAATCTGTCCTAAACAAAAACTGTGTCTACTCTATTCCCTGCCATTGCGGGAAACAATATATTGGCGAGACTTGCAGACCTCTACATGTTAGGGTAAACGAGCATAAGAAGAAAGTTCAACAGGGCGAAATTTACAGTTCCAAACTGGCTGAACATGCTTGGGAAAATGAACACCATTTCCAATGGAAAGATGCTAAACCCTTAATGTATGAGGAAAACAAGTTCAAGAGAAAATTGAAAGAGTCTGCTTTGATCGAAAACTCTGGAGATGCTGTCAGCCAAGCCAGCATAGAATTTCCTCAACTCTGGCTTTCCATTATTCAAAACAATCCTCTTAATCCTCAAGTCACTAATCCAGTAACAAACAACTCATTACCACACAATAATGTGACAAACAACCTTAATCCGGTCGTTAATCCTCAGCAAGTAGTCGCGTCCCTACCCATACCTGATCCCAACCACCCAACCAATAGCAACGCACCTATAACCTGCTCCCACTCTTACAATACTAGGTATAAAAACTCGAAGAAAACTGAAATGTTTATCACTTCTCGTGATCGCTGAAGACGGAAACAGATTGTTGAGCAGTTTCCGAAACGTCCGAATTTTTTATATTACTCTTGAAGTATTATATCTTTTTGATACTAATACTCATTATATTGTACTATTCTAGCCTAGTACTATCAGCAATGGCAAACGTCCAAAATAAAGGTGTCTGCATGTTTTTTTTTTATTACAAAGGTTATTGAATATGCTTTTATATTTTCCATTTTTTATATGCAATATTCGGGTCGATAATTTCTATTTAAAATTTCATTTTGAGACTTTCGTAGGCTCTTTGTAGGTTTGCAGGCCCTAGGCACAGTGCCTAATGGAGAAGACGGCCTTGCGGCCATATATACGAAAACCACATGGTCTGTGTGACGTTTCGACCTACCCTAGTATTCACATATAAACAGGTACTCATAGTAAGTATTAAATAGGTACTTGAGGCAGAGTCGACCCCAGATATGACTGCACAATTTCGGAAGATAAAAATCCGAAAGAAGAGATGGAATTCGAACCTGCGTCTCTGTGCTCCGAAATCAACCGTTTTATTATGGAGCAACAACTGTTGAAACATTTTATGCATACAAATTGCAAACAAAATAATACAATGCATTATTTTCTGTACCTAATTCAGAAAACATCTTAAAAGTTAAACGAAAACTGCAAAAAACGTGTAAAATTATATCTAAAATTTTCATAACACTTCCCTAAAGTGTAATTTTAAAAACTGCTTTCTACTCGTTTGAGCATATACAAGTAATCATACAGACGAGCAAGTATCATAACAAACAGAACTATACGTAAATATTAATGGGAGGAATATTACGGTCGAAACCCAGACATACCCGCAATACACAAATGTTAAACGGGTTGCTTGAACACAAGGGGCAACTGTAATTATCTTTGTTATATTTCAGCAGTTCATAATCGTTGTTTTTTGAAGGATTATTATATAGGGTAGGGAAAGAATTAAGGACTCTGGGTGATAATTTAAGTTGCTTAGTGGTTTTGTCGACAGATGGGGGTGATTAGGACAAGGTTTTTTAATTAAAAATAAAAAAGTGTTGAAGATGAAAAATTTGAAATAGTACAAATAAATTATTGACGTAGAATACGTTTTTTTCCGCAACTAGTATGATGAGTCGTTCCGGAAAATTGGGCATAACGAACTAAGGATAGATTTTTAACGTTTACGCTAAGTGTACAATAGTCAGAGGCAAAGACGGCTCCTGGAAACCTCTAATGGAGGTGCTACAGCTAGAACTATAGTTGCAATTTTCTTTCGGGAAAGAAAATCATTATTAACACGGTTATAAAGATTTTAATTACATATACGTTTACAAATAAAATCATAGAAAATATAGAAATATTACATTTTATGATTTAATATATAGTAGATATCGTTTATAACGACAACTGATATAACTACATATTGGTTTTTGGGACGAAATTTCAAAGTCCCGGCCAGAAACATATTGTCACAATTATGGTATAATTGTGTTCTAATGTCCCAATTCCTTGAGCGGCCTTTAAGCCGTGCAGGTCAAGGTTGCTGACGTACGGTTTTAGGAATTAATGTGCAGAGTGTTGCGTGTTTGTCAACATAAGTGTTGAACTACATTCTAATGTGTTGATAAACATTATTCAATTGTACTGCCTATGGTCTTTAATTGCTGTCAACAATTACACAAATGAATAATGTTTCCAAAACAATTGAGGTAGGACCTGACGTCATAGTGTCCTGGTTAACAGTTATAAAATGGTCTTAGGGGATAGAGTCGAGGTTAGTCATTCTTGGGAGTCAAGTAATAGTCATTCTTGTGAGCACGCTGCCCAAGGACCAGCCCAGCTGTTGAAGTCGTCAACACGAGATGTGAGTGTCGTCTACAGGGCTTCTCCACGTGTTCGCCTCGTGCGGATACATGGGGTGGTTAGACCGATCCTGGAGAAGCCGGGGTAAGAACGAGACTTACATCAGCTTCTAACGGACAACATCAGCAGCCATTTTGACCAACAATTGTATTCTGATGTAAATTAATATTATATAATAAATTTTGTAGAAAAGATTCCGTTCTTGACTTCACCCCGTGACAATATCTTTTTATACGTGAGACTTACTGACATCAGATGTTACGAAGAAATCAATATAACGACGAAAAATGGTTGGAAATTTGGGTCAAATTATCTTTAATTAACGACGTATCACCCAAAACGCCGGGGAAGTACCGAATTGGCTAAGGGAATTACCGATTTATGTAAAGGCACGGCGAAACGCGACAGATAAGCATATTCATTCAGTGGTTAACTACGAGTTAAGGTACTTCATCGACGTCGATATGGCGAAACGGAAAGCATTAAGATACATTTTTCAAATATTCATGAAAAACTTGAAACGGAGAAAGATATGATGGAAAGCGAAATTTTAGCTGGGCAAATTTGGAGTCAGAAATAAACAACGACGAAGTGGAAATGGAAGAAACAACCGAGTTCCAAACACCTACTATAGAGGATTCATTTTCAGCAGTTGAAGCAATTCAGCATTTTTTCACGTTTAATCATAATTTAAAAGAGGCTAAAACAGAATTTGCATTGCTACATTTGAAAAAAAAATATTGAAAAAACTTTTTAGAAAACCAAAAATTACAAAAACAAACCCAAATGACAAATTTTTTTGTTAGAATTTAAATTTGTATACATACATACATACATACATATGTAAAATTATTTATGTAAGCGTTAAGTTGTTTGTAAAATAAGTTGGATTGTTTTTTTTTTTTAAATGTTTTGTAACACTTGAATATTGTTTTTGTTACTTAAGCTTCTTGCACTCATGTAAATGTACTCTTTTCTAACATGAATAAAATGTACACATATTTCAGCATTGTAATTCTAGTGTTTGGGTATAGCAACCTACGGTTATAACGACCGAATTTCAATGGTCTCTTCAACGTCGTTATACACGGTACCCACTGTAAATTAGTCAAGTGCTATATCCTGCATTCTTATTTTCACATTTGTTATATCCACCTTCTGTTCTTGAAATTCTTTAAAAATTAATTTAATTTTAGAAGAATTAGAATAGAACTATTTTTTGCATGCACACTACACCATAAAAAATAATGAAACATTAAAAATACAAAAATATGTATAGTTTAACGTCCACTTCGCAAGCTTTCAACTGCAAACATTTGCAGCTTCAAGAGTAGGTATTTTGCCTTTACCCCTACTCAATGACATTTGCGGCAATACAATAGCAACTGGAGATAATTAATACAGCACACTGAGTAATGTGCTGTAAAGATGTAGACGAAATATTTGTTTAACGCACGACAGTAGTGACGGTTTTTAATTAAAAATTAAATACAATTAGAGAGAGAGCAAGTGAGGGAGAGAGAGTGACCGAAAAAATGTACTAGAAGGTTATAAAAATTAAACAATTCTATTGGTCCGGATGGTGAGAAAGATCTATTGTCTTGTTTACTCGCTCTAGTCACAGCTGTAATAGAACAGCTCCATATAGCAAAACACACACACGTTAATCTGAATATATTCATATATAACAAACGAATATAAAAATTACGAACGTAAGTTGAGTATGACAAAGTCACAGACATCATGTAATTTTACATAGAACTGTGTGAAATAGATATACAGGGCAGTCGGCGAATCAGTGCAGTTGCGTCACCGGAAACGTCACATGTTTTTGTGACGTCATGTTTAGTACGTCTACATAGCATACATTTAATGAATGTAATATTCGTACACTGTCACATATATCGTAATGAAATGAAAATATAAGAACAGAATAGAAACAAATAAACTATTCTAATAGGCTAAGTAGTCCTAAAAAAGGCTGATGTGATCCAAAAAATATGATCAAAGAAAAGAAAATAGAAGTATGTTGAATTTAACCTAAAAAGCTATGTACTACACACAATATCAAATGGAAATCTATAAGATATCTATAAGAAAATATATAACTAAACACAAAACAGCTAAATAAACAACAAACTAAATAAAAACGGTTTTTAGAAATTACTATAAGTTAGATATGTGAACACAAGTATCAAAACACATCAGAGCGTATTATAAAATGTCAAATGTAAACATCATTTTATTTAGCGATACCAAAACAAATGTCCCTATATTAAAAACAGACACTTTAAAAATTTGTAAATCTTCAAAATGACTATCGAACACAAACTAAATATGACTTCAAAAGTTATGTTTTAGTAAAATAAAAGAGTGAAGAGCAATATTAATCTATAATTCACATGCAAAAAAAAATCGATTTAGTTATTTTTTCGCCACTAAGTTTGTCATTGAAGTTATGACGCAAAATGACCAACTGCGTGGATTTAACGACTGACCTATATTTGTTTATCGGTGCTCTGTCGATTATCCGTCATGTAAAGTATCATGAACTGTACTTTTCTTCATCATCAACAATGGAAGAACTACGTAAAAATCGTATCTTTTTTTAGAATAAATAATTTAATTTAAAATACAAGCGATCCCATAAGACACTTTAATAAGGCAATAAAAAATATTGCGAAATAAAACACTTCAGTTACCCAATTCAGTTATTTACGTGTGTAAACCCTGAATTTTATTCGTATTTTAATAATACTTTTACGTAAGGGTGGCTTTATCTACAATCAATGGTTGCTTTCTTCTATTCACGCAATTTGACTTGTAAAAAAGAAAGGTGTAGTATGGAGTTGTCGTGATAAAAATCAAATTCTACCTGAAAAGCACCCTCTACTACTGACTTTACATATATAAATATTAAGTACTGGCAAAATTTCATCTTTAACATATGCGCACGATCCCACTTTCCCAGATATTTGGAATTTTAAATTAGCTATGCTTCAAATAGAATTTTATCTTTCTAAATATAGAACGGGAATAACAATTATTATGGAATAATAATTTGCAAATTTAGTTTTAATAAAGGATAATATTATTTCACTGCCTATTATTGTATCGCGCTAGGGATATTGGGAAATTTGGAGCGGGACAAGGTCTAATAAGTTTATAAAACACGTCATAACTTTTCGGATCTCACATTCTGATTTTCTCCTGAACTATATTACAAGCAGAGCCGTAGCAACGGGTTGGCATCGGGACAGAGGTTTGATGAGGGGCTCCATTGTATATATCTGGTCATTAAAAGCATTGGTATAGGTGAAAACAATTTCTTTTTGCTCATCACTTGAATTTGAGGAGTGAGGAACTTTTTTTTTGCTTATCATGCCTCATTTTCATGGTAGTGTCAAAGGCGTGACAGGGGTGAGAGGCGTGGTGTTATATTTACAAGTTCGAATTTCATGGTGGGGTTGGAGGCATGATATGGGCGCGTTTTCGGTTTTGACATTTGTATATAACCCAAATTTAACCTAAAAGAATATACAAGTGTTTGGAGTAAACGGTTATTCAATTTCATTAAATATGTCGTCAAATCGAAGGAGACGTCTAGCTCTTTTTTATGCATATTTAGACTTAATGCGATATGAAGAAAAGCAATGGTGGGTACGCCCCATATATAAAAACAGACGGCAACAGGGTGATTATTTTAACATGTTGCAAGAAATGAGACACTAAGTACACAGACAGTTACTTCAATTACAAGAAAACAATTTAATACACAATCTTTTTTACTGAAATAAATTTGACATCACAGTTTAGAATGAAGATTCTGTTGGCCCCTACTTGGGGGTGTATTATTAGTATACCCACTGCATGACATTTCTGCAGACCAGATATTTGAAACTGAATCCATAATAATAAACTTTATGACTGCCGACAACATTGTAAAAGTCGCTATTTCGCTACATCAATTTACGTTTTTTTAATTTTTTTTTAAAGGAAATTAATATAAGTTTCTCGCTAAAGATCTCACTATTCCGAAAAAATATATCTGTTTCTATGGTTTCGACAGTGCGGCCGGCGCTAGAGTTGAAATTTCTGAACTTGCGACACCGCGCTTGTAACACAGCGCCTACGATACCATGGTACGGGATTTTTCAAAATAAAGCGATCCTATTGGTTTAATTTTTTGTTCCACACTTCCAACAGCCGCATGAAAATGAGGCATCACTTGTATTTGGGAAGTGAGGACCAGGTAACCCTCGACTTAAAAAATTTCTAATTTCGCAGTATTTTTGAGAACCGACTCCGACTCCTGACTCCTTTTACTCGTTAATCGTACTTACATTAAATATTTTCGGTTGGGGAGAGCTGTCATTATAAAATATCATTATATATTTTTGTGTCATTCTTAATACAAATGTTTGTTATATTAGTTTTAATTTGATTTAAATCAGGGGTGTCCAACTCATTTCAACCCCGGGCAATCTTTCTAAGTATAATTCACGCGGGTCGTACGATATGTATATTATTACTCATTCTGTTTTTCATTTTTCACAATTTTTCTGAATAGTTAACTATTTGTAGGAAATAAAGAAATAATATTTAAATTATACTCCTAACAATTAAATTTTGCCAAAATATTTTCTTTATCGAACAACAAAACAAAAACGGGTCAAAATCAGCGTATTGGTAGGGATGTTCCGATACTATTGATACGATACCAGTATCGATATTTTTTATTCGATATCGCGATTTTAGTATCGATACTAATCTTCCGATACTTTATTAATATCAGTACATTTGACCCAGTATCGTATCATTTCTTTTTCTTTTTTTTTTTTTTTTTTGTTAAAACTATATCGTAAAATTTTTATTTTACACATATAAATATTTGTTTTTTTTATTTTTTTTTTTATTTTTCAAATAGAAACAACTGCGCCAACTGGCGTTTGACGCCTTTTTTCTCGACGTTTTAGGTTATGAAATGTTATTGGTTATTTTTATATTTTAATTAAAAATGTCACCACCAAGAAGCAAAGTGTGGACCTATTTAACCAAAATAGACCAAGGACTTTTCTCGTTGCTTGCAATGAAGAAAAGTGGAGTGTTTAATTCTATTTTAAACAATCACTCAGATAAAACAAACAGATAATTCCTGATTTTTATCAAACCAATGACAATGAAGAAAATAATAATGTAGTCATCAAAAAAATTAAAACAAAGTTTCCAAATGCAGACATGATATTTACAGACGCCTCCAAAACTAGAGACGGGATAGGCTTAGCCGTATATGACGCAACAAAAAACATACATGAAATGTACAAAGTTCCCGAAAATATCTCAGTATTCCACGCTGAAATGATTGCGGTTTTAAAAGCTACCGAATATATCCGAAACCTAAATACTTCGAACAAAAATTTCATAATCGCTTCTGATAGCAAGAGTACTCTAACTATCCTCAACAATCCTGGAATGCCTAATCACCCTAATATAATATATGACATTATACACAATATCACAAACCTGAAAAATGAACAAAACATAAAAACCAACGTCATCTGGATTGTCAAAAGCACATTGCGGCATTGTATATAATGAAATAGCTGACAATCTAGCCAAAAGAGCGATAATAGAGGGCTCAACAATTTTTCCAACAAACACCATTGAGGAATACATGAAAAGAAGCAATGAACTTATTAAACAAGAGTGGCAATTGAAATACGAAAAAACCAGCATTAATAAAGGCATAGCATACTATAAAATCTCACAAAAAATTCAAACTAAACCATGGTTTTATAAGCATAATTTACCACGAAGCTCCATAATTAAAATCTGAAGACTTAGGCTGTCCCACACCAGCTGCCCAGCCCACCTCAAGAAATTTAACATTGTGGATAACGACAAATACAGTTATTGCGACCAAGTCGGCGACCCGAACCACCTAATGTTCGCATGTATAAATTTCAAAAAGGAACAAGACAAATTAATGGCCACATTACTCAGAGAAAAAATCGAACTCCCCACCATAGCAACTATATTATCTAAAGACAACAAAAATATTTACAACGCACTCTCAGAATATCTCACAAGCACCGACATACAACTTTAAAAACATAAATATCACATTCATTACTAACTCCCCCCTCTATTGTCACCCCAACATGGCTACCTCCTGAACCTTAGTCCTGCCGTGACGGCCTCTCGGCAACATCCACCTCCCGTACTATTCCTCCACCCCACTCCCCCTCATCATTTACATACATCTACATTAAAAATAGTAATAGAAACTGGCTCACTGGAGAAATCCGACAGAAGCCAATAATCACCTTTAATAAAAAAAAAAAAAACAATCACTCAGACCTAAAGGCTTCAGCAAGAGTACATATGCACGCCAGTTTTGCAAGTGAAAGATCGAAAATCCCTTCGTTAATGTTATTATCGTTTTCCGAATTTTCCTAATTCTGCTGTCCTAGATTTTTATTAACTGGAGAATATGGAAAAGAGGTACAGAATATTTCTTGTTTCGATTTCGTTCTAGAACAAAAAAAAAACCAAATGTTTTTCTAGTTTCCGTTCTAATTTAAAAAAACTAATAACGTTATTTTGTTTTCGTTGTTAGTGTGTTGACCATCTCTGATAAAAATTAAACTAAAGAGTCGGGAGTAGATAATTTTTCCGAATCTCGACTCCGACTCCTCCAAAACTTTTCAACTTCTCGACTCAATTCCGAACCCATCCCTGGTTAGAATTCCAATTTGTAATATAGGCAACCAGTTTGTCATATATGTATTGCAATATGTATAATTACCTCCATTACGATAGTGTGGTAGGATTACGATGAGTCGAATTCTATTCTATCATAATCAAAGCTAGTCTATTGGCAGTTGTCGAGTAACTATTGCATTTTTTTTTTCAACTATAAAATAGAATTCTATTACTCGTAATCGTATTGTTGGTTATTACACTAGTAAACAAAAATGAACTTATTTTTTGTAAAATGGGCAAAACATATAATATCCCACTTAAAATTTGATAAAAAAGCCGAAAATAACCTCAGATTTTTTTGCTTTAACCCATCATTTTTTTGCTATGAGGTATTCGTTCTAACGAAATATAGTGATAGACGTATTATTATTAATTTTAACTTACTTCAAAATGTTGTTTTTAGGGTTTTGTAGGTATGACCAAAAAACCCTTAAACCGTCATTTTGTCGTCTGTCTGTCTATCTGTCTGTCTGTCTGTCTGTCTGTCTGTCTGTCTGTTCGGTAAAAATTGTAGCCAAACGGCTAAACCTAGAGAGCTGAAATTTAGCATGCTTGTACAACGTTTTGACCCGCACATAGGAAAAATACTAAAACATCTAAAAAACATGTCCCCCTAAAAATATAAACAAATATGGGCTCAACGAAAAAAAAATATTTTTTTAAAATTCTGAGTAGGGTATCAAATGAAAGCCCTTAGTACGTGGATTAACGATCAAAATTTTATTTTTGCAAAATAAATTATTTTGATGCGATTTTTGCCAAAATTGTGCAAAAAAATTTTTGTCCCACACCCTGTAGCCCAGATGGTTTAAACTAAAAATCTGAAAAAATTCTAAGTAATGTATATTAGTGTGAACCGGAATAGTACAACAGGAATTTTTGATCAGATTATGTTTTCAGAAAATAATGCATTTTTTGTGTTTTTAACCAAAATATGTTAAATATTTAATTCGCTATGTAACGAAGTTGATACGTCAGCGCTCATAGCTATGTGCAAACTAGAGTTCGAATTCTGTCCATTTTATTTTTTTTGTTTTTTTTTTGCAGTTTTCATTTGTTTTAATTATTTTGTGAAAATTCTAGTTATATTTTGGTAAATGTTGCATTTAATTTTTAAAAGCGTAAATTTAATAACCAGTGGGAAGTGTTGAAATTATAATTTAATTCTGTTTGATGTATACGAAATCAGAGGGCGGGGCTAATGATTTAAGCAACCAATAGAAGCCATAGGCGCAATTTTCAAAATCTTAATGAACCTTGCATTGTAAAAAAAATACTGCACATATTTAGAAACTTAAATAATGGTATTAGGCATTCGAATTAAAATTCATAAAAAAATATTTTGACATAAAATTTGTTTTGGCATCCCAAATAATTATCATTCAGTTATTAAATACCTGCAAAACCCTGAAATGTGTGAAAATTCACACTTCACATCAATTTTGATGTTTTACGTCGATATTTTGTTTCTAAGGCATACCTTATTAATATCCAGCAGTAATCAGCAAGCAAATTTGGATTCCATTTACCCTGATATCGTTTTTCAATGGCAGAAATGTCTTGGTGGAACCGTTTCCCATGTTCATCACTTACTGCACCCAGATTTTCTGGGAAGAAATGTAGATGAGAGTCCAGCAAGTTTTGTAAAGACATCCTACATCGCATTTCTTTGTAGGGATTAAGTAGTTCATTCACGATATCTCTGTAATTTTCAGCTCTCACATTTACAAAAAAATTTGAAACAACGGTTTTAAAAGCTCTTATTTCAGCTTCATTTGGCATACTGTCAAATGCATCATCTTTCATTATTTCTCTTATTTGTGGGCCCACAAATAGCCATCTTTAATTTTTGATTCACTAATTCTCGGAAATTTTTGTTTTAGATACAAAAACCCTCTTCCGTTTCGATCAATTACTTAAACTTACCAAAAATTGCCATGTCACAAATAGTGTGTTTATCAGCGTTATTAATTCTGGGACCACACATTAAGAGGTTATATATATAAGTATATCTGATATTTTTCTTGGAATAGTAGGCAGTTACGTCGCGATTAACACGAGGTCGAATAGTGCGAATTATCATATTAAGTTATTAACTTTATTATTAATACTATTATTATTCTTCATTTCACGGTTTCTTTACTCGAATTAATTGCGAGAAACGAGCATACTATTATGATTGCTGAAGTGATCATTAAAGTTTCAAGTCTACGATGGATAGGGCATACTGAGAGAATGTTTAATGATGAACTAACCAGCAAAATCTATAAACAAACCACAAAAAGTAGATGTTCTATGGGTTGTGCAAAAGCATATATATAGATGTGGTTGAAAGAAACTTAAAAATATTAAATGTGAGAGAACGGTTGCAATAAGCACTTAAGAAGGCCAAAAGCCATAAGGGGTTGTCAAATCTGAAACTCTATTAATCATACAGACATGTTTTATTGTAGAAAATTTATTAATTCTATTTTTTAATTGCTAATATTTCATCAAAATATGGTTAGCTTACTATTCATATTAAAAATATTACTATTATTATTAAATCAAAAGTGCAACAGAGAGAAGAGGTATCACCTGGAATGGAGCGAAAAGTAGGACGAAGAATAGGAGTGAATGGAAAAAGCTGTGGCGTTGTTCTCTCACGAAAGAAGAGAACAATTACAAGTACAAACTCTACATTCAAAGCCGGACACCAGTGATGGTAAAAAGACTCAACGATTAAGTAACTATTATTATTATCTTTTTTGTTATATTACAATTTATTAAAATTGGAATTAGTAATTCCTCATCTTCATATAAGCACTCTATTTAAATAAAGTTTTGCGGTTATGATAAATGTCGATTGATTTCCAAATAGCTGAGTTGCTTATCGTTCGTAATTTAGTGGTGTAGTATATGCACTGGCGAGCACTCAATAGTGCAGTACAGTGTACTAAGTCTGTATTACACAGGGGTGCTGCCCGAGTGCGACCATCTTATTGCCACTTTTAAAAAATAGACGCGTAATAAAAGTTGCAAATACAAAAATTAGTCGCCACTAAAATCTACCGCCAGGGTGCGATGCACCCTCAGGTAGTGGCGGCTCTTGTTCTAGACGTAAAAAGTATAATGTGAAACACAATACTCCCTTTAAAATAGCACCAGTCAGATTTTGTTTGAAGTATGAGTACTTTTTGAGGCGTACCAACTTATTTTTTTGCTGTGCTGTTTGAATTTTTGACATTTTTAATAATCATGGTTGAGATTTGGTCTTGTACATAAAAACTATTCTGGCTAAAGCCTTGTTTATAAGAGATATTTAACATAGTAGGGGAAGCCGGGGCATAACGGGCTCCCGGGGTGTAACGGGCTCCCCTCTTTTTGGCTGTTAAAGCATGCCGCCATGTTTGCGTGCATTTCACGTTCAGTACTTCGCTAGTGTCTTTCGAGAGTGGTTGTATGACTGAGAGTTGGCGTTTACATTCTGTAAATTGGAGAAACGTGTTTTTATGCTGTGTTTTTCACACATATCCAGACGTTGATTGCTCCAGTGCAGAGCATGTGGCAAGTGGACACATTGTTCTTGCGCTGGAGAAGATGTTAACGATGGGGAATGCATTCACGTGTGTTCATTCTGCGCCAGATTTTAGCTGATTTATCCCGCCCATTTATCCCGCCCGTGCTCATTCTGCCCCGACACCGGGGCAAAATGAGCACAAGGAAGTTTTTTTTTATATCGTCATAACTTTTATTTTTGTATTTTTCTAAGTTTTTTTACTCTCTGTAATAATTAAACAATACATTATCTTACGAATAAAAGTATTTCGAATTTTTTTACGATATTCCTCAAGAATTTATTAAAGATAATCTTTAAGGTGCCCGTTATGCTCCGGCTTCCCCTACATGGCCATATCCATAAGATTTCACGAAAGGTTTTATTGCTTTGAACCAGGGATGAAATAATGTTTCAAATCATTACGTTATTGTATAACATTATTTATTTATATTTATAACGTTTTCGTTACATAACATTATAAGTAACATTAAAAAAATGAATTGTTATGTTATATAACGTTTTATAACGTTACGTAACTAAAGTTATACTTCTATAACGTTAGAAAAATATTTTTAATTGTAACTATGAAATTACCTATATTTGGGATCTGTTTTGGTGGTAAATATCAAATTATACCTATTTGACGTGTTGTTGAAAACTGTTATTAGGAAATATAAAAGTGTCTATGAAACTGGAAACTTACTTGAAATCGCAATACATTTATTCAATACAAATGAAATATTTAAAAAATATTTTTAAAATAACGTGTGGAAACGCTAACTGAAATTCCTGATTTAGTTTCAAAATTTTAAAACATATATATATATTTTTTTTTTTTAATTTAAAATTTATTTGGGGTGTATCAACTACATGGTCATTAACACCCCGTAACAGTTACAAATGTTACATTAAATTAGTTCATTATACTTAGGTGTAAGCAAGAAATTTGAATTACATAAAATTACATATTACATATTACATTACAGTGAAGATTTTTACAATACTCATTCGTTACATTTTTGCCTATATTTTATTTGTTAGGTTAATGTCTTCTAGATATTTTAAGATTTTGGCTGTAGCTTCCATACTGTTAGATAGGGCCTCTTCCAAGGAGTTTGGGATGCTGTTTTGGGCTCTTTCTCTAGTGTACTTCACACATTCAATGAGAATATGTTTAACAGTTATTGGGCTGTTACATGTTTGGCATATTTCCTGTTCTTTTTTCTGCATGAGGTGTTTATGGGTAATGAGAGTGTGGCCGATTCGCAGTCTAGTCATTATAACTTGCTCTTTTCTGTCTTAGTATACCAGTGGCTGATGGATGGTTTTATTCTTCTTAATTTGTTGTTATTTAGGGTATTCCAGAAGGAGTTGAAATTTTCGCTGGTTTTCTTTTTTACATAGCTTTTAAAATCATATGGCATAATTGTTGTATCGATGACGTTGCTTGAGGTTGCGTTTTTTGCTGCCTGGTCTACTTTTTCATTACCCATAATTCCCACATGTGATGGGATCCATAACAGAGTGATTTGGTTACCTTTATCTAGCGCTGAGTGGAAGTTGCTTTGAATTTGTTAGACCACATGGTTTCGGTTGTACGTCTGCTGGATACATTGGATTGTGCTCAGAGAATCGGTTTGAATAAGATAATTGCTTGTAGTCTGATTTCTTCCATTTATAAGTTCACTGGCTTTTAAAAGGTGTCTTACTGGATTACGTATTCTGTGGTGGCGGTCGGTTCTGTTGTGGCTACAGCTATTTTTTATCGCTGAAATAGTTTAAGTGAAAATGTGTTTGCCGGTTTATCCCAAACCTGAGGATGCATTTTTATCATGCTTGTTTAATTATTCACCGGCCACACTACTTATTACGCTGAAGTTTTGCCTCTAGAATAAGAAACTAGGTAGAGACACGTTTCTCGCGTTACACTGACACAAAAATTACTATAAAACTGCGGTGTAATAGCTCCATTAAATATTAATAAATTCAATAAAAAATTTACTATATAAAAGGCCATAAGAAAATTTTACAACTCTTTTAACAAAGTGGAGTTTAATATACTCGAGGGAAGTTTGACGAAAACTCGCATAGAACACATGTAGAACACTCAGTGTGGGAGAAAAATTCAAGAAAGTTACCACGTTTTCGAGGTGGTTTCGAATCAACTGGCTAGGTGTCGATCCGCAGTCGGTTGTCTTTACGCCTGTAAAATTGTTATTTCCAAATTCTCATTATAACGCTCTTTTTTTAGACATTTGGGTTGATTTTGGCCTTACTAATATATCTCCTTCATCTTTATCTGTTAAGTGCCGCATCTTTTAAGGTATCATGTATATTAATACTTGTTAGAAATAGGGGCACCGTGAGCTAGTCCTTAAAAAAGGGGCCCAAGTTTAAAAGTCGCATGTAGAAAGAGTTATTTACGTATAGAGGGCCAAAAGGTAATGTTTACACCAGCGGACGAAGTTTGAAGTTTATACGTCCAAGGGTGTAAACTTCCTTTTGGCCTGAGGTACGTACAACGTTTTACTGGTTCCAAATGCACTGTTGTGAAATACCACTTTTTACATGTTAGGTATTTGAAATCCTTTTTTTTTTTGTTTGCCCGGCATCCCATATTACCTTTTTTTACTCGTTAGGTTTCTCGAAATACCTTTATTTTAGCTCGTCAGTTTTTCCCAAAATCTCTTTTTTTAGGGTTTTGGAGGTATGACCACCAAAAAACCCTTATAACTTCACTCATGTGTCTGTCCGTCTGTCTGTCTGTACGGTAGAAATCGTAGCCAAACGGCTGAACATAGAAAGTTGAAATTTGGCATACTTGTACAACTTTTTGACCCACATATAGGAAAACTATAGAGTTCAAAAAAATACAGCATGGGATAAATATAAACAAATATGTATTTAATAAAAAAAAATATATATTTTTTTAAAATTTTAAGTGTCATACCAAATGAAACCTCTTAATGCGTGGATCAACAACAAAAAAATAATTTTTGAAAAATCTTTTTTTTTATTGATTTTTTATTGGATGCATTAAACAAGACACGTCTATTAGTTTTTATAAAGACCACTCTTGAGCGTTATACAGCGCTAAGTCTCTGCGGCCACTCATCAACAGAATTGCGAAGTTTCTTGAAAATATTTTCGTAAACAGATTTTTAATATTGAGGCGATTTTCAACCGTCAGAACGGCATGGTGTATACTACGCGAAGCTTGTGAAATAGAGCCGACGATCCAGAGGGGTCATTACCTTGCTTCAATTATAGTTTGATGGGGCGGGGGCTAACTCGATACCACTAAGCTTCATTTTTACGCGAAGAGGGTAAAAAAAGTCTGTAAAAGTCTACTAGAAATCGGTGTTGAAGTCGATAGTTAAACAACTGAAGAACTGCCTCTCCGTTGCTCACCACTAGAGTTTCCAGCAATATTCAACGTCAACCCATAATACAAAGGCTGCGTAGTAGTGGTTTGAAAGCAATGTACCAGACTTTTGCTGCTGATTGGCCACCTAGTAGCTCTGATCTCAACCGACTGGACTACAAATTTTGGTTTGTGCTTCAAAACATGATTTACAAGAAGAGATACCCTTAATCACTAGTCTGAAGCACTTCCTGATGAACGCAGCTAAGGGTTTTTCTGTAGAAATCCTTCGATATTTTGTAGACGTGTAGCCGCAGAATACGCTGAGTAGCGACTAGTCGTGGTCCTCTTAAAAACTAATTGGTGTTTTTTTGTTTAAGATGCATCTATATATTATGTAATGTTAGTTATGTGGGATTAATATGTCTGCAGGGTGTTAAATAAAAAATTTCAGTATTAGAGTTTTTAAATGATTTTGTGTTTGGATTGATATGATGTTAAATGTTCGGAGATGTATCGGTAACTGGTTATGGTGCTAACAAAGAGAAAAGTCATAGAGAACGGTTGCTAGCAAAAGGGAACGTTGGTCGTATTGACCAAATGATTGACGACCACTTTGGGAAAAAAAAAATCGTAAGTGAAGGAAAAGTACGTGACTATTTGTAAAATATAAAACTTGTAAAATTATTAAGGTTGTAAAATAAATGGAATTGTAAAACATTTTCTGAAATATGTTAAAACCACGGAAATTAGTAAAAAAATCTATTAGATGGGTCATAAACCAAAAGCCGCTACAGTTAGTTAAAATGTTTGGCGTTCAGCAACGATGGCTTTTTGCACCTTACAGTAACAACGATCATTTTTATAACTAGAATATTATTTATAAGTTTCTTTTTTCCTGTTGTTTGTTGAATTTAGCAGCTTTGACTATTAGTCAGGTAATAAAGGAAGAGATTAAGGGTTTTTAAAATTACGATTACAATTTGATATTTTATGATTTAATATAGTTATAAATAATTTCAAAAATATCTAGAGAGTTAGTAGCAACAAGCGTCTGAATATTGGTAGGTAAGGATAATTTTTGGACAATTAAATTTTGTATGAATACGTTACGACTGCGAAAATGAATTGGGCATTCAAACAATACGTGGTTAGGATCGCTGACAGACAAATTATTATAAGGACAGAGAGGATAAGTAATCATATTAATTCTATGCAGATGATATGGAGAGAAGGTGTGATTAAATCTAAGCCGGATAAAAGTGCATATAAAAGATTTGCTTTGGTGAATTTATAAATTTTTATAAGAATAAATAAAACAATAAATAATAGTATTTTAAACATTGTTATACCATGACTTAAAAGGTTGGAAGACAACATGGTTTTTGTTTCACTAACTTTTTTATTTTCACTGACTGCAGTTTCGGCTTTGACAATGGCGTGAGCCGAAACTGCAGTCAGTTAAAACAAAAAAGTTAGTGAAACAAAAACCATGTTTTCTTTCAACCTCTTAAGTAAAAGTGAGTTTCACAAAGTTAAACTGTCGACTATTCAATATGTTATACCATGAATTCAAAAAGAAATTACATAAGGGTTGGCTATTATATTAAATAAGTTCACAATCAAGTATAGTTTAAAACTTTATAAAATGTATATAAGTATAGACTTTTTGTAAAATTTAATACCGCAAGGTAAAAAATAAAGAGCTTACTACTACTACATAAGAGTTGGCTATGGAGAAATAAAATAATATCTACTGAAAGCTTTATATAACAATATAAACTTATGACAAGGACAACAGTGATGACAGTTAATTAATTCTAAAGCTTGCTGTTGACATTATTTTTATTTTCTATAGCCAACCCTTATGTAATTTCTTTTTGAACTCACGGTATAATACAATCAGCTGATGGTTCGGTAGCCATCTTAAGAAGTAGGTTCTGAAGTTTAACAATTGATGCGCAGAATTTCTGCTTTTTTAAATTAAATTTACTAAATTTTTAATGATAAAACTATATAGTTGTAGATAAAATATTGTATTTGACTCGCATATAATGGCTATATTTCACTAGGATGATTATAACCCGAAACTACGGCTCGGGTGGTAAACTTCATCCTCGTGAAATATAGACATACATTATATGGTTGTTAATTAAAATACAATTTTATATCAAGCATTTTAATATTTATTGATATAGTGTCCTAAATGTTAAAAGTTTATAGGTAAACTTAAATAGTTTCTCAGTACAAAAAAGTTTCCCAAAGTTTTGACATTAATCACATCTGATATCCGGTTTTCCTCACGTAAACTTCTTGCTTATAAAACACAATATCAAGCCATAACTAAACAGTAAACTGATTAATTAAATAATAATCCTGTATAACGACTGTATTCTGCAATATGAGACTAGAAATTCTATCCTACAATTATTAAAAACAATTCTATAAAGTTTAAAATATTTATTTGAGAAAATTTTCTTTCGTTAACTTTTCCTACTAAATCATTTACGTGTTCCGAATCGCAAACTTAGCTTTAAATATTTCATATTTCCGAAATATTTCCAAAACATATTAAATATTAAATTCTATAAAATGGTTCAGTAGAATTTGGGGTATGTACGGCAGTAATTTTACATCAAAGACAATTTCTGGAAATTCGTAAGATGCATGGAACGCGTAACGCTGTATTTGGAGTTTGCAATTAGTTCGGGAAAATAGAATTCAAGCTACAATTTATCTTATTCTTCTTTTTTGGGAATCTTGACCTGTTCATTGTCTTAAATATTTCCATATGTCCTGTATACCAGCGTTTCTCAACTGGGGGGGCGCGGCCCCCTGGGGGGGCGTGAAAGCTTCGGCGGGAGGCCGCGAAGTCATATTATTCTCATAAAGAATTATTTTAAGCAATTCTGTTCCTTATTTATTAATTGTTAATGACTATATTCCTTAATGAGCTTTATCAGGATTAGCCATCTTGATATGTAGTGATACGTGATTTTTGCAAGTGGCGCTTCATTTTTTTCTGACGTTTTTAGTTATGTTTAAGTGCAGAAAATACTTGAAATAGTGTGTTATAGTGTGTGATGTTATAGTGTTTGGACTCCATGCAGACCAAAATTGGAGCGACTGGAAAGGTATTCGTAGAAATTTTTGTTAATATTATAATGTAAGTCATTTTTATGTAGAATGTGCTTCTATGGACAATATAGAAACACATATGTACATGCATACACTATCGGCTATAACTAGAGAAACAAAAATATTTTTTAAATCATTTTCATAAATCCCGATTATTGACTAAATGAATATTGAATATATTGGTATAGCAACAACAATTTATAAGTTAGAACCTGCTCTTAAAAATATTTGTTGTACTGGTACAATAAATAAAATAATTAACTTTCTGCTGCAGCAGACATCTGCATATTTCTTTTGTAAGACTTAATAATGAAACAATTTTTTGTGGTTAAATTTTTCCTTTGCCCTAGCTCCCGTTCTTGTCCCGACAATATATATATATATATATATAAATCTAGGACAGCAGAATTACGAAAACGATAATGAAGTTTAAAAACATTTTACGAAATCGGCGTAGTTTGTTTGAAGACACATAGATACCGCACTATTCGTAACGTACTAATTTTCACAATTGTAAACGCTGTCTTGAACGTTAAAACTATCCTCTAAATCAGTGTTACTCAACCTTTTCTGGCATGGGACCCCCCAAAATAACTTATATGGGACCTCTGGGACCCCCCTATATATATATATATATATATATATATATATATATATATATATATATATATATATATATATATATATAGGGGGGCCGCAGACAATATTTAAGTTATTTTGGGGGGTCCCATGCCAGAAAAGGTTGAGTAACACTGCTGTATACTACACATTTCTATTGTATACTAAAACAATTAAGACACCATTATCTATGAAAAAAATTTTATCTCGACTAACCCCTGAAATATGCAGTACAAATTTACTCTACTTACAAGCAATAAGAGGAAATTTGTAATTCATAATGCAGCTATGCATTGGCGGAGTGGGAAATCCAAGCCAATAAACATAGAAGAAAAAGAAAAAACCTTGTTGTATAATGCAAACAGCTGATGGTTCGGCAAACCGTATTGATGACGAGTCTGAAGTTTTACAATTGACGCTCAGAATTTCTGTGTTTTAAAATTAAATTAACGATTTTTCTAATGCTAAATACGAGGTCTGTTCAAAAAGAATCGCGAATTTTGTGTTTTTTCAAAAAAAATTTATTTATTCATGAATATCTATTTTGCCCCCTTCAAAGTAATCCCTACCAGATATTATACACTTGTGCCAACGTTTTTTCCAATCCTCGAAGCACTTGAAAAAATCATTTTTTGTGATCTTGTTCAGCTCCTCCTTCAATGCCGTCTTTATCTCCTCACTCGTAGCGTAGCGTCGTCCTTTCATAGGCCTCTTCAGTTTCGGGAACAAGAAAAAGTCACAGGGGGGCAGATCTGGGGAATACGGTGGCTGCGGCATTATTAGTGTAAAAATACGCGCACAAGCAACGATGTGACCCGTCTCATGCCCAAATCATTGGTAAAAATCGAATGGCACGAGCCAATCGATATGTTTAGGTCCTCAGCAACTTCTCTAACGGTTATTCAACGATTGGCCACTACTATTTTCTTCACTTCATCAATGTTTTCGTCTATTGTTGACGTGCTCGGGCGTCCGGCATGCTCTTCGTCGTTTACATCTTCTCGGCCCTCTGAGAACATTTTGTACCACCGATAAACGTTGCTTCGGTCCAAGGTAGCTTCACCATATGCCACAGTCAACATTCGGAATGCGTCCACGCACTTAATTTTGTTTTTCACAAAAAATTTGATACAGATTGTTTGATCCATTTTTTGGTATAGGCAAAAATCGAAGACGAGCCAAAACACGTGCAAGCAAAGCAACTGTCAAAAATTAACTGAACATTCAAAATGGCCAAACTTGTCGGCATAAGTGAGAGACATGAGTACCAACATGACGCCACAAAAAAATCGAAAATCGAATTTACGTAACCCGCGGAAATTCAAAATTCGCGATACTTTTTGAACAGACCTCGTATATCTCAAAGATGATGTAATTATAAGTAAATATAATCCAAATCTATATTTTATGACATACACACGAGTAAAACCGGGGGTGTAAGCTAGTTCTTTATTGTTTATCTGTTACATTTCTTAGGGATCCTGCTATTTTTAAGCATTCCTGATAGACATGAAATAAATAAGAAGTTTATCTAGAAACGCTTAAAGTTAGAAAACATTATGTTGAATTTGACACATATGCGTCCCAAATAATATTATTCACAACATGTCATTTGCCTGCCTAATATACTGTTGTATATGACATGAATAACTGAAATAAATTGTTCAAGAGCCTTTTATGAATGATCGCCGTCCAAAATTTACGAAAAGCTGTAACCCATGTTAATCCTTTTGATCAGTTCACGTGACAGATATTTAATAAATGGAATGTGTTTGGGGCAATGGCAATGGCAATGGGTACTGAGAGTGGAGCGTGGCGGTGGGTAACGGTGTAACATTTCCCGGAGCTGCTGCAGTGGTCGCTGAATCGATCCCCGGCCCCGCACCGAACACCGGCACCAAACACACTCACCAGACGTACTACCACCGGCACCGTCATCACGATACCCCGAGCTTCACACTACAACGCCTTACTGACTTGCCTGACTCCTCTGTTTATTGCGTTACCTTAACTCTCCTCAATATTTGGTCAAGGCGAATCTACAAAGCTATTTTCACAATTGTGATTACATTATTATTTTTTACGCTATAGATCATGTAGTTTTCATAAATACCTTTGTTTTTTATCTTTTCGAAAGAAAGGTAACTTACTAGTGTTCAGTATTCTGTTTCTTGAAAGACATAAGTAACATAATGGCCTAACTCAAGTAATTTTTGATTATCTAATGTAACTTACTAGTGTTTAGTGTTCTGTTTCTTGAAAGGCATAAGTAACCTAATGGCCTAACTCAAGTAATTTTTGATTATCTAATGTAACTTACTAGTGTTTAGAGTTCTGTTTCTTGAAAGGCATAAGTAATATAATGGCCTAACTCAAGTAATTTTTGATTATCTAATGTAACTTACTAGTGTTTAGTGTTCTGTTTCTTGAAAGGCATAAGTAACCTAATGGCCTAACTCAAGTAATTTTTGATTATCTAATGTAACTTACTAGTGTTTAGTGTTCTGTTTCTTGAAAGGCATAAGTAACATAATGACCTAACTCAAGTAATTTTTGACAATCTAATGTAACTTACTAGTGTTTAGTGTTCTGTTTCTTGAAAGACATAAGTAACATAATGGCCTAACTCAAGTAATTTTTGATTATCTAATGTAACTTACTAGTGTTTAGTGTTCTGTTTCTTGAAAGGCATAAGTAACATAATGACCTAACTCAAGTAATTTTTGACAATCTAATGTAACTTACTAGTGTTTAGTGTTCTGTTTCTTGAAAGACATAAGTAACATAATGGCCTAACTCAAGTAATTTTTGATTATCTAATGTAACTTACTAGTGTTTAGAGTTCTGTTTCTTGAAAGGCATAAGTAATATAATGGCCTAACTCAAGTAATTTTTGATTATCTAATGTAACTTACTAGTGTTTAGTGTTCTGTTTCTTGAAAGGCATAAGTAACCTAATGGCCTAACTCAAGTAATTTTTGATTATCTAATGTAACTTACTAGTGTTCAGTATTCTGTTTCTTGAAAGACATAAGTAACATAATGGCCTAACTCAAGTAATTTTTGATTATCTAATGTAACTTACTAGTGTTTAGTGTTCTGTTTCTTGAAAGGCATAAGTAACCTAATGGCCTAACTCAAGTAATTTTTGATTATCTAATGTAACTTACTAGTGTTTAGAGTTCTGTTTCTTGAAAGGCATAAGTAATATAATGGCCTAACTCAAGTAATTTTTGATTATCTAATGTAACTTACTAGTGTTTAGTGTTCTGTTTCTTGAAAGGCATAAGTAACCTAATGGCCTAACTCAAGTAATTTTTGATTATCTAATGTAACTTACTAGTGTTTAGTGTTCTGTTTCTTGAAAGGCATAAGTAACATAATGACCTAACTCAAGTAATTTTTGACAATCTAATGTAACTTACTAGTGTTTAGTGTTCTGTTTCTTGAAAGACATAAGTAACATAATGGCCTAACTCAAGTAATTTTTGATTATCTAATGTAACTTACTAGTGTTTAGAGTTCTGTTTCTTGAAAGGCATAAGTAATATAATGGCCTAACTCAAGTAATTTTTGATTATCTAATGTAACGGTAGGTTTTTTTGGTGTTGACGGGTATGATTTGTACTATAACAATAGCAAAATTAATAAGTGTGATGGGGTGGTAGTTTATGTAAAATCATTCTTAAATCATACTAATAAAATTATCAAAATCGGAGGATTTTCATTTATGCGTACCTCTATCTTTATTAATAATTTGGAATTTAATATTACATCCGTTTATAGACCTCATACTTTTTCTTTTTCTGATTTTCTAGATTGTCTTGAAAACTATTTATTCAGTTTTAAAACGAGCAATATAGAAATTTTTGCTGGAGACACTAATATCAACACTCACTTGGATAACGATTTGTTTGTCAATAAATATAAAAATTTACTGTGTCAATTTGGTCTAAAACCTTATATTACTATGTCCACGAGAATAGAAGGTTCTTCCGAATCTTGCATAGATCACTTTTTTATGAAATCACCTATTCAAAATAATGATACACTTTCACTTATATTAAACATGAAACTATCAGAGCACTTTCCGGTTGTTTTAAATATAAAATTAAAAACTAAAATCAAAACATTAGACCATAGGACTCCACCCAAAGTTATATCTAAAATAGTTAATTACGACAAAGTTTTTTCTTTAATTGCGAATGAAAGTTGGAACTGCCTTGATATGGTAAATATACCCACTGCATTTTCAATGTTTATAAATAAAATAAAACATTTCATTAAATTATCAACATACATTAAAATGCATAAAAGAAAAATTAAAAAAAAATCATGGATAACGAATGAAATAGTGGACCAAATTGCTATCAGAGACCATTTACACAAAATGTTTTTAACCGACAGAAATAATGTATTAAAACATCAGCAGTATAAAAAAAGTAGAAATTTTGTAAATAATCTAATACGTAATGCGAAAAATAATTACTTTAGTGCTAAAATACTTAATAGCTCCAGTATTAAAGGAACATGGAATTTAACTAAAGAAGCAGTAAACTTAACGGTACCCTGTAAGCGTATTACGTCAATAAAACATTCTATTGGTATTAAGTTATCAAATAATAAGGACATCGCCAATGAATTTAACAATTATTTTTTAAATGTTGCTGAAAATTTAGCAAATAATATTCAAACTAGAGATACTGATTATTGTCCAAATATAAGTCCACTAATGAATTCGTTCTTATTTTATCCCACACTTCAAAGTGATATTGAAGATGCTATTACCTCCTTAAAATCGAAAAAATCTATCGATACTGATGGCATATCAACAGCATTAATTAAAACGGTATCTCCCGTGATTTCTCGGCCTTTATCGGCATTATTTAACCGTTGTTTTGAATTGGGATACTTTCCTACAGAATTAAAATCTGGCATTGTAATACCGTTGCATAAAGGAGGTCCTTCTGATCAATTAAATAATTACAGACCTATTGCGCAGACTTCATGTATTGCAAAAGTTTTCGAAAAAATTATAAGGATACAATTAAATGCTTTCACGAATAAATACAATATAATTGATGAAAAACAATATGGATTTAGAATAGGAAAAAGTTCGCAAGATGCACTGCTAAACTTAACTACGGAAATGAATAGCAATTTAGATAAATCGATTCATTCAGCAGCTGTCTTTCTAGATCTGGCTAAAGCTTTTGACACGGTTAGCCACTCTATCCTATGTCAAAAACTAGAGTTATACGGAATACGCGGAGTTTCTTTAACCTTCTTAAAAAGCTACTTAACAAATCGTGTGCAAAAGGTGTCAATTGGTGATCAGCTAAGCGACAATGGTATTTTAAAATGTGGTATTCCTCAAGGATCCGTTTTAGGACCCACACTCTTCAATTTCTACATCAATGATTTACTTAAATTAAATATTCATGCAAAATTATTATCTTATGCAGATGATACAGTTCTTTATGTATCTGGTAATTCCTGGAATGAGGTTACAAGCCGTCTGTCACAATATATGACTTCACTAAAATATTGGTTAGATAATAACGTCTTATCTTTAAATCAAAATAAAACTTTTTTTATGCCATTCACTTCTTATGCTAATAATCTACCTTCCCAAGACAATATAATAATTCATGAATATAACTGCCCAGACCATGAGACGTGCTCTTGTAATACATTAATAAGAAAAACTTATTCTATTAAATACCTGGGAATCTATATTGATTCCCATCTTAAATGGGACATTCATATAAATACTTTGGTACAAAAATTACGTAAATTTATTTATTTATTCAAAACGTTAAGAAATATCTTGACTTTGAGATTTCTTAAAGTCTTATATTTTAGTTACATACAGTCAATAATAAACTATGGAATATTAGTTTGGGGAGCCGCGCCCCAGTCTCATCTAAATAAGCTAGAAGTAACTCAAAAACTTATTCTCAAAATCATGTTATATAAAAATAAAAGATATTCTAGCCAACTTTTATTCTCGGACTTAAATGTTCATTCCATAAAAAAACTTTATTTACTTTCAATTTTAAAATATATGTTTAAAAACGATTTTAATAACAATATATATCTACCAAAACATTCTTATTCTACTAGAATTAAAAGTAATAAGTTTTCTTATAATAATATAACTTCAAAAACAAAAGGTCAAAAATATTTCTTGCATTACATACCTAAAATTTTTAACTTTTTCTTAAGCATTTATAATGTTAATTTTGCCAATGTCTGTTCGTACACATCGTACGTTAACAAAATTAAAAAAATCGTCAGTGATATTGACTTAATTGATTTAAACAGATTATTTGAGTAATTGGGCCAATTTTCAATGTAAATATAAATATATATGTATATTTGCAAGTATATATTTATATTAATATATATAATTTGACACTTGTAATTACATTTACTATCGATTATACATAATATTATTACGACAAGTTTCATCGAAACTTAGTAATAATTTCTTTATATATATGCATGTCATCTACATATTAATACTGTAATATTTATTTTGTTGTATTGATACATTTGTTATATTCACTTGTACTTTGTACCTTTTTCTTTTCATGTATGATTCAATGAATTATAATAAATGGGTTTATTATTATTATTATTATTATAACTTACTAGTGTTTAGTGTTCTGTTTCTTACAAGGCATAAGTAACATAATGGCATAACTCAAGTAATTTTTGATTATCTAATGTAACTTACTAGTGTTTAGTGTTCTGTTTCTTGAAAGGCATAAGTAACCTAATGGCCTAACTCAAGTAATTTTTGATTATCTAATGTAACTTACTAGTGTTTAGTGTTCTGTTTCTTGAAAGGCATAAGTAACATAATTGCCTAACTCAAGTAATTTTTCATTATGTAAAGAAGTCCAGCCAAGGTCATATGACCGAAATAATAATTTACTTACTACTTAATTTAATAACTTACTGATGTGTTTCTCTCTCACTCACATTGACAAAATAGTAAGAGAAATACAAATGAAGTTTGTCAATCAATTTTGTTTATTGTTCAGGTAAAGCTACGACAAACGTATAGAGTAGTCGGCGAATCAGTGCAGTTGTATCACTAGAAACGTCACATGTTTTTGTGACGTCAGGTTTAGTACGTCTACATAGCATCCATTTAAATGTAATATTTGTACGCTGTACTTGTATCGTAATGAAATGAAAATATAAGAATAAGAACAGAATAGAAACAAATAAATTATTCTAATATCTGTGATCTAAAAACATGATCAAAGAGAAGAAAATGTAAATAAGTTGAATTTAACCTAAAAAGCTATGCACTATAGATAAGACATCTATAAGAAAATATATAACTAAACACAAAACTGCTAAATAAACAACAAACTAAATTAAAAAAAAAGGTTTTTAGAAATTACTATAAGTAAGAAAGTATTATAAAATGTCAAATGTAAACATCGTTTTACTTAGCGATACCAATACAAGTGTCCCTATATTAAATAAACACTTTTAAAATTTGTAGATCTTTAAAATGACTATCGAACACAAACTAAATATGACTTCAAAAGGTATGTTTCAGTAAAATAAAAGAGTGAAGAGCAATATTAGTCTATAATTCACATGCAAAAAAAATAGATTTAGTTATTTTTTCGCCACTAAATTTGTCACTAAACTTATAACGCAAAATTCAAAACTGCGTTGATTGAACGACTGACCTATACTAGCGTTTAGTCGGTCAATCGAATACGAAACTTGCTCGCCGAGTGACCTGAGTGCATAGTAGAGTACCCAATAGAATACGCTATAACAGTGTTTCTCAACCTTTTCTGGGATGGGACCCCCCGAAATTATGTAAATATTGTCTGTGGCCTCCCTATATTATGTAAATATTGCCTGCGGCACTCCTATATAAATGGTGTATCAAGATAGAGGGAATACAATTTTTCTCGAACAAGCTACGTGTGATTAAGTTGGGAAACAAATTTGATATCCAAAATTTATCCAAAAAATTAAACGGTAGTATTAAAATTTTCCAGAATAAACCGGAAGTACAGGATATCAAGGACGATTTAGAATTTTTAAATGGGAATGTATGTCATATCGGGTACTTTGGGCTAGAGGATTTGAAAATTTTACTTAGACATTTTTTTAATATCTTTTACGGATGACAGAAAATTGTGATATTTTTATATGACGATTATATTCCGTATAACGACTAGAAATCAAAGTATTTTTATTTAAAAGTGTTCAAAGTACCTTCCATTTTCCTAGGTATGGGTAAAATTTATATCTTGCAAGATTGACCACATTTCTACTATATTTTCATGTTTAAATCTTGCATGACTTCGCGGCCCCCCGACGAAGCTTTCACGGCCCCTCAGTGGGCCGCGGCCCCACGGTTGAGAAACGCTGCGCTATAAGATACTTTCTGTCACTAAAAAATAGCGTTTGAAACAGTTTTTAGATTTACATATTTAGTTTAGTTTTAGTAAAACAAATGTCATATCGAGTGTATGACATACTTGTTTCATTTTATTTAAACAAGATTCTGAAACACTGAAGGCGAAAACACTTACGTTTATACCGTATAATAGAGTTTGTTGCAATATGCAGTTTCCTAGTTATTATAATGCCAAGTCTTCAGGGAGACTGCATATTACAATTACGAAAATTGTATGAAATTTGCAATAAAGTTCCTCCAAAATACATTTCGCGTAGAAGCTTCAAATACAGTGTTATAGCAACGACATATTAACTTATACGAAAGGGTAAATCAGATAAGCTGATGGGATTCTGTGATATTAAATAATATAGCAACGCAATAACATTTATTTACTTATATAATATATGGATGCCTAATTTTTAGTGTTTCGTACGTAACTAAGAAACCCCTATACCGTCACAGGTATCTGTCTGTCTGTTTATGCACTAAAAATTGAAGCCAAACGGTTGAACCTACAGAACTGAAATTTAGCATGTATATACCATTCGTTGAAAAGAATAAATACTGAGATGTCTAAAAAAAAACATCGTTCGAAATGAGGATAGATCCTACGGACTAGCATCACAAAACTTTATCAACAAAAAATTATTTAGCATTGAAATAATCACCTTCGAAATACTGGTCTTTATGTAGCTACATATCGTTGCCAGCGTCTTTATAACTTTTGGAAACACATTATGTAAGCACCTTTTGGATCCCCTTTAGATAATTTTCCATCGTTTCACATTATAGACAGCTAGGACACTCTATAGGCAAATGGTCATAAGGAGACTGGAGATCTGACGGTATTGTGTTGAACTAGTCGAATAGGTAGGGAATCAACATAATCCAATAAATTAAAAATATATTTTTAGTAGTAGTGAAAATAATCTAAGAAAACATAAATCAAGATATAAAAATATAATTAAATTCCTTCTAGATGTCACAATAAATTAAAAAGTTGTTGTTTCGACTTTGCCACCTTCACTCAACAATCTTAAAAATGTTTAACTATATGATAGTTACAAGATATTGCACAAGAATGAGCGAAAAATGTGCAATGAAATGAAATGTACAAACTGGAAAAACCTTACAAATTATAGATAAGAATAACAGATTGTGTTTTGACTTCTTCAGGGCCGTCTTCAAACAGGTACAGGACCGCCCACTTCTAGAATCGTACTCAAATGTCGCGCATTTGCAAACATTAATTACATATATATAAGGTTCCTGTCGCTTCTATGTGAAGCATAGGGCCTCAATAAACTTCTGCCATTTGGATCTGCCTTGCACTAGATGTTTTAGCTCTCTCAAGTGTCCTTTGGTCTGCCACATCTACGGCTCCCTTGTGGGTTCCAATCAAGAGCCGTTTTACTGATGGACAAAAGATTGTTCCTTAAGGTATGGTCTATCCATCTCCACTACCGCTGTGTTATCAAGATGTCTATGGGGCTTTGTTAAGTTCCCTCCCAAAGGCGAGCGTTGGTAATAACGTTAGGCCAAAATATGCGTAATATTCTACGCAAGCAAGAATTGATGAATACTTGAAGACGATGAATAATCTAGCATAGCACTCATGTTGTCGAAGGTGTGAGACAGAAGGCAAATGTCGTCTGCATACTCCAAGTCTGCCAGGTGGGAAGTTAAAGTCCAGCGAATTCCGACTCCAGATGCGATACTCCTTCTCAATACATCATCTAGAACGATGTTAAAGAGGATGGGCGACAGAGTACATCCTTGCTTAATGCCAGCGCCAACAGGAATGGGGTCGCTGAGAACGCCTTTGTGCAGGATTTCGCAGGTGGCATCCTGATAAAGGAGCTGGATGAGTTTTATGAGCTTGGGTGGAATTCTTCTTTTTCATAGAGCTGTCCAAATTGCATTGTGAGATAGGCAGTCAAATGCTTTCTCGAAATCTATGAAAACAAGGTACAGACCAGTTCTCCACTCGATTGACTGTTCGATGGCAATACGTAAAGTATTGATGTGGTCTATGCAAGACATGCGAGGCCGGAACCCTGCCTGTTTTTGACGCAAACTTTAAATAACCCCCCCCCCCCCCCCATACTAGAATGATTACACTAAAAATATCCTAAAATGCAGCTTGTTTGATGAGACGTCGATGTGAGGAGCATACTCTGACAACCTGCAGATTGTAGTAAAGACCTCTTTCTTCTTGTATTGCAATCGTTCTGGATGTTGATTATCATTAGGGCTATCTTGCGAGCTAGCCGCCGAAGGATTTCCTCGTTTATGATTTTATAGAGCCATGATTTTTATAATTCTTTTGTAAACCTACATTTCCGAGGTTTACAGCTTTTTACACATAGATTTGGTAAGCATTCATATTTCCATTCCGGACAACAAGATGGGAAAAACAAAAGGATTTTATTACATAGGAATACTTTCATTATCACACATACGAGGTCTGTTCAAAAAGTATCGCGAATTTTGAATTTCCGCGGGTTACGTAAATTCGATTTTCGATTTTTTTGTGGCGTTATGTTGTTACTCATGTCTCTCACTTATGCCGACAAGTTCGGCCATTTTGAATGTTCAGTTAATTTTTGACAGTTGCTTTGCTTGCAAGTGTTTTGGCTCGTTTTCGATTTTTGCCTATACCAAAAAATGGATCAAAGAATCTGTATCAAATTTTGTGTGAAAAACAAAATAAGTGCGCGGACGCATTTCGAATGTTGACTGAGGTATATGGTGAAGCTGCCTTGGACCGAAGCAACGTTTATCGGTGGTAAAAAATGGAAACGGTGAGGGCCGAGAAGAAGTAAACGACGAAGAGCGTGCCGGCCGCCCGAGCACGTCAACAACAGACGAAAACATTGATGAAGTGAAGAAAATAGTATCGGCCAATCGTCGAATCACCGTTAGAGAAGTTGCTGAGGACCTAAACATATCGATTGGCTCGTGCCATTCGACTTTTAACAATGATTTGGGCATGAGACGGATCGCCGCGAAACATCGTCGCCCACACATCGTTGCTTGTGCGCGAATTTTTGGCCAAAAACAACACACTAATAATGCCGCAGCCACCGTAAACCCCAGATCCGGTCCTCTGTGACTTTTTCTTGTTCCCGAAACTGAGAGGCCCAAGAAAGAACGACGCTACGCTACGAGTGAGGAGATAAAGACAGCATCGAAGGAGGAGCTGAATAAGATCACAAAAAATTTTTTTTTCAAGTGCTTCGAGGATTGGAAAAAACGTTGGCACAAATGTATAATATCTGGTGGGGACTACTTTGAAGGGGACAAAATAGATATTCATGAATAAATAAATAATTTTTGAAAAAAACACAAAATTCGCGATACTTTTTGAACAGACCTCGTACACTTCTGGTTTGTTGCAATTTGTGATTTAATTTTCTATTCTGGCCAGAGCCGTAGCAGTGATTTTGGTGCCCTTGGCAAATAAAGTAAATTGATAAAATTTACTTCCTCAAATACAAGTGAAAAGCAAAAAAAAGTCCTCACCTCCCAAATAAAAGTGCGCCCTTGTCAAACCTAGCGCCCCTGGCAAATGTCCCGACGCCAACCCGTTGCTACAGTTCTGGTACAACTTCTAATATTTTATTTACCACTACAATATTTGATTTTTGTGCAGGAGCTTTGGAAATTACAGTAACTTTGGTATTAGAACTGTTAATACTGAGACAAATACAGGTTATTTTAACTTTCGAAAACTTTTAAAATCAAACACCTCAGTAGAAAATCTAAATTCATCCTGTATAAATTTCTAACAATACTTATCATCCTGTATAGTTCATAAAACTGGTGGTTAACGGTGGAAGCTACTCGGTTCTTTCGAAAGAAAACACTTCGCCGCATACTTGGACCAATTACAGAAGAAAATGGTTGGCACATCAGATATAATCATGGACTATATAGGATATATCAGGAACCAGATATAATCACAATGGTCACAGAATGAAAGACACCGATGGATAGCTCATGCTGAAATTAGTATTGAATTAAGTGAGGATTTATATTGTTGTCTGAGATCACAGATCATTAAACGTAAATTAAGTAAAATGCTGACTTGAATTGAATCGGTCATTTTGAAAAGGGGTCATGTCCATTTTTTTCATAAAACTACTTTTTACCAGATTCTGCCCATAAACATGTCTATTCTTGTAGTCCGTATGAAAACGGGACTTTTTTCACTAGCTGTAGCAAATTTAAAAAGGCCAGGCTTCTGTCACTCAGTTTGAAAAAGAGTCATCTCCGAGAGATAGCCCGTTTTCAAACTGAACCGGTGAAGAGTATATTGCCCTGGTGAATATGAAAATTTTATTGAATCCTCTGCTAACACATAGAAATTCCAAGTGAAACATTTAACGTATCAAAACGTAGTTGCTTTTAAATTTTGTTGGCCAGATTTTTTTTAAAAAGAAAGTTCTGTTACGGAAATAAAATTAGTCAACAATAAAAGATTCAATTTGTTGTCAACAAGTTTTCTGAATTCGTTTTCATGAGTGAAGAGCCAGGAGTGGTTGTTGCCAAACCTTATATCAATAGTCTTGTGCAACACCGTTTCCTTCTAAAGATAGCATGCATCAAACGCTCTTAGCTATTCATTCCATCATCTGAAAGCAACCCTGCTTATCAAGGAAAACTTCGTATTAATATAAAAATGCAAGACATCAGAAATCTGTATCAGTACATCTAGAGAAATACTAGATGTGATATCTCGTGGTAGAGAGAAAAAAAAAATCTGGAGCCCCTCAGTTTCCAAAAAGATTAACAAATATATTTTTGCACCAGGACTGATGCCTTATAAACATAAAAAATACTACGTTACCCTTACTTATAATGCATGGAAGTTAAATAGTTTTTTATTTATCCTGAAAATTTTCAAAAAATGGACATAACCCCTTTTCAAAATGATCGATTTAATTCAGAACACCTTTATTCCTAATTCATGAAGAGTCTCATTGTAACCAGCAAGCGAACACTGGTGTTTCCAGGTTAGAAACCGCTCGCGAGGGACAAAAAAAAAAAACTATGTGTACAACCTCAAAGTGGAGTGCACCAGTAAGTACTATAGAGTATAATAAAATATTAAAAATCAATTAGAAAATGAACAACAGAAGAATGACTAATGCCCAGTTGCACAAATTAAAACATACATCAACTAAAATCAACGCTACGTATTTGCGATTTAAAGAATGTTTAAAATTTAAGGAAAACTGGCGAAACTGGACATAAGAAACTTATATTAAAAACTCCGCTTGGTAAAAGAATTGCTTGCATACCGCGCTCAAGAGATATGCCGGGTTTACATTGGTAGAGTAAAAGAGCTAGTAACTAGCGCAAGTAACTAGCAACTAGTTACTATCCCTGTGTAAACAGTTGACATTGTGACTAGTAGAGTACTAGCTGCCAGTAGTTGGGCTAGGATAGCAGCTAGCTCGTCGACGTATTTACTAGTTACTGTCTTTTCCCCCACTACGCAAAATTGATTCATTTCAAATTGGCAGCAAGCGGTAACATGTCATAACAAATAGAAAAAAAACCCATATCAGGTAAGTTACAATTTATTTACATAAATTGCATAACGTTGATTTATTAATTGATGATTTTTGAAATCATCTGTCAAATAACTGCCTTTGATACACGAAAAAGATGTTGTAGACCAGTGTTTCTCAACCAAAAACGCACCGTGGGCCAGAATAATATATAATTTTCTAACGCGGACTACTAATAATAATTGTTGGTTTATTTTTTGCATGAAAACAAATATATTTAATGTGCTACTAAACACATTTATTTTATTTGTAGAAAATCACAGAAAGTTTACAGAAAATAAACAAAATATAAATTATTTACATAAAAAATGTGCAAAATAAATTAAAAATAAAACTGCAAAAAACACATATAAAAATTTTTCGCGAACCACTAAAATTTTTCTGGGGACCACTGGTGGTCCGCGGACCACCTGTTGAGAAACACTGTTGTAGACTACAATAACTATTTCCTGTGGCTAGGAAATAAAGCGTTAATTCCAATTTTATTTTTGCCGGAATCGCATCCCTTATTAGTGTATCAGTTCGTTGTATTAATGGACTAACTAAATTTAATAGCCTATTAAAATCATCTGGTGTCATTCTTAAACACAGTCTGTACTCTTTTTGATCTTCCACGGCTAATTCACGAAATAGAAGGACTGATGCACCATGGGTAGTTCTTTTATCAATCCATTTTTTAACCCATTTTTGTTTAGGCTTATATTCTGTACCGAATACTTCAATAAAACAATCAATTATTTCTTCCACAAGAAATGATGTAATTCAAAATACCACTTCTTAAATGGCATCACGCCGGCGACGATGTATATCCAGATTCATAAACTATTTTTTGCAAAAAGATAATTTCACTACAAAATCACAGTGAAGATGTCAAATGTGTTTTGACACTTACTACCCAGAAAATAAGATATGTATGTCAATTGCGTTAGCTACTATCCTGAAAATAAGATAGTAGAGTAAAGCGCGTAGTACTTGCGCTAGTTACTAGCTCTTTTACTCTACCAATGTAAACCCGGCAATATGAACAATGTGCAGCGTGAACTGCAACAGCTGAGTGTCAGCAATTGAAGAGAATTTACCATGGATAGAGTCGGCTGGTAACTTGTTGCCAACTATCACTGGATAGAGTACAATAGAAGAGGCTATTAAAGGATGCCAAGATCCACGACAGGTTGAAGTGACAAGAATAAGAATACTGAGACCATATTCTATACTGACTTCAACAACTTTTTGTATCTTCTTCGCAATCATCTACCTAATCTGTGCCATGTCAAGGTATTATTGTTTTAACAAGAATAAAATTTAACCAATTAAAACTCAATGACTTACTCTTTTAAATAACCACATGTGGACATACACCAATTGGCACCTATTTTTTAAAACAATCACTTCAAAATAAAACAAAAGAAAACCAATATTTTATATATCTATTTCAACACTGTAAATTACACCTGAACTCGATAATGACTACATGATAACTAAAATAAACTTGAATTCCCAGTAGTCCATCTCTCTCGAGTGACATCAATTCAAATTCCTAAAACAGCAGACTGACTCACATATGGCTATATACTAAAATTGGAAACTCTTAACAACGAACTAATCCAGTAAACTTTTAAAATTTAATTTTGCGTTCTCAATCCTTGCAGCGCCTTGAGACCAACAAATCATTATTAAATTAGTGCTCTCCGCTTCCTACAAATATTTATATCTACTACGAAAAGTTTTCAGTTACTTTGGACTCGTAAATTAGATAGTAAAAATGTTAGTTTTATTTTGTTTGTAAAAACAATGTTATAAAATAACGAAATGTGACGGGAAAATGTTTTTCACACGGTTAACTTAAATGGAATTACTTTTATTAAATTAGGATAAAAGCATGAGAGAGAAGTTTAGTTATCTGTTGGTTTTAAAACTACGAATGATGTTAAATGCATGAAATTAAATGTAATGTTGTATTTTTCTGGAGTTTACAGGTTTGTACTCTAATACCCTTTTCACACTAGAACTTTAAGACGAGTGAACTTAAAGTTCCTATATGTTTAACATCGGTATGCTTTCACACTTGATATTTAAATCTCCGGTGCTGTCATCAGCTACAGTAATTTTGTCCTTAAGTTACCGTCATGAAATTACCAGTTTTGAGCTGTCTGCGCAGACGCACATTTTGAATTATTATAAACAAATATGGATATTTCATTTCATTCTACAATAAAGACACTACAATAAAGAATATATTACACCTGTATTAACATGTCAGTCGATACATTTTATCTCAATTATTGTAGCTCTGTATTTTATTAAACACATTATTAAAATAAATAATTTTATTATAACAATAAGTATAAACTTCTTATAACGTCGATATAATACAGTATTCTTGTTTATGATAATATAAAATGTTGACAGCACAAATTCAAGGAGTATTTTTTTTATAATAAAAATTAAGTTGGCAATGCGGACGATGTTTAAGACGCAGATCTCTGTCTTAAACATCGCTTGTATTTAGACGAGGCCATACGGTTTCACATTAGCGTTTAAAGATACATTCACTTTAACATCCGATCTTAAAGTTCTAGTGTGAAAAGGGTATAAGAGCGGCTTCACACGTTTCAAATTTTCATACGGCGATACTCGTGGCATACAGAATCGCGATACTGATTTTGAATAGCCTAGGTACCAGAGCCGAAAAACCGAACCGGAACCAAACCCTAGAACCCAATTGAAATTAGAAAACCTTAACCGAAACCCTAACCTTAAACTTAAAATATTAAGGCCCGGTCTTTCCACCTTCAGATAAAGTTCCAGGTAACTATCTGACAGATAAGGTTATTTATAACTTCATCTGCTGAATATATGTCATCCCTTCTTTCTATACAAATGTATATATCGGATAGTTATCTAACGGATAATGAGACCGACGTATTGGATTCACTGACTGGTATTGACATTTATTCGGCAGATGAAGCTATAAATAACCTTATCTGTCAGATAGTTACCTGGAACTTTATCTGAAGGTGGAAAGACCGGGCCTAAGTAGCGGAACTGGTGCCGGAATACTTCAAAAAAGAAGATTCTGAGGATTCCGCTACCGTTCAATCGGCTATAGTTAGCTCGCCGAAACATTTTAACAATATCGTGTTACGTCCATCAGAGGCAGATAGGTACAATTAAACTGGCCCGGGAAAACATCGGTCCAAGAGTAAAGTTGAAAATTATATTCACAGTGGCGGACTGGCTCGCCGGGACACCGAGAAATTTCCCGGTAGGCCGGTCCCAATAGGACCGATTCTTGGGTCAATGGGACCGGTTCTTGATCCAATGAGGCCGGTTCTTGATACAATTTTCCAGGGCTGGAAAATTTTGCCAGTACGCTGCTGTATATTCATAATAATAATACATTTTTTCTTCAAGCGGATTATAATGTTAAAATTTTTATGTGAATTTTCACACATTTCAGGATTTTGTAGGTATTTAATAAGTGTAAGAAGTCAATAGAATGCTGGATGTCTAAAAATAATTTTTTGATAAATAATTTTTGAACATTTTTATTTGTTATTTGAGTACTAAGAGCTTCCATTTAATTTTTTAGGGTTTTGTAGGTATGACCAAAAAACCCTTATACCGTCATTTTGTCGTCTGTCTGTCTGTCTGTCTGTCTGTCTGTCTGTCTGTCTGTTCGGTAAAAATTGTAGCCAAACGGCTAAACCTAGAAAGTTGAAATTTGGCATGCTTATACAACTCGTTGACCCGCACATAGGAAAAATACCAAAACATCTAAAAAACATACCCCCCTAAAAATATAAACAAATATGTGCTCATCGAAAAAAAATATATTTTTTTTAAATTCTGAGCAGGGTATCAAATGAAAGCCCTTAGTATGTGGATTAACGATCAAAATTTTATTTTTGCAAAATAAATTATTTAGACATTATTTCTGCCAAAATTGTTCAAAAAAAATTTTGTCCCACACCCTGTAGCCCAGATGGTTTAAACTAAAAATCTGAAAAAATTCTACGTAATGTACATTTATGTGAACCGGAATAGTTCAACAGGAATTTTTGATCAGATTATGTTTTCGGAAAATAGCGCATTTTTTGTGTTTTTTGCGTAACCATGTAAAATATTTAATGATATTATGTAGCACAGTAGACAGAGCGCTTCGATGGTGTAATGGTTACTATACAAGCGTTCTAATCTGCAAACTCGAGTTCAAATCGGCCGCGAGGAAATTCATTTTTTCTGTTTTTTTTGCATTTTTATTTTGTTTAAATTACTTTTTCAATATTCTAGTTATATTTGGGCAAATATTGCATTTAATTTTTAAAAGCATAAATTTAATAACCAGTGCAAATTGTTGAAATTGATTACTATTGGACTTACAACCAAGTAACTTAAAATATAATGTAACTATAAATATATAATAATATGGATACAAGTTAAAAAAAATGAAATATATAAAATATATATTATGTCATGTGTTATAATGTCTGTATCATATTAGTGCCTAAATATATTACTGCTATACTGCTATTTATATTCCTACAAATAGACGAAAACAGAAGGGCGGAGCTTATGACTAAAACAACCAATGGAAGCCATAGGCGCAATTTTCAAAATCTTATTAAACCTTGTTATATAAAAAAAATACTGCACATATTTAGAAACCTACATAATGGTATTAGGCATTCGAATTAAAATTAACAAAAAAAATATATTTTAACATAAAATTGGTTTTGGCATCCCAAATAATCATCATTCGCTTACTAAATACCTGCAAAACCCTGAAATGTGTGAAAATTCACACTTCACATCAATTTTTTAAACTAAATTTAAATAGTAAGCCATAATTAAAAAACAAGCGATCATTTTCTTGGAAGTGCTTCGTGAACGAACAACTTTTTTCGGTTCATCTTGGAAGACCCAAACAGTGGATTGTTGCTTAGTTTCCGGTTCATATGAATAAATCCAAGTTTTGTCACCTCTAACGATGTTGTATACGGATTTTTCAGTGCGTAGGTTCAATTTGTTTAGCATTCCCTTACACCAATCAACACGAGCCTTTTTTGAGCTTCGGTCAAATTATGCGGAATCCATCGGGAACAGATGTTTTTCACAGCTAAATGTTCATGCTAAATCGAATGTATTGCAGTCTGCGATATGCCAAAGGATGCCTCTATTTCAAAGTAAGTAACATGCCGATCATCTTCAATCATTTTGCGCAAACATCGTTGTTTTTTTAATCACAACCGATTTGGTCGACCTTCACGAGATTCATCACTGACGCACGACCACGACGAAATTCTGCAAACCAATTGTAAACAATCTTTTCTGATGGTGCTTCATTACCAAAAGTTGAACGAAGCGAATCTATGCATTGTTGTTGAGATAGGCCTTTACTAAAATCGTAAAAAATCATCCAACGAAAACCTTCAGGAGTAATATCAATTTTTTCACAAACTTGTTTTTTTTTAAACGCTCACTGTCAACAAACTTTTCGGTCAATTTATAAGCTGCCACTGATTTCACAATAATAAATGTCAAATTTTACGAATATAGTAATGACACATTTCAATATTGCCATCTAGTGGTCGTTTGTAAGAACATAAAAGGTAACCCTCGTATCGGCTAACCGCAGATCTAACAAGTATTGTTATACGGTATATGGGAAGACCTGACACTGAACATATCACGATAGCACTGACAAAACAAGATATTTAAAAAAATGAGACCATTAGAATGAACAAGTTTTAATATTAAATTAGTTTTTAGTTGTCAAAATGAAGAAAAACATTAAATGACTATTATACTTGTCTTGGTTTTAATGACAAATTTAAAAAAGACTGGAACAAAGCAAAGAACATCATTGTGTTACGTCATAAAAGTTGTTATGACGCCAACAAGAAAAGAATGGTTTTCATTTTCTGGAATTTTGTAATTTTATTTTTATTAAGGTGAAATTATCGCAATCCGTTTTCTCAGATACGTTAAAAGGTGACAAAAACAGATGAGTAATTTAACCCAGCCTTAAGAATATCATTGACCTCATACGCTAAATTTCTTAAATAGCTACTAAATAAATTCTATTTACAATGAATATATAATTTAATAAGTGTTTCAATTTCTTTGTAGCAGCGTCTCGCTAATAAGTGACGTAAGAAAGTGCTAATAACACTTTGTAGCGAATTTATGTACCGAGCTATATGAAAATAACAGTAAGTGAATTGCTGAGAAATTTAATATTAAACTGAATATTCAAAGCATTTTAGAAACGGATGCGCCGTTCTCTGACAGTACAGTACGTTACTGTCGTATTAATTTTTAATGAAATTTTTAACGAAAAAATTAAATTTTTGTCAGGAAAACTTTGCCGGATATACAAAAACTTTTGTTTATAATAGCAAATAATTCTGTAAAAAAAAACTTCGAAATATTCCAGGCAATACAAATTAAACATATCTAGGGATAATAAATTATGCATATATGAGGTGAAAGTTCTTGATGGACATCAAGAGACCACAGATATCAAAAGACTACCAAATGGACGAATGATATTAACAAAATTGTCGGAAATTGGCTACTGTTAGCAGTAGTTGGGTTAAATAAAGACAAAAACGTTTGCTGAAGTAATGGGCAGGGCCATCTTAAGACATTTTAGCGCTCTATGTTACCAAAATTTAGCGCCATATTGGTCCCTATAGTTAGAGCCCTGCAAATCCGTGGGTATCCGTGGAGTATCCGCGGATATCCACATCTTTTCTGCGGATGCGGATAAATTATCATTTAAACCATGCGGATGCGGATCGGATGCGGATAAAATGTCATATCCGCAATATCCGCGTGAACATTAAATCTTCAGTTACTTTCGGAGAAACATGCGATTGTGTTCTGACTACGCAGTCCTCGGTTACCTTCGGTTGTCTGTATACACATATGTTATTTTGTAGCATTCTATCTCACTCTATGTTATTGTTATTAAGACTATTGTCCATGATCGAAATTGTGTTGAGACATAACTTGTTTTTTAGGGTTTTGTAGGTATGACCAAAAAACCCTTATACCGTCATTTTGTCGTCTGTCTGTCTGTCTGTCTGTCTGTCTGTCTGTCTGTTCGGTAAAAATTGTAGCCAAAAGGCTAAACCTAGATTATATAACTCTTTGACCCGCATATAGGAAAAATACTAAAACATCTAAAAAACATACCCCCCTAAAAATATAAACAAATATGTGCTCATCGAAAACAAAAATATTTTTTTTAAATTCTGAGTAGGGTATCAAATGAAAGCCCTTAGTACGTGGATTAACGATCAAATTTTTATTTTTGCAAAATAAATTATTTTGATGCGATTTTTGCCAAAATTGTGCAAAAAAATTTTTGTCCCACAACCTGTAGCCCAGATGGTTTAAACTAAAAATCTAAAAAAATTCTAAGTAATGTATATTGGTGTGAACCGAAATAGTACAACAGGAATTTTTGATCAGTTTATGTTTTCGGAAAATAACGCATTTTTTGTGATTTTTGGTTCACAAAGTACAAAAGTTATACCAATGTAAGACACTCACATGCAAGACGTGCGATAGCGAAATGGGTTAGAGCACTGGTGTGAAACGAAGGGTTTCGAGTTCGAGTACGGAGTGAATTTTATTTTTTCTGTTTTTTTTTTGCATTTTTATTATGTTGAAATTATTTTATCAAAATTCTAGTTATATTTTGACAAATGATGCATTTAATTTTTAAGAGCGTAAATTTAATAACCAGTCTTATTATATGATTAACAGACGATAAATTATTTTAAAAATATCGTTCATTTTGCCGTGATTACTACAAAGTAAAATTTGTCCTACACACTCAGCATACCGCCTTCACTTATTATATACCTGCGAAACCCTGAAATGTGTGAATATTCACACGTCACATCAATTTTTTATTGTATATAGGAAATAATAATTTTTTATATAAAATTTCAATGCCAAAATTTGAGCATTGAGTTTTTCTCGAAAATTTTATTGTTTTATGTAACCTGCCAATTGTTTTATACTACCCGAAGCAAAAAGTCTTGCTGATTCAAAAAACTGAAATTGACAAAAACTGAAAAATGACATATGTTGCTATTTGAAAAAATATGAAGCACCTTCTACCAAGTAAATTTTCTTTATTTTTATTTTTTTAATTCAATAATAAAAAAGTATGTATAGCCACGTTGCATTACTTTTTCCTCAACTTGGAAAAGGTAAAACTGACGTGAGATGTTAGTTGACATTAATAAGATACTTGACAGTACTATCAACACGTATTTCATGAGCAGCACGCCACCTGCTCCCTACGAAAAAGGACGTTTAGGCCCTCAAAAATTTTTGTCTCTCTCTAGATTCCAAAATTATTAGCGCATCTAGACCCCAACACTTTTGGCGTCCCTTAGGTTAGTTTTAGTTTAAATCAAAAAAATTTCAGTAGTGTTTTAGAGCTGCGATTATCAAATAAGGCGAAAGATATTAGTTCTTTCCAAACTGACAGCAAAACCTGTTAGTGCGGATTGTGCGGATATTTTTGCGGATGCGGATTTATTATTTACATAAGCTGCGGATGCGGATCATGGATATGCGGATGCGGATCGGATGCGGATACAGAAAAGCTTATCCGCGCAGGGCTCTACCTATAGTTAAGGTGGGCCTGGTGATTAGGGATGTTCCGATACTACTGGTACGATACCAGTATTGATATTTTCCATTCGATATCGCGATTTTAGTATCTATACTAATCTTCCGATACTTTACTTATATTAGTACATTTGACCCAGTATCGTATCGATTTTTTTTTTTTTTTTTTTTCGGTAACCATTTCTTTAACCATTTCGGTTGCTGGAACATACTGACATTGCACATGGGAAGATTAAACTAAAATCAGGCACAAACCAACGTGGTTCTAACATTATGAAGACAGTCTTCCATAATTTATATAAAATTGCTCAGAAATTCTTGTCTGTAATAGCGACGACAATTCCTTCAGAGCGCTTATTTTCGAAAGCAGAAGCCACTGTATGCAGAGACAGAAATAGGCTTCTGGGCAAAAGGATTACTAACCACTTTTTCTCGGTGCTTGCAATTAAGAAGAGTGGAGTGTTTAATTATATTTTAAACAATCACTCAGACCTATAGGCGCCACTGCCTTACCATTTTCTACCATTTTTTAATACCAACCAACAGTTTTAAAGGTGCAAACTACTGAAATCAAAATTACCTCTTAGTTTGTTTTTACAAAAGTTTGAAATAGGCCATATATGCATATAGGCTATTCCAAACGTTTAGGCGGAACTAGATTTTGAATTATAATAATTTTTATCTATTAATTCGGACTTTTAGTCATTTTGTTTAAGCTTCGTAAATCATACTCACATTGCCTGTCATTTTGTGTAAGCTTTGTAAATCATACTCACATTGCCTGTCAAATTAACTGTCATTATAAAATGTCGTTTTCATTGCATTTTAATTTTTTGTCACTCTTAATAAAAATTTCCCATTTATTTATTTGTTTTGTCTTCAAAATATGTAAAAAAGTATTAAAATTTTTAATAAATTCGTTTCCATGGTTTCACTCATAGAACAGTTTCACTGTTGGAATTTTAAATTTTCACATACGAACCTGAAAAATGAAATAACTCAAGCAAGATCCGTTCTCGTAACAAACTAAAAGAGTAAAATTCCCATTTAGTTCCGCCTAAACGTTTGGAATAGCCTTTATACTTTAATCTATTTATTATTGTAAAACAATTAAATTGTTATTATAAGAATAAAATGTTTTTTTACGTTTTATAGAAAATTAATTTTTCCTTTCGATACTTGTAAATATCGATATTTTATTTCGATATGATACCGGTATTAATACTTTATATTCGATATTATCGATACTTTCTCAGTATTGCATATCTCTATATACATCACTTACGAAACTATGAGTAATTAGAATCGGAGAGGCGCCCTTTACAGTTTCTAGGCGAACATGGAAAAGGAAAAGTCTGGATGGAAATAATTCTAAATAAATGGATATGACATACTACAGGGTGGGCCATGGGAACCTGAAGATTTTTGAATGAACATTACACAATGATTTCTTAAGACAACAAATTTTTATTAACATACATTAATAGTAAATTATATGCCATTTTAATTTTTTTAATTATTCTGCTCATAACATGTTTCAAGTCTGTTCATAAATTCTTGGTGAACGCAGTCCAGTAGTAGACCGGGAGCTCATGACATTTTTGGTCTCCGATTTCATACAGCATGCCTTTTGGAGGAGAGAATATTTACCCTGTGACAACAAAAAAGAGATGGTACTAAACCCCTGCACGCTTTCCGGTCATAGGGAAAATTGCATTTCCACTTGCGCAAAATTTTTGTGTTTTTCTCTGATTTAATATTGCTTGCCCTTTTGTCAAAAGAAAGTTATAACAAATTTAAAGTCTTTTAATTATAGGCATGCTGTATGAAAACGCGGAAAATCACATTTTTTTATTACAAGATCACATGACCGTTTGAGCCCTTTGGGACCCTCCGAATCGCATGCATATATTTAAAAGACTTTAAATTTGTTATAACTTTCTTTTGACAAAAGGGCAAGCAATATTAAATCAGAGAAAAGCACAAAAATTTTGTGTTTAAGTGGAAATGCAATTTTCTCTATGACCGAAAAGCGTGCAGGGGTTTAGTACCATCCCTTTTTTGTTGTCACAGGGTAAATATTCTCTCCTCCAAAAGGCATGCTGTATGAAATCGGAGACCAAAAACTGTCATGAGCTCCCGGTCTATAGAGCTTCGTCAATCGCCCGGACTTCTGCACGAATGGCATCCTTTAGTTCATCCAATGTTCTGGGTTTGTTATCCTAAACAAGAGCCTTTAGATAACCCCTAGAGGAAGAAATCGCATGTTGTCAAATCTGGTGATCGAGCATAGCCAAACAAAAATCATTGCGTTGCGGATAGTCGTTTGGTTTCAGCTCCTGGACTAAAGTTAACTTGTATGGATGAAACTTCAGATCTTGTTTAACAATACGACGGACTGTGGAACGACTTACTCTTAAGGCATGTTTTCGTACAGAACGCCTTGGGCTTCTTTGGAAAGTCTCCCTCACCCTCTACACATTTTCAGGGGTCCGTACCGTACGAGCGGGTCCAGGCGGTTTTTTATTCATGTTCCCGCTTGTTCGAAAATCGTTGACCCATTTGAGAATTGTGTTTCAGCTTGGGATGCTTCCCAGCATTAAACTCAATTCGAAACGCTCTTTGCGCCGCTATTACTGATTCACCGTTTTTGCCAAACGTGTCATACAGAAACACACGATGTCTCACACCCCATTCAGCCATGATGTAAACTAAACTGCACGAACTGACGGTTGGAATGGAACCTACCGCTTGCTTCTACCCCCCTACCTGCAGAGTACTACCCGTTTCAAAAACGTCAGGTTCCCATGGCCCACCCTGTATAAACAATGTAATTATTGATATAGATTTTAGCCGAAAGGCAATAAAATAAAATTTCTATACTATAGCTAATTACGAGGTTCGTCAAGAATTTTGTTTTATTTAGATCCATTTTAAACCTGCTCGTTCAGATGTTTCCATTAGTTGCTGAATCATATCTCTGGTTTTATGAATACATTCGGAAGCCAAAACTATGGCATCTGCCGATACCTGTATACTATATACTGTAGGTATATAATCCTGAAATGTGTAAAAATTCATACTTACCATTGTTGATGTAAGGTTTTAAAATTTTACGAACAGTAAACACCAAAATGAATCACAGCTGACTTTTTTCTAAGTCAAATAATTTAGAGCTATAAAGAAAATGTTATACATAGTAGTGCACATATTGTGCATACTATGTTACAATATAAGCATTATGCATTAAACTGTTAAATAGCTAATATAAAGTTCATAATAACCTGAGTTATCGAACTGAAAACACTCACAGTTTGTGTAACGTCTAGCCAGACAAGCCAGTTGTTACAAGTTAACCGAGCTTTGTAACTGGGCTGTCGAGAGAACAACACCCGCTAGTTCTAACTTCACCCAAATTATGAACTGATAATTAATATGTTTATGGATTTCCAGACATTGCGAACTTCCAAATTAAATTATAGGAGAATGTGATATCAGAATAGAGAGTCTTGTGTGGTTAACAAGTTTCTGATCGATGTAATTGTGCTCAGAAACATATGGTGCAAATCTGAGCACTATGTCTGCTTTGTTGGTAATTAAGTTCTACTCATGATATGTGTTAAAGATACCAGATTGTTAGATCTTTACTCTTAAGGCCCATTTAGCCATAAAAATTGAGGCAAATCTATTTTTTTTTTTTTAATTTTTAAATTGTTGAAGAAGAACAACAGTGTTCAGATATATCCAATTTACCAGTTAAATAAGTATAAATTATGTAGAAATAGGCTAATTCAGGGGTGATAAATTACACGCGTGCCACAAATGGCACGTTAAAAAATTATTGACGCGCAAATGATTCGAAAACGAAATGATTTTTATTGTAATATATTAAAAAGAATCATGCTGTGAAATATTGGGTGAGTTTAACAAACATAACTGCTGAGAATCAGCAATCAACTTGTTTACTTTGTGATTATAGTCAACTCTTGTCAGTTAGCTAAGCAAACAGCAAGAGAAATACTGCGATCTGTAAGTCAAAATACTCAACAATTGCGTTCTGTAAATCCACCTATTAGTAATTTAAATAACAAATCATTTTATTAGCGTGCCATGTTCGGTGCTCCGAGCGTAGGCTATTTCCCCACATACAGTTGTGTTGTGTGTGTTGCCTGTGTAACACAATCGTATGGGACCTACAATTTATCATCTTGGAATCCGAACCACTGATTATTTTGGGGAAATTTTACTAGGGCTTTTACCTCGGTGGTTGCTCTATGCTTTCCGAGGGAGAAACGGTCGGAAAAACTTAAGGTGTTTTTGCCGGTACCAGGGAATGAACCCTGGTCCGCCGCTCATTATTTATTTATTTATTTAAGAGACACGACCGTTTTCTAAATAACATGATATATTGAAGTTCTGGATCGTGCGAGTCACCAATGTTGAAAATATCCAGAGAATGTTGCCAATCTTAAAGAAAAAGAAAGAGGAACGAGCATAAATACCTTATCATACAAAACATTATATAGACAAAGGTTGAAAAAGGAAGAAGTCCTGAAGCCGCCTTCGTTTTTGTACACCAAAAATTTAATTAACTAAGAAGAGGTTCTGGGTAGCAAATAATGATTACCTGGCTCGGTAACCTAAGGAAGCGGTTTGGAGATTCATCCACAGAACTATTTCGGAATGAGACAACGGATGGGACAAGAGAAGACTGGCACGCCATCACTTATTATATACGTAAAGTTTATAATTATTCGGCGCCCTCTGTGCTAGATTATTCAAAACGTGGTTTTGAAAAAAAGGTCACACTCCCCTTAAACAATGTATTTTCTTTTTAATTGTAACCCAATTTGTACACATAGTAATTCCGCACAAATAGCTCGTCATAATCTTTAAATATTCAAAACACAACTGTTAGGCCCGGTCTTTCCACCTTCAGATAAAGTCCCAGGTATCTATCTGACAGATAAGGTTATTTGTAACTTCATCTGCTGAGTAAATGTCATCCCTTCTTTCTATACAAATGTATCTATCGGATAGTTATCTAACGGATAATGAGACTGACGTATTGGATTCACTGACTGGTATTGACAGTTATTCAGCAGATGGAGTTACAAATAACCTTATCTGTCAGATAGTTACCTGGGACTTTAACTGAAGGTGGAAAGACCGGTCCTCAAAATTATTAGGTCGCCAAGGATAAAATTCATAGAAAAAAAGTTGATTGCTAACTTACAAATATAAGGAATTATTTTATTCATCAAGGTCTCCCATAGGTCTCTCAATAGGTCACCCATATTGTCTATACACTTTTGCCATTTAAGCGGCAGCTTGTTCAGGCCGGTGGTATAAAACCCTGGCAAACGAAAGACAATGAATTCCTGGAAGGCCAGTTTTACAGCATTCTCGGATTTAAACTGTTTTCCTATTAAAAAGTTGTCCAAATTGCGGAAGAAGTGGTAGTCAGTTGCGGCTAGATCTGGTGAGTATGGAGGATGATGAAGAAATACCAACTCCAATTCCTGTAGTTTTGCCACAGTCATTTGTGCAGTGTGTGGTCTAGCGTTATCATGTAATAAAATAGGAGTTGATCTGTTGATCAATCTAGGCTGTTTTTCTTTAAGTTTTTGCATCATTTCGTCCAGTTGGTTGCAGTATATTACTGCTGTGATCGATGAGCCCGTTCTTTTTTTTTTTTTTTGCTTTTTAAGTTACCTGTACGAAATTTGGCGAACCAATTTGATATTGTCTGTCTATTAATGTTTCGCGTGGTCTGCGATGCTGTAGTTCCACGTAAGAACTCATACTTTATAATAGTGCGAATTTCCGACCGTTCCATTTTCAACAAAATTAATTTAAAAAAAGTTTTTGATATTTTTTATAGCATACAATGAATTCTTTACAAAGGCGAGATGTGTAGCTTTCAAAAAAAAAAAAAAAAACAAAGGTAAAATATTAAGCCAATGTCAAATAATAAGCTTTTAAAGTTGGCAATATTATTAACTACAAATTTCATCCTTGACGACCTGATAATATTTTCTTCCAGGCTTCTGATCGGTCCATTTAATAATTCTTAACTGAGATATATGCGGCATATATAAATTCGTGAAACTTTAGAATATTATATCCCAGTATATTAAACCGCTCTCTTATTTGTTACACAAAACGTTTCTTTGGATTTCTATTCCTTTTATGAGTTAAATTATTTAAAACCAAATAAACTAAAACCGATTAGAGCCCAAATTAAGCTCTAATCGGTTTAAATGAGCCTTTACTTTATTTAATCTTCCAGTGCTTGTGATATGGTTAGTAACTATTTACTTTTGGGCAAGAGATTCCGGTTTTCCAACAGTTTCTCCGTGTTCCGAGTCTAGCTTCAAACTCTCGCGCCGGTTCAACAAGCGCTAATTATATTTATTTAATTTCATTTTTAGGGTTTTGTAGGTATGACCAAAAAACCCTTAAGGATTCCACACAACAAAGCGGCCGCGGTGGCGTTAATGCTGCGGCCTAATGCAACCTATACAATACAATGAGACCACGCACATACAAGCGTTCCGCTATCTGAGGACGGCGCCGAATGCAGCGTTCAGTCTAGCGATCACCAAACACTGGCGGCCGAACTCGACAAGTTGCGTTAGGCCGCGCGATATTCATTGTTTATATACCACAAAGTGAATATATTTAAGAAAATAATGTCGAAAATAGATAATTTAACAGAAAAAAATCATAGATCAGTAAAGAATCATTTAATTTTGTATGACTTAGCACATCCTGATTACAAGAATATTAGGAAAACAAATAAAGTGTGGAACGAAATAGGAAAAGTTTTGGAAATTGATAGTAAAGTCTGTTCCAAACGGTTAGGCGGAACTAGATTTTGCAATCTAGTTACTTTCATCGTTTAAATCATGCTTTTCAGTCGTTTTGTTTAAGCTTTGTAAATCATACTTACAACAAACATTTTTTGGTTAAGGTTAATATAATTTTAAAATGTCATTTTCTTTATATTTTGATTTTTTGTGTCATTCTTAATACAAATATCCCAAATAAGGTCCCTTTTCCAACCTAAAAGAACGAAATTCCCATTTAGTTCCGCCTAACCGTTTGAAACAGACTGTAAGTAGATTATTATTTTTCCTCTACATACAATTAATTATTCTATTGTATTCTCGCAATCAATATTATCATACAACTATATACCGTGACTCACTAACTGATCGCTACCGCTACCGCCACTCCCACCGCGTTAGTGTGAGGAGACCTGATCGCTAGTCGTATCGCTACCGTGGCCGCCACCGCGGCCGCTTTGGTGTGTGGAATCCTTTATACCGTCATTTTGTCGTGGTAAAAATTGTAGCCAGACGGCTAAACCTAGAGAGTTGAAATTTGGCATGCTTATACAACTCTTTGACCCGCACATAGGAAAAACACTTAAACATCTAAAAAAACATATCCCCCTAAAAATATAAACAAATATGTGCTCATCGAAAAAAAAAAAAAAAAAATTTATAATTTTGATTAGGGTATCTAATGAACGCCCTTGGTACGTGGATTAACGATCAAATTTTTATTTTTGCAAAATAAATTATTCCGACGCGATTTTTGCCACATTGTGCAAAAAAAAAATTTTGTTCCACACCCTGTAGCCCAGATGGTTTAAACTAAAAATCTGAAAAAATTCTAAGTAATGTACATTGGTGTAAACCGGAATAGTACAACAGGAATTTTTGATCAGATTATGTTTTCGGAAAATAACGCATTTTTTGTGTTTTTAACTAAAATATGTTAAATATTTAATTCGCCATGTAACACAACAAATCAGTAGCTCTAGTAGCGTAGTTGGTTTTTTCGTACGCTTAATATTGTAACTTAATTTGTAAACTAGAGTTCGAATCCTGTTAATTTTATTTTTTCTGTTTTATTTTGCATTTTTATTTTGTTTAAATTATTTTGTCAAAATTCTAGTTATATTTTGGTAAATGTTGCATTTAATTTTTAAAAGCGTAAATTTAATAACCAGTGGGAAGTGTTGATATTATAATTTAATTCTATGTTTGACGAAATCAGAGGGCGGGGCTTATGATTTAAGCAACCAATGAAAGTCATAGGCGCAATTTTCAAAATCTTAATTAACTTTGCTATATAAAAAAATACTGCACATATTTAGATAACTTAAATAATGGTATTGGCATTCGAATTAAAATTCATAAAAAAATTTTTTGACATAAAATTTGTTTTGGCATCCCAAATAATCATCATTTAGTTACTAAATACTTGAGAAACCCAGAAATGTGTGAAAATTCACACTTCACATCAATTTTTTAATTAAAATATGTTTTTAAAATAAATACCTCTGATATTTTATACACACATATTACACCTACATAAGTAGGTACATACAAATATTTTCATTGTTTATTGAATATTTTTTTCAAATTATTTTGTTTATTGCAAAAAAACTCAAATCGCTTATGTAAATATCCGGGTAAATAAGAATGTTGGTAACCCTACCTTGCAGCATGTCGGATGTCAGGTTTTGTTTGAGTTTGAGTTTCATTTATGTTTATTTTCCTCTTTCATGAAGACGGAACGTTGCAACAGTTTTTCCAATTACTTTCTGTTTAGTGTTTTACTTATTACCTTGTTTCAAGGGATTTCTCTTATTACAACAGGTTTTCTAATTTTCTCACTCCATTCTTTCGTAGATCTCCCTCGGCGTCTTCTTTTCAATATTTTGGCTTCATATATGTACCTGTTTCGTATCTCTACCTTTTTCTATCCTTTGATACGAGGGTTACCTTTTAAGTTTTTACAAAAACTAAGAATACATTTTTTTTTTTGTGCAAATTGTTTTATTGCTTATCAGAATATTCGGCTTGAAGGTTTATACACTTTTGCATGCGTTGAAACCAATTCTCGAAATATTTTTTCCATTCTAAAGTTGGTATCTCAAAAACATGGTTTTCGAATGCTTCAACAGTTTTGAAGTGATGAAAATCGCAGTCCACGCAATTTTTGTTTGATATTGGGGAACAAAAAAAAAAGACGGGATAAATCAGGTGAATAACGGCAATGAGACAATAATTCGATGTTTTTCATGACATGCTAGCTCCCACACAGCTTGCATTGTCATGATAAAGAATTATGCGATTTTTTTTGTTCTTTTTTCTGAGTTTGTCGATGACTTCTGGCAAACAAATTGTTGTATACTATTCAGCATTAACTGTTCTCCGATCCTCTAAAAGAATGGTTGCGACATGTCCAATACAACCGAAGAAACAAGCGATCATTTTCTTGAAAGTGCTTCGTGAACGAACAACTTTTGTAATTTTCGGTTCATCTTGGAAGATCCAAACAGTGGTTTGTTGCTTAGTTTCCTGTTCATATTGTCACATAGGTAATCCTAGGTCAGGATTAAGACATCTAGACATTGTGACGGTCAGCTGTCTGATTAAAAACTATTCGTCAGCGTCTGACGTATGTGGCCTGATTCCGAAATGCAGACATCGCATTTTCATAATGAGGAAATATTTGTCATGACGAATGAATATTGGAACTGGGTTAATTTTCGTTACAAAAAGGCTGGAAGTCACAAAATATGAGAGTAATGGAACATAGCCAACTCCGTTGCACGTATTAGTCCACAAGGTGACGACCAAGACACTGACGCCAGATTCTTGTATCGAGGGTGAAGCCAAACAAGTAGTGACCATGTGAGTGGGAGAAGACTTCTCCAGGCTCCTTGACTCCCGGATGGGTAGCCCCCGCCTCGGAGATAGGTCCAACCCGATCCTGGCCAACACGGGGTGGACCGAAGACTTCCCCAACTCCATGGACCAATTCAACATTATATTGTAATTTTGATAAATGTGTAATAAATTTGTTATGTTGAAACCAGGAGTTGTGTCTCAATCAAACCACCCACGTGACAATATGAATAAATCCAAGTTTCGTCACCTGTAACGATGTTGTACATGGATTTTGTAGTGCCTAAGGTTGAATTTCTTTAGCATTCCCTTACAACAATCAACACGAGCCTTTTCTGAGCTTCGGTCAAATTATGCTTCCGAATCCATCGGGAACAGATCTTTTTCACAGCTAAATGTTCATGCGATATGCCAAAGGATGCCTCTATCTCACGTCCTTGTATTCTCATTCTTTCTATTTCCGTGGCGGAGTACCCAGCTCTTTGGTAAAAAGCTTTTGTTTTTCCTTTAAATTGACTGCTTACTTTTCCCTGTCCGTCTCTTTATTCTCTTTCTCTACTACATTCATGCAATATTTTTTTTCCACCTATTCTTGCTTTTTCTTCAAACTTAATAGATCTTGTATTTTGGATATTTTAGTAATTTTGGAACAAATAGAAATATCCATGCAATCACTGTCCAGTACGCCATAGCGACTGGCGTTGTACTGTATTGTTAACAAATTCGATCGTTAGTATTAATTTCCAGAATTTTATAGCTGTAAAAAAAAAAAAAATAACAATTTTTAACGAGCTTGTGTTTACTAATGACATTTTAATTACGCGTTATAAAAACGACCAGTAATTTTAACAAATACATATTGATGCGCATATGATGCAGTTTAAGAAGCATACTTCGAATTTAAGGATCATTTTTATAAAAAGACAATATATAGGGCCGCTTTTACAAAGGTCGGATAAGTAGCGGTATAACTATGTTTATTCCAACGTTCGCTTTTACAATGCATTTTTTATTTTCGCATAGGCATCCATGGTTTTATTGTAAATAAAACAAAGTTAGTATTGTTTGACACATAAACTGACATATTAGAAAAGTCATATTTTAAATTGACATTAGTATTTACATCTTTGAGCATGTTTGGGGAAATATTGGGAGAAGTCGAAATGTTCGACGAAGATAATTCTTTTATTGTGGTATATCCGCCGCTTTAGTGTCAGCCTCTCGTGTGCAAATATTCATAAAACCGCCCTCTAATTGAATCAAGCCCATATACCGCACATGTGTAAATTTTCATAAGATCTACTAGCAGAATTCTACTAGAATCTATACCAAATGACTTCCCTTTGATGAGCCGCTCGTGTACGGTGCAGACTATGTACAACCGCGGTGGCACTGATTGTGGTTCATATATATGTACTGTAATCCCTTGTCACCGCGGGGCTTACGGTTCACTAACATACTATGGACAAAAAAACATGAGTATTAAGATTAGCGTATACAAATTATGTACAGTATTGGACTGCCAAAATTGTAACAACCAGTTCTCAAAGCAGAAAAATTTCACTGGTTAATAACAGGATGTTACAATTGCCAATCTTAAAGAAAAAGAGGGAGGAACTGCAACTTTTTTTGCTATATCTTCAACAGTAATACGTCGGTCTTCACGAATAATGTCGTCAATGCGGGTTTCAAGCGAAGGAGGTGACACTTCAACTGGTCTGCCAGGACGTTGCTCGTGAGTCACTGAGGTTCGACCAATTCTGAACTATTCTATACCTACTTATAAAAATTTCCGCGATTCATACAACTTTTACCATACAGTATAATCATTCGAGAAAACATTTTAGCCGGTTTTTCATCTTCAGAAAGCAAAAACCGGATCACTGAACGTTGTTCAACTAATGTGGAAACTTCAAGCGGACACGCCATCGTTAAATGCAATTTTGAGGCTATAAACAAAACAATTTCTATCCGTCAGGTGTTCTCAGCTCATCCCAGTGATGCCAACCTAAAGTCATGAAAGTACCAAACTCCTCCTACAAACCGTTTTTTTTTTCTTCATCAATTTGTCTCTTTAATTATTGAATATTCCTCGTACTTATTCACCAATCAGAGCAAGGGAATAACTTATACTGCCCTTTATCTGAAGTGTCATTGGCCGGATAAGATATTCGGATGTTTATTCCGATGTTTATCCTATTCAAGCTTTATCCGAGCATTGTAAAAGCGATTTTTTTACTTTATACCGGGAATAACGTTATCCGAGCTTTATCCAATGATTGTAAAAGCGGCCCTTAGTTTAATAAACGTTATATTCTATTTTTCGAACAGACTATATCTCTTAATTACGCAGAGATTTAAAGGGTTAAATAACTTATTGATAAATAAATAACGTGGGTTGGGTATAGAACTTTTACATAAATCAGTTAATAAATTATCGCAAAGTTTGTTTGTGTTTTGCGGTTTTGATTTACAAGGTAAAATTATACGAAGTTTAAACAAGTCGCAAAAAACAGATCTATGTTAGTACAAGGACGACGGTTCAATTCCCAGATTTCACTTCCGAATTGTGTCAACTCTGCCTCAAGAGTAATAATAGAACCAGGTGAAACATCACGCCAACCACATTTTCATTAAATGACTATGGTTTAGAAACAAAGAACATACCTTTTTGAAGGACATGGAACTGCAACAACGAAGAGAGAAGATACAGATATCAAAGTCCAACTCCAGATACAGGTTTTTAGAAACAATAGACGTGCCTCTGTATCTAAGAAAACAGTCCAAAAACCAAAAAATAATAGCCAGATTCAGAGTAGGAAACGAAGAAAGAAGGAACGAATATTGGATAAAAAATGAAGAAAAGAAGTGCAGAATATGTAAGGGGAATGAAGAGACAATAGAGCATCTAACACGTGACTGCACGGAAGAAGTGAGAAACCCGAAATCAGCTATACAAATACTTAATGACGAAAACCCGGATGAAACCTGGATGAAGAACATACTAAATAAAAGACTACAAATGACATAAAATTTAAAAAATGTAGGGAAGATGTGGGGACAGTGGCACACATTTTGGTTTTGTGTACATAACATCTTTAATTTTGAATTTTTTAAATAAATCTTTTCGCCACTTAATACATATAATGTCGTTGTTTAAATAACCTGTTAAAAATTAATGTCCTTATCACGTGCCATTTATAATTAATATTTTTGTTGACCTCTGCAATTGTGCCACTGTACCTATACGTGAGGGTACAGTGAAACAGCATTAGGGATACAGTGGAACAGTAAATATAATAGGTATCTAAAAAATCTGTATATGTATCAATAATTTTTATTGAAACTTCAATTCAATGTCCTTAAAAATAAATCATCTGAAAGGTACTGAAAAATTAATAATATTGTAAAAAAATCAAATTTTTTGGAACAAACTACTAAGTTTAATTAATGTATATAAATATATAAATGTAAATTTATTATTAATATAAAGAAATAAATTTTGGTAAGTTCCTTGGAAGCAGTAAGTTTTAATAGTTTTTATTTTAATGTTAATTATATTTAATTAAATTTACTGTAAAAATCAAAACGTCTAAACGGTGTTTTGTGCTACCAGACGGAGCAGGAGATGGTAAAACTTTTATCAGCTCTGATTTTTTAAATGTGTAATTTTCATTTGTTTTAATAAATTTAAAGAGTAGAGTCAGCCGTCGGAGACATGTTACTTCTATGATTTCCCCTATAGAGTGGCTCTTCATTTTATTCTTTCCGTATTCTTCAAATATTAAGGCATATTGCCTTACTTTAATATCCTTGTTTACGTAGTCTGTCGAATCTGTATCATATGCAGAGTCAACATTATCATCTGAGTTTGAATTCTCATCAATATTGACATCAGTGTCAGATGTGTCTGAACTTACAAGAAAATCTTTTAATTTTCTGATCTTTTTTATTTTGCGCAGCTTGGAATTGTTCTTCTAACTCGTACCCACGTACGTGGGTACAGTGGCTCACTGTACCACTGTATCCACATAACACGTGTGCCACTGTTATCCCTAACCCTATTTTCACGAACATTTTATCAAATATAATAAATTATATAGTTTAGAGCATTAGTAATTGCTTTACACTGTAGACAAATGACCAATTTACAACATGTAATACAAAATTTCTTACTAATTTAGTTGTGTCTCGTTCAAATAAAAATTTTCTTGTTACGATAAACTTTAGTTTGTCTACCTCAAATCAACATTTTCATCATAAATGGCGGGACTTAAATTTATAGACTCAAAATGTGGATAGTATAATTTCTCAGTACCAGAGGGGCCTATATATATCCAAACAGACATGAAAATATTCTATATTTCAAAGATATTTCAAATGTTCCACTGTACCAATTGTGCCACCGTCCCCACATCTCCCCTACTATACACACGATAATTACACACTGTTTGCTACTAAATTGTAAATATAAATGTAGGAAAATTTTAACACCGCAAGGTGAAAAATAAATCTTTACTGCTACTACCTTTTTGTCATATAAGCTACTTAAACTTTGAGAAGTTAATATTATTATTTATTTTTATCAAAGAATGCTTACAGAGCACAGTAACACAGGTTCGAATCCATCACTTCGGGATAAACTTGTAGAATGATGCACTTTAAAGAACAGCAAACACAAATTATTATGGAACAAAAAAAAATATCTTATTCCATAAGAAAGTTATTAATTACTCCCTCCGTTCCAAAATAAGTGCCCGATTTTAGTTTTTTTAATGGATTATTGAAATAATAAAATTAAATGTATCAGTAGTTATTTATTTCCATTAGTCCTCGATTTGGGTTTCTTTAATTATTATAACAACGCCATTCAATTATTACAACACAAAGAGTCCCCGTCCAGTATTGATGAACTCATTGCGGCCGTGCATAAAACCTGGGATGAAATAACCGCGGAAAAACTAGACGATTATTTCATTACACTGCAGAAGTGTATGGAATTGACCATGCTTCATAGAGGAGGCAACGATTACAAGCTTCTTCACATTTAGTTTAGTTGGGAAAATATACGTTATATATCCCTTTGCATATTTTTTATGAAATTGGACACTTATTTTGGAACAAATAAAATTCCTAAATAGGACACTTATTTCGGAACGGACGGAGTGTTAAATATTAAACAGTTTCAAACGCTGCTCCTTAGTACCGTACCTAGCCACAGCCGTAATATGTGTGTGCAAATAACGTCAATGATACCCATTATTTTAGATATTTTTAAAACAAATGATTGAAATTTAAAATTTTATAAAAAGAAATCTTTATGTTTGACAATATTAGCAAGAGATAATATGTATGCATGAATGTTTATGCACTCGAGAGTGAGATAATAAACGTACGTCTAATACTAATAAATAGAACATCCATAAGCGGCAGCTACATCACAATTACGCAAATTTTAAAATGTAAAAGTATTTATAATTATTTTTTGCCAAATTTGTAACGAAATTTATAAGATTAAATATTCCAATGCGTATAAAAACTAATTAATTTTCAAAATAATAAAATAGATAAATAAAATAAATAAAATTAAAAAAAAAACAAAAAAAAAAACAAAAAAAAAAAAACAGCTAGACAGGTCTACTTTCATCTTTCGATATTCTGTAGTTATTTCAGGGGCGACTCAGCCTCAAGAACTTAATCATATAAATATGTACCAATTTATACATAAATAAATAAACAATAGGTTTCCAACGCCTAGACAGGCGTATAGGAACAGAGAAGGTAAGTTCGTAGTTCTAGACTGCCGGCCATAGATATGAAAGCCACGTAGTCAATGTGACGTTTCTATCAGTCCTATTATCCCTGTATGAACAGGTACTCATTTTTAAGTATTAAATACTTAAAAGACTGAGACAACCCTGCTGGCTACAAAATATCGGAAGATAAAAATCCGAAAGAGGTGGGGGGTTTCGAACCCGTGTCCCTGTACCCCGTAGGCAAACGTCTTACCTCGGAGCCACGGCAACCTATTTCTACTTGAAAATAGATACCCAACACTGACCACATTTCTTTCATACGAGGGTTGCTTTTTATATTTCGGGATTTGAGATAAAAAACAATTATTTATCAACAAAAGTGGCTTTATTATTTTTCAAAATATTCTCCATGAAGATCAATACACTTTTGCATGCGTTTGAACCAATTTTCAAAACACTTTTTCCACTCCGATTGAGGCACCTTCCGATAGTATATAGCAAATTATGTGGGATCCAATGCGTACAAATCTTTTTGATGTACAAATCTTTTTGACGGCCAAATGTGCATGCAATAGTGAATGTATGCTGGTCCCACTAATGCCCAAGGAAACCTCAATCTCATGATGTCACATGACGATCTTGCAGTATCAGTTCACGCAGAGCATCAATTTTTCCGGAACAACAACCGATTTTGGACAACCTTCACGAAATTCGTCCTTAAGCGAACTACGGCCACGACTGAAGTAAGCAAACCATTGATAAATAGTAGTCCTTGATGGTGCTTCATCGCCAAAAGTCGAATTAAATTCATCGATGCACTGTTGGTGGGTTAATCCACGTCGAAAGTTGTAAAATATAATCGCTTAAAAATGTTCACCATTTAATTCAATTTTTAGCCAAGATGATTTTTTTCAAGTTCCTGTAAACAACACAAATAGCGCTCGTACGTCAAAACGTTCGGAAAAAATGTATACCGTCAAAAATGTCAAACTTTACGATAGAAGCGTCAGTTGCCAGACGGCAGCACAGTTAAGCGCAATCCCTAAATATAAGAGGCAACCCTCTTATGAAACAGAAAACTTACCTTACCGTACTTCCTCTAACCCTATGCGGTACCTAGAGACTAAGAACCTATTATTTATTGATTATCTTATTTTTATTTTATTATTAAATATCTTGTATTCTGATCATACTATTATCATCAATATAATTTGTGAATCCTGGTCACGGCACCAATTAGACGAAAGGTTTTCAACTCTGAGATCTGTCTTTATATTTCTTAATTTCGTGACACGAATTAGCCTAAAAGGAATTGGGAACTATTGAATATATAAGTACGTTGGGGAAAATTTAGTTCCCTGAGTTGGTATCATCAACGATGTTAAAACAAGACGAATATAACTTTCTTTCTCTTAAAATGTAAAAAGGTAGTTTATATACTAATAGTGTAATTCTAAGCACAACTTGGCAACAAGAGTTGTAAACTGCCAAGGTCGAAATATGTTATATCTTGTAACACGTAGCTCTCTTATGGTTGGTTTATATACGGAACAAGAATAGGGAATAGGAAATAAGAATAGTACACAAGAATAAAACATATTAAACCGTTTATATAGGACATAACATTTCTTCGCTGCGCCTGCGTACTTGCGTTGTCCTGTTTTTTTACGTTTGTCATTTGACAGGCTCTGATTCATATAACCTTTAAAAAAATTTCGTTTATTACCGTTAAAAACATTTTATTGTTGTTTACAACCCTCTGATCATAACTGAAAAACATCTGTTGAACAAACTTTATTACGGCAGACATTTTGATTGCTGTGCGCAGGCTTATTATGTCTTATTCTTCAAATAAGAATAAAATGTTGCATGTTACCAACTATTCTTATGTTTAAAGCCTGGAACAGAATGCACAGCGCGCTACGCCGTCGGCGCGCCGTCATTTGCGACGGCGTTGCTGAGAACGCCGTTGAATTTTCGCCAGCCCACAATGCAATAATTTTTAACGCTGTCAAGTGTCACTTGACAACCTATATCTGTGTTTATACGTGCGCTTTCTTTTATTAAAAGTATAATGGATGATGAAGACGTTTGTGTGATGTTATTTATGTTGTATGCAAGTTATTTATACAAACAAACACTTTACCATTCAGTAAAAACTGAGGTTAGGTGTTCTGCGTCAACGTTCAACGGCATCAAAAGTTGGAAGTTGACGAACATTCAGTATCAACGGCGTTCGAACGCCGTAGGACATTGTTCATTCTGTGCACTTGCATATTACAGCCTTTGTTTTAACTTTGCGCTGACAGTTTGCGCCGTCCAACGGCGTCAAACTCGTTGCATTCTGTTTCCCACTTAAGTTAAATTTCATTACTACATAAACCGATATACGGCGCAGCAATGTTTTAACATCTTGTGTACTATTCTTATTTCCTATTCCTTATTCTTGTTCCGTATATAAACCAACCATTAAAGCGAGCAAGTGTGTTCAGAATGAGATCATAAGGCTGTAATAATGCCACAGTTGGCTTTGTCCGCTATTGCGTAACTTGTAAAAATTCTTTTTGTTTTATCCGGAAAAACGCAATCAAGGATGCTAGACAAACATTATGGTGAAGATGGTAAAACGGCAACAAAGAAATGCCTAAATTATAAGAAACATGCATTTTTTCGTCACTAAGGCCCCACGCATGTCCTTGATATTAGAATAATTAAAAAAGAATGAAAAAAAAAGATAGAGGTTTCAAATAATTTTGTAAGACCACAGTTTTGGTTACGTTATTGTCAAAGGTAATTTTGTACAATCTTAAAAGATATGTATCATTTCCTGGTCACGGCACCATTGAGAAAATGTTATAAACCTTGTACACGCATTCCTTACCTTGAACAGGTGAAGGAAATCAAATAAATGGAGTACGTATTTAAAAAAAAATAACGGAAATGCCAAACACAAAAAAGACAGATCTGGAGCGCAGGATAAAGGAAGTTTTGGACGTATTTCAACAAAAAAGTTCCTATTTGAAACATGTTGAAGGAAATTCTCCTGTACGGGGCCGAGATATGGAAGTGGTGCGAAAACGAAGATAAGCAAAAAAATACATTCATTAAATAGATGCTGTAGCGAGCCACTCATATGTTACCTAAAATCGTACCATTTAGACGTATTTCAACAAAAAAAATCATATTTGAAAAAATGATGAAGGAAATTCTCCTGTACGGGGCCGAGATATGGTAGTGGTGCGAAAACGAAGATAAACAAAAAAATATACATTCATTAAGTAGATGTTATAGCGAGCCACACATATGTTACCTAAAATCGTACCGTTTATTATCAACTAAGTAGCGAGGCTGTGATATTATATAAAGTCTTATCTCAAACTGAAATGAGATTCCTGACTAAAGGAGTTTGGGTATTTGGGCGTGAGTGTTATCCAGGGTTCATCATTACGATATGTGAATTAAATGATATGTATTCGTACTTACCAACTGACTGCTCAGTCATCTTGTAATTAGTCTGGATCTTAGCTGTTCACTTAAGTTTTTAAAGGTGAAGGTTTACACACGTTAAATAAGACAGTTTAAAATTAATTAATTTGGTTTATTATAATATGCAATCTTCTATATACAAGAGTAAGTTTGAAAGATTTAAAATATAGGTATTAAAATAATGAAAAGATTAAAACAAATAAAATCGGATAGACCACCAGAATATCGACACAGTGCCTCTAAGAATTCAACAACTTAGATGTTTACGCTAACCGGACCGAATACTTTTTGACCTCGTTTTCAGAGAGACGGGTGTTTATATAAGAGGACTAGTAGCATTTCTAGGAAATATAGTTTCAACAATTAGAGACTAAATGAGAAACTAAAGGAAAAACGTCCAAATTTATCTAACCAAAAAGGAATATTTTTTCATCATGACAATGCACACCCTCATATAGCAAAAATAGCCGGCGTAAAAATTCAGGACTTAAACTAGGAAATTATTCCACAGTATTATTAATAATAATAATAATAATAACTTAATTTCTGATTCTAAGAAAATAAGAAGTTTTATTATAAGAACCTTAACTTATTTAGAAATTACTTAAAAATTAACCTAACTAACAATACATTTTTACGTCTTACTTAATTATTGAAATCAAATCATGTTTTTGTGATCTTTTATCATTTTTCTTTTTTACAAGTAATCGACCATAATCTCAATGTACTAAATACATTGGAATAATTGGACAATAGATATTTTTTTAATTCTCTTTTGAAAGACATAAAACACTTCGATTTTCTTTAATAGTATTTGGTAGAGTGTTGTAGATTTTTACCCCTTTGGATAATATAGAATTACTTCCAATATTTTTTTAAATCTAGTTACATGTAATAAGTTTGATTGCCTAGTGCAGTGGTGGCGAACCTATGACCCGCGGGTCAGACACTGACCCACGAAAGCTTTTTAAGTGACCCACGCGTTGAATTTATATAAAAAAAAAAAAAATAGCATAAAAGAGAGAACAGGCAATCGAAAATATTAAAAAATTAAAGTATAAATAAATATCTAATATATTTCCAAGTGGACGTTAACTAACTGATTTTCTATCGTATCACTGTACCTGTATGTGAGTCATAAAATTTTCAAATATAGATTGGTTAATTTAATGTTCTTATGTGACATCACTCAGCATTTCAATGAACTGAATAAAAAACTTCAGGGAAATGGACAAGTTGTATTGATGATGTTTGAAAATATTAAAACATTTATGACGAAACTTAACATCTTCACAAAAGATTTGGAAATGAAAATGATGAAATATTTTCCTCGATTACAAAAACACTTTCAAAACACAATAATTTTTGAAAATACGCTTGATATTCAAGAAAATACAATTAAAAAATATTTAATTATTATACAGGAAATAAAACGAGCTTTTCAGGAGAGATTCAATCAATTTAAAAGTTTGGAAAATATATTTCACTTTATTTTATTTCTATACAAAACAGAATTCGCAACAATGGAGCTAACCGGATTTATGTGGCTAGGTATCCATGATTTAGAAATGGAATTAGTTGAATTTGAAAGCAGCATAGTATGGAAAAATAAATTTGAAAACTTAGTTTCGCAAATAGAAAGAAAAATTTCTGAAAGTACTACAGATAATAATGATCGCAAACTAAAAATTGAAAATATTATATTAAACGTATGGGATTCTTTACCAAACAATTTTATATCAATGAAAAAGCTTGCTAATGCTCTGTTAACGATTTTTGGGTCCACATATTCGTCTGAAAAATTGTTTTCCTCAATGAATTTTGTAAAATCCTCAGAAATAAACTTGGAAATGAATTGACAGCGAAATACATTAAACTAATGAATATGAATTATGAACCTAATATTAAAAAACTATCTGAAAATAAGCAACAACAGATTTCACATTAAATATATATACTTGTATCAACTTTATTATATAAACAAAAATCTATAACTATGTTTATAATAACGAATACTTCATAATATATGTATGTGATGTTCTTTATTCCGTGTTCATTCAAATATTTAGTACAGTGGTGCGATAATTCATGATATTACTCCATTGATGTCAGCTTTTTGACATCGACTTGCAAAACTTGCTCTTCACTTGCAAAAGTAAAAAATGTTCCCAAAAACAGGGTCAACTGTCGAGTTTTTCTTTAACGAATTTTCGGTGTTCCAAATTATTGGTACCCCTTTTACCACACCCTCTTCCAAGTGGTATCTTGTATTAAGAAAAATAATGAACAAAATTTGACCCTCTCTTCAAAAAGGTTCGCCATCCCTGGCCTAGTGTTTATATGAGGATGAACATGATGAACATTGCTGAAATTTATATCTGAGTGTTTGAAGTTGTTAATTATTTGATAGATATGTATACACAGTTTATTAGTTACAATATCATTTATGTTTAATAATTTATTGGGATGATATAAAAGCGAAGTAGGGTGGCGTGGAGGTAACTTTAAGACAGCTTTGATAGCTTTATTTTGTGAGACTTTAAGTGTATTAAGGAATTTCGTATTTGCTGTGGACCATATAGGGGTCATGTATTGGACATTTGAATGAACTAGACGTATTCACTCGGTCATATGGAACATAAACTCAAAGATAAAATATTTCGAAATATCACCGATGTAGAAAATCACCTGATTAGTTATTTTAAGTCAAAACCAGAAAACTTCTATAAAGAGGGTATCAAAAAATTAATACAATATTGGAAAGCCGTAATAAATAATGATGGAAATTATATTTTGTAATTATACATAGTAAAAATTTCTAAAAAAATAAACTTGTACTCTAAAATAATGGATTTATTTTCGTTCCCCCTAATATATTCTTTCAATTCAAGTAAATATTGTGTACAAAACCGAAACGCAAGAATAAAATTATTATTATTATTATATTCAATACATTTTATATTTTAAATAGTTCATAAATCAAATAATCATATTTATTTTAAATTCATATTAGTAATCCCTTTTTTTTTGCTGACTCTCTCATTCAAACGGTCAGTTGCATAGTTTTTAATGCAAAACTGTACTAAAATAATGTAACTTTTTCTACGTATGCGCACAACCTTATTCTGTTTAAACAAGAACTGCTTACGTTAGAATATCTATTTAAATTTATTTCATTGTCTTCTACCGAGAACATTACAAGTCTTTATAGAGTATTGGTTTTCTTGCTCGAGTTTAATTTTACCGGTGTCACAGTAATTTTCACTTCTCCTCAATTCAGAATCAGATAACCGGAATGACGAAGAATTGATAAAGGATCGATAAAGGAAATAATCTACAGACATTTCCAGAACACTTATTTCAGTATATCACGAAAAGAAATTACAACAAAAGCTTAGAAATTCGAAATAGTTCGAGATAGTGCCACGCCACAACTATTTCTATATCTAACGTCTCACAATAAAATAAGATAAATTTTGTGTTATATGAAAGTTATGACATACTGCAATTTTCTAATCGATAAAATAAAAAAAAAAAAAAAAAAAAACATAATTTATTCCTGCCAATCATACACTGTTTTTCTTCTTCAAGACACTACAACCCTTCGAGGGTCTCGATCTCCTTTATTAGCCTCTTCCTTTGTACTCTATCCATTACAACTTCTCTCCATTTGTTGATACTTAGCTGTTGCAATCTTGGGTGCGGTCTGCTTCCACTCCTTTTACTAAACGGATTTTATTAACACGTTCAGTCCAACGTGCCCATGTGGTGGGTGGTCAGTGTAATAGAGGTGTGACCACTTCTACTACATTCTCTCCACTTCTCTACTTTATTTTGTTATGAATTTGCTTTACATGCGCAATATCTAGTCTGCAAAAGTGACACGTTTTAGCAGGTATATACCAACCCCAAGCAGGTACAGGAACATTAATTTTAGACTGATCCATTTTTAATGAAGAATTTTCAATAAACCGACGTCAATAATAATCGTTTCATTCGTAGTACGTTTTAATATGTAAATAATAATATGTAAATAATCATGTAAAAGAAATAATTTTGGTAATTTTGGTAAAGTTTGTTTCACAAATAGAATTTCATTTATAAATTCAATATAAACCAATTAGATTGAAATATTTAAATATATTAAATGATAAAAATAATCTATTTCTTAGAAAGTTTAGTATTGTTACTTGAAACGTATGTGTTGCGCCGGCTCCCAGCCTAAGTAAGGTAGGGTGGCCTGACAGTCACACAAATGGTTTTCGCGGTGGCGACCACGAAAGACCACCAGCAGAAGGCTGGAATATACAAGGTGTCTCAAAAGAAATTTTATATTTATTTAGCTTACTGCGTGAACGCAACGTATCCGAGGGGCGCGGGGGTTATGTCAATCGGTAGCCTGGCTCTTGGGAATTGAGTCGCTATGGAGCGTCTCTCGGGAGCAGACCGCGCGTTATGCGTGCGAGAGTTTTACAAAAACGGTGATTCGGTGACTGTAGCGCGTAGAAAATTCTGCAGTATTCGAGGTATTCGCCACTTAAATGATGCGCCAAGCATTCCTCTCATTCGACATTGGGTTAAAAAGTTTGAATAGACTGGTACAACGCTGGATAAATCAAAATCCGGGCGACCTAGGTCATCAAGAACGGTAGAAAACGTGGAGAATGTTAATCAGTCTGTTCGTGACGACCCGAACCTTTCAATTCGGAAGCGCGCAAGTGCTTTAAATGTGCATAGATCATCATTACATCGCATTATGCACAAATACCTAAAGCTGCACCCCTACAAAATTCAATTGGTGCAAGAATTTTAAAGCCCCAAGACGCCAGTCAGAGGCTTAATTTCGTAAATCAGGTGATTGAGCGATTTTCAACGTTTACCAACATTTTGTTTTCAGATGAAGCTCATTTTCATCTTAATGGCCACGTAAATAAGCAGAACTGCCGCTACTGGAGTGCAACGAATCCGAAACGCAAACATCAGAAACCCCTACATTCGCCTAAAGTGACCGTATGGGCTGCGATGTCGGCGCGAGGAATTATCGGCCCTTACTTTTCTGAAGACGAAAGGGGGCGTGCAGTTACAATGAATTCAGAGCGTTATGTGGAGATGTTAGACAACTTCTTGGTACCTGAACTGCAAAACTTTCCTGGCTATAACCAAAGAACATGGTTCCAACAGGACAGAGCAACTTCACACACGTCCAATATGTCTCTACCACGTGTTCGTGAAATTTTCTCAGGCAAATTGATCTCCCGGACAGGTGACATAAATTGGCCTCCACGCAGTCCAGATTTAACCCCTATGGACTTTTTCCTATGGGGTTATCTTAAATCTAAAGTTTACGCCAATAAACCGATTTCACTGGCGCATTTGAAAGAAAATATCCGTCACGAAATGGCAGCCATCCCTGACTCCACCTGCCGAGACGTCATAAGTAATTTTACTGTTCGATTAAATGAGTGCCGAGAACGCGAGGGTCTACATTTAGACGATATTATTTTTAAGAAATAAATCCCCAAAAAGTGTATTTTAATAATTAATAAACATTTTTTCTATATACGGCTTACTTTTTTTTTAATCGATCCACTAAATATAAAATTTCTTTTGAGACACCTTGTAGAATTGAAAAACGAGATGTGACACGGAGATGCACCGAGTTGAGTAACTTGGGAAGACACGGACAACCTAGAGAAAAGGGAAGGGAATATAAACTTTTTTGCTCCTAGGGGCTGCTCTAGGAGACTAACACAAGGGAAATAGTAGCCCTAGCTGGGGTGTAGACGGTTAAAATTCTAGGCCCACAAGTAATGGCTATGGAGGAACCAAACCTAGAAAATCCCACGATGTCTCTGAAAACCCTAGCCAAGCGACAAACAATGCGGAAAACGTTGCTTAACACGATGGGTGTATCACATAAATAGAAATACAGTACCACAAAATACAATATTATAAAACTGATAATATAACAAGAATTATTAATATTAAATACAAAAAATACAGATGTTAAATTTAAATTCAAATAAAACAGCACACGTGATCAAGAGACCAGCGTGTGCGAACCAAAATGTACAAGTTACCGCGCTGGTGCGATAGCTTGCAGAATAGAAATATGTGATATAAAAATATTAAACAATGAAATAGAGTTAATGTAAAATTGGAATGGTCTTACAGTGAGATGGTTTCAGTCATAAATATGTAGAATATCATTCTCAACTTTACATTACGTGGTACTGGTGTCACAAAAAATCAGGTTCCTGGGTCCTCAAATGGTTTCTTGGCAGGTGTTAATGCACAAAAAATTAAATGACCAACCAAGCGGGTGAAATATCACTTAACTAGCGGTAGAGACGCGTGAATTTATAAGAAACTGATAAATAATTGTATAGACAGGCGATCTACTCTCTGATTAGGTCAGCATGTGTGTGATTAGATGACTCAACATTTTTAAAAAACACAAAAAGTTTTCGTGTTTAAAAATTAAATTAAATAATTTTAATTTAATAACAATAAGGGCCCTACGGGCGCAACACTATGTAAACTTAATATGAAAAGGGCATAGTAAATTCTATAACAGATCACAAAAATGTCAATTAATAGATTCGATTTATTTGGACCATATGGGGAAAATTCTTTATCTCTGTCTTGAAATATAAACATTAGTTTTGGTTATTTATCTAGGGAGATATTATATAATTTATAAATAATAACTGTCGTATGGTTTACGCCCTGGCCGATCCTGTATTGACCGCATAAATACACTGCGCATAATTATTGAACAATCAGTAGAATGGTAGGCCCCACTCTATCCGTGTTCATAGACTTTAAGCAAGCCATCGACAGGGTCAGTCAAAAGGCACTCTAAAATTACTTGGATCATGTTGAGTCCTTAATAAATTTATTAACCTCAAAGAACAAACCGTGAAGCAAGTTCGCAAGTTGTGCATAATGGGATGAGAAGTAAAAGTATTGCCGTCAAAAGCGGTGTTAAGCAAGGCTGTCTACTATCCCCTCTACTATTTAATACCGTGTTGGAATGGGTTTTTCGTAAAGCTCTCACAGAACACAGAGGCATACAGTGGGATTTCCAAAACCGTTTGGAAGATTTGAGCTATGCAGGCGATATATGTCTTCTGTCACATAATTATGAAGATATGCAAGCCAAACTTGAAAGTAAAAGTATTTTGGCAAATTTATTTGGCTTATGCATAAATTAAGCGAAAACTAAAGTAATGTGGATTGGTAGGAAAATCAGATTTTCCATTAACGGCGAAGACTTAGAATATGCGGAAGAATTCTGCTACCTCGGTAGTGCAATAACGAGAGATGGAGGAACTTCGAGGGACGTGAACAACAGAATACTTAAAGCTCAACAAGCAGAATGAAATCTGGAAATCCAAGATCTCTCGTAACACTAAGGTCAGTATATTTAAAACCAATGTAAAACCTAATCTGATGTATGGCTGCAAAACTTATGGAGTCGCTAAAGAAATTACCCATAAACTCCAAGTTTTATTAACAGATGTCTGCGCAGAATTTTTCGCATAACTTGGTCAGATCATATTCCCAATACTCATATTTGGGAATCGACAGCACAAAAACCTACCCACTTGGAAATCCAGGCAAGAAAGTAGAACTGGATTGGGCATACCCTCCAGAAGGCAGTAAACGAATGAATTTCCAGAATGGCATTAGAGTGGAACCATCAGGACAGCCGTCGTAGAGGTCGCCTCCGTGTATCCACATGGAAGAGAACAATAAACAAAGAACTTTATGTCCACGAAACTACCTGGCGCCACGTGAAAAAGTTTGCTCTTCACAGAACCCGATAGCGTGAGTTTGTAAAGGCCCTATGCTCCAGCGAGGATATCTAGGACACAATTTATATGGATGACCGGGGTATAATATGATATTTTACAGTTCAGCAATGTAATTCTCTCAGGGTAGTTCAGTTAAAACAGTCAAGAGGTTAATACGTGTTTAAGGTAGTTGTTGATGATGGTCAGATTTTGAGTGTTTAGTAAAGTCGAATAAAATGTAACAAGTAATTCCGTATATAAGTTGTAGGGTACTTTTTTTGAGTGGCAGGGAGCCGCCCTGGCACTTTTCTTAGTTCAATAACCAATACATTTATTTTACTTAAAACATAAATAGTATCTTGATTAGATGAGTAACGACCGTAAGTTAGTAATTATAGTTGATAGGTAAAGGGATTCCGACCAGTCAGAAAATAAAACAAATTTATTAACTTCGCTTACGTTTCGATTTAATTTAAATCTTCATCAGAGTTACAAAGATATATAGAAATATAGAATTAATAATTTAGTAAGTTTACATGTATAAAAATATAATAATGTTCAAATTTAACATGTCAAGTAGTTAAAACAAGCATTACAAAATTGTCGGAATTTAAAATATAACATAAAATAATTATTAAAGAGTAAAAACATATCAAATAGGGTCAGTGTGCAAGTAGTCAGCCTGTTCCAGTAGTCGGCCTTTTTAAAATTAAAACTTAAATAATAGTTTAATATCCCAACTAAATATTTAAAATTTTATATGCCAGTATTCAGCCGTCTTTCTTCTTTTGGATTACTTTCAACCAATAAGAGTAGATGTCTCTGAACATTAAATATAAATAAAAGAAGTCAACCTCAACAATATGTCTGAACATATACTCTGTGTTGAATCCAGTTAGGGTTAGTGAGGCGGTGTATGATTCGAATATTGTACGAGGTAATTATTGTATGTTTTACTATAAATTTATTTAGGACAAATATTTAGAACATTAATTATTATAATAAAAAAGTTTTTCAACATAGATGTCTTCGATTTATTAAATACTTAATGAGGCTGACCACTGGCGAACAATTTTTGGAAAATTCTAGTAGTCAGCCTACGCGGCTGACAACTGGGGTTTTAGAAACTGTAATATTTTATTTCTCTCTTACATTCAGGAAAATAATATTTCTGTTTTGCTCGGATAAATTTATTTCTTTTTCTATCATTAATTTAAAAACCAGAAGTCAGCCTGTCTTTTTAGGACCTGGTTGATTATTGAACATTGAATACCAGCAGTCGGCCACCAATTGTTTTTACATTAGTTTTGGATAGGAATAGTAGAATTTTCTTCTTTCTCGTTCCATTTATACCATTTTCCGCCGATTTTAATTGTTTTGTATCCTACGGCCATGTGGTTACCTTTTTCTCTTTCTACTTTCGCCACATTCCTCAGTTTTCCATGGATCGTCCTTTCTCCTGAGATAAAGTCATGATCTATGTATATCTTTTTTTCCTTTAATTTGTTTTTACTTGCCAGGATCTTTTGCTTTTCTTCCCAATTTTGCATCGTCACACTGTTAAATCAGTCTAATTTTTCGTAATTATTTTATAAGCTTCTTTGATGTCAACATCCACTCCCAGCTGTTTTTATGAATTCCTTCGTGTCCAGGTTATTTCTTCCTAAATTTCCACACTTCTTCTTTCTTTTTAAGTTCTCTTATCTCTTCTTTTAGTTCATTAATTGTCTTTCTGATTTTTGTGCTATTTAATAAATATTATTATTATTATTATTTCATATTACCATATTACAGATGAAATTCTTTAAAATGTTTATTCTGTGAATAATTAATGTACCTAATTCAATGTAAGTAATAATAAGGCTGACTACCAGCACCTATGCGGCTGACTATTAAACATTAAAGGCTGACTATTAGTAATTTTGATACATTTTTAAATTTTATTTTTTATTAATTACACAAATATGCATTTTGTAAAATAAAAAATTAACAATAAACTTAAACATTTGAATAATTAAATATGTGTTTTTTAATTTTTAATTAGTACAAGTACGGTAATTGCGACCTGTTGAAAATCATGTAGTCCTTAAATGGCTGACCACTAGCACAATAACCCTATAAGTTAAAGATTAAAAAACAATGTTAAATTTACAATACCCTAGTTAATAGTCACGATATAAAATAACAATATAAAATTAATAAAAAAACACATCATATTGTCCGGCCATTGAACTCAGAGATAAGCTAATGATTATCAGTAGATTGTTTAATTTTTGAGTGTAATTGATTAATAGTTTTAAGATTATAAAAAGCTAATTTTATATTATAGAGTTTAAAAAGTTTAGCAATTTTAAATGAAATATTTTTGATGTGTGGAAATTTTTTCTTCTACAAATTCACTTCAATTTTACTTTTACAATTAATTTAAAGTTACTTACCTGTTTCAACCATCTCAAACCATATTTCAAATTCATAAGTGGCTAATCATTAGCTTATCTCTGAGTTCAATGACCGGACAAAATGATGTGTTTTTTATTAATTTTAAATTGTTATTTTATATCGTGACTATTAACTAAGGTATTGTAAATGTAACATTTTTTTTTTAATCTTTAACTTATATTTGATATGTTTTTACTCTTTAATAATTATTTTATGTAATATTTTAAATTCCGACAATTTTGTAATACTTGTTTTAACTACTTGACATGTTAAATTTGAACATTATTATATTTTTATACATGTAAACTTACTAAGTTATTAATTCTATATTTCTATATATCTTTGTAGCTCTGATGAAGATTTAAATTAAATCTAAACGCGAAGTTAATAAATTTGTTTTATTTTCTGACTGGTCCGAATCCCATTACCTATCAACTATAATAAATAGTATCTTTTTCGTTTGCGTACAACTCAGTTGGCCAGCAATGTACATTTATGCCAACAATGAATGTGACAGTTGTCTTGGTTCTCATTGTTAAAGCTTTGCGAAACTCCTTCGCACGTAATACGTACTGTAAATAATAAATAATTTATTTTTGTTTGACATAATTTTGTCGATTGTTATGTAAGGAATATTTCTGAATATTTGTATAGTTTGGTTAAATATGTAAGTACATTTAAACACTTTCAAAAAAATATTTCAAGATTTTGAACATTATTATTTATTTATTTATTTTTTTACCGTAAGCGCCCTGCCTCTTTTTTTTAGGACTACACCCCTGATTCAGATAAATGTTTGAGACAAATGGTTTTAGATGATGTTAGTGCGAATTGTAGTGTCCAGTGGATAAATTAGAGTTTGGTGTGAAAAGTCTCTCGAATATTTAAAGTTTGTGAATGTGTGTCTCATTTGGATTTAGCTGTCGTTAAATTTTAGTGTAAATAATGTAAATAGTAAATCGTATCGTATTTAAAGCAAGTTAAAATATCGAGTTTAATTCAACAATCACTTAATTCCTTCCTAAGGATCATTGGAATTAGTCAGAGGACCCGGGGGGTTCATATCATAAAACCGCTTGCGGATTATGCACTCATTATGTGTGGAAGAGCTAGAATTTGAGGGATGTACACAGTAAGTACGAGTGAACTATATCGATACCATATTCAAATTAATCAACTACAGTGACATTTCATATTATATTAGTAAGTTCCCCACAATAGGGGATAGGCATGATTTTATTTTGATTTTTTATTATATTCCTCTTGTTGTATATAGACATAAAAAAGAGTTTTGCATTTTTTTAATTTTTTTTAATTTGAAGGCAAAAAAATCATAAATGTATGTTGCGCGCGAAAACGACGTGTGACGTCATACCCCTCCTAAGTGACGCAGTACACTACCAGCCTACCCAGTGTACTGCGTACAGCCTACCCAGTGTACAGCTTGCAGCCTACATAGTCTGTTGTGAACTTATTTGCTTGTATAACTTTTATACGTTAGAGTGATTTTAATTAAAATAAAGTTTAATTCTATAAAAAATAAAAACAATTTATACATGTTTACCGAATTAAATTATATATTAAAGTATATAAAATATGGAAGATCCAGGCCCCAGTACTTCGAAACATAGTCGAAAATATTGTTTAGTACCGATGTGCACAAATAGTTCAAATAAAAATCCAAAAAAACAATTTATATCATTATCTGATGGCGAAAAACAACAGAAAAGGCGAAATTTGTGGCTGAAAGCTATGAGGCGAAATAAAACCGATATTTCAAAAAAAAGTAAACTTTATGTTGTGTGCATAAATGCATCAATGTTGGGTAAATTATCACTCTGAGCCCTAACAAAATCTTTATCTGCCATTTCAATAATAAAGGCGTGAAAATTGTTTAAAAACAAATACAAAACTCTCGAACAATACAATATACACACGTAAAGATTATGTTGTAGCTATATCTGTGACATCAAACCCCAGTCGTTTGAGGTCATACTCAGTCGTATTTACTCGGTAACCTTCGCGCCGTGGTCGGCTTATTTCAAATTAACAATATTTTCATTAAAAAATTTGGCTATAATATTAATTAAAATGTGATTTTTGTTTTGTTAGGTGACATAACTAACATTAACATATCAAAAAAATTTAGTTTTAAGGAAATATAAATTTTATAAGTATCCCCTATTACATATGAACTATTAACAGTGAACCAAACCAGCAAGTACTACATGTATATGTAACTGATGCGCATTTCTAAAATCCAGGTTACGATTGTCAGTTCAAATCTAAACTTGGATTGGGTAAATTATATACAAGCAAACTATCTACAGTCTACAGTAATTCAACTCTATCCGCAATATAATATTAATTAGTTGATCACAAATTAGTTTAATTTGGAACTAGTGCAAGTTGGCTTGTATTTGCACTGCCGACATTTCTCGGTTAACTTGTAACAACTGACTTCTCTCTGGCTAGACGCAACACTAACTAACTACACGTTCTGTATACGTCTTTTCACTTTGGCCGCCGAGTTTATTGCAAGATTTATCTTGGAAATTTACTGCTTTACTTCAGAATCTTGAATTAAACTATAAAGTAGTACGACAAAATGGACAATAGGATAATGGTTTCGATAGAAAATCAATAAGGTTATATAGAGAATAAATATTGGATATTTTACTATTTTATATCTCAGTAATTCAAGCTAGTAAAAAGAACGATAGTTTTTAGATGTAAAAGAATTATCTAGACAATTTTCAACTTTACAACAATAGCAGAAAGCATGGTGTTACCTGCTACACCTAGGCCTCGCTTTGCGTCGTTTCGTTTTGCGTTGTTTAGAACTTAGGTCGCTCCGAAAAATACGCCAATTTTCTGAACGCTCTGCCGATTTTTCGAAGTTGCGTTGTTAATTTTTTTTAATTTAAAATGTTTTTTTTTTTGTGTAAAATATTTTTACGTCCGGTTTTAAAAACATGCTTAAAGAAAAACCGCAGGAACCAGCATCTACATCAACGTATATAATTGAATCAGATGAATAAAGAATTTGTTGTACTTTTTTTTGTATTTTGCGTATAACCATAAGAGTAAGTAATATGTATTACTTACTCTATGGTAAAGTCGGATTGCTGATAGTTGACTGTTACATGTATGAATCAAGAAGTGCATTCATATAATAATCTAGTTACCATTTTTCAGCGATTTTAAAAATGTTTTTGTTATTTGTGTTAACTGTCAGTGTCTGGTAATAAATATTAATTAAAATACGGCTTGCGGCCAATTATTAAATTCACAAACTTTAATTTTAAATTTGCTGGAATAAACAACAAATTATAATCCAAAATTTACGTATGATTATAAATTTTTCCTTATTTATAATTATAACCTTGAAATTAATAAGTTTGTTTGTTTGAGTACTGCTGTAAATTTATTTTCGCGCACTAATTAGTAAAGATATCTACGAATCTTGCCATTTCTTTCTAATGTTTTGTTTTTTATTCAAATAATTTGGAAGGTTAGTTGTCAACTTGCGTCACTATACGTTACTATGGGTATGCAAATAATTATAATGATATAGACAGAGAAAGCATATGGTATTGAATATCGATACTTGTAGCAACGGACAGTCACTTATCACAGCAATCCGACTATATAACTGAATTTTCATGTTATATTTTCTGTTTTATGATTTTTATTAGTTTTCTTTTGTGGATTTTTTTTTGGGAACCTAATAATAATAATGGATCTGTACCTCTTTGATCTGCAGGATGCAGAAAACAGTGCTGCTCGGGTCATTGGCGCACCCAGGGGAGGGGCCCGGTGGCTCGGGCCTCTCTTAAGAAGGAAGGAAATAAAAATAAAAACACACAAATACACTAAAATATTTTAAAAAAGAGATGAAGACCTTTTTTTTTTGGTCGAGGTCGTCACTTGTATTTTAGAAGTGAGAACCTTTTTGTTTTTAGGTCATCATCACTTTGTATTTTCAAAGCGAGGACCTTGTTTAGTATTCCGGGCCCCCCCTAACAAAAATTCCTGGGTGCGCCACTGGCTCGGGTCACTCCGCATTGTGCGGGCTCTGGATCTGGCGTAATTTCCACGGCTGCATATCGCCAGGGTTTGGGATGCAGTCGTGTGTATTTAGCTCCACTAGTCTCTAGTATGACGCGGCTCAAAAGGTTGCTGAAGTTTGAGATTAGTGGACGCTTGTCAAGACCTGACAAACCCCATAATAATGGATACAAATGCATAAAACTCATTTAATTTTAATTAAGCAACTAACAGGCAATACTAATACTAATCTAATACAAAATATGAAGAAATATATCTCTATTAACTAAAATGTAATATTAATAACTAAAAGGAAAGAAACAAACTATATTATTGTAGTCTAACAAAACTAATGATAGTAAATAAATAAACTAATAACAAATATTAAAACTAATATTCAAACTAATAACAAACTAATCGTCACGTCGCTAACAATTTGACAGAGGAAATAAAATTTTAGGTTAGAACAGTTCATTCACAATTACTTGCCCCAGTAAAAATTATGAAATGAACGATCAACTGATCTTGCATTCAAACAATGGTGTTAAAATTTAATCTGGTATCAAGGGTGATTTGAGAACAGTTGATCTGAGAATTGATCTCCTATCTTGCAACCGGGCATTAGTGATATTCTCCTTAAACTGCGTCAAAATAAACTTCGAAGAAAATACTGCGTGCATCCAATTATAAAGTGGGAAACAGAATGCAACGAGTTTAACGGCGCGTTGACGCCGTTGGACGGCGCAAAGTTAAAACCAAGCTGTCGTACGCAAGTGCACAGAATGGACAACGTCCTACAGCGTTCGAACGCCGTTGATACTGAATGTTCGTCAACTTCCAACTTTTGACGCCGTTGAACGTTGACGCAGAACACCTAACCTCAGTTTTTACTGAATGGTAAAGTGTTTGTCTGTATAAATAACTTGCATACAACATAAATAACATCACAGACAAGTCTTCATCATCCATTATACTTTTAATAAAAGAAAGCGCACGTATAAACACAGATATAGGTTTTGACGTGACACTTGACGGCGTTAAAAATGATTGCATTGTGTGCAGGCGTAAAGTGGGAAACAGAATGCACCGAGTTCTACGACGCGTTAACGGCGTACGTACGGCACCATCTGTCAGAAGAAAGTTAAAACCAAGCTGTCGTACGCAAGTGCACAGAATGGACAACGTTCTACGCCGTTGATACTGAATGTTCGTCAACTTCCAACTTTTGACGCTGTTGAACGTTGACGCAGAACACCTAACCTCAGTTTTTACTGAATAATAAAGTGTTTGTATGTATAAATAACTTGCATACAACATAAATAACATCATTCACAAGTCTTCATCATCCATTATACTTTTAATAAAAGATAGCGCACGTATAAATACAGATATAGGTTGTCAAGTGACACTTGACGGCGTTAAAAATTATTGCATTGTGTTCAGGCGAAATTTCTCAACGGCGCTACGCAACGCTGTCGCAAATGACGCCGCGCTGACGCTGTAGCGCGCTGTGCATTCTGTTCCAGGCTTAAATTCTCAACGGCGCTACGCAACGCCGTCGCAAATGACGGCGCGCGATGGCGTAGCGCGCTGTGCATTCTGTTCCAGGCTTTAATGCTCGACTAGTAAAGTTCTTCCAGTGTTTCGAATATATAAGATCACACCCTGTGAAGTTTTTTAATGACACCAGAATGTCAACAGCTTTGATGTGTTATTTGCATTGATTTTACTCGATATAACCACAATGCCATATGTGTTTGTTGGCGATGAAGCCTTTAGTTTACCAGTCAACATTATTACATCAATATTATAGTATTTAAGTGGCAATTTACGGCTTGTATTGAATGAATCTACTGTTGTCCATACAATTAAGTTATTAATAAATTACTGTGACCCAACCAGGTTCTCGTAGCTAATCCTTAGTCACGAAATAGATGTTTTTAATGTTATAATTTAGTGTCCATTTAGAACTATTGATACCACATACTTAATTTAGTGCAATACCATCAATTAATACTAGCAACTATATATTCTATTACGTTAATCCAATTATATACAGTCGATAGAACTTTTCACATACTTGACTTTAGTTAAATTTCCAACAGTCATGTCCAGTTTTACAATCGACTGTTAACAGTGACGGTTTACTATATCAGTCCATTCAAACGTTAGAATGCAGTAAAGGGCAAATCGAGTAGTCCTTTTTCGTACTCTCTAATGAGTACTACCAATAACTCTATTCTTGCCTTTCCTGGCGACGTTGTTGGTTGTAAAACGCTCTGATCTGTGAAGACGTAGTATTCTACAAATTGCTAATCATTTTTAGGGTTTTGTAGGTATGACCAAAAAACCCTTATACCGTCATTTTGTCGTCTGTCTGTCTGTCTGTCTGTCTGTTCGGTAAAAATTGTAGCCAAACGGCTAAACCTAGAGAGTTGAAATTTGGCATGCTTATACAACTCTTTGACCCGCACATAGGAAAAATACTAAAACATCTAAAAAACATACCCCCCTAAAAATATAAACAAATATGTGCTCATCGAAAACAAAAATATTTTTTTTAAATTCTGAGTAGGGTATCAAATGAAAGCCCTTAGTACGTGGATTAACGATCAAATTTTTATTTTTGCAAAATAAATTATTTTGATGCGATTTTTGCCAAAATTGTGCAAAAAAATTTTTTGTCCCACACCCTGTAGCCCAGATGGTTTAAACTAAAAATTTAAAAAAATTCTAAGTAATGTATATTGGTGTGAACCGAAATAGTACAACAGGAATTTTTGATCAGATTATGTTTTCGGAAAATAACGCATTTTTTGTGGTTTTTGGTTCACAAAGTACAAAATTTATACCAATGTAAGACACTCACATGCAAAGCGTGCGATAGCGTAATGGTTAGAGCACTGGTGTCGTAAGCTAAAATGCGCTGGAAACGAAGGGTTTCGAGTTCGAATACGGAGTGAATTTTATTTTTTCTGCTTTTTTTGCATTTTTATTATGTAGAAATTATTTTGTCAAAATTCTAGTTATATTTTGACAAATGTTGCATTTAATTTTTAAGAGCGTAAATTTAATAACCAGTCTTATTATATGATAAACAGACGATAAATTATTTTAAAAATATCGTTCATTTTGCTGTGATTACTACAAAGTAAAATTTGTCCTACACACTCAGCCTGCCGCCTTCACTTATTATATACCTGCGAAACCCTGAAATGTGTGTTCATTGACATATTTGACACTTTTACAACATTTGGCAACACCACTCCCATTTCTCATAAGAGCAATAAAGCAAACTGCATTCAAACTTTTGAATGGACTATAACTTCGTATAACAGTAACTAAGAACTAACTTTTTTAACTTAATGTTTGTTAACAGTCAGTTAGCAGACTTCATAAACATGGAATTTTAGTTAGTTTGAAGTAGTTACGTTGCCTATTGTGAACTGTCAACTGTCATATCTGTAACTTCCGTGTATAGTTACTATTTGGATACTAAGATTAAATCAAACTTATTTAAGAACTAAAATGGAGAAAGAAAGAAAAAAACGCACCACAAATTTCACTCAAGAAGATTGTTATATTCTTTTTGAATTAGTTACTAAATATAAAAAAAAATCAGAATGTCGTTAGACGAAAATCTTCAGTAACATTTCAGAAAGCTGCTTGGCAAATACGTACATATTAGGTGTACCGGAAAGTATTTTCGTTTTTATTATTAGTGCAGTATGCGAACTAGTCACGACTTATTCGCTGAATTAAACAGACGTCTTTTACGTATGGATTAAACTCTGTAATCTTGAGTACCTAATTATAGTTTTCGTTTTATTTTAAACCCTTGCATTTTAAAATGGCGGAAGAATTTTCATCAAAACATTTTTTATGCTGTATAAAGTTGTATGAGTACCATTGCAAAATTGCTGCAGTTACTAGATAAAACATTTGCACTGTTTATGGTGATAAACTAAGTGTACGCACATGTCAACAGTGGTTTAAAAAATTTAAATCATGAAATTTATGCTTGGATAATGAACTTCGATCTGGAAGGCCCTATAAATGAATAATTTATATGTTAAAACCGGGGCAAAGTGTTAATTCTGATCTCCACTGTGAACAATTTGATCGACTGAATCAGAACTTGACCAGAAATCGGCCAGAAATTGTGAATAGAAGAGGAGTTATTCTTCAAGGCGACAATGCCTGAACTCATTAATCAAAAAACAACACGTGAAAAAATTTCCGAGCTTGATTGGTATAACATTAATTCAACATACAAAACATGGCCTTGACACAACATTATTTCGTTAAGCCACTGTATGTACGACTGCAAAGCTATAGTCTGGGTAAGCGAGCTGCTTTGTCGGAGTACGTCGTTCTCCACTACTCAGTTAGTGACCGACCGCATGCCGCAAGACCCGCTAGTACCCAAGACCTTAGCGTTGCGGCAATACGACAAACAGACACTTGGGCTTTTATATATGTATATAATGAGTAACTCTTGTGTATATTAAAAAAAAATATATATACAAGGTGTCTCAAAAGAAATTTTATATTTAGTGGATCGATAAAAAAAAAAATTAAGCCGTATATAGAAAAAATTTTTACTAATTATTAAAATATACTTTTTGGGGATTTATTTCTTAAAAATAATATCGTCTAAATGTAGACCCTCGCGTTCTCGGCACTCATTTAATCGAACAGTAAAATTACTTATGACGACTCGGCAGGTGGACTCAGGGATGGCTGCCATTTCGTGACGGATATTTTCTTTCAAATGCACCAGTGAAGTCGGTTTATTGGCGTAAACGTTAGATTTAAGATAACCCCATAGGAAAAAGTCCATAGGGGTTAAATCTGGACTGCGTGGAGGCCAATTTATGTCACCTCTCCAGGAGATCAATTTGCCTGAGAAAATTTCACGAACACGTGGCAGAGACATATTGGACGTGTGTGAAGTTGCTCCGTCCTGTTGGAACCATGTTCTTTGGTTATAGCCAGGAAAGTTTTGCAGTTCAGGTACCAAGAAGTTGTCTAACATCTCCACATAACGCTCTGAATTCACTGTAACTGCACGCCCCCTTTCGTCTTCAAAAAAGTAAGGGCCGATAATTCCTCGCGCTGACATCGCAGCCCATACGGTCACTTTAGGCGCATGTAGGGGTTTCTGATGTTTGCGTTTCGGATTCGTTGCACTCCAGTGGCGGCAGTTCTGCTTATTTACGTGGCCATTAAGATGAAAATGAGCTTCATCCGAAAACAAAATGTTGGTAAACGTTGAAAATCGCTCAATCGCTTGATTTACGAAATTAAGCCTCTGACTGGCATCTTGGGGCTTTAATTCTTGCACCAATTGAATTTTGTAGGGTTGCAGCTTTAGGTCTTTGTGCATAATGCGATGTAATGATGATCTATGCACATTTAAAGCACTTGCGCGCTTCCGAATTGAAAGGTTCGGGTCGTCACGAACAGACTGATTAACATTCTCCACGTTTTCTACCATTCTTGATGACCTAGGTCGCCCGGATTTTGATTGTTCCAGCATTGTACCAGTCTCTTCAAACTTTTTAACCCAATGTCGAATGAGAGGAATGCTTGGCGCATCATTTAAGTGGCGAAAACCTCGAATACTGCAGAATTTTCTACGCGCTACAGTCGCCGAATCACCGTTTTTGTAAAACTCTCGCACGCATAACGCGCGGTCTGCTCCCGAGAAACACTCCATAGCGACTAAATTCCCAAGAGCCAGGCTACCGATTGACATAACCCCCGCGCCCCTCGGATACGTTGATTTCACACAGTAAGCTAAATAAATATAAAATTTCTTTTGAGACACCTTGTATATTACCCTTATTTGTTTTTGTTAACTCAACGGAACTTGAAAGAAACATAACCCTCGTACTTCATCTATATCAGATTATACAGTAATATATTATAAATACACCCGAAGAAGCTAATTATGTATAAGAAAAACAAAAATAAATACTTTTACACAAAAAACCGAATAATTTTTATTTACAAGATTTTCTCTGGGCATCTTTTTTTCTAATCGAATAAAAAAATTTTAAAAATATGATTGACCAACAAATCATGCCAGTGAAATGATTTTTTCAAATCAAATACAATCTCTTACCAAGAAGAACTTGAAAAGCTTTAATCCGTTATTTTATTCCAGTGGTGCCGTGACCATAATTCAAATCTGGGTCACTTGCCTACAATAAATGATTTTATATTTAATTTTTTGTAGCTCGAATCGACCAGTAGAAAGCTTTACTAAAAAAATGTCATTTTTAAAATTAATAAACAGTTCAAAAGCTAATTTAATAACATAGCAAGCTTGATGGACACAAAAGCTTTTTTAAAAATAGTAAACTAGAGTGTAGTTCCATAAAATTTGATGATAAAAGGACAGAGTAACTACTAAAAAATTTCAAACAAGCATTCATTGCCATTAAAAAGTAATAAAATTGTTTACTTTTCAAGATTACCGAATTTTGAAGACGTACAAAAGATTGAACATGACTTTTAAGATAAATTAAATTGTTTTATATTTGTTCGAAACATGTTATAAGATACCGCGTGCTTTATCTTTCAATCTAGCATCTCAACAATGAAGGTAAACTGTCCTTCACTGCTAAACTTTCAAGTTTAGAGACTTATCAGACAAGTCTAAAAGGAAAGTTAAATAAGCTTCATTCTAACATGTTTTATGACAACCATACGTTACTTCTTAGATTTGCCGCTAAGCTTCATACTAAAAGTATACCTTGAATTTCTATAATCTATTTTTAAACTAGAAGGAGTGGATTCAAAAACATTAATACTACAAAAAAACACCAATAAAGTCACTATAGCCTGTTTCTTTGTCTTAAGCGGTTTTTGAATTTTAATAACTTTTACCGATTAAGTGAGGCTTTTGATCATTTTGTTTAGCACAAGCCAACTTCAAATTTGAAAAAAAGAGCTCATGACAACTTCATCATCAACATTATTAATCAGCATTTCTTATCCATTGCTCAACGGAGGCCTCCCCAAGCTTTCTCCATTCGGAACGATCTTGTGCTATTGATTTCCAGTTCCCCGCAACTCTCTTTACGTCATCCATCCACCTAGTCGGGGGTCTTCCTCTGCTTCTGTTGGTATCTCTGGGTCTCCAATCTAGGATTTTCTTTGTCCATCTGTCATCTTGAAGTCTAGCCACATATCCAGCCCAGTTCCATATAAGACGAACAATTCTTTCGATGACGTCACATACTTTTGTTTGCTCTCGAATCCACTGATTTGTTTTTTCGATCACCTAGACTAATTTTTAGTATTGATCTCTCCATCGATCTCTGAGCAACTCTTAATTTTTTAGCTGACTTTGCTGTTAATGTTAGAGTTTCCGATCCGTATGTTAGAACAGGTATAGTCGGATTGCTGATAAGTGACTGTTCGTTGCTACAAGTATCGATATTCAATACTATATGCTGTCTCTGTCTATATCATTATAATTATTTGCATACCCATAGTAACGTATAGTGACTCAAGTTGACAACTAACCTTCAAAATTATTTGAATACAAAACAAAGCATTAGAAAGAAATAGAATGATTCGTAGATATCTTTACTAATTAGAGTGCGAAAATAAATTCACAGCAGTACTCAAACAAACAAAATTATTAATTTTAAGGTTATAATTATAAATAAGGAAAAATTTATACTCATACGTAAATTTTGGATTAAAATTTGTTTTTTATTCCAGCAGATTTCAAATTAAAGTTTGTGAATTTAATAATTGGCCGCAAGCCATATTTTAATTAATATTTATTACCAGACACTGACAGTTAAGGCAAATAACAAAAAACATTTTTAAAATCGCTGAAAAATGGTAACTAGATTATTATACGATTGCATTACTTGATACATACATGTAACAGTCACCTATCAGCAATCCGACAATCCGACTATAGTACACATTGGATGAAAACTTTTTTCTTCAAGCAATTTGGTAAGTTACTAGTGAAAACATCTCTCAACTTGCCAAAATCCGCCCACCCTAGACCGATGCGGCGTTTCATTTCACGAGTTGATTGTCTCGGTCAATGCTAATGTCATGCCCCAGATATTTGTAACTGACTACCTGTTCTCTCTGTTTGCCACCGAGGTATAGATGGTTACTCAATACTAGGTTCGTCATCAATTGCGTCTTATAGATATTTACCTTCAATCCGATTTTTTAGCTTTTTTTTTAACTTATGACAACTTAGGAAAATGAAAATACGCCAAAATATCTACTTCAGTGTTGTTCATTGGATTTTGCACACGATTAAGATTACATTTAAATGCCGCAGGATTAGCGCGGAATTTTATTTCTAGTCTTCAAAAATTCAACGGACCAGGACTTTTCTAGTAGGGTACCGTTCTATGTACATATTTACCGCAGCACCACAATTATTGTGACACAAAATGTCCACTTCGAACATATCAATTTTTTCGTTATGAGTAAAATTATTCCTTTTCTTTTCGAAATACTAATACAACAAATTGTATTGACAAATTATAACAAGTAATGAAACAAAACAAGAATGTTCAACTGTTATAATTCATAGCACTCTTGTTTCAACGAGATTTCAATAAAATTCAAATAAATTTAATTTGAGTTTTTCTCGACTATTTTGTGATGTAAGGCTATGACTTGTTTATATCGTTGAAATCATAATAGAATACTCTACCGAATAAGTAAAAATATCCAGTAAGTAAAAATAAAATGTATGTTCCAATTTAAAATAAGAAATAAAAAATTGATGTGAAGTGTGAATATTCACACATTTCAGGGTTTCGCAGGTATATAATAAGTGAAGGCGGTATGCTGAGTGTGTAGGACAAATTTTACTTTGTAGTAATCACGGAAAAATGAACGATATTTTTAAAATAATTTATCGTCTGTTAATCATATAATAAGACTGGTTATTAAATTTATGCTCTTAAAAATTAAATACAACATTTGTCAAAATATAACTAGAATTTTGACAAAATAACTTCAACATAATAAAAATGCAAAAAAAAACAGAAAAAATAAAATTTGCTCCGTACTCGAACTCGAAACCCTTCGTTTTCCAGCTTACGACACCAGTGCTCTAACCCATTAAGCTATCGCACGCCTTGCATGTGAGTGTCTTACATTGGTATAACTTTTGTACTTTGTAAACCAAAAACCACAAAAAATGCGTTATTTTCCGAAAACATAATCTGATCAAAAATTCCTGTTGTACTATTTCGGTTCACACCAATATACATTACTTAGAATTTTTTTAGATTTTTAGTTTAAACCATCTGGGCTACAGGATGTGGGACAAAAATTTTTTTGCACAATTTTGGCAAAAATCGCATCAAAATAATTTATTTTGCAAAAATAAAAATTTGATCGTTAATCCACGTACTAAGGGCTTTCATTTGATACCCTACTCAGAATTTAAAAAAAAATATTTTTGTTTTCGATGAGCACATATTTGTTTATATTTTTAGAGGGGTATGTTTTTTAGATGTTTTAGTATTTTTGTTTTTTAGATGTTTTAGTATTTTATGTGCGGGTCAAAGAGTTGTATAAGCATACCAAATTTCAACTCTCTAGGTTTAGCCGTTTGGCTACAATTTTTACCGAACAGACAGACAGAGAGACAGACACACAGACGACAAAATGACGGTATAAGGGTTTTTTGGTCATACCTACAAAACCCTAAAAATTATGGAATACAATGCAATGAAAGTCGGTTTACCCGACAGACAGACAGACAGACAGACGACAAAATGACGGTATAAGGGTTTTTTGGTCATACCTACAAAACCCTAAAAAATGCTTCACTCATTGATATTTTCCTGTAAAATAGTATTTTTTATCTAATTTGTCTAATCTAAGTAACCTCGTAGCTCTTATAGTTATCGAGATAGCAATTGTGAGCAATTTAAAATTAACACCCTGTATATGTGTTAAATTAACACCCTGTGATGACTGTGAAATAAACCAAAATAAATACAGCAGGAAATTACTAACAGAATTAAAGCTGCTAATGCATCGTATTTTGCACTTGGTGTCCTCTTCAAAACAAAACTCCTATCTAGGAACACCAAGATTAGGTTATACCAAGCTATAGTACGTTCTGTACTTATGTATAGCTCCAAAACATGGACTTAACAAAGAGAGATAAACACACCTCATAGTTTTTGAATTAAAATTTTACGCCAATTTAACGATCTTTGATCCCATTCAAATTAATGGTATTTGGAAAATTCGGAAGAACAAATATATCTGAGAACTGTACTCAAGGCCGAGTATCACACAAGAGCTGGGAGGTAGACGAATACAGTGGATAAGACACGTGATGAGGATGAGGGAAGACAGAAAGAATGATTAGGAATATATGGATGGGAAGATTGAATACTCGTCGACCAGTAGGAACCGAAGATCTAACTAGTATTGATATACAGGACACATGGAAACACCTGACAATGAATTTATGTGAGTGTGGCCAAAAATCAACCCAACTGATTTAAATATCTACAAAACCCTGAAATGTGTGAAAATTCACACTTCACATACATTTTTAAAATAGGATTCCCTTTAATCCCGTGCAAATTATGGGTACTTTATCTAGTTCATAATATATAACATGAAGTACAATAAATGAAAGACTATATAGGGTAGATTCTTAAATAAGTAATGAAAAATGGTTTAAAAACAATTTACTGAAGAACATCCACTATAAAATAATAGATGAATAATAGAAAAATATTTCAGCAATAAAATCAATATATCTATATAAGAAATGGTTTACGTGACTATAATATAAAATTTTATTACGCTGCATTCTTGTTCAGAACAAAATATTATGAGCATTTTAAATGTTTATTAAACTCAGTGCACATTATTTTGAAAAATATAATTAAAAGTTATGTGACATTAACAATAAAAATTTATAATAAAAGGTATTTTAATTTGTACAGATGGTTTTCGATCTACGTTTTTTAAGTTATAGCCAATGTAAATACAGTAGTTTCACTGGTTGTCGGCTCGTTTGGAGTTGAGGGTATAAATTTTCGTGACCTCGACTTGGCTAGGAAGGTAAAAACGGTGTTGATTATTGCACATATGGATACAGACGAAGCTTTAATACGTGGCGGTCGGTGAATCATTTTTGGGTAAGCAATTACAAAGAAAACATACGCTCGTGCTTTGTCGTTGCTATACTGCTGTTGAGCGATATAGTACGAGCTTGTCCGATCATACTAATTACATACCCAAACATGTTTCACCGACCGCCACTGCTTTAATATTAAGTGGAATGCACACTATGCCGAACGGGTCGTTCGGCACTACTGACAAGGCATATTGAAATATGTGTTCAGCTTGTGTCAACAAGCCGATCATGCCGAATTGAAACGAGTTTCGGTCCCGATCAAAGGATACCAAACCAAACTGTACAGAGAGGACGTTCGGCTTAAGTTCAGTGAACAGTAGGTTTATTTCAACGTTGACCAAAATTGTTTCAGAATCGTCCTTCGCTTGAGCATTTACAAAAAAGGGTTTCAAAAGTTCTCATGGGGTAAGACCTATGTTTCAATTTTTTAGTCGTAATTGAACCGTTCTAGAATTATCCCAACGATACCTAATCTCGGCAAGGAACTGCTTGAACTGACTTGCGCAGTACGTTTTTAGATATTTAATATAACCTAGAGCTTTTATATTATAGTCTGTTTCTTTGGTTTAAGAGGCTTCATTTGATACCCCACTCAAAATTTAAAAAAATGTATTTAATTTTCGTTAACTACATATTTGTTTATATTTTTCCGATGATTTGTTTTTTGACGAAGATTGTACGGAAAATATCGTGCAGTGCAATTTGTGCTGCACAATCGTCCCAAGTTAAGAGCATCCGGCAAACTGTGCAATAGTGTTTTTCGCAGTAAAAATATTAGTTATTATTTTTTCTACAAAACAAAATGAGTGAAAACAATCAAGATATCATTGTTTATGCCTGCAACATTTGCCAAATAAATAGTACAGACATCATGATCAATTCCTTCTCTAAAAGAACTGGTTCTTGTCCTTTATAATAATGTTTTATTTTACCTGCATTTTGTGACTTTCAAAATTTTCTGGATACAAGCGGAAATATACTTTAAATTGATTTGTAGTCATGTTTGGAACAATACTTTTTGTATATTCAAACACTTTTGTCAAAATATTTTCTTGTTCTTCATCTGAATTGTTTTCCTCATCAAATAAAATTTGTTTTATATTATTTAACACATATAATCCATTTTTTACAAAAAATAAAAGATTAGAACAACGAGAATAACTGCAAAATCTTAACAAACCGTTCGTCTTTGACTTTCTTGCACAGTGTACACAGTGGTCAAGTGACAGTTATGCCGAACGCATCTTATATTAATTCTGGAGGGCTGCATGTAAAACTATCAAAGGCCGTTTGCCCACCGCTGCTGTATAATAATGAAAAATAATCTATAATATAATACGCCAACCTGTGTCCTTGGCTGCGTGGGTGCGTGGAAGTTGTCTGAAATCTAAAACAATTGAAGCGAGGTTCCGAAATGTAACGAAATATTCCCAAGCACACCGAGTTTATATTGACATATAACACGTAATAATAATAGTTGTTAGGTATGTTGAGTCCTTACTCAAATTATTTAATAGATTTTACCCATATATTTGAACATTGCAATTATTATATATTAATTTATGTATTGGAAAGTAGTGTGCTGTGAATTTTTGTTTTGAGTGTTGACAATAAATTAGTAAAAATGACAGTTGTGTTTTTCATTAAGGCCCGGTCTTTCCACCTTCAGATAAAGTTCCAGGTAACTATCTGACATATAAGGTTATTTGTAACTTCATCTGCAGAATAAATGTCAATACCAGTCAGTGAATTCAATACGTCAGTCTCATTATCTGTTAGATAACTATCCGATAGATACATTTGTATAGAAAGAAGGCATGACATTTACTCAGCAGATGAAGTTACAAATAACCTTATCTGTCAGATAGTTACCTAGAACTTTATCTGAAGGTGGAAAAACCGGGCCTAAAACATCACTTCACAATTATTAATTTAGTTGTGAAATACACGGATCGGTTTTTCTACGAAACAAAACACAGAAAAACGTTATCCTTCCGTGATATTCGACATGTTTGATTAAAATTATTAGTAGCAGAAAAATAATTATTTTAAAAAATATTTGGTTTTGATGAAAATAAGTAAGAAATATGTGCCTTTTTTACTTTATTATTATTTTTTCAATGCTTTATTATTTTTTTATTTCTACGATTTCTACGGACAAGATTTACAATATCCCACTGCAAACTCTATACAGATGGCAGCACATAACGACTACACTAAATAATTCAAGAATTATCAGTGGCTCTAAAACAATGGTTTCTGTTTATTTATCACATTAAAATATCATTTACCTTTTAGTTTAGGTTAGATTCACCTTAAAAGCACTATCTTAGGTTATGGTTGATAACTGTTTTTTTTTTTTTTTATAAACCACCTAAAAATAAATTGTATTTTAATTGTTCTGTGCAGGGCCAGGGACAGTGATTCATCTTAAAAGTACTATCTTAGGTTATGGTTGATAACTGTTTATTTTATTTTTTTTATAAACCACCTAAAAATAAATTGTGTTTTAAAAGTTCTGCACAGTCCCACCTGTTTAGAATCTCTGTATATTGAACAAATGACGTGTGTGTGACACATGCGCAGTGTTCAGTGGGATATTGTAAATCTACCCCCAAATGTGAACGCAATATATTAAAGCGGGTAAACAATTAAATTTTACTGTGCAATAGTTTCTCACGATTTATTTCAAACTGATTTGAGATATAGTGTAAGTACGCTTTTTTCCGTGTGCCCTTTTTGCCGTGTGTGTATTTTTTCATGTGTGCTTTTTTCCGTGTGCGTATTAATCCGTGTGCGTTTTTTCCGTGTGCGTATTTTTATATTATATAAGAAAATGGAAAATTTATTTTAATAAATATATAAATATTTTAAATTTAACGTCTCAAATCATTTTTAGTTTTAATAATATAAATATAATGCACTGAGTGAAAATGAATCGTTTTTCCATCTTAAAAAGTTAATGAATAAATAATTCGGAATAATACTCATTATTTGTCCAGTTTTTAATAATACGCGAAGAGTTGATTCAATTTGAATTGGATGAAGTTAGGCGTATGGCTAGAAAAAGAAGTCTGAGGTGTCGAGCAAGTTCCACATTAAGGTAATGAATTGTTTGCCAACACAGTTGGCAATGGGTGCCTTAGTGATTTATAATACTGAAAGCTTAGATTTGTAACAGTATCTTATCTTGTAACGAAAGTTAATAAGAAACCCAAGGTGTCTAACATTTTCAGGAAAATTCATGTAAGTCATCACTCACAAGGAGAATTGATGTTCTACCGTTGGCATTATTTGATGTTTCTAGTGTTTACATTATTGACAGTGTTTATTTATTAGTTGGCGTATGGTAGCGTTATTGCTGGTTACACTACGTGGTTTTGCTTATATACGAAGCATTCTAATGTAAATATTGTGATGTTTACAATATTACTCATGTAGAATATGGAATATAGTTCAAGCGGCAATTTGAATGTGACATAAGCAGGGTAAGAATTTGAATTTATTTTTAAAGTCAAATTCTGAACAAATCTTTTACTTGTTTTAGATATATGTATACATAATGGAAACATATCGGAAATATGTGCAAGCAAATAACAAGTGTAAACTGGTATACATTTTAGCATAGGGAATATTTTTATTCACATTTTAGGCACATTTGTGTCAAAATCAACAATTATTTGTAAAGAACATTTCGTCTGTTAATTTAAACATTTATGTCCGGTTGCATAAAAGTCTTAAAACTAGATGAAAGCTAAAACTCGATGCAAAACACAAAACTGCGTAGCAACGTAATGCGTTTAGATGAGTTTTAAGACTTTTATGCAACCGTGCATAGGAGATTTAATTTAATACATGACACTTTCAAAAATACAAAAAAATCCGTTTTTCCCAAAAAAATAATCTGAGCAAAATTTTTATTTGTACTAACTAGGTTCACAGTAGTTTACATTACATTCATATTTAAAAAAATTTTAGGTCAAAGATAAAAATCTACAGTTCTTGATCTTTCATTTAACGCTACGTAAAACCTCTAGGGGTTACAAGTTTCTTATACAAGGTGTCTCAAAAGAAATTTTATATTTAGTGGATCGATTAAAAAAAAAGTAAACCGTATATAGAAAAAATGTTTATTAATTATTAAAATACACTTTTTGGGGATTTATTTCTTAAAAATAATATCGTCTAAATGTAGACCCTCGCGTTCTCGGCACTCATTTAATCGAACAGTAAAATTACTTATGATGTCTCGGCAGGTGGACTCAGGGATGGCTGCCATTTCGTGACGGATATTTTCTTTCAAATGCGCCAGTGAAGTCGGTTTATTGGCGTAAACTTTAGATTTAAGATAACCCCATAGGAAAAAGTCCATAGGGGTTAAATCTGGACTGCGTGGAGGCCAATTTATGTCACCTCTCCGAGAGATCAATTTGCCTGAGAAAATTTCACGTGGCAGAGACATATTAGACGTGTGTGAAGTTGCTCCGTCCTGTTGGAACCATGTTCTTTGGTTATAGCCAGGAAAGTTTTGCAGTTCAGGTACCAAGAAGTTGTCTAACATCTCCACATAACGCTCTGAATTCACTGTAACTGCACGCCCCCTTTCGTCTACAAAAAAGTAAGGGCCGGTAATTCCTCGCGCCGACATCGCAGCCCATACGGTCACTTTAGGCGAATGTAGGGGTTTCTGATGTTTGCGTTTCGGATTCGTTACACTCCACAGTAGCGGCAGTTCTGCTTATTTACGTGGCCATTAAGATGAAAATGAGCTTCATCCGAAAACAAAATGTTGGTAAACGTTGAAAATCGCTCAATCACCTGATTTACGAAATTAAGCCTCTGACTGGCATCTTGGGGCTTTAATTCTTGCACCAATTGAATTTTGTAAGCTTTGTGCAGCTTTAAGTGCAGCTTTAGGTCTTTGTGCATAATGCGATGTAATGATGATCTATGCACATTTAAAGCACTTGCGCGCTTCCGAATTGAAAGGTTCGGGTCGTCACGAACAGACTGATTAACATTCTCCACGTTTTCTACCGTTCTTGATGACCTAGGTCGCCCGGATTTTGATTTATCCAGCGTTGTACCAGTCTCTTCAAACTTTTTAACCCAATGTCGAATGAGAGGAATGCTTGGCGCATCATTTAAGTGGCGAAAACCTCGAATACTGCAGAATTTTCTACGCGATACAGTCGCCGAATCACCGTTTTTGTAAAACTCTCGCACGCATAACGCGCGGTCTACTCCCGAGAAACGCTCCATAGCCACTGAATTCCCAAGAGCCAGGCTACCGATTGACATAACCCCCGCGCCCCTCGGATACGTTGCGTTCACGCAGTAAGCTAAATAAATATAAAATTTCTTTTGAGACACCTTGTACAAAACAAACAATTTGAAATAAAATTAGTAACAATCTATACATCAAATTTTGTGCCGAATTTTTATCTAACTAATAGGATATGATATAGTTGATGGTGTAGGTCGTTACTTTGTGAAAATTCATATTAATAATAATACATTAATACTATGTTTTTATTTCACTTTATTAAAATCATTATAAATTAACAACACGACTAGTTTTGTCTTATTAGGACATTTCCAAGACTTGAAAATATCCTAATCAGATCAATTCTGTAAAAAGTTATTGTGTAATAACGTTACTACAAGATAAAATATTATAAAAGTATAATGACTTTCATACATGACAGTAACTGACCTTGCTCATAGTGACAAATTTAGTTACTATGATCTTAGTAACTGAGTTACAGAATTGGTCTGAATAAGACGAAACTAGTCGTGTTGTAAAGTTATAATTATTTTAATAAAGTGAAATAAAAATATAGTATTATTGTATTATTATTAATAGGATATGTTTTTGCAGAAAAAACTGTTGTAAAAATGTTATCGTTCAATAACTTAATAAAAGGCAACAATGTTCCGTAATTTTTAAACATATTTGTGGATTTCAAATAACTTTTATATTTATATAGTTTCTTATTAGTCACTACTGTCCTGCTTCATGAGTAAAAGAAGTAGTGCGTCTACAAGTTATAATGTGCTGTAAGCACTGGCAGCTCGAAATGTCATGGTAACGCGGCGATTGGCATTGAGTGAGGGTAACGGTTTCATGTCTACTTTTGGTGCTGCATTCGTTTGCAGTTAACAGCTTGCGAAGTGCATGTTTAATTACAGACATTTTTGTATTTATAAAAAATTAATGATTTAAAGAATGAAAAAGATATCGCATGTTTTGTACAGCACATAAATTTTCACAGTTAATTTTCTTCTACTTGAATAATACATATTAAATCATAAACATTTCTATATTTTATACAACTTTATTTGTAAATGCATATGTAGTTAAACTTTCTATGTCCATCTTAATAATAATTTATTTTCAGAAAAAATCTCAATTATAATTCTGGTTACAGCAGCTCCATTAGAAGTTTTCACGATTCGCACCTGATAGAAATGTTCAAATAATACGTCGACATTATTTTCGACTGCACTGCTTTCCGTATTTAAAATATTTACATTGTATTTCAAATCTTCCGTAGTATTTAAAATATATCCTTAGTATTTCAAATCTTCGCTAGTATTTCAAATATTTCCCTAGTAATTCAAATCTTTCCTAGTAGTTCAAATCTCCCCTAGTATTTCAAATATTTTCCTACTATTTAAATACTCACTTAAAGGTAATTTAGGAATATAATTTTCACGAGCGATATGAATTAACATTATAATGACTCACTATAAAGAAATAGTTTAAAACTATATGTATAATGACACACAAATGTATATATGCAATATTAACATAAGTAACATATGTATCTGGTGGCCAATAGCCTGAGAAGCTGAGGCAACCATTAATTTGTTAAATAAAAAAAAAAAAAAAAAAAAAAAAAAAAAGAAATAGTATTAAGTGGACAAAAAAAAAATTAGTCACCTACGTGAAAACTTGGAACTGACTCTTTAATACCATAAATAACACAGCTCTACAAAAAAAAAGGGTCATACCCAGACATGCGATACATGGTTTCCGAAGTATTTTTGCTCGCTGATCACGAATCTGTGGTCGGTTTGTCTCCATCAGGTCCTCAAACCTTGCTAAGGGCAAATCCGAAAATTTGATTAAACAAATCTAAAAAAATTCATATGGGGGTTTTTGAGGTCGCTGATTACGAATCCAGTGTCCGTTTGACCTTATCAAGATAAGGTCAAAATCTGTTCAAGGTCAAATGGCCGAAACACCTCCAAAAATTCTAAAAAAAATTACGGACACACCTGAAAAACTATTATAGCTAAAGACCTGCGGTCGGAATTTTATAATCCTGAGGTCCTAAATAGCCTTAGATTTCATTTTTAAGAAAAAAAAAAAAAAATTGAAAAATTTTGATTTTTATTTCATTTTTTCAAAATTTCAAAAAATTCTATCATGAAAACGGTACAAGATAGATACCTGCGGTTTAAATATTTGAAATACGGACACTGGCTTCGTAATCAGCGACCTCAAAAACCCCCATATGAATTTTTTTAGATTTTTTTAATCAAATCGGATTTGACCTTGATCCTGACCTTAGCAAGGTTTGAGGACCTGATGGAGACAAACCGACCACAGATTCGTGATCAGCGAGCAAAAATACTTCGGAAACCATGCATCGCATGTCTGGGTATGACCCTTTTTTTTTTTTGTAGAGCTGTGTAATTTATCATTACTGTAACTTCTTTATTCTGAAGTAGAAATTTTTATATTTTTCTTATTATAGCCTATCTCAGAAAGAGCGATAGTAATAAAATTTATTATTTGTAATAAGTTATTGTTTTTTCACACAGAAGCGGCACACAAAATATTTCGAACCGAAATATTGTTAAGAAATAAGCGAGTGAGCCGCACATCTTATATGGGAATACGAACTAGGGTTAAACACAATAGATCATAAAAAATGTATCCTAAAATTTTGAAGAAAAATATGGGTACAGGCGAGCGTTTAATGATATGATAAATATGGTCACAGGCGTGCGTTTAATAAAATAATAGATAAATGGTAATATAAAAATACACAAATCCAATTTAAACGTGTTTAAAATGTGCACGCCACTGGTAACTGCCTCACAAAAAGATTTATTACTATCGCTCTTTCTGAGATAGACTATAGTAGATAATTATTAAAATTTAAAAAAAAATAAATAAAAATATAATTGGATCCCAACGCCTAGATAGGCGTATATGGGGCGGAGAAGGTAAGTTCTCCATTTCTAGACCGCCGGCCATATGTATGAAATCCACGTGGTCAGTGTGACGTTTAGATCGGTTCTATTATCCTTGTCTAAACAGGTACTGAGTCGACCTTAGAGCTGACTGCACATTTTCGGAAAATAAAAATCCGTACGAGATGGGGGGTGTCAAACCCGGGTCCCTGTGCTCCGTAGACAACCATCTTACCACGGAACCACGACAACTCTATTTATTTTATTTATTTTTTAAAACTAAGTTACTTTTATTATAATCCTTAATGTATTTATTTCAATACTAGATTATGTATATTAAAATATTTCTTTCTTTTTTCAATATTTCAAATACTTTTTGTACTTAAAATATTTCATATATTTTTCAGTATTTGAAATACTTCTAGTAATTCAATTACTTTTATAGTATTTGAAAAACTGTTACTGAATATTTGGCACAGCTCTGCTCCAGGTAGAGTTGACCCCTAAGCAGGCTATAAAACATCGAAAGGTAATTTTTCCAAAGGAGAGTGCACAATTTCGAAAACGATTTGAATAGTTCAGAAAAATTGATGTGAAGTGTGAATATTCACACATTTCAGGGTTTCGCAGGTATATAATAAGTGAAGACGGCATGCTGAGTGTATAGGACAAATTTTACTTTGTAATAATCACGGCAAAATGAACGATATTTTTTAAATAATTTATCCTCTGTTAATCATATAATAAGACTGGTTATTAAATTTACGCTCTTAAAAATTAAATGCAACATTTGTCAAAATATAACTAGAATTTTGACAAAATAATTTCAACATAATAAAAATGCAAAAAAAAGAGAAAAAATAAAATTCACTCCGTACACGAACTCGAAACCCTTCGTTTCCAGCGCATTTTAGCTTACTACACCAGTGCTCTAACCATTACGCTATCGCACGCCTTGCATGTGAGTGTCTTACATTGGTATAACTTTTGTACTTTGTGAACCAAAAACCACAAAAAATGCGTTATTTTCCGAAAACATAATCTGATCAAAAATTCCTGTTGTACTATTTCGGTTCACACCAATATACATTACTTAGAATTTTTTTAGATTTTTAGTTTAAACCATCTGGGCTACAGGGTGTGGGACAAATTTTTTTTTGCACAATTTTGGCAAAAATCGCTCAAAATAATTTATTTTGCAAAAATAAAAATTTGATCGTTAATCCACGTACTAAGGGCTTTCATTTGATACCCTACTCAGAATTAAAAAAAAATATTTTTGTTTTCGATGACCACTTATTTGTTTATATTTTTAGGGGGATATGTTTTTTAGATGTTTTAGTATTTTTCCTATGTGCGGGTCAAAGAGTTGTATAAGCATGCCAAATTTCAACTCTCTAGGTTTAGCCGTTTGGCTACAATTTTTACCGAACAGACAGACAGACAGACAGACGACAAAATGACGGTATAAGGGTTTTTTGGTCATACCTACTAAACCCTAAAAATGAGATACATTTGAATAAATAATCGTGTTTACGTATTTTATGATTTATGATTCACGAAAGCAGTAATAATATATTAAATGCGAGTTCTTAATGATTCTATCCTAATTATCTTAATACAATAGACATCCTTCCGTGTCATTAGTTTATCCAAAACGAACGCAACTTGTTCTTAATGAGAGCAGGATTATTATATCGTAAGATCACGAAAGCTAAATTAGGCCAAGGAGCCTCTTACTAAGTTTTACTACTAATGATGATGGATTAAATGCTTTTTATCAGAAACTTGGGTTACTTTGTAAAAAAAGAGGTGTAGCCACCACAGAACTAACCGTCACCACAAAGTACTTAAATAAAATACTTTTAAACAGAGGAATTATTATTGGAAAAGATAATAAAGAGTGTCAATTGCCAAATTTCAGAACTGATATCACAAGATGGCTACCGAACCGAATCAGCTGATTGTAATCTACAACAATGTGTAAAATACTATTATTTATTCTAACTTATAAATAATATTTTTAGTATAAAGATGGGCTAAGTATGAGGCGCAAATAGTTATCATTGCTGAGCGCCAAACATTTTAACTAACTAAATTACTAAATGAAAACTTTCAGTGTAACGTAACATTCATCTTGCGGGATGAACACATGCTCATCACTTTTTAGTGTTTTGTAGGTATGACCAAAAAAACCCTTATACAGTCATCTTATCGTCTGTCTGTCTGTTCGGTAAAAATTGTAGCCAAACGGCTAAACCTAGAGAGTTGAAATTTGGCATGCTTATACAACTCTTTGACTCGCACATAGGAAAAATACTGAAACATCTAAAAAACATATCCCCCTAAAAATATAAACAAATATGTGCACATCGAAAATATATATATATATATATATATATATATATATATATATATATATATATATATATACATTTTTTTAAATTATGAGTAGGGTATCAAATGAAAGCTCTTAGTACGTGAATTAACGATCAAAATTTTATTTTTGCAAAATAAATTATTCTGACGCGATTTTTGCCAAAATTGTGCAAAAAAAATTTTGTCCCACACCCTGTAGCCCAGATGGTTTAAACTAAAAATCTGAAATAATTCTAAGTAATGTACATTAGTGTGAACCGGAATAGTACAACAGGAATTTTTGATCAGATTATGTTTTCGGAAAAAAACGCATTTTTTTGTGTTTTGAACTAAAATATGTTAAATATTTAATTCGCTATGTAACACATTAGATAAGTAAGCGCTCGCAGCGTAGCGCGTTTCGTCGTTGCTTTATAATTTGCAAACTAGAGTTCGATTCCTGTCAATTTTAATTTTTCTGTTTTTTTTTTGCTTTTTTATTTTGTCAAAATTCTAGTTATATTTTGGTAAATGTTGCATTTAATTTTTAAAGGCGTAAATTTAATAACTAGTGGGAAGTGTTACAATTATAATTTAATTCTATGTTTGAATGTATACGAAATCAGAGGGCGGGGTATGATTTAAACAACCAATGGAAGCTATAGGCGCAATTTTCAAAATCTTAATGAACCTTGCTATATAAAAAAAATACTGCACATATTTAGAAACTTAAATAATTGTATTAGGCATTCGAATTAAAATTCATAAAAAAATATTTTGACATAAAATTTGTTTTGGCATCCCAAATAATCATAATTCAGTTACTAAATACCTGCAAAACCTTGAAATGTGTGAAAATTTACACTTCACATCAAATTTATTTTACACTTGTTGCAACATGAACAGTATTATGTATAGTGAGAACATTAGTTCCTGAGCGTTACATAACAATAAACAATGAGTTTAAGAATAGCAAAACTGTATTCCAATTCACAGCTGAAAGTGGCAACTTTACAAAGAACCAATCAGATTATTTCGTTGGCCCGAACTCGCCCGAGATACAGCGATAATCCGTTGCTAACTTCATATTTGTTGTTAACTCATTGGCGTTTAGAGAAAAACAGTGTTCATTTAAGAATTAATTATATTAATTATTATTATTAATTAGGAATAAGGTAATAAAAATCGAATCTACCCCTATGTGTACTTGTTCTTGGAAATAAGTTTGATAACTAAATGTTTCTGTTAAGTATTATATAACGCTCAGGAATTAATGATCTCACTGTAATTACAGTTGGGCACATAATGCATTTATTATTTGATGGCCGTAGATAAACTATTCTTCTTTCAGTAATTGCGCAAGCGTTTCTGCGAGTTAGAACAAAAAAATAAATAAATAAAATAATTTTTTATATAATAAATATTTTTAGAAATTAGTAGAATAGACGATATCCAAAGTGACGTCAGCAACACTAGCGCTATCTCATTTGTACATTGCCGGAGTATATTGAATAACTTTATTTTCAACGAAGACGACATACCGGGTGCAAAATTAAAATATGTTAAAATTGAAAATCATTCTATTCAAGAATAAAAAAGGTGATTAGATGTCGAGCACTACAAAAAAACTGGAAACTGGGAAATTTTAATAGAGATATTAGGTTTAAGTGCATATCGAATTTTTATAATAATAATAATAAATTTTCTATGAAATTTTACTAAAAAATAAAAATTCGTTTACGAAAATTTAATTTGTCAGAATAGTTCGTCTGATGGCCACTGTCGCTACCATCGATTTTAAATCGGATATCGTTTATTGAAGTTACAATAATATTTTACCGTTAATTTTGCAGCGAAAAGTATATATTTCATGAGTAAGAAAAATTGACTTACTTTGGGGCGACCTAACGGCGGAACCGTTTTATCCACAAAAAAAAAACTTGTTAATGCTAAATTATAGAGAATTTATATCTCCTTAATTTGGTATAGCAATATATTTTTATCGACCGCCAACATATATAAGGGAGGTATTGTGATCATACCGATTTTGACGTTTCGAGATTTCGATGTATCTCCACGAATTGATGTCCTTACATAACGTTTTGACTATTTTTAGCATGATGTCGTGGGTCTGTCTGTCTGTCCGTCTGTCTGTCCGTCCGTCTGTCTGTCTGTGTACACGTGCAGAGCAAATTCGGCTGAAAGGATTTTTATGAAACTTCATATTTAAGCTTCTGCCATCAATGGCACGAGTTGATCAACTTTTGGTAAAAATCGGTTGACTAAAAATGGGAGTTTACTCGTGTCAATTTTAAGATTTTTTTCGAATATTTCACAACAGTTCGAAAAAATTTATTGAACAATAGTTGCTATAAAAGCAATAACTAAGAACTTTTATTTGAGACATTTTTTGATAAAACGAAAAAAATTTGAAAAAGTCTCAATTTTTCATACTTATATGTAACGTTTCCGCCGACCGGCGTAGCGTAGTGGTAACACATGTGCTCTGCGTTGCGAAGGTCTCGGGTTCGAATCCCGTTCAGGCATGGAAATTTTCTCAAATAAAATATGTCCTGGCTAATTGCCACAGCAGCAAAGGCCATTAAATAAAAAAATTTTTAAAAAAATGTAACGTTTCCATGGTCATGATAAATGTTATCTCTGTTAGAAAATATTAGGCCAAGTTATTTCTACGCTAGAATGTATTTTATGCAAGTACTTTATGATGGCGGTCCTGTGGTGGCCACAGCTGATTTTTAGGGTTTTGTAGGTATGACCAAAAAACCCTTATACCGTCATTTTGTCGTCTGTCTGTCTGTCTGTCTGTCTGTCTGTTCGGTAAAAATTGTAGCCAAACGGCTAAACCTAGAGAGTTGAAATTTGGCATGCTTATAAAACTCTTTGACCCACACATAGGAAAAATACTAAAACATCTAAAAAACATATCCCCCTAAAAATATAAACAATAATGTGCTCATCAAAAAAAAAAATATTTTTTTTAAATTCTGAGTAGGGTATCAAATGAAAGCCCTTAGTACGTGGATTAACGATCAAAATTTTATTTTTGCAAAATAAATTATTTTGATGCGATTTTTGCCAAAATTGTGCAAAAAATTTTTTGTCCCACACCCTGTAGCCTAGATGGTTTAAACTAAAAATCTGAAAAAATTCTAAGTAATGTACATTGGTGTGAACCGGAATAGTACAACAGGAATTTTTGATCAGATTATGTTTTTAGAAAATAACGCATTTTTTGTGTTTTTAACTAAAATATGTTAAATATATAATTCGCTATGTAACACTTCAGATAAGAAACTCTGGTAGCTCAGATGGTTTCGTAACGCACTTTGTAAATTGCAGTGCGAACGTTGCAGAGTTCGAATCCTGTTAATTTTATTGTTTTTTTTTTTTTTGCATTTCTATTTTGTTTAAATTATTTTGTCAAAATTCGTTATATTTTGGTAAATGTTGCATTTATTTTTTAAAAGCGTAAATTTAATAACCAGAGGGAAGTGTTGAAATTATAATTTAATTCTGTGACGAAATCAGAGGGAGGGACTTATGATATAAGCAACCAATGGAAGCCATAGGCGCAATTTTAAAAATCTTACTGAACCTTGCTGTATAAATAAAATACTGTACATATTTAGAAACTTAAATAATGGTATTAGGCATTCGAATTAAAATTCATAAAAAAATATTTTGACATAAAATTTGTTTTGGCATCCCAAATAATCATCATTCAGTTACTAAATACCTGCAAAACCCAGAAATGTGTGAAGATTCACACTTCACATAAATTTTTTAATTTTGCAGTGGAACGGCGATATTTGCAAAGAAAAAACATACTTTTTCGGTACAAAAATTTAGTTGCAAACTGTGATTTCGAAAACAGCAACTCAAGAGCTATTAATCGTATCAATTTCCAAAACTTCTTTTTTTCGAAAACTACGTATTTCATGGAAACATGTCCACAGACCAATATCACGCTAAATGTGTGGCCTATATGGAAATCTTGTTTAAAGTTGTCACTAGCTAATTTTTTAATGTTTAAAGTTGACTTTTGTTAAACAAAAAGATCAAAAGCTTCAATCAAACATTAACAGTTACTACAATTCAAAATCTAGTTCCGCTTAAACCAAAGAAACAGGCTATACGTGCTTATCAGTAACAATCTACAAAAGCAAAATTACATTTTCTTTGATTTTACACGAGTACAGATCTGGAAAATCTATAATCTGTTGGTAGTAGGAAACTGATCACCACTTAATAGGAACTTTCCATCTATTTGAATTATTAAACAAAGAGAATATTTATTTTTTTACAATAGCTTCTCTACTGAATTAGTTAAAGAATTGATTAAAATTTTAAATACCTTTTATATTCAACTTCTTTATATTGATAAAATCTAGAATATTTTATTAGAACTACTACGCATTAATTGAAAATAAGTTAATTGAATTTGTAAATACCTAAAACACGATAAGCATGTTAGATTATGGAGAACTAATTTGATTCCTGTTTCGTGCAACATAAATACTATTTTTGTGATTTTGGTCAGTGTTTATTTATTATTTCAGTTTTAATCTGTGTACATTCATTTTGTATCACGGAGTATAGGAAGTTGTCCTATTACGCGTGTTTTTAAACTTTTAAGATTTTATTCCAACGCGAATTATGTTTTAGGTAACATTTACATTACTGTGCGATTACGAGAGTCAGGCTAGAATTATTTATAATAAGAAAACCAGGTAGACCGTGGAAAACACAAATAACATTATCATTATATGCAATTATTTGCATGCCATTTGAAGTTAGGTTTTAAAATTTATGTTATTTAGAACTTTAAAAATATGGAATTAACCAAAGAGCATTTTCGAATAATGATTTATTAAGATTTTAAAAACGGTTTAAACGGTTATGATTGCAAAGAAAGTTTGTTATTAGTGAACAAAAGCCTTCTTTGGCTACAATTTACCGCTGGTATAAATATTTGAAAGAGGTAGGAATTCTGATCAACACCAAAAAGAAGCAAGGTGGTCTCCTACAGCTATTGCCGAAAAAAAAAAAAAAACTTTGCTGCTGTAGAAGATAATTATAAGATAATATAACCACTAATGCGATAATAGAGCATCAACTTAAGATAGAATCCTCAGCTATTAACAATATCATACACTTTCCTATTCACTTCTATAAAATCCAGTATCATTCCGCAGCAGCACGGTTTTTATGCTAAAAGATCTATCTTATCAAATTTATTACAGTACAGTGAATACCTTCATTCGAAGCTGGATATAGAAGGACAAGTCGATGTCATATATACCGATTTTTAGAAAGCTTTCGACAAAGTTAACAACAGCCTGCTTATTTCAAAATTACACTCCCTTCATGGTAACCTTCTTCGATGGATTCAATCCTACATTTCAAATCGTAGCCAAGCAGTTGCAATCAACAATTGTGTATCTAGCTTTGTTGGTATAACTTCCGGTGTGCCAAAGAGTACTAGGCAAAACTATACATTTTATATCAATAATAGAACAACAAATGCAGGAATGAATTCACCCCTCAACAGAATCATGTCGTTATTTGACCAGTACTTTAACGGCTGTGATATTTTCTTCATTGCTTTTGCTCAGTTTAAGTCAGAAGTAAAACAAACTGTAATTTAGCATTTAAGATTTATTTATTTATTTTTTTTTTTATTTTGATGTAAATATGTATACATTATAATATCATTTGTAACCTGTGGAAATTTTTAAGAAGACTCACGTCTCTGTTTATTTCCCATTTAAATAAATAAAAATAAAAATAAATAAAATAAATACACAATCACCTGCATTTAAAAAAAGTTGTCATTTTGTGCAACATCAGTTTCCTAATTTTCAAAAATTGTTACAAATGGCGAAACTATAAAATATAAACAAATAAAAGCAATAGAACACTTGCCTTACTCAGCTGATTTGGAAATGTGCGACTTTTGGCTATTTTTTGGACTTAAACAACATTTACGGTGTAGAAGAAAGAGGAAATCGTCTGAGGAAGAGTTTAATGCTGCAATTCATGGTTATTTTGAAGGTATTCCGATAGACGATTGGTTGGGAGCTTTTAAGAAGTGGAAGTAAAGAATGAACAAGAGTATTACGGCTGAAGAGTATTTCATAAATAAAAGTTCATAAATAAATTCAGTATAATCATTCAATTAGAGTAAAATATTTAAAATGTTAAATGATAAAAAATAATCTATTTCTTAGAAAGGGCATTTAAGATAACGGTAGACTTGTTTCTTATTGTAACTTGAGATTTTATAAATGTAACATGAAAAATGAATCGTAAATTGTTGTTTCAAAAATATACGTTAACCATGAGCACATAAATAATAATTCATTTTTGTCTGAAATATAAATATTATAGTTGGGTTATTTTTCTAATGGGGTACTTATCTAAGTTATCACCAATAAATTGTGAATTTTATAATATTACAAGACGGACAGTCAAGAGGGTGAAAAAGATATTTAACAGTTGGGTGATGTAAGTTGTTCAGGGTGGTTCTCTTTTTATGTAATAGTTGATTTTAAACCGTCATAACGTTAGGATGTTATTAGAAGAGTTGAGTCTAAAGAGTGAAGAAGTTAAGTCGAGTTCTAAGTAGAGTGAGATTTTGTTAATCATGGGTTAGAGACAATTAGTGTGTTCGGTCGGACAAGTAAAATGTAACAAGTAATTCCGTATGGAACGTTAGTGTAGTGATCAGCTAAAAAGTGGAGAGACAATATTTAGAAACATGTAGTGGTTAAATTAGTGTTTGGTGTAAAGTGTGTCTAGTGTGTGCGAATGTGTGTCTCATTTGGATTTAGCTGTATCGACGTAATTGTAAGTCTAGTGTAATTAGTGTAAATATTTACACCTTATCATAATTAAAGTAGATTAGCTAAAATGTGGAGTTTAATTGAATAACTCTTAATTCTTCCAAGAATCATAGCAACCAGCTAGCGGACTAATGGGGGGGGGGTCCAAACTTGATCCGCTCGCAAGTCTTGGAACCCATAATGTGAGGGAGACCTAAAGTTGAGGGATGTACAGAGTAAGTACAAATGAAATATATAAATCAGCCAACCGTGACATTTCATATTTATATATCATAGCCTCCCCACAACCTGACTGAGTCAAAACGACTCAGAAAAGACACAAAATTGCTGGAACAGCTAAAAGTATATTAATAATAGTAAGGCCTAAAGAAATAGAAGAAATGGAAAATTTACTAAGTATATGATCTGACAACAAATAAAAAAAATCAGTAGCAACGCTGCTTACAATTAAAGAGAAAGCGTTACTTATCTATGATTACCTACATTGGTTTATTTATTTATTTATTATTATTATACTTTTGTCCTAGGATGTATCGTTTGAACCATAATTGGTGTACCTGACCCATTTTCAATATCAATCTTTCTTAAACTTCTTTTCTGGCGACATATTAAAATATTTACCAACTGTTAAGCGACACTTAGGAAAATATATGTTAAGTAAAATAAACTTAAGGGAATCCTTGTTACATTTTAAGGGACCCACAATTTAAGAAACGCTGTCTTATATGGCAGAGATGACAGAGCAATCCGTGTGGTATTTCTAAATAAATAAAATTCAAAGCTTTATCTATCATTATATATATTTGAAAGTTTTTAAAAACGTTCCAAAGCAAATTTTTCTTACCACTATCTTGCGACTGCTACTACTATTGTAATTCCTGGGTTTTAAAATAACGAAAGGAATGTTTCTTACCTGAAAAAGAAAGAAAAATATTAGTATATTTTCGATATAATAGTTATTTACAACTATCAGTGAATCCTTCGCACAAGTCAACTCCAGATACGTGAAGCGTTTGATCTTGTGGTTTATAAATTGTCATTGAAAATCATTGACTTTGAAAATTGAAGTTTCTTAATATTAAATGGTAGATCACAGGGAATTATTGGGATTTTTCGTATGCACACTTTTCCAAAGTTAAAGTTAAATATATAAAACGGTAAAATAATTTGGAATTAGCTGTTAGGAGATGGAGAGTAAGAAATCTCCAGCAATACCACCAAATAGTGACATACATGATAGTGATATACATATGTACAACTTTAAACATTTCTGTGCCTACGTGAGCTTTTATTCACGCTATGGTAACTCCGTTATTATTAATCTTTGATGTAGAGCGTAAAATACTCTAATTAATTATTCAAAAATAATTGATACTTCACAATAAAACTCCGATATTGTATATCCACAAACTTAATAATACAAAAACCTATCACGTTTAAAATCAGAAAATTGGCCTATATCCAATATTGGTGCATGAAAGGTATGCATGAGAGGTCTCTCCCGGACTCTTTTTTATATCTAGATAAGATCTACATTTTTTGTCTACATTATGTCAATATATCTGTTAAGGTTTAGCGAATGTATTAATTTAAGGTTCACAGAGAGTACGGCACCGATGTTTCAGCTCCCATAACGCCAACCGAAGGGGACACGAGCGAAGACGGAACCCTTCTTAAAACCCATCTCGAATTATTTTACTCCCCAAAACCAAATTTGGTGAAACTTGGTCTCCGCGTTTGGCTTTGTATAGAGAAGAAAAAATTCAAACAAACAAAGAGACATTCGTTTTTACATATAAGATTTAACTAGGCAGAAAAGATTGAGTTTAACTACCATGGCTGGTGATTCATAGCTATGGTAGTGAAACAGCATTTCTGCCGTGTTGAAAATAAGTATAAAATTTTCACCGATTATTTAAATTATACATTAATTTTGTAATTGACTTGAATATTTTATAACTTAGTTGTCGGCTACTATGTATTTATGATGTAAGCAATAAATATAACAAGTTTATATGTGAGTCAATTGCTATAAATTTATTAATTTTGTAATGGCTATTGACGAAAAAGCAACCATTATGACTGGTTGCGGCACAGACGAAATGGTGGTAGTTCCTAGGATAGCAATGATTCCTACAGTTTTACCATTTTAGTTCAAGAGCCTTTGCGGGATTGTTTTGCGATTACTATTAATAAATCGTAGCGTCAAACCCTGAAGATGGCTGGCGTTGATTTGAGTCCATGCTTCTCACATGGGCAGTTATATATATCATGTTCGCGTGTTAGTTTTAGCAAAAATATTTACCTGCTAGTGTCTAGGGATATGCGATACTGAGAATGTATCGATATTTATAACGGTATCGTATCGAAACAAAAAAATATCGATATTTTCAAGTATCAAAAGAAAATTAATATATTTTCTATAAAACGTAAAAAAAGAACATTTTATTCTTATAATCTAATTGTTTTACAATAATAAATAGATTAAACTAGTATGGGCTTTAAAGTAGTATACACGACTGAAAAGTGACAGATGACCGAGGTAACAATAAATTGGACACCTACAAACAACGTAGGCGAGGAAGATTCGTTCATAATAATAATAATAATAATAATAATAATAATAATAATAATATTTATTTGTATTTGAAAATTTTACATTTTACACACGTCAACATAAGTATAATTTTAAAAAAATATTATATTATAGTTTAAATAAAAATATATGTGTACATATCATTTTAACACAAGTTATTAAAATCGTCATCCAAGAATTCTTCAAATGAATACAATTGATTTTCCTTGAAAAACGATTTTAAAGTATATCGTAAATAGCTCAGAGGCAAGCACTTAATATTTTCTGGCAAGATATTAGAAAATTTGGTGGAGTAATAATTAACCGAATATCTGGTACAACTGAGTCTGGTGTAAGTCGGCCGTATTGAGTGTTTACCCCTTGTCTCATATCTATGGAGTTCTTGTTGGCTATTGACCATATTATTATTTATATGCATGCAAATCAGGCAGTGAAAGATGTACAGGCACGGGAATGTCATCACTCCCAAAATGTTAAAATATTTTCGACAGTCCTGTCTATACTTTAGATTACAAATAATTCTAACAACTCGTCGCTGTAAGCGAAAAATTCGCTGGGTATGGGTGGAATGTCCCCAAGCCAGCAACGCATACGTGATATAGGATTCGAACAGCGCGTAATAAGCAGTTAATAGAACATTTCGAGACACATTGGATTTTAAGTTTCTTATACAGTATACCGATCTGCATAATTTCTGAGCGATCTGTCCAATATGACTTTTTCAGCTGAGATTAACGCCAATGGAAACACACAAAAATGTAACAGGGTCTTGGCTAATGTCATTTGGCACTTTTATATGTGTATAAAAATATTTATATGTGTATAAATAAAAAATTTACGATACTGCTTTAACAAAAAAAAAAAAAAGAAACGATACGATACTGGGTCAAATGTACTGATATTAATAAAGTATCGAAAGATTAGTATCGATACTAAGATCGCAATATCGAATGAAAAGTATCGATACTAGTACCGTATCAATAGTATCGGAATATCCCTACTAGTGTCTAATGGTAGAATTAAAAACACAGTTTATAGAGAGGCTCTCAGATAAGTATCCTGTTCAGTTTAATCCTGGCCGTACAATGTTTATAGAATTATCTTCTGCCCGATCACCTAAGTACGAGTAGGTATGTTGTAAGTTTATAAACAAATTAGGTAGATACGGGGCGATACCTGGCTGGGCTGATAGTATTAAAAATTTAAATATTAAGTTCTTTTAGATATTTTATCCAACTGATCCATATCACAAGAGTCTTTTGCCTTACAACATTTCTTTTCCATCACCAATAGATATTCCTTAACCTCATAAAACACCCATAACATACGAGGCTATTTGTTTTATCCAAGCGCATCTAAAAATTATTATTTATAAGTTGCGGAATGTTTAAAACCAGGGTAACTTCTTTATTATAATTTTAAATTTGTTGAGAACACATTGACGTAATACATCCCTGTCTTGTATAACAAGTCTCGATTCACCCTTGGGTGTCTGTTGCAAGGAGCTTACGAAACCTTACAAATTTCTTACACTTGAAATGTTACACTTTTTCAATTCTGCTGTCAATTACATATTTATTCGTTACTTCGGGCCTTTATCCTTTATCTTGTGCCCTTGTTACCTCGTTCCACTTCTGCGTGAACACGAATCATTGCAGTCTTTGTCCTGAATTCTTTATCAGTCGATATACGTGCTGAAAGATTGGATTATTTGCTACATTAATTGAATAGTTTATCATGAGAAAAAGAGGAAAATATTGGATATAAATTTTTCTTTGTGGAGAAAATTGAAACAGAGGTTATAAACTGTACGGTTATCGCGTGCCAAACATTTATGTATATAATAAAAATGGCTGTATGCCAGTACCATGAAAATTATCGCGACTGGACCATGAATTATTCTAGCAATTGAGACCAAGATAACAGCGACGTGCATATTGAGTTGGTGGTACTTTGGGGTTGCAGAAATCGGAGGACCAGTTATGTTCTTGACCTTATTGTTGTTCGCCGGACACAAAGCGAGTTGACTGTATGTCGCTAGTTGTGTTTAATGTGGTAGATATTTTTGACTGATATTATACTACCCGTAGCGACGTGCATATTAAGTTTGGTGGCAGTGGCGGCTGAGACAGGGTGCCGCTAGGACAGTGTCATCCTAAAAAAATTGCATAAGAGAAACTGAATTTAAAATCTCATTTATACTTTAAAATTGCATTAAACTAGCTAATAGACCGGGAGCTCATGACAGTTTTTGGTCTCCGATTTCATACAGCATGCCTTTTGGAGGAGAGAATATTTACCCTGTGACAACAAAAAAGGGATGGTACTAAACCCCTGCACGCTTTCCGGTCATAGGGAAAATTGCATTTCCACTTAAACACAAAATTTTTGTGCTTTTCTCTGATTTAATATTGCTTGCCCTTTTGTCAAAAGAAAGTTATAACAAATTTAAAGTCTTTTAAATATATGCATGCGATTCGGAGAAACTATCGTATAGTTTCTTTTTTTTTTTTTGTTAAAGCAAAAATATATGCATGCGATTCGGAGGGTCCCAAAGGGCCCAAACGGTCATGTGATCTTGTAATAAAAAATATGATTTTCCGCCTTTTCATACAGCATGCCTATAATTAAAAGACTTATACTTATGACAATTTGTTATAACTTTCTTTTGACAAAAGGGCAAGCAATATTAAATCAGAGAAAAACACAAACATTTTGTGCAAGTGGAAATGCAATTTTCCCTATGACCGGAAAGCGTGCAGGGGTTTAGTACCATCCCTTTTTTGTTCTCACAGGGTAAATATTCTCTCCTCCAAAAGGCATGCTGTATGAAATCGGAGACCAAAATTGTCATGAGCTCCCGGTCTATAAATATATCTGCATATATTTATTTTTATTATTTTTAATTCAAATATTTTTCATTGTGTTAGATTTTAAAAATTTAGATCTAGAAATCCATGTCCGGGACATTACCTCGTTATGTCCCGAGACATGCGTTGCCACATGCCATTTCTAGTGTATTTATCTACACAAGTAACAAAAATGAACTGGAAAGGGCAACAGCGGCGAGTTGTTAGTATGTATGCGTTAGTGAATTTAGGCCGGCGGCCTAACCTTAATTTGTTTTGCTTTGTGAAAAGTACTCAGACGGGAAACTGGATACAGTGCGTTATATTAAAACTAACGTGCTTAACAATGAAATTATATTATTAATAAAAAATATGGGTCCTCATTGGCCAAAATTGAATATTTAACAATCGAACAAAAATAGAAATAGAACATTAATAGAAAGTTTAGTAAAAAACAATGGTAATAATTTTGGGATACCCAAAGCTACATTTTTTTTAACGACCGATGATTGATCTATCTGTAGCTCGGAGCTTAATAAAAAAAATATATATATAATAAAAAATTATTCACTTTCAAGTTGTACTTGGAAGTATAATTTGAAAGCGAAATATTTTTAATAATTTTTAATGTTATTATGGTCAACTTAGGTCATCAAATGTTTTTACCAACTTACACATCGCGTTTTTTGAGAAAAATCGTATTCCCTCTACCTTGATATTATATATTGTGTATATGAATTCTATAATACATATGTTTCACGGGCCAGATTGAGTTGAATTGGGGACCAGATATTTAAAAATCACAGGGGACGGGTGGGCGAAATTCTGAAAATCAATATATGCATAGGCTGGGCACCATTGCAATATATGGATCAAAAAGTGCCCCCTCACATATTTTACCCACCAGCCGCTACTGGTTGGTGATACTTCAGGGTTGCAGAAATCGGAGGAACAGTAATCTTGACCTTAATGTTGATAGCCGAACACAAAGCATTTTGCGCGAGCTGGTGGTCGATCTTCGTTTGTCAATGCAAGCAGCACAAAATTAATTGTAAGTTTGATGCGTCGCTTGTATAACAGTTGATATAATTAGAACCCCTGTACCGTCGGTTCTAGAGCATCATTAAGTTCTTAGCTGGAAAAAAGCGGCTCTTTTATTTTGAATTGAAAAATACAAAGTTTCTTACAATTTTCTGTTTTTTTTTTTTTTTTTTCAAATAGAATAGTTTATTTAGTTTTTTCTTTGAATAAAGGCTTTCTTACGGCAAGACAGGGAGCGGTAAGTTAAACGGTATCAGATCCGGAAGGATTTACCCTATTGCTTAACGGCATATATGTCTTTATAGGAGGTCTAAATTTAAACATGAGTTTTTTTTTTTTTTATGTATCTTGTATGTATTTTCTCCACAACCACTATAGAATTTACCAATTCTAGCATCAATTTTGACTGCAGAAAGTAATATTCAAACATAATAATTGGAATGTTATTTTAAAACACTGATCTTCTTATGCATTTTGCGTGTATCAGCGGCGGCGCTAGACCAATCGTGGACGTCGGCGAAATTAGCTTTGCGAAGCCCCTTTCATTTCTCAGTAAAAAAAAAAAAAAAAAAAACGATAATAAAAACAAACCTTGATTTGGCCTAGTCTTCTGGCTTGACTTTTTAGCCACTAAACACTATATTTTATATAAATTTATAAACAAAACTCGTAACTGTTATTATTAATTTTAAACACATATTTATATACACTTAATTTTATTTACACTTATTTGTTCTTAACACTTAAATATTAATTTTCAGGTTTATCAAATTAGATTAATGATTTTAAAGTTTTAGGTCAGATAAACGTTAAATTAAATAAGTTGAATTATACTTAAATTTATGAGTACCATATGAGTTTTATTGTTAATTATGAATTAATAACAAAAATTATACGAACAAACACAAATTAAAAAAGGCGAAATTTTCTGCTTTTAGCCTCACTAAATGTTTTCAAAATTGTGTCATAACTAACACCAGCCGCTATTTCAGCTTCAATTGACAAAACTGATAACGCAGATAGTCTTTCTTGACTCATCGTGCTTCTTAAGTAGGTCTTAATCAGTTTTAACTTTGAGAAGCTTCTCTCAACAGAAGCTGTACTTACTGGCATTGTGAGCATGATTTCTGATTGTTATGTAAGGATTTGGATATACTTCTTCAAAATTATTTTCTAAAATGTACTGGATAAGTTGTTTTGCATCATTTATATTTTTTAAGTAGATCTTAAAATTTGCAGTTCTTCATAAAGGACCTATGTCGCTGTTTTCACCTTCCCGAAGTATTGTACCTAAATCATTACAATGCTTGAGAAGGTCCTCTTTTGGCAAAAAATTTTAATATTTAAACTTTCAATAACTTGTAAAATTTTTGCTAGGCCCCCTCAAGCGCGAGGCCGTCGGCGGTCGCCGACGTCGCCGACACCTAAAGTGGGAAACAGAATGCAAAGAGTTCTACGGCGCGTTGACGGCGTTCGGACGGCGCTATCTGTCAGAAGAAAGTTAAAACCAAGCTATCGTACGCAAGTGTATAGAATGTGTAACGTCCTAGCGGCGTCGAACGCCGTAAATACTGAATGTTCGTCAACTTCCAACTTTTGACGCCGTTGAACGTTGACGCAGAACACCTAACCTCAGTTTTTACTGAATGGTAACGTGTTTGTATGTATAAATAACTTGCATACAACATAAATAACATCACACACAAGTCTTCATCATCCATTATACTTTTAATAAAAGAAAGCGCACGTATAAACACAGATATAGGTTGTCACGTGACACTTTGACGGCGTTAAAAATTGTTGCATTGTGTGCAGGCGAAAATCTCAACGGCGCTAACGCAACGCCGTCGCAAATGACGGCGCGCTGACGGCGTAGCGCGCTGTGCATTCCAGGCTTAACACCGCCACTGGCGTGTATTCATTTCTTCACTAGTGAAAGAAGAATTATTTCATGATCATTGTAAGATATTATTGTTTCTATAAGGTATGCATTCCTCCGCGCTGATAAGTAGTGCGGACGGTATCTATGAGCGTATGAATATTATAAACAATTGCAACGTTTGTTTACAAAATAAACCATTAAAATGTAAAATAATTAGTTATATTTACAGTGTTTTCACTATACATATAACCAAAAATGCAAATTATTTATTAAAATAAAAAGTTTGTTCAAAATAAAAAGTTTGTTGTTTGTTTGGTGGTCGTGGAGAAAGGGTCCGTGACTCGGTTGGAAGAGAAAATGCGATGCTCGTGGTTCCTCACGCTCGCCTACGGTTCACGCTCGGTTCTTTCCACTCGCATCGAATTTTCTCATTCCAACCTTGTTACTGAATATACTCAGGGACGCGCCTACCGGGGGTGCAGAGGGTGCACCATACCCGGGCGCGTGGAATTATGAAAAATACTGTTCAAGCTCTTGAAATTAACCAAAATGTTTTTACGGTTCATGAAAATATTAAGGTTTCCGTTCCGATTCATTCGCAAAATAATATTAAAAATAAGTATTAGGTATACTGGAAAGTTTTTTCGTTTTTATTATTAGTGCAGTATGCGAACTACTCACGACTTATTCGCTGAATTAAACAGACGCCTTTTGCGTTTTGATTAAACTCTGTAATCTTGAGTAACTAATTATTGTTTTCGTTTCATTTTAAAATGGCAACAACATATGCACTGTTTATGGTGATAAACTAAATGTACGCACATGTCAACAGTGGTTTAAAAAATTTAAATCAGGAAATTTATGCTTGGATGATGAACTTTGATCTGGATGGCCCTATAAAGGAATAATTTATTATGAGATGTTAAAACCGGAGCAAAGTGTTAATTATGATCTCTACTGTGAACAATAGGGGATAGGCATGATTTTATTTTTATTTTTTATTATATTCCTCTTGTGGCATATAAACATAAAAAACAGTTTTGCATTTTTTTATTTTTATTTTGAAGGCTTAATAAAATCATAAATGTATGTAGCGCGCGAAAACGACGTGTGACGTCATACCCCTTCTAAGTGACGCAGTACACTACTAGCCTACCCAGTGTACTGCGTATAGCCTACTCAGTGTACAGCGTGCAGCCTACATAGTCTGTTGTGAACTTATTTGCTTGTATAACTTTTATTGGTTATGTAAAGTTAGAGTGATTTTAATTAAAATAAAGTTTAATTCTATAAAAAATAAAAACAATTTATATATGTTTACCGAATTAAATTTTATATTAAAGTATATAAAATATGGAAGATCCAGGCCCCAGTACTTCGAAACATAGTCGAAAATATTGTTTAGTACCGATGTGCACAAATAGTTCAAATAGAAATCCAAAAAAACAATTTATATCATTACCTGATGGCGAAAAACAACAGAAAATGCGAAATTTGTGGCTGAAAGCTATGAGGCGAAATAAAACCGATATTTCAGAAAAAAGTAAACTTTATGTTGTGTGCATAAATGCATCAATGTTGGGTAAATTATCATTCTGAGCCCTAACAAAATCTTTATCTACCATTTTAATAATAAATGCGTGAAAAATTGTCTAAAAACAAACACAAAACTCTCGAACAATACAATATACACACGTAAAGATTATGTTGTAGATGTATCTGTGACGTCAAACCCCAGTCGTTTGACGTCATACTCAGTCGTATTTACTCGGCAACCTTCGCGCCGTGGTCGGCTTATTTAAATTTACAAAATTTAAATTAAAAAATTTGGCTATAATATTAATTAAAATGTGATTTTTGTTTTGTTAGGTGACATAACTAACATTAACATATCAAAAAAATGTAGTTTTAAGGAAATATAAATTTTAGGCGTATCGCCTATTGGATCGAATGAATCAGAACTTGACCAGAAATCGGCCAGAAATTGTGAATAGAAGAGGAGGTCTTCAAGGCGATAATGCCTGACCTCATTCATTAAAAAAATACACGTGAAAAAATTTCCGAGCTGGATTGGGAGGTTCTAACACACCCACCCTACTCACCAGACATTTCACCCTCCGACTATCACTTATTTCGTAGTTGAATTTATTGCGAATTTTATTTCGAATTGACCACTACGCTACTGCAAGCGCAAGTTTATAATTACGTAGGCGGGTTGCCTCTTATATATCGGGATTGCGCCAAACTGTGCTGCCATCTGGCAACTGACGTTTCTATCGTAAAGTTTGACATTTTTGATGGTATACGTACTCAGAACGTTTTGACGTACGAGCGCTATTTGTGTTGTTTACAGTAACTTGAAACATTTCATTTCGGCTAAAAATTTAATTAAATCGTGAACATTTTCGAACGATTATTTTTTATAACTTTCGACGTGGATTAACCCAACAACAGTGCATCGATGAACTGAATTCGACTTTTGGCGATGAAGCACTATTAAGGACTACTGTTTATCGATGGATTGTCGACTTAAATTGTGACCGTAGTTCGTTTAAGGGTGCGCACAACTGTACAGTTTCCTATACAAGACTAACAACCTGAAATAAAATTAGTAACAATCTATACATCAAAATTTTCAGCGAATTTTTATCTACCTAATAGGATATTTTTAATTGTCAAAAGAACTGTCATGTAATTGTAAATAAACAACTTGCGTTATAGACGCCATCTTGTAAACCATTCGACGCATATTTGTGTACCATGCGGCAAATTGTAGCTAAAGCTTCATTCTACAAATATGTTTCGAGATAATTTGTTCTATTGTGAAAATTACTTATAGTTATTGTACTTGGTAATCTACGTTTGCCGCTACCTCGAATCTGCCGCGGTTTGCAATATAGGTACAGGATATAAAAATGTTTCATTTTATGTAAAGAATACTTGTACTAAGTGGCATTTCATTATCATCAAGTATAATATTTTTCAACGAAGGCTTTAAACTATAAACAATCATGTCGAAAAAAATGTTAACGTATTATTTGAACATTTCTACACAAAACTATATAAATATAAAAATTATTTGAAACCCACAAATATATTTAAAAAATTACAGAACATTTTTGTGTAATACCTATTATTAAGTTATTTAGCAATAACATTTTTACAATAATTTTTTCTATAATCAAAAATATGCTATTAGATAGATAAAAATTCTGTGCAAAATTTGATGTATAGATTGTCACTAATTTTATTACAGATTGTTAGATTTGTATAAGAAACTAATAATCTCTGGGGGTTGTACGTAGCGTTAAGGACGAATTTCATGAAAGTCGCCCAAAATCGGTTATTGTTCCGGAAAACCTTGTTACTGTGCGTAAACTGATACTGCAAGATCGTCATGTGACTTATCGTGAGATTGAGGTATCCTTGAGCAGTAGTGGGACAAGCATACATTTGGCCGTCAAATAGATTTGTTCGCGTTGGATCCCACATAATTTAAACAATGCGACAATGCGAGCTCCCACAAATCGGCTCAATCAAGTTGAGCACTTAAAACGTCGATTTGATGGGTCATCCACCGTATAGTACTGATTTTGCACCCAATGACTTATTTTTATTTCTGCATATCAAGAATAAATTGCGAGGACAACTTTTTTTGACACCTGAAGATGCGGTTGATGCATTCAAAATGCATGTTTTGGTAAGGAAGGTAATTTTGGTATTATTTCATAAAATTTCATAAATAAATTCATTATAATCATTTAATGTAAAATATTTAATCTGTTAAACGATACAAAAATAATCTATTTTTTAGAAAGGGCATTTAAGATAACGGTAGATTGTTTATTATTTTAACTTGACACTTTGTCAATGGAACATGAAAAGTGAATCGTAAATTATTGTGTTAAATAAATATACGTCAACCATAAGCACATAAATAATAATTAATTTTTGTCTGAGATATAAATATTGATGATTGGGATATTTTCTAATGGGATATTTATCTGAGTTATCACCAATAAATTATGAATTTTAAGATAGTAGAAGACCGATAATCAAGAGGTGTTAAATGACATTTAACAGTTGGGCGAAGTAAGCATTTTCCAGGGTGGCCGCGTTTTAAGGAGTTGAGCTTAAACCGTCATAACGTTAAGATGTAAAAAAGAGTAGATTGTAAACCTTTATAATGTTAAGTCATGTTTTAGAGTTGATTTTAAACCGTCGTGAAGTTAAGTCGTGTTTTTAATTAGAGTGAGGTTTTGTTAACCATGGGTTAGAGTCATTTAGGGTGTTCGGTTGGACTAGTAAAATGTAACAAGTAATTCCGTATGAAGGTTAGTGTAGTGCCCAGTAAAGACATGTGAGAGATAAATGGTTTTAGAGGATGTCAGTCAGGACTGTGGTGTCCAGTGGACAAATTAGTGATTAGTGCTAAAGAGTCCAGTGTTTAGTGTTTGTGAATGTCTCATTTAGATTTACCCGTATCGAGGTAATTGTAAGTCTATTGTAATTAGTGTAAATATTTAAACCTTAATCGTAATTAAAGTAGGTTAGCTAAAATGTTGAGTTTAATTGAAAAAAACCCTTAATCCTTCCAAGAATCATAGCAACCAGCTAGCGGACTAATAGGGGGGGTCGAAACTTGATCCGCTCGCAAGTCTTGGAACCCATAATGTGAGGGATGTACAGAGTAAGTACAAATGAAATAAATAAATCAGCCAACCGTGACATTTAATATTTATATATCACGTAGCTCCCCACATTTTGGAGGTACCTCAATCGAAGTGGAAAAAGTACTTCGAAAATTGGTTCAAACGCATGTAAAATGTATTGATCTTAATGGAGAATATTTTGAAAAACAATAAGGCCACTTTTATTGATAAATATTGTTTTTGATTTCAAATCCCGAAATATAAAAGGCAATCCTCGTCCATTTTTTTTTTTTTTTCACTTCTGTACATATTCCTTTCTTTGCTCATCTCTCTAGTGTATCATTTAGATTTTCTTGCCTCATTTGCGGACCGTAATTTGGCCTTGTCTGCCTTAACATATTTATTATTTTTTTATGTTTTGATAACAGATGTGAATGAAGATGTTCATTTTAATTCGTGGGTTTTGTTTCCATACAATATCTCCGCTATTACAAACACGAACAGTTGGTACATATTTCGAAAACTTTTTAAAGTTACCTCGTATATTTCATAAACTAACACACATGGTACTCGTAGTTGAATAGTGTATGTAAAATTTATAGTGATGTAGGTATATCTGCTTGAATGCATGTCAACAGGCAATAATGAAAAACAAAATTTATGTTAATAAATCACTAAATAATTGCTCTTCAATCAAGTGCAGTCCAATAATCAATTCCACCATACACGCATTTCATAAATAATTAAAAACATTCGAAAAAGACACGTCGAATGGTAAATAATGAATGTTTGATATCCATCAGTACCGTGACATTCTGAAATCAATAAAATTTGCTCAGATATGAACATATTTCCACACAATTGAAATATAAATCTAGACTTTTATATAAAGGACGCACTATTTTTCACTGGATAAGAGAGGACATTTATTTTAATAAAAATACAGCAGAGCTGCAGTGGGATTTCTATAAAAATATGTAAGGATAAATGAACAAAAAAGGAAAATATAAACCAATATTTTAACTTTCAATGTTAACAATTCAGGCTGGGTATGGTCATTGTACCTTAGGTATGATAATTGATAAGTTATACCAAATGTACAAGACATAACAATATGACTAGAGCTGGGAATATTTGAGATAAGGTATTTGAAATATTGTATTTCAAATACTTCCTAAAAATAATGTTTTTGAAAGATAAAATTACAAAACTCAGCGTATTTACGGATTTTCCGTTCAATACCCACTGACTCAAAAACCACACTAAAAAAACTGGTTTAAAAAACTATCGCTCAACGACACTGCTTGGTACATAATGCCAATTCCGCTATGCGCAGGCCGTTAGCCTGTCTAGGCAGACTCACGCCTGTACTAGCCAAGAATTGGGCAGGATCGCCAAGAAAAATAAAAAAAAACAAAATCCTAAACGTAAAATACACCGTAACACTAAGTAAATACGATGGAATTTATCGAAATAAATTAAATTCTTTGCTATTCATTGTTTAATTATTACACACAAACGATACTGTCACAAAACGACACTGACGTATTCTACGTAGGGTAAAAGGTGGGTCCGGACCCCTTGGAACCCCCCCCCCCTTGTGTGCGCCCGTGGCTTCCGTTAGTGATGAATCTCGTGAAGGTCGACCAAAATCGGTTGTGATTCAAAAAAACATCGATGCTGTGCGCAAAATGATTGAAGAAGATCAGAATATGACTTACCGTGAGATAGAGGCATCCTTTGGTATATTACAGACTGCAATACATTCGATTTTGCATGAACATTTAGCTGTGAAAAAGATATGTTCCCGATGAATTCTGCATAAATCGACCGAAGCGCAAAAAAACGGCTCGTGTTGATTGGTGTAAGGGAATGCTAAAAAATTCAACCTAGGCACTGCAAATTCCGTATAAAACATCATTACAGGTGAGAAAACTTGGATTAATTCATATGAACCGGAAACTAAGCAACCATCCACAGTTTGGGTCTTCCAAGATGAACCGAAACCCACAAAAGTTGTTCGTTCACTAAGCACTTCCAAGAAAATGATGGCTTGTTTTTTTTGTTGTACTGGACATGTCGCAACCATTCCTTTAGAAGATCGGAGAACAGTTAATGCTGAATGGTATACAATAATTTGTTTGCCAGAAGTCATTGACAAAACCAGGAAAAACAACCAAAAACCTCGCATCATTCTTCTAACAACTTTTTTTTGTTCCCCAATGTCAAACAAAAAATGCGTAGACAGCGATTTTCACCTTCAGAAGCTGTTGATGACTTCGAAAACCATGTTTTTGAGATACCAACTTCAGTGTGGAAAAAATGTTTCGAGCAACGCATGCAAAAGTGTATAAATCTTAAAGGTGAATACAAGGTGTCTCAAAAGAAATTTTATATTTATTTAGCTTACTGCGTGAACGCAACGTATCCGAGGGGCGCGGGGGTTATATCAATCGGTAGCCTGGCTCTTGGGAATTCAGTCACTATGGAGCGTTTCTCGGGAGCAGACCGCGCGTTATGCGTGCGAGAGTTTTACAAAAACGGTGATTCGGCGACTGTAGCGCATAGAAAATTCTGCAGTATTCGAGGTTTTCGCCACTTAAATGATGCGCCAAGCATTCCTCTCATTCGACATTGGGTTAAAAAGTTTGAAGAGACTGTTACAACGCTGGATAAATCAAAATCCGGGCGACCTAGGTCATCAAGAACGGTAGAAAACGTGGAGAATGTTAATCAGTCTGTTCGTGACGACCCGAACCTTTCAATTCGGAAGCGCGCAGTGCTTTAAATGTGCATAGATCATCATTACATCGCATTATGCACAAAGACCTAAAGCTGCACCCCTACAAAATTCAATTGGTGCAAGAATTAAAGCCCCAAGGTGCCAGTCAGAGGCTTAATTTCGTAAATCAGGTGATTGAGCGATTTTCTACGTTTACCAACATTTTGTTTTCGGATGAAGCTCATTTTCATCTTAATGGCCACGTATATAAGCAGAACTGCCGCTACTGGAGTGCAACGAATCCGAAACGCAAACATCAGAAACCCCTACATTCGCCTAAAGTGACCGTATGGGCTGCGATGTCGGCGTGAGGAATTTTCGGCCCTTACTTTTTTGAAGACGAAAGGGGGCGTGCAGTTACAATGAATTCAGAGTGTTATGTGGAGATATTAGACAACTTCTTGGTACCTGAACTGCAAAACTTTCCTGGCTATAACCAAAGAACATGGTTCCAACAGGACGGAGCAACTTCACACACGTCCAATATGTCTCTGCCACGTGTTCGTGAAATTTTCTCAGGCAAATTGATCTCCCGGAGAGGTGACATAAATTGGCCTCCACGCAGTCCAGATTTAACCCCTATGGACTTTTTCCTATGGGGTTATCTTAAATCTAAAGTTTACGCCAATAAACCGACTTCACTGGCGCATTTGAAAGAAAATATCCGTTACGAAATGGCAGCCATCCCTGAGTCCACCTGCCGAGACGTCATAAGTAATTTTACTGTTCGATTAAATGAGTGCCGAGAACGCGAGGGTCTACATTTAGACGATATTATTTTTAAGAAATAAATCCCCAAAAAGTGTATTTTAATAATTAATAAACATTTTTTCTATATACGGCTTACTTTTTTTTTAATCGATCCACTAAATATAAAATTTCTTTTGAGACACCTTGTATTTCTTAGTTTTTGTGAAAACTTAAATGGTAGCCCTCGTATATGTATTTACAATTTAATATTTCGCCATCTATACCTTGAAGTCATTCGCCATCGCTCCTTTTTGTAGGGAAGAGTTGGCATTTGCTCTTTTAACCGACATATTTAAAATAAATACATACTATTAAGTTAGAAATGTTAGTGTTCAAGTAAAATGTATATATATAAAAATATATTATTATCTTTGACGTTTAAGAAAACATAAGTCAAATTAACTAACGTCAAATTTAGAAAAAATATTTACCCATCTCAAATCTATTTGCGATGGGTAAATATTTTTTTTATTAAAAGCCACCTCTATGAGAATTATACGTACTTGTTTTAATACACCTGCTACTCTACTGCCTGTTCTGCATAAAATAGAACAAATATAGATGTTGTCAGTGACTTGCTGTTACAGATATTTAAAAAAATGTTTTTTAACACTTCGCCGTCATTCCCGAAGTTACCCTAGCGGATGTGTCTTCGATACTGCTCTGTTCGATATTTTATTAAGGTCACAAGACCGCATTCTGCAAATGTTACAGTATTATATTAAACAAATTACTTTGTTAATCCAGTACGGTAGCAGTCTATTTACCCTCAAAACCACTCTAACTATGACAAAAAATAAAAAATGACTGCAATTGCAATTCGTTTCCGCAGCATTAAGCAATAAGTTGTAGTTTTGTACTTTTTACAGAAGATATCTGACAGACGTTCCGGGAATACTTGGGGTAATAACTAAAAATAGCTCAATTTTAAGAGGATTATACCTAGATGACAGCATTGTAGTTACACACAAAACCTTTTAAAGGATAAATTAGTAAAGAACACGACACAATATACGCTTGACAGACATTTCACCATTGCTATATATAAACTTAACACTTTACGAAAGGGTGCCGTTTCACCTGAAGGTAAACCATTAGTGCGTAAATAACAAACAACGCAACAAGCTGGAGGAAATTATAATCCTAAGTACTACCAACTTAAGATATTTCAGGAAATTTTAGTTTAAATTAGTGTTATTACAAACAAGCGCACCCGAGGGGGGGGGGGGTGCTCACAGGATTGAGCCCCGTAAACATGCAACCCTCAAAAAACACGCAACACTAAAAAACACGCTTTTAAGGGACACATTTTTGTTGTAACTTGCAAGGCAGGTAGGGGACAGTAACCGTATTTCGGATAGTTGCCTAATTTCGGAGAGTGCTGTATCTACTTAACCACTTATATCTTGCCACACTCTACATGGCCTAGGACTCAAACCCTAACTTCTAGCCCTAAATAGTTCCATTTTAAACATTTAAAACTCGCTTATGGCTAGAGTAAAATTTACCAAAACTGTCAACAAGTAGTATTTTACGTCGTTACAAACGAAGTGCATTTCTCTGTAGGGGCATTTCTAGGATCAGTCGAAACATCACGATTGGCTGAATTTAAATATTTTCATTGTACTTCATGGTACAAGGTGTCTCAAAAGAAATTTTATATTTAGTGGATCGATTAAAAAAAAAGTAAGCCGTATATAGAAAAAATGTTTATTAATTATTAAAATACACTTTTTGGGGATTTATTTCTTAAAAATAATATCGTCTAAATGTAGACCCTCGCGTTCTCGGAACTCATTTAATCGAACAGTAAAATTACTTATGACGTCTCGGCAGGTGGACTCAGGGATGGCTGCCATTTCGTGAAGGATATTTTCTTTCAAATGCGCCAGTGAAGTCGGTTTATTGGCGTAAACTTTATATTTAAGATAACCCCATAGGAAAAAGTCCATAGGGGTTAAATCTGGACTGCGTGGAGGCCAATTTATGTCACCTCTCCGGGAGATCAATTTGCCTGAGAAAATTTCACGAACACGTGGCAGAGACATATTGGACGTGTGTGAAGTTGCTTCGTCCTGTTGGAACCATGTTCTTTGGTTATAGCCAGGAAAGTTTTGCAGTTCAGGTACCAAGAAGTTGTCTAACATCTCCACATAACGCTCTGAATTCACTGTAACTGCACGCCCCCTTTCGTCTTCAAAAAAGTAAGGGCCGATAATTCCTCGCGCAGACTACGCAGCCCATACTCACTTTAGGCGAATGTAGGGGTTTCTGATGTTTGCGTTTCGGATTCGTTGCACTCCAGTAGCGGCAGTTCTGCTTATTTACGTGGCCATTAAGATGAAAATGAGCTTCATCCGAAAACAAAATGTTGGCAAACGTTGAAAATCGCTCAATCACCTGATTTACGAAATGAAGCCTCTGACTGGCATCTTGGGGCTTGAATTCTTGCACCAATTGAATTTTGTAGGGGTGCAGCTTTAGGTCTTTGTGCATAATGCTATGTAATGATGATCTATGCACATTTAAAGCACTTGCGCGCTTCCGAATTGAAAGGTTCGGGTCGTCACGAACAGACTGATTAACATTCTTCACGTTTTCTACCGTTCTTGATGACCTAGGTCGCCCGGATTTTGATTTATCCAGCGTTGTACCAGTCTCTTCGAACTTTTTAACCCAATGTCGAATGAGAGGAATGCTTGGCGCATCATTTAAGTGGCGAAAACCTCGAATACTGCAGAATTTTCTACGTGCTACAGTCGCCGAATCACCGTTTTTGTAAAACTCTCGCACGCATAACGCGCGGTCTGCTCCCGAGAAACGCTCCATAGCGACTGCATTCCCAAGAGCCAGGCTACCGATTGACATAACCCCCGCGCCCCTCGGATACGTTGCGTTCACGCAGTAAGCTAAATAAATATAAAATTTCTTTTGAGACACCTTGAAAGGCCTCTATACTTTGAAAGGCCCTCCACATAGTGGGTTCCAAGCCTTGCGAGTGGAATCAAGTCTGTAACCCTAAAAGTCCGCCGGTGGCTTGCTATGATTTTTTATGACAGGAATAAGGGTGTTTGAATTAAAGTCTGCATTTTACTTAATCTACGTTTAATGTTTAGTTAAGACTGAAGTTAATAATTACACTAGAACTTATAATTACAAGATGGCTACGAAATCCCATGAGAAACATTCCACAAAAGTTCACAATCACCTTACACCACATAAAGTTCTTAAGCACATCACAAGCCGTTAAACACCTCACAACACTCACAGTGTTTAACCCGTTATCGAGGTTCTTTCAATTCATCACAACTGTCCTAAACACTTCCAGACTACTTCTGGTTCACTACAAACCGGGTTTCTCAACAAAAAATATTTGGGAGGTTCGTCCGACTCCGGCGGTGGTTTACTCACGACTCCCTGTCTCTCACAAGATTTTCCCAGCCCTTTTCTTAAAACTAATAATTTGATCTCTGAACCCCATTTTGTGGTTGTAAGAATAATCAGCTCTCCAATTAACAACAAAAATCTTTTAACTTATCTTGAAGACTCATATTTCTATTCCCAATAATTCATAAACGCAAATAATTAATTTTGACTCTAATTACCTACGAAGTCCATATCACTGAAAATATATCTGTGTAAACATTCGACCATGTACTTGAGATAAACGGTGACAACATTTTAAACAAATCATATAATATACGTTCGTAAATTCTACCCTTGTCTCTCAACATTTAACTTAAAAAAATATATGATAGCACAACTAATCTTTGAGGGTGTTTATTTTAAAATAGATTAGTTTTTATATTTAAAAAATTTGAATATTTTTAACTAATTGAATAATTTTATTTTAAATAATAATGAAATTTGATTTCTGAAATTACAGCTCCCACGTCTCTAACTAAACATTTTGGGTTCAAATTTACTCTCAGTATTATTGTAAGTACATAATAATTTTTTGGTCTATGTCTATATCTTTGATTTCTGTAACCTAAATAAATTATAATTTCATTAATATCTCAAAAATTTTAGTTATTTTATTCAAAAAATAAAAAGAAGGCCAAATGCTATCGAAATACGGTTACTTTCCCCTAATTTTGGTATTGTTTCAATATAATCATTCATAAACAAATAATATATTTCTTAAAAAGGAGCACTTAAGTGCAGCAATGTATATTAGTCCCTAAAATTATGACCATGGAACAGGGCATCTTATATTTTATAGCAATTCACAAAAATGTCAAATTAATAGATTAGATATGTTTGGACCATATGTGGTAAACTATAAATCTTTGTCTTGAAATATAAAGAATATTTTGGTTATTTTTCTAACGAGATTGGTTTATCTAATTTATTAATACATAACTGTCGTCTGACTTGAGTTAAAATAGATGACTAAGTTACAGAATGTGGGGGTGACAATTAACAGTTTGCAATGTCAGTCTCTTGGGATAGTTCAATTTAGACAGCCGTGGATTAAACATATTTTTTAGATTGTCCGGTTATGTAAAAGTAACAAAGTAATTCCGTATGTTAGGGTACGGGAATAGTGAATGAAGGTTGCTGGTTGCTGGTACCAGCGCGCTGGAATATCAAAAATACCTGCTTGCTTGTTCAGGTTGACAGCCAAAACTGGAAAGCTAGCGCCACCCTCTAATATGCGCGGTATAATTGATAACAAGTAGCATATTCCCGCTCGCAGGATGACCTTCGACAGCGCTGGCAGCCAGCAACCAGCTTCCGCTATGCAAGACCCTTAGAGCAGTGTGCAGTTTAAAAGATGGAGAGACAATATGCAGAGACTTCTAAGAGACAAATAGTTTTCAGAGTTAGTTAGTTAAATTGTTGAATATAAGTCAACAACTCTCCACTTCTTCCTAAGAATCATTGCAACCAGTTAGCGGACACGGGAACGGGAGGTTCATATCCGAAACCACTCGCGGATTATCAACTCATTATATGGGAGACCTTTAGAACGAGAGATACACAGAGTAAATACAAATGAAGTATATCAATATTATATTTAAACAAATCAGCCAACCCTGATTTTTATTCATATTATCAGTTTGCTAACCACAATCTGAACGTGATTCCCCCCCCCCCCCCCAATGGCTGACTACACATCTAGGCTTTGGAAACTTTAGACTCGGTTCTATTTTTATGTGTTTTTTATGCGGTCATTTTCTTGTTAATGCTACCGATTCTGAAAGAGTTTTAAAATTTCAACATGGACTGAAGTCTTGTATGTCCGGTTACCGAGAACTGTATAAGAAGCTAGTCAAGAAATTGGAAAGAATTTTAGCAACTATGCTGCTGCTGCTGAAGATGTTTACTTTGTAGAAAAAATGTCCATCCAGTTCACTGAAATATAAAATTGAAGAAAAAAAAGTGTTTTGTTCTAATATATGTTATGTATGTACGCGAATAAGGGCAGAGAAGTTATGCCCGTTTCTAGACCACCAGTACCTACATATAAGAAAGGTATGTGGTTCGTGGACATTTCGACCGGTCTTATTATCTCTATATAAACTGCTACTCATTTTAAGTATTAAATACTTGAGACTGACTTGAATCCCGCGTTTCTGTACCAAAGGATAATCCAACTGACAGTGCCAAAGAAGAGAGAGATGTTTGCCTTATTGTGTAATTGGAAAACAAAACTGGATATTAAACTGCTTTGTAGTGTGGACGTTGAAACGGTCTATTGCGCATTTCGTGTTTTTAATCGAATTATCCTTGTCTAAATAACCGTAAAACTCATGAAAATTCAGATTATTTAACACAAAACAAGGCTGAAGCTTTTAGAGTTTTCCACTTATAACTTATCAAGAGTTCTTCCAAAGAAATTTCATCGTAAAATAACAACAGCGGAAAATTTAGAAGAAAAAGTCAAATAAAACTTTGACCGCAACCATAGTCTACAGTCTACAGCGTTCGACGGTGTTAAAAGTTCTTTTTATATAAATTTAATTTTATCAAACTACTCGTATTTGCTGTCAAATGTCAAATATATCATCCATGTTTTTTGTGAGTTAATACTGGGTGGCAAAAAATTAATTTCACAACTTATATCGGACGCCATTTTGGTTTAGTATTGACAGTTTTCCATACTGGCAGGTCATATATGAAAGTTGTGATTAAAATTAGACATGGCATATTTATAATGAATCGTTACATTTACGCCGTCGAAACTAGAATATACCTATACTAATCGTTTTTAATAACGGTACGAATTTTTAAAATTCCATATTTAGTATTCACATACGTAATTGATTGTGGTAGCTACTTTAGTCGGTCAACTCTACTTATTACTCGCACAATGGAGAAAAACGTAAAATAATAACAAGTTCCGCGTGTTGATAAAATGTTACGTTTTAAGAGGAAAGACAACGGCAGAAAATAACTCCAGGCTTGATAAATATCTGCATAGTCTTTATCATAGTCTGTATCTGCTAGTCTGCATCTTCACTTAGAATGATTTACAAGTGGTTTCAAGACGGCGCTTTTACAAATGTTAAAAGTGTACTTTACGAACTTTTCGGGCTGCAAATTCTTTAATTATTTCCTTGAAATTTAAATTTTGACCAAGCTCGTTTCCGTTGGAAATAGTTATCAAATCACGTTATTGTTAAAACATGGATGATCAACAGTGAAATTACGACAAAAAGGCCACATTTAGTGAAAAAAGTCCTTTTCCATCAGAGCAATACTTCGGCTCATTCATCTGCGACTGCGGCGGCAAAACTGTTATTATTACGCTACTAAATCGTACCCCACCATCCGCAATTTCCAGATTTGGTCCCCTCGGATAGTAATTCGAGGGTATGTTCACAAGTAATAATAATGAAAAAAGTTCTTGCACGGAAGAAATTTATATCAATTTCCGAACTGATTAATAAAACCAACGTTTATTTTGCAGCGTTGGACAAATCTTATTTCATGGAGTCGATAAAAAATCTTGCAAATCGTTGGACTAAATGTATCACCCTATGAACGGCGACCGTAACCGTGACATGGTCGAGAACTTTCTGTCATATTAATTAGATGAACTGAGCAGGGGCGGATCGAGGGATAGAATTGGCCCGGGCGATTTGGTTGATTCGGCCCGGGCTACGAGACATGCTTATCATTTATAGGGAATGCTTTAAGAGGCCCGAGTCCCAGGTATAAATAAAGACCAAAGTATACGAGGGTTGCCACTTATATGTCATCTGGCAACTGACGCTTCTATCGTAAAGTTTGACATTTTTGACGGTTTACGTACTCAGAACGTTTTGACGTATGAGCGCTATTTGTGTTGTTTATAGTAACCTGAAAAAATTCATCTCGGCTAAAAATGGAATTAAATCGTGAATATTTTCGAGCGATTATTTTTTATAAATTTCGACGTGAATTAACCTAACAACAGTGCATTGATGCACTTAATTCAACTTTTGGCGATGAAGCACCATTAAGGACTACTGTTTATCGATGGTTTACCGACTACAAGCGTGGCCGTAGTTCGCTTAAGGACGAATTTCGTGAAGGTCGTCCAAAATCGGTTATTGTTCCGGAAAACATTGATGCTGTGTGTGAACTGATACTGTAAGATCGTCATGTGACTTACCGTGAGATTGGGGTATCCTTGGGCATTAGTGGGACCAACATACATTCACTATTGCATGAACATTTGGTCGTAAACAAGATTTGTTCGCGTTGAATACCACATAATTTGACAATCGTGCCTCAATCGGGGTGGAAAAAGTGCTTCGAATATTGGTTCAAACGCATGCAAAAGTTTATTGATCTTCATGGAAAATATTTTGAAAAACAATAAAGCCACTTTTGTTGATAAATAATTGTTTTGAATCCCGAAATATAAAAGGCCACCCTCTAATTAATTTATATTTTTAATATTAATATCGAAAATAAAAATACTAAAGTAATGAAAAAATTCAAACAAAAAAAGTGAGTGATTTCTAAAATAATATCATAGAATTGATCATAGGTATTTGAGTGGATAGAGGCCGTCGCATCGGCCCAAAAAGCTATCAGCCCATCGGGCGATGCCCGATCGCCCGATAGGTCGATCCGCCCCTGGAACTGAGTGTGAAAAACTTACGGTTTCAGTAAGATGGCGCTACAATTCACACACCACAATCAACATTAGACATATTTAATTTTGTGACTTAGTATTTGTAAACAGTATTTGTATTTACCCTTTTCGAAGTATAAAAAATCAGCTGTGGTCACCACAGGACCGACCGCCATCACAAAGTACCTGTATAAAATACATTCTAGCAGCAGAGTAGAAATAACTTGACCTAATATTTTCTAACAGAGATATTATTTATTATAACCATGGAAACGTTACATGAAAATCGACATGATTAAACTCACATTTCTAGTCAACCAATTTTTACCAAAAGTTGAGCAACTCGTGCCATTGATGTCAAAAGCTTAAATATGAAGTTTCATAAAAATCCTTTTAGCCGAATTTGCTCTACACGTGTATACAGACTGACGGACGGACAGACAGATAGACAGATAGACAGATAGACAGATAGACAGACAGACAGACAGACCAACAGACATCATGCTAAAAATAGTCAAAACGTTATTCGTGGGATCCCTCGAAACCTCGAAATGTCTAAATCGGTATGATCACAATACCTCCCTTATATATGTTGGCGGTCGGTAAAAATGCGTATATCACATGGATTAAAAAATCCAATGTAATTAAGAAAAGTAAATTATTTAATAATAAGGAAAAAATAAAAACACCTGGTTACTGTATGAAGTGTTTTTATTTATTGCTTTTTTAAAAATGTTTCAACGAGTGCCTTCGACTAAATCAATTAATAATATTATAATCTGTTTATTTGGTTTAAGCGGAACTAGAATATTAAAACTAGTAACTTTTAACGATTAAATGAAGCTATGAAGCACAAATCGTCAAAAAGTGAGCCCGCGGCAACTTAATAAGACTAATAAGTTGCAAGTTGTGATGCTTGGTGGCACCTGCCTTTTGATTAAAATAAAACCTGAAATGTTGTTTTATTTACTGTACTCGAAAACAACAAAAAAACGCAAACATCACAATATTTTTCAAATTTTATATCTGTATTTTTTCATTAGTGAAATACAATGGCGCACCCAGGAGAGGGGCCCGGAGGCTCGAGCCCCCCCTAAGAAGGAAGAAAATAAAAATAAAAACACACAAACACACTAGAAAATTTTAAAAACTGAGATGAGGATCTTCTTTTTAGTCATTTGGTCGTATTTCCGAAGCGAGGACCTTTTATTTTAGGTCATCACTTGTATTTTAGAAGTGAGGACCTTTTTGTTTTAGGTCATCACTTGTATTTTAGAAGTGAGGACCTTTTTGTTTTAGGTCATCACTTGTATTTTAGAAGTGAGGACCTTTTTGTTTTAGGTCATCACTTGTATTTTAGAAGTGAGGACCTTTTTGTTTTAGGTCATCACTTGTATTTTAGAAGTGAGGACCTTTTTGTTTTAGGTCATCACTTGTATTTTAGAAGTGAGGACCTTTTTGTTTTAGGTTATCACTCTGTATTTCCAAAGCGAGGACCTTTTTTTTTAGATCATCATTTGAAATTTAGAAGTGTGAACCTTATTCATAATTTAAATAATTTTGTCTTCCGCCCCCCCCCCAAATTCCTGGGTGCGCCACTGGTGAACTACAATTTTTCAAAAATTGTTAGATGCCAGGCTTTAAAATCATTACCTAATAATAAAATTGTGGTTTTTTTATATTGTTTTTATTGGAATGACTATTTGTTTCTAAAATATTCCCGACCCCTAATGTAGATGATGATAATGATGGGAACAAAAATATATAGAATTTAATTAAATATATCCTGCTGCTATGAATACGTAATACGTATGATTTTGCCGCCTCTAGGCAGTAGATGAGTTGTCTAATTACTAACTTTCGCACATTTTAAGCACATGTTTTCAGTTTGAGGACTTCGGGTAGAGTCTAGACCTGTTCTATGATCAGTTCCTTTAGGCGACGACAAAGTTGTACAGACAGGTTAATTGCTTTATTGAGAGATTTGTTTTATATACAAGTAGATACCTGCGCTTTATTTTAATATAATACTTTGGAAGTTATGCCAGTGAAAGTGGAATTAACTGAGGATTTTAAACTAATTCTAGACTAGGATATTTAGATTATGCAGATTACATGTTTACCATCTTTGACTTTTTAATGCTAATGTCAAGTCAGTACTGGTTTTAAAATTGAAATAATAGTAAATAAAAAAATCAGCTGTGGCCACCACAGGACCGACAGCCATCACCAAGTACTTCTTTAATTTATGCTGCTTTATCAAAAAATATCTCAAATAATAGTTGTTAGTTATTGCTTTTATAGCAACTTTTGTTAAATATTTTGGTTAATGTTCCGTATAAGTCCACCAAGTCAAATTAGAACTAGGCTGTATGTTTAGAATAGAATATATGTAAGAGTGGGGAACCAATAGTAATCATTCTTGCATATGTGCTCGGTGTAATCAGACACAACTTTTGTGCAATTTAGAATCAAGGGAGGACAGTGTCTACACAGGTGTTATTTACATAGTTAGTTCCTGAAACTTGGAAAATGGCTGATAATTATTTCATTTTTTTAAGTAATATGGAGAGTAAGGATATGAAAGAGGTGTTAAGGTGGTGTATGAATGAGGGTCTGATTGTGTTTGAATGTAAATGTCCCAAAAAGTTCCCAGACCCCTGATTTATATAATTGCAATGTGATCTAAATGCTATCCAATTTTTCCCAAATTTAAACCCAAAATGTGATAGCTAAATTTTATCGCGTACAACTTCAAAGAGTTATAAAAAGGATGGATAATTTTATATAAAAAGGTATTCTGTGGCGATTTTCACGGCTCTGGATTTGCCTACTAGTTTTATCATTGTTTTTTTGCATATAGTGAAGATATATAAATGCTTTATACATTTTTAATACATTTACATAATTTGGTATGCATGAATGCGATGAAAAACGGAATGTCCTATTTTAGACATAAAATTGGTAGGTCGGAATATATTGATAATTTGAGGATTCTCTCTTTTAATAAAGTTAGTCAAGTAGTTTTTCAACATATGAATACTATAAATCTCATTCAAACTATTTAAATATGACTTTAAGCGTATAAATACTGAAATTTCGTTATTCAAGTTTTTCTTTAAAAACCTTAATACGAGCTAAATGTTAACAAACACTTATTAAATAATTGCTTGGATTTCAAAACGTATAACTATCAAGTACTTATTTAGATTTCAGAATCCTAAATGTTATATTTTGAAAGAAAGGGGCGGCGCTTCGTCAAGATTAAATCTCATTCCAACTAGCATACACGTTCTGTCTGACGAGTTATGCCTGGTGGACTTATACGGAACATTAACCAATATTTTTTTTCGAAATATTTCTGTTGGGAAATATTCGCAAAAATCTTAAAACCGACACGAGTAAACTCCCATTTCTAACTAACCGATTTTTACCAAAAGTTGATCAACTCGTGTCATTGATGTCAAAAGCTTAAATATGAACTTTCATAAAAATCTTTTTAGCTGAATTTGCTGAATGTGCACGGACCGACAGACAGACCGACAGACACAGACAGACAGACAGACAGACAGACATACGGACAGACAGACAGACATACGGACAGACCGACAGACATCTTGCTAAAAATAGTCAAAACGTTATGTAGGGACCTCAATTCGTAGGGACCTCCCTTATATATGTGGGCAGTGAAACGCTTGCCGCCTAAGGATAGTCGGACGGTGGAAGTCTGGAGAGTAAAGCCGGTTTCATACTGGAACCGACTACATACGATTGCCGACTATGGACGACTATCGTCGACTTGGACGTACGACTAGTCGACGAGTCGCTTGTCCTTCACAGGTGGTTGTTGTGTTATGGTTGCCGTGAATTTTGATTCAGTTTTTTCGTATTTGTAAGTTTTATTCGTTAACGAAGATTTTGAAAAGATGAATGGGTTGTTTTACCTGGTTGAAAGTAGTAGTTTTTTGATAAGACGAAGAAGAAGACGTTCAAGTAGAACGGTATAGGTTAACCAAATATTTCTGAAGAGAGAAGAGCATGGTGAATTTCACCATTTTATCTTCTGGTTCCACAAACACTCTTTTTCTTGAATTAAAAGAATAAATTTTTCCGTGTCCATGATTACTCACAAAAAAATCAAAATAACTGCACAAAGTCGTACGCACAAAAATCCGAGCCTGCTGGTATCGAGTTGCACGTCTGAAATAAACGCACGTAGTCGCACGACTAAGGCTGCGGTTACAGTGGAAGCGTGTTCGCCCGAAGTACACTTCGGGAATATTCGCGCGTATATGGGCATATTCGCGCGAATATTTACTTTTTTTCTTAAAATTAATTCAAAATGAGGGTTTAAAATAAAGTTTCAGATTTATTTAAAATAAGATTTACAAGAATAAAATATATAAAACCAGGATCGAGTAAACCACCAGATAATCGACTCAGAGCTTCAATAAATTCAACAATTCTAGTTTTTCTCGCGAACCGAATAATGATCATTCCCGTGTTAAGTAGACAGCCGTTTATATAATATCGAATAGCATTTCCTGGAATTAAAGTCTAAAAATTGTCCCACGATATGTCATTGTTCAAATTTATTAAACAATAACTTTGAACAAAAGTCATTTTAAGTAATTCAGTCGCCACTTCATCCCATAATTTACGTGATTGATCGTGGTTATGGTAAGTTTAACATTTTTGATCCCATAAAGATCTTCGATCAAAACCTAAAAATATTAACTTCTCAATATTCATTTTGTATACACAGACTGTACCACAGAGCAAGTAAACCAATTGGACTGTACGGAGATTATAACTGTACGTAGGACGTATACTCGCGCGAAGAAAATAAACAAGTTTGAACTTGAAGCGGCGATCAGCTATTCGCGCGATTTATAATATACACGCTTGAATCAGTCGGCCGAATGCGGTCGAGTACGACCGTAGTTTCGCGTGATTGATAAGCTTCTACAGTAACCACACATGTGTACTTCTACACGCTTGAATCAGTCGACCGAAAGCGGTCGAGTACGCGCGAGTTCGGGCTTACAGTTCGGGCGAACACGCTTCTACTGTTACCGCAGCCTAAGTCGCTTCCAGTGTGAGAGCGATGATTACATTCCCAAAGTCGGGAAAGTTCGTGCATAGTCGTGTGACTATGTACGACCAAGAGTCTCAAGTAGTCGGTTCCACTGTGAGACGACCCTAAGGAGGGTACTCAAAGACTTGTTAACTGTTTAAGCTGCATTCACAGCATTAAAATTAGTAGATTATACGCTATGATTTGTGCACTGTTGATTATAACTCTCAAGTTTTTCATATGGTAACGCAACCGACCGTTCACCGCTCTAAATTTAATAGACTATGCGTAGTCGACTGTAAATAGGTTTCCAAATTTTGTAGTGCGCTATTTTAATGAGATAGAGATATAAACACACATTAGGTATCTCACTTTACATAACCTAAGAAATGCTGTCACAAATATTTCAACAAATTTCGGAAACCGTGATACGAAAAAGAATTGCTGTAGTTGTATAATTTTGTTATTAAAATTTAGTAAGAAATCATAACCTCGCTGATGGTGGGTTCGTAAAAAGTCAGAAATGTTTTTTCCACCATAGTTGGTTTGAAAAAACGTAGATGTCACCACATTCATTACGCATTAATTTTCATAGCTGCGAACGCTGTCATTAAACGTTAAAACTGTCTATTAAATTTATCCACAGCGCACAGCCTATTGACAACTAATTTTAGAGCTGTGGAGGTTGGCGCTGAACAAGCTTGCAAGGCATGTGGGAGACACTAAATAAATAATTTGGTCGTTGATTCATTCATTTTTCATTCTTTTCTACAGACTTTCAACAGACTTCTTTGAAAAACTGAATTGTACGTAGCGTTTTAGTTAATTGAATTTTTGAACTCTTATTACCGACCGCCAACATATATAAGGGAGGTATTGATAGGGTGACCAGATTTCAGTGAAGGGAAACCGGGACACAGGAAAAAAAAAGAAGGTCTTTGTTTCCTCCCAGATCCAAGTGAAGAGCAAAAAAAAAAAAGGTCCTCACCTCCCCAAATTCAAAGTGAAGAGCAAAGAGATTCAAAAACCGGGACAATCGAGCGTCCCGAGGACAGTCTTCGGGACACCGGGACAATTGACCGAAAACCGAGACGGATGGTCACCATAGGTATTGTGATTATACCGATTTTGACGTTTCGAGGATCTCCACGAATTGAGGTCCCTACATAACGTTTTGACTATTTTTAACATGATGTCTGTCTCTCTGTCTGTCCGTCCGTCCGTCCGTCCGTCCGTCCGTCCGTCCGTCCGTCTGTCTGTCTGTCTGTCTGTCTGTCTGTCTGTCTGTCTGTCTCTCTGTCTGTCTGTCTGTCTGTCTGTCCGTCCGTCCGTCTGTCTGTCTGTCCGTCCGTCCGTCTGTCTGTCTGTGTACACGTACAGAGCAAATTCGGCTGAAAGGATTTTTATGAAACTTCATATTTAAGCTTATATTTTTCTAGACAAAACAAGGTGTGAGAATTCCAAAAATTCAAACCTCAAGTCTCTATTTCTTACCTTTTTTGAGATATGAATTTTTAAAATTACAAAAAAATCAAAATTTTCAATAGTTTTAGGTCATTACGGACCAAACGTTAATTTTTCTAGACAAAACAAGGTGTGAGAATTCCAAAAATTCAAACCTCAAGTCTCTATTTCTTACCTTTTATGAGATATGAATTTTTTAAAATGCCTAAAAAAATCATAATTTTCCCTAATAGTTTTAGGTCATTACGGACCAAACATTAATTTTTTCTAGACAAAACAAGGTGTAAGAATTCCAAAAATTCAAACCTCAAGTCTCTACCTCTTACCATTTTTGAGATATGAATTTTTGAAATTTACAAAATAAAATCAAAATTTTACCAATTAGTTTTAGGTCATTACGGACCAAATATTACAGAAAAAACAGCGTAAAACCAAATTTTTTAAAGATTTAAACCTTAGGTCTCTATTTCTTACCATTTTTGAGATATAGTTTTTGATTTAATACCCAAATTTCCAAAATTAACTACACTTTCACGAGACCCAATATCTTCCATGTTAAAATACGTCCAAAAAATAACTTGGAATTTATAAGAAAGACATTTTAATGTTATCTCGATGCTTTGTTAACCACAAATGAATTAGTATGGGATCAAAAAAAATAATTAATCCTCTTAAATAAGTTGATAAGGAAATTTTATTTTTATATCATTAGCAGGAATTACGTAAACATTTATGCGACGAAACCTGTTTATCTGAAAAAATATATAAACTGTATATTTTCATAGTTTACAGGATTTCGTAGGCAGGGCTGGTATTAAAAATATTTGTTTCGTAGGTGGGCTGATATTAAAATAATACAGTTTTGAAATTATTGTAGAAAACATTACAAACCAATTTGCAACAAGTTTGGAACCTAATTTTACCTAACCTAATAACTTAATAAATTACGAAAAATCGATATTTAAATTTGACAAAAATCACGTTTTGCATGAACTAAGTGGACAAATAATGGTTTAAATTGACAAAATAAGGATTAAATTTGATTTGAATTTTTATTATAATATTTATATGTTTATGTTTGTTAATATGGATCTTACTAGCATTAGCTAAATAAATATACTATTATTGTTATTATTATTATTATTAACACACATAGGTTTACATTATTTTATTTATTCTTTTTTAAATATTATTATGTATTTATCATTTTTTTAAATATGGAAATGCCAACTTTAATTTTCCAAACAATCATATCTCAAAAACGGTAAGAGATAGAGACCTGCGGTTTGAATTTTTGAAATCCTCAGACTTTAAATAGTTTAGCAAAAATTGAAGATTTAGTGGCTAGCACACAACTTTATAAATAGGTCATCAAATAAAATTGTCGAAAAGTACCAAAAATTGAAAATTAAAAAATTGATGTGAAGTGTGAATTTTCACAACGTTTTCAGCGTTTCGCAGGTTTTAGTAAGTGAATGATGATTATTTGGGATGCCAAAATAAATTTTATGTTAAAATATTTTTTTTGTTAATTTTAATTCGAATGGCTAATACCATTATTTAGGTTTCTAAATATGTGCAGTATTTTTTTTTTTTATATAGCAAGGTTCATTAAGATTTTGAAAATTGCATAACCCCGCCCAGCCTGTCTCAATTTTTTCATATGTACTTATATGTAATGTTTCCATGATCATGATAAATAATATCTCTGTTAGAAAATATTAGGCCAAGTTATTTCTACTCTGCTGCTAGAATGTATTTTATACAAGTACTTTATGATGGCGGTCGGTCCTGTGGTGGCCACAGCTGATTTTTTTTTAAATTGCCCATCCAATTTATCCCATGTTTAATTCTATCGCCCCTCAAACTAACCCCCTATAAGGCAATTAAAACTTGGAGATCCACTGATGTAGAACAAAAACGACCCCCTGTGTATGGATACAGTTTAATAAATTTCTATTAACAAAAACAAAAATTCTCGTTAACTGTTATTATATCGAAAGATCAAAGAAATGAAAAAAGCAAATTAATTGTTATTATCATAAAGGGTAAAAAGAGTGTAAAGTGGTGTGAAACTTTCATACGAGATAGCACAAAAGATAAAAAAGAATATAAAAATGCAGCAAAACTAAAATTTTGAAACTAGGACAAATAAAAGAACATTTTTAATTAAGCAAATTAGCTCGAGGCAGCTTCAAAGAGAATATGTCGAACTAAATGTAATTAAATCAAACCGATATAAAAGAACATCCAGGAAATTCTTTGTATTTCTCCAAACCCGCTAACCTAATTTAGTTAGCTCTATATAGTAACTCATGTTTCTAACTAAAAATTTAATTTTCCTACGACCATAACCGAAATTAAGACATTTTCAAACAGTTTTGAGTAGTCACTATATTATACAAAGTAGCGCAACGGCGGCCATGCTGGGGCTAAAAATGTCGCCAACACAAATGATGTTCAGTGATTCCAACAATACAAAAATAAGAAACTAGTACTACCAATAATTTTATTTTCAACATTGTAATCACGATTTTTTTAATTAAAGATGCACTATAACAAAATTGTGGTACAATTTAAATTATTTTTTTTATTTTTATTATAATCCGTCTCAATTTGTAATACGAAACTAGATCTGGTTCTTTGGTGACTGTTGTGGTGTAAACAGACTTTGGCGTATCCGTGTGAACCAATACTATGATAATATTATAAATGCATTGTATACAACATAAAAAAATTTATGTGAAGTGTGAATATTCACACATTTCAGGGTTTCGCAGGTATATAATAAGTGAAGGCGGTATGCTGAGTGTGTAGGACAAATTTTACTTTGTAGTAATCACGGCAAAATGAACGATATTTTTAAAATAATTTATCATCTGTTAATCATATAATAAGACTGGTTATTAAATTTACGCTCTTAGTAATTAAATGCAACATTTGTCAAAATATAACTAGAATTTTGACAAAATAATTTCAACATAATAAAAATTCCAGCGCATTTTAGCTTACGACACCAGTGCTCTAACCATTACGCTATCGCACGCCTTGCATGTGAGTGTCTTACATTGGTATAACTTTTGTACTTTGTGAACCAAAAACCACAAAAAATGCGTTATTTTCCGAAAACATAACCTGATCAAAAATTCCTGTTGTACTATTTCGGTTCACACCAATATACATTACTTAGATTTTTTTTAGATTTTTAGATTAAACCATCTGGGCTACAAGGTGTGGGACACAATTTTTTTTGCACAATTTTGGCTAAAATCGCGTCAAAATAATTTATTTTGCAAAAATAATAATTTGATCGTTAATCCACGTACTAAGGGCTTTCATTTGATACCCTACTCAGAATTTAAAAAACTATTTTTGTTTTCGATGAGCACATATTTGTTTATATTTTTAGGGGGGTATGTTTTTTAGATGTTTTAGTATTTTTCCTATGTGCGGGTCAAAGAGTTGTATAAGCATGCCAAATTTCAACTCTCTAGGTTTAGCCGTTTGGCTACAATTTTTACCGAACAGACAGACAGACAGACGTCAAAATGACGGTATAAGGGTTTTTTGGTCATACCTACAAAACCCTAATAAAAAATGAACTTCCCCTGTTAGTTACGTATTACAAAATGAGACAGATAATAAATAAAATGGATATAATATATAAATTTAAATGAAACTTAACCTTACATATTCAAACCACTGACAAAGGAGGTTATTAAATTAGAGCGAGAAAGAGAGATGTGACAGCGCAGACGCAAAACTTAAGAACGTAAAAATTGCTGCTTTAGTTTGCTTAATAGGGGAACCAGTGTTGCCAATCAAACCCTGGGGTCTGTCGGCTTCTTCAAAGACTTGCGCTACTTTGTATAATATAGTGACTTTAGTTTTAAGGGTGTAAAGTATGACCTTTTTTAATACCATTCAGTAATAGTTATTTGTGTACCATAGCTAGCGTTTCTGATTTCTCGACATTTTTCATTTCTCGAGAAATGAAAAATTAGACTTATTTTCTCGATAATTCTCGAGAAATCTCAAGAAAAATAATTAATAGAATAAATATCATTTTTAATGTTGAAAATATCGGATAAAAATATGTTAAAATTATTAACTTTAAAGTATTAAAATATTCATTTATAAACATTAGAACAAATGGATAACGGGGCTTTAAAAATGATTACGAAAACGGAACGTAATTGCATATTAATTGAAAATACATATGTATAGAGAAATTTTCAAAAAATTAAGAAATTAATAATAATAGTCATAATTATTTTATTTAACTTGTAGGTAATCTTTTACATAACAGTTTTAAATTGAACAAAAAAATTAAATGTAAATGATTATAATAAATAATACACTAAATTAAAAAATGCTATGTGTGATGTTATGTTAGTGCTATAATGTAATATGTATTATATAATACTATAAATGATCGTAAATATATAATTAGCAAGTGTGTGTATGTGATCTGGGTAACATTGTGACGTCATTTTTTCCTAAGGTCACATGTTAATCCTATAATCTCAGTGATAAACGAAATTTTTGGCATAAACAAGTTAAAAATACTTAGCTAGAATCAATTATTTGCAAGAATTGAACGGTTTTAAAATAAAAATTAATGAAACAGTGTTTAAAAATAGTGTAAATAATTAAAAGTTAGTATTAAAATAGTGTTAATTTAGTGTTTTGTGTTAAAACAATGTTCAGAGGTTTTTAAAGAAGACTTAGTTCTAAATCTTCCAAAGTGAGTACATATTTTTTCATTTTAATACTATAACTATAACACTAGGTGTTTAACTATACTATAAAAAAAAACAAACTATAATATAACTATAACTATAAAACTAACTATAACTATAAAACTATAAAACTAACTAACTATAACACTATACTATAACACTAGGTTGTTTAACCCGTCAACAATTACGGGTTTTTAACAAAAAAAAAAAAAGAAGAAGTTTTTGACTGTATTAACTTGATTCTTTACCATCCTTTCTGCATCTTTTCTTTTAATATTCCTTTCTTTACATAGTGAGTCATGTTGTTTATCGAAAATACCTGACATGGTGGTATATTTTTTGGTTAATTATAAGAAATTAAAATACGTTAAAAAATAAAACCAAATACGCATGCAAACAATTGAAATTTTTATGTTATAAATCCGTCATTGTTGACGGGCATAATCCTAGTATGTAATATAATTGTAACCTCTGGCTAATGGTTCTGGTAACGAAGCCCATTTAATAAAATTTAAAAAAAAATAATAATAAATGCTAATTAGCTAAATATTATAAATCGCTTCTTATCGGTTGCCACAATTGCGTTGCGGGAACCGGAAGACAAATTTTATCAAAATTAAATTATAATCAGTGACTCACTAAACATTACATTTTTTTGAAAGTACAATGAGTTTAACGTGGCTTCGAGAAAAAATTTCATATCTCGAGAAAAAAAAAAAATACATTTCTCGAGAAATAAAAAATGAGAATAATAACTTTTTCTCGAGAAATTCTAGAGAAAGAATTCTCGAGAAAAAACACTAACCATAGCCAAAAAGTAGATCTTTTTAGGCCGCATCTGAATTTGAAGGCCGAGGCGCCGCCGACGCTTTCAAATAGAAGGGGACGAAAAAGATCTACTTTTTGGCTATGGTTATTGTTTATCCTCGAGAAGTCTTTTTGGTAAAGTTGCAGATTATATTTTTGGGGCGACCAAAAGTAATTTTTATTAGAAAAAATAAATTTATTTATTTACGGTAACAATGCTATTTCGGAAACAAACTGTGCAATGGTACAGCTGGTGCAAGTAGTAGTACTTGTACCAGCTCCGTTATTGTCTGACGAGTTGCTGTTATCTTTTAGAAGCTTATTAGCAATTGCTATTTTACTTGAAATGGAGTCTGCAACATAACCTTCCGCCACAGTTGAAGATTTCCACACCCCGTGACGTTTTAATGTTAATATATCTGCTCCGGCATCAGCTAATCATGACGCTGATGTTCTCCGGTTGTCAGTTGTTTCCGTGTAACCATGGAGATCTTGTATCAGCGAGGGGAGGGGGAATAAGCAAATCGGCCTAGACCAAAAAAATATTTACTTTTTGGCTAGTACTAGATGATAAAGAACTGTTTTTGATATGGTCGCCCATTTCCAATTCAAAAAGCATACTTCTTTTATGGCATATTTTATTTTTGTTTTGCATCTATTTGTTGAGCTCCTAAATTTATCTTTACGTTTTAGCCCAAGGATACTACGTTCCATTGACCTTTGGCATGAGGTTAGTTTTTGCCTTTGTTTCTTCTGTAGTGCGCATGTTTGGCAGTCATATGTTAGAATGGGTAAAAGGTATGTATTTAGAACTTTCAATTTAATATGTAGCGATATGTTGCTTTTAAATATATTTTTTAATAACCAAACCCTTTTCAGGCTTTCGCAACATTGATTTCTTTAGTTTAACACAAAATTGTAAATATGATTAAACACATGGGCCCAAAAGCTGTTCCTTGTGGAACACCACATTCTATTTTTTCCTCTTTACATATATCTCCGATTGCGACTGTAGCTTATATTATACCTGTCAGGAGCACAACCAGGAAGGGAGGGAGCTCCCGGGCTTTAGCCCCCCTTCCAAGAGCTCAAAAAAACACGTGGTTTTTGTCAAAATACAAGTGATCACCTTTTTTTTAGGTCAACACTTGCATTTGGCCAGTGCAAAATAAAGTGGTTGGCCAACACTTGTTGCCGAGTATTTTTCCGATTTCTATTCTTTTAAAACAATTTTGTTTTCTCAGAACCCTCCTCCCCTCTAACAGAAATTCCAGGGTGCTCGCTTCTTCCTGCTAAATAGCTGTTTAAGAGTTGAAGCGTATCCACACTCTAAGGCCAGATATATTTGGAGTAGAATTTCGTAGTTTACTGTGACGAATGCTAAATTATCGCGACCCAACGGTTGGAAAGCGCAGAAATAGATGTACATTTCGACTTCCATGCAATCTTCATCAGTAGCACAATAATTATTGTGAAGGAAACAAAAAGTCCTTAATAATTCTAGTAATACCACCTTAAAGTTCATTTGTACATAATTTTATTGTCTCTATATAGTAACTTATTTTTCTAACTAAAAATGTTATATATTTCTAAAAACACAAACATGAATTTCTTAGAAAAACAACCTAGATAAACACTTAGCTACGGCTTTGATAGATCAAAGTATAAATTGAAAAATTCCGTCGGCCTAAATCCTTGAAGTGAATAGCTGGGTACGTATCCCGCGGGAGATGTGAAAAAAATATGAATTCAGTGCGAATCAGTGACATCTGTTGACACGACAGTTCAAAAGGAAAGCGTATCTCGTATATATATTTGCTAAGTTCACACTCTGTTTACCTCAGGCTTATAAAAATAATAATCTTTTGAAATGAAAACTGCTTGAAAATATGTGATGCCTTGATATAAAGTGTTAAATTGACAATCAAAAATAAATGTAACACTTTATATATAATTTTAAATTGGATTATGAATTTAAATGGAATTTGGTGTAAAAAATGAACACCCTTAATCAACTAATTGTACGCTGACAACCAACCTCTTAACAGTGACGATTCTGGGTACGGGTACTTGTCCGCCAGAATGCATACCTACTTTTTCTCCTGAGCAAACCAGACAGTAATGACTAGTGGCGGACTGGCCATATAAGGGTCCGGTTCATTCGCCAGGTCTGACTAAGAAAGGGCCGTTTCGGGTCATCTTATTTGATTATTAAGGTCGTCTGGTTCCTGAACTCCATACGAATTGTAAAAGATGGACACACCAAAGGCCGCCTGCGGTCCCTTTCCATCTTTTCAAATTGAAAGGCGTTTTTTTTTTATTATATCAAAAATATTAACAATTAGATAACAATTTCAAATAACCGGGCCAACATGACAGTCCCAGTCCACCCCGGATGATGATCACGTCTTACTACTTTATTTTTATTCGAATTTTCTTTGAAATTGTAATCAGTTGATGATAATTTTGAAAAACGGAAGCGATCAATCTTTTAATTTTAAAATCTAAAAAAAAAAAAGGTAAAAAAGGAAGTATTGAATTAATTTCATTCTTCTTTTAATTATATTGACACAGTATTATTGTCGTTTTTCACATTGAGATTTTGTTTTTCAATTTCCTACAACTCTACAACCGCGAATGCCGCGTGATATCTGTGTTTGACCGTCTACCTAAAACAGCCGACAACGTGCAGGGCACGCGTTTGCCGTGATTGTTGTGTTGTAAATGGACTTTTAAGGAACCATGTGAACTTGTAAATCTGGCTTTCCAATTTTTGGTTAGGTTTTATTGCATTAAGGTTAAATTAATTCAAAAATTACGTCAATTATTTGTCGAATATTTTGAAAGGTGCCATTTCAGAATTACCACTCTAAGATGATAAAAAATCATAAAAAATGAGTTACGAATTGAAAAATGAAACATATTATACCAAAGTTTGTTAATTTCAATAAAACTTTTGAATTAATAAAAAGGTTTTTTATTTAACCTGTCTAATCCCGAGATTCCGAAATTAATTTTTCAAAATCCTGAAATCCCGAAATCAAAAAAGTGCTTGGCATTGTATCCCCTAGGTCAGAGTTTCCCAAACTGTGCTCCGCGGAGCGTACCCAGTGCTCCGCAATCTACTAGTGTTGCTATATATATATAACAACATTAGTGCTCCGCGACGAATTCTTCTCGTGAAAAGTACTTCGCGGCTCAAAAAGTTTGGGAAAATCTGCCCTAGGTAGTAGTCACTCATGTCATTTCAATTAATATCTCGTACATTCTTCCATACATTCATAGCTTATTGGTGTGGGACTTGGATGCGACATCCAAAAGCTGCGAGTTCTATTCGCCACGAATACTTCAATATAATATTAATTTATATAGTTTGAAATATTAATCTACAAAAGTACAACGCTGCTCCTTATAGAGTGCTCTGAAGGCCTACTAATCATGGGACTTTATCAAAAATAGAAGAGCAGAAACATTAACTGACCAGTATTTCAACTATACTAAGTAATTTCGTGTAAATATAATTAAGTTACCGATTAAAAATAAATTAATCGATTAATTATTAATTAATCGAAAACAAAAATATAGTATACAAGGGTTGCCTTTTATATCTCGGGATTTGAGATCAAAAACAATTATTTATCAACAAAAGTAGCTTTATTGTTTTTCAAAATATTCTCCATTAAGATCAATACACATTTGCATGCTATTTGAACTAATTTTCGAAGCAGTTTTTCAACTCTAATTGAGGCTTTTTCAACTGCGATTGTCAAATTATGTGGGATCCAACGAGAACAAATCTTTTTGACGGCCAAATGTTAATGCAATAGTGAATGTATGCTGGTCACACTAATGCCCAAGGATACCCCAATCTCACGATAAGTCACATGACGATCTAGCAGTATCAGTTCGCGCACAGCATCAATGTTATCCGGAACAACAACCGATTTTGGACGACCTTCATAAAATTCGTCCTTAATACCCTTTTCACACTAGATCTTTAAGACGAGTGAACTTAAAGTTGACCGATGTTTAAGATCGGTATGCTTTCACACTTGATGTTTAAATCTCTGGTGCTGTCATCAGCTACAGTAATTTTGTCCTTAAGTTACCGTCATGAAATTGCCAGTTTTGAACTGTCTGCGCAGATGCACATTTTGAATTATTATAAACAATTAAGGATATTTCATTTCATTCTACAATAAAGGCACTACAATAAAGAATATATTACACCTGTATTAACATGTAAGTCGATACATTTTATCTCAATTATTGTAGCTCTGTATTTTATTAAACACATTATTAAAATAAATAATTTTATTATAACAATAAGTATAAACTTCTTATAACGTCGATATAATACAGTATTCTTGTTTATGATAATATAAATGTTGACAGCACAAATTCAAGGAGTATTTTTTTATAATAGAAATTAAGTTGGCAATGCGTACGAAGTTTAAGACGCAGATCTCTGTCTTAAACATCGGTCGTGTTTAGACGAGGCCGTACGGTTTCACATTAGCGTTTAAAGATACATTCACTTTAACATCCGATCTTAAAGATCTAGTGTGAAAAGGGTATAAACGAACTACGGCTACGATTGAAGTCGGCAAACCATCGATAAACAGTAGTCCTTGATGGTGCTTCATCGCCAAAAGTCGAATTAAGTTCGTCGATGCACTGTTGTTGGGTTAATCCACTGCGAAAGAAAAAATAATCTCTCGAAAATGTTCTCGATATAATTCAATTTTTAGCCGAGATGAATTTTTTTCAAATTACTGTAAACAACACAAATTACGCATTCCCACGTCAAAATGTTCTGAGTAGGTATACCGTCAAAAATGTCAAACTTTACGATAGAAGCGTCAGTTGCCAGATGACAGCACTAGTTTAGCGCAGTCCCGAAATATAAGAGGTAACCATCGTAATGAATCAATAAACTGAAACAAAGTAATTGTTGCCATCTCTAGTTGCTACCTCTGTGCTACGGAGATCGCCATATTTATTATTGTCATCAATGATTAACCCAGTAGATTGGTAAACAATAATAAAAATAGATATATAATTTATTTGCAAATTTACTACACATAATTAAATATCAGTCAACAAAGACTAAAATGCGTAAACCCACAACCCTAAGATTTCTGTGGCATATGTACTTAGTCTAACTTTGCACCTAACAATATAAACCTTCTTACCTAACTCCAGGACTAAATTCATTTAAAACTACGTACTCAAACTATTTAGCTACTAAATTACGAAGTTAAACAAACGGCAGGCTAAGACAATCCGACATTCCATCTAATAATCTGGAACACAATAAGGAATTTGGGAATGCTCCTGGACCGTAGGCCACCGGCATGACATACCCGTGATGAGGGTTCCCCGACCGACGGGCGTATTCTAACTTCATAATCTGCAGTAATGATTCCGCGTCTAATTGACTGATCATGACGAATTGTTCTGGATAATATATCAGATGCTAATGTGCAAGATAAGACTTGGGTAAATAAATTTTATTTAATTGTATGTGTCATTTTGTTTTACATAATGATTTATTTACTATTTATTCTTATTTCACTAAACAACAAGTAAACAACATTTATTATTAAAATTTAAAAAGCTTAAAAATTTAAAAATGAATTAAAATTATGTTCTGATAAAAGTTAAACTACTTCTCTTAAGCGTGTTCTACATTATACAATTCCCATCAAATTTTCATACTTATTTCTTTGACTAGAACTTGTACTATAGTGCGTTCGAAGGTGAGTTTGCAGTATAGCTCTTATGGCAAATGGGAGCGGTGTTGCCAAATGTTGTAAAAGTGTCAAATGTGTCAATTATAATAATATGAAAAACTCGTATTATTTACAAAAATCAACTCTTATAAAACTCAAAATAACACTCAACAAAAACAAATGGCCATTTGTAGAATACTGCGTCTTCACAGATCAGCGCGTTTTAGAGCTGGCAACGTCGACTAGCAAGAAAAGGATAGCGTCATTCTGTAAACCCATTAGAGAGTATGAAAAAGAACTACTCCATATGCCCTGTACTGCAAACTCACCTTCGAACGCACTATAGAAATAAATCAGTGAAATTGTACAGTGTAAAACACTTTAACTAGTCAAGGTCAACTTTATTCAAAACTAGTTTTGGTCAAACTTCTCTTGAAGACATATCCAACTTGGAACTCGGTGCATGCGCAGTAGACACTTTTAACAACATTAAAATTAGGCTTGTAAATATTTTGTATTACCACGTGTGTAATAGTGTTTTGTTGATCATTGGTTTGAATAGGCGAATATATAAATTGTGTTTTGTACGTAAATCAGCAATTTTACAAATCTAATAGCTAGGTTATAAACACTGGACAAGATATGAATTTTATATTTATGTTGGTACTTTAAATGAACTGAAACACGTGTAAGAATTTCATTCTCTACCAAAAAATTGAAAAATAAATTGTATTAAAACTTTGACAACTTCTAGTTCAAAGACAAAAGTTTAGAAAATTGACAAATAAAGTATAATGTAGAACACGCTTAATGTATATTTTAATTTGAACCAATTTTTACTTTGCTTTTGAAAATTAAACACATTTTATTATGTTTATAAAGTATTGAACGCAGTGAGGGCTCCTTATGAAGAGACAAGGAGCCATGGCTTTACCATTGCAAAATTATGGCAACACCATCAAAAATTAATCATTGAAAAGCTTTTATTTTCGTTAAAAATACCGATAAATACAAATAATCATACAAGTGTTTAAGTACAGGGCGCTGTTATAGCCATGCATTTGTTGCGACGAAGCACGCTTTGTATTTATTTAGGCCGGCGAGCTAAATCGAAATTGGTTCAAATTTCAGACAGTTTGATGGGCTCCGCGGAGAGTTGGCGGATAGAGCGTTGGCCGCCACTTTCTGGATTTGCCCATTGGTGGAAGAGGTAAATAAAAAAAACTCTAGATAAAAATACCTATGGTTTATAATAAACCGTCGGAAATTCTAACAACCGGTTTCCGGAAAGCGCCTTAAATTTCAACAAACGGTGGCTGGATAACACCACTGCGCGTCATTATGTTTATGGGACAATAGGCAGATGTCATCGGCATAATCAAAAACTTCCAAATATGCTCCAAATAACACCATGTTGTTTTTCGGTAACTTTTTCCATATTGGCTTTCAAAACGTAGTTAGAAAGGTAATTGGAAAATAACAAAGTGATCTGTTATAAACGCATAAATCATGCAACTTGGAACGTTATCTAAACTTTTAAATTTAGAAAAAAACTTTTTCTGATAACGTTTACGAACTTTTAATTTTAGACAAAAAAATCAATTTTGCCTAAAGTAATTTATCATCCAATATTTTTTTGATTTTTTTTTCTCAACTTCAAATTCATTAAAAAATGTTGTAAAAAACTGTTTAAATCAGAATAATCAAAGATGTAAAGTTCAACGAAAACTTAAACGGACGTCTTTCTTGAGTTAAATTACCAAGAGAACTTTCAGCTTCTGAAAACTAAACAACAAAAAACTATTTTCTTAAAAGGTGAAACTTTAAGAATAAAGTTTATAAATAAAAATATGAATAGGGAATGAAATAAGAAAAATTTTCTAAAGTAAATTTCAAAATAAGTTTTTCTTACCATTGTTGTTTGACTGGTACTTATTCTTTAATTCCTGGCATTGAAAATATCTAATAAAAGAAATTTTTCTTACCTGAAAAGAAAAAACAAACATTAGTATGATCGCTATAGTATATAAAGCAGGAATTACACTAGGTAGGGCGCTAGGAAAGTTTTGAGATACGGCTGTATAAATAAACATAGCAAGTTTATTCTTGCATCATTAATGTCGGGTTGCTAACGTAAGAGTTTTCTCTAACTCGAGTTAAAATCATTTGTTTTTGTATGTTGTAGCATACAAAAACAAATGATTTTAACTCGAGTTAGGGATAACTCTTACTTTAGCAATCGGCCATAAATGAACCATTCAAATCATAACAGATACACTGATAAAGGCCATTTATCATAACAATGAGATGACGTCACACCTGGTTTATTTAATTACCAATGTCAAAATTAAATATACCCAAATTTTTTAGCATTACTAAGGGCCGGTTTCTGAAAGCTTAACCCAGTTTAACCATTTGGTTAAACTCGATTATAGTATAACAATCCCATGCGTAACCATAGCAACCATGTCTGACCATTTGGTTATAGTTAACTAAGCTTTCAGAAACCGGCCATTAGTTGTTAGATTTGCCATTTAAACGGGTCTATTCTGCATCTTAAAAAGATAAAAATTAACCTCAAGGTCGAAATTAAAAAAATTTAACCATGCTCTATAATATTTTGTTATTCTGTAACTCTATGGCGTTAACATTTTAACCTCGGTGTGGTTAATTCAATAGGTTATATTTGAAATATTAACTCCAGCCAAATACATGGTGTTAACTTTTAACCAGCAGTAATTCTAACCTCTATACGTCAAATAGCCAGAAAAAATCCATTTGTAGAATTAATCATGGCAAGTTTGTTTATTTTAAACCAATTATTACTAGAACAAATTGAAGATAAAGAATTTAATAAGTGAAAAATTAATATAGGTGAATTATACAAAAGCAACTGAGTGCTATGAGTGATCCCTTAAATTTATCTGAAGAAACATTATAAGATACTTTCATTTGTCGAAAACTTCTAAAAATATTTTAACCGAATACTAGTTAAGGCTAAGTAAATTTGCTAAAGTTGGTTTTACACAGTTCAATTAATTGATCAATAAATTGATCATTTTTTGTCAATTAATTGAAAAATTTATTGGTAACCTTGGAAAAAAATGGAAAAAATCACTTTACACACATCAATTTATTTATCAATTTTTTTGAAAATATTTACATTACCAACTGTAAAACATGTTGACATATTTATCAAAATGAAAATATTGAAAAAATCTTCACAAAATTACGAGCTGTGAACAAAAACAAAAGAAATATGATGATGATAAATTAGAACGTTTGAGTTTATGTTAGATTTGAAAACGAAACACAAATAATATATTTCGAGGTTATGCTACAACTAAACAGTTGGTAATATCTTAACAGATAAAAATATACCTAGAATTCTCTAAAAAATTGATGAAAAATTGACAAAAAATAGAACTTGTTCTATTTTCAAAATAAATTGATCAAATTTTTTGTCAATTAATTGATCAATTAATTGACGAAATTTTTACACTTTACACACATCAATTAATTGAAGGCCAACTTTTTCAATTAATTGATCAACAAATTGAATCGTGTAAAACCCACTTAATACAGTACCTCAACTTAAAAAAAGACTTACGACCCTCTCGACATACGAACATTTCAAGGTACAAACTATTTTCATATCCTATTTTGAACTCTAGATACGAACCGTGATGATTTTTTTTTTTTCAAATGAATTACAGCCTGTTTTACATCATACTTTTTTCCATAGTACTAGAAAAAAACTACTAACAAGCCACTACTACAAGCAAAAAATCGAAAACTCCCTAACCACAAAACCAGACACAAGAAAATTGTTCTTTTTTTACAATCTAATGGAAAGATGACCTTCATACTAATCATGTAAAATAGATAATTTCATAAACAAAAATTAATATGTAATGGTATACAAAATACATATTTATAGTGAAAAAAAAAATGCTCCTTCTCACTCCTTCTCCATTTCTTTGCATTTTCTTCTTTTTTTTGAGAATAGTTTTTTTTATTATTATTTTCTTTGTGACTTTTTAATCTGGGAACGGATTAATTGGTTTCCCATAAGATATAATTGAAAATTGGGTTACTAGATACATACTTTGTAAGATACAAACCGCGAAACAAATTAATTTTGTAAGTCAAGCTGTCATGTATATCTAAATGAGCTACCAAAATCAGTTATAAATGTATGTATTCAGAAGTGTAAGAAAGTTAAATATATTTCTATAAAAGCTGTTCAAAATATTCGTGCCGTTACTAGTAAACAACGTACTGCTGAAAGATTTTTTACGTTTCAATTCATTTTCTACGTTTAATTATTTTAAAAACTATATTCGAAACACCGACTTCAAACATGTCAGAAGATCGAAAAATGGTCTTTCTTTGTTATTTTTGCAATTATAATTACAATTTTAATTACAAGTTTTTAATTTGAACCTCTGTCGATGGCGTCACTGCCAAAATACGTATAGAATAACATTAAACTTATATTTGTTAAACTAACCGAGTGCTTTATTTATATAATTTTTTACCATGTTTTAATACCAACACGACATACAATTTCAAAGGTGCAAACTATTGAATGTATCAATTTGTAATTTTTACCAAAATATTTTAAATATTTCCAATCAATTTTAAATTCACACAAATAAGTTGTCACCTAGTGACGCTGATATAAATAACCAAACTCGGCAGGTAATTCTTGGTAAAAATTATAATTTTAGAGCGAGTTATACTCAATTAATTACATTTACATTTTTGAAAATTTAAAATGTTAATCGTCACAGTTTTCTTACTTACTTTCATCAAAACCAAATATTTTTTAAAATAATTATTTTTCTGCTAATAATAATTTTAATTTACATTATTCTTGTGTAAACATATCAATTAACAACTATTATTATTACGCGTTATATGTCAATACAAACTCGGTAAGCTTCGGAATATTTCGTTACATTTAGGAACCTCGCTTCAATTGTTTTAGATTTCATACAACTTCCACGCACCCACGTACGCATGGACACACGTTGGCGTATTATATTATAGATTAATTTTATAAATATATGGATAAATGATGCTTTAATATTTATATTTATTGCAGAAGTCTTTAATTCAGTTTTGTATTTAACATGTACGCGATTGATATAGAAATGTAAATTTAAATTTTTAATCTAAATAAAAAAAGAAAAACTTAATAAAAACCTGGAAGATGTATATTTAAGCGTTTGTTTTGGCGCCCCTGAGAGCTGGCGCCCTGGGCCTGAGCCCCTGCCTTCCACCATCGCTGCTTGCAAGTTTCTTAAATTAATTAGGATAGCTGATGATAATGGTGAATATTAATAGGCATGAGCAGCAATACTACCTAATAAGCCTGGAGAATTCGCCACTGAGAGTTAGCTAAAGTAAAGAAAAAGTATGATAACATTTTTATTTTTCGTAAACATATTCTGAATAATAGAGATGGAAACGAAAAATAAACACATTAAAACTTCAGAAATGTATATACAGAGTTATTTACATTTCATACTAATATTTATTTTCTTGCAATTTTTTCTAGAAAAAGAAATTGTTCAACCCTGTTCCAGTTTATTAGATCAATTTTTCCGCAATTATGATCCATAATATAAAATTTACAGATCAATATTTTAGCAATTAGCATTCATAATATAACCTCCTTTGTCTGTCTATAAATTTATTCTGATTAATAATAATTACTTCAGTAATTTAAAATAAAATATCAAAGTTCAAATGGTTCTATTTTTATACGCTAATAGATGTCTCTGAAAGCTGTGCCTATCCGGTTATCCGAAATCCATCGTATTTAAATACGAAATGAACGAATCGGTGTGAAGTGCAAGAATTACTGATGAGTGGCCTAATGGCTGAATTAATGTAGAATTATTTATATTCAAAGTGAAGGAGATATTGTTTTTTATATGAAAGTGATCGATGGATACTGGAGTCATTTTACGGGTTTAAATTTATATTAATTAAGGTAAGCACATTAATCTACATCAGTAAGAAACAATATGCGCCCATTAAAGGTATTCATCTGGCCTGGTTTTTAGAACATCTTTGTACAAATTGTTCGATTTTTTTTTTTATAATCATTTTGACCCCTACTATCTCCTTGTGAACCGCAACAGACTCGACAGCACCATCTTGAACCCTCCGGGGTTACCGCCACAAAAACAACATTAAACTTAAAATTATATCTATCAGGTCGTCAAGGATGAAATTTGCAGTTAATAATATTACCAACTTTTACAAATTATTATTTCACATTGGCTTAATATTTTTTTTGTTGGAAAGTAACACATCTCGCCTGTTTAAAGAAATCATTGTATGCTCTAAAACAGTGTTTCTCAACCTTTTCTGGCATGGGACCCCCCAAAATAACTTAAATATTGTCTGCGGCCCCTTTATATATATATATATAGGCTTACCATAATTATGAAAACCTAAACCGGGACAAGATCGGGAGCTAGGGCAAAGGAAAAAATTTAACCACAAAAAATTGTTTTATTATTAAGTCTTACAAAAGAAATATGCAGATGGTCTGCTGCAGCAGAAAGTTAATTATTTTATTTATTGTACCAGTACAAGAAATATTTTTAAGAGCAGGTTCTAACTTATAAATTGTTGATGCTATAACAATATAATTCAATATTCATTTAGTCAATAATCGGGATTTATGAAAATAATTTAAAAAATAGTTTTGTTTCTCTAGTTATAGCCGATAGTGTATGCATATACATATATGTTTCTATATTGTCCATAGAAGCACATTCTACATAATGACTTACATTATAAAATTAACAAAAATTTCTACAAAGACCTTTCCAGTCGCTCCAATTTTTGTTTGCTTGGAGTCCAAACACTAAAGTCCACACTATAACACACTATTTCAAGTATTTTCTACACTTTTATCACTTAAAAATAAATAAAAACGTCAGAAAAAAATGAAGACGTCACTTGCAAAAATCACGTATCACTACGTATCAAGATGGTTAATCCTGATAAAGCTCATTAAGGAATATAGTCATTAACAATTAATACATAAGGAACAGAATTGCTTAAAATAATTCTTTATGAGAATAAACACATATATTAATATTTTATCAATAGTATACAGGTGGTTGAAATTGAACTACCAGGCCCAATACATTATTTTTTTATTATAGAAGATATGGTATAACGTTAAATTTGGAAGTTACTTGGTACTACATGATCTAAAATAGTTTATATTTTGTTACTTTGTATCTATATATAAATAGTCTTAAGATACCTCACTATTGTTTTAGAGCAGCGATATTTAGAAATAATTAAACAGAGTAATTTATCACATTCATGACCAATAAATAACAAGGGAAGTCCTATAATATCAGCAAATTTAAAAAAATAAGTTCTTAATAATAAAACTAAATTCTTAAATTTATCCTATTATTAAAAGGTGAAAGTTATATGACGATTTCAAGAATTTTAAGATTTTTTTATTATTTTAAATTTGATATGAGATTCATATGTTTTTAAATGTGGCAAATTAACATTAATTTAATTTTAAGTTAATTTAGTTAATTTTTACTAATATTTCCAAAAATGCAAAATGAATCGATACATTACGTAATTATTTTTAAATTAATAAATTGGCAATAATTCCAAAGAAATTTTTGTATCTACGCCTGTTATATAAACTCTATTATATTTAACTATTTAAGTAAGCGTAAAGTAGGTCTTTATGGGAAGAGTAAAAAAGTAAAAAATGCCGTAACGTATTATTATTTCACTCTTACAGAATGCAAATGACAGCGATACATTTTTGGTGTTCTAAACGCGTCTTCCGTAGGAAGAGGCGTCAAATCGAAGATTTTATGTTCACGCGGATATTGCGGATAAGCGGATATAATATATAATCCACATCCGATCCGCATTCGCACGATTTAAAATGATAATTTATCCGCATCCGCAGAAAAATAGCGGATATCCGCGGGTAATCTTGCAGGTAATTTGCAGAGCTCTAATAATATGTCCAAAAAATTCCCACCCTATTGGGGCAAAATTAATTAATAAACTACCAACAGGTGTAAAAGAACTGTCTGCGAAACAATTAAATATTGTTTTTAGGGTTTTGTAGGTATGACCAAAAAACCCTTATACCGTCATTTTGTCGTCTGTCTGTCTGTCTGTCTGTCCGTTCGGTAAAAATTGTAGCCAAACGGCTAAACCTAGAGAGTTTAAATTTGGCATGCTTATACAACTCTTTGACCCGCACATAGGAAAAATACTAAAACTTCTAAAAAACATATCCCCCTAAAAATATAAACAAATATGTGCTCATCGAAAAAAAAATATTTTTTTATAATTCTGAGTAGGGTATCAAATGAAAGCCCTTGGTACGTGGATTAACGATCAAATTTTTATTTTTACAAAATAAATTATTTTTAAGCGATTTTTGCCAAAATTGTGCATAAATTTTTTTATCCCACACCTGTAGCCCAGATGGTTTAAACTAAAAATCTGAAAAAATTCTAAGTAATGTACATTGGTGTGAACCGGAATAGTACAATAGGAATTTTTGATCAGATTATGTTTTTGGAGAAATACGCATTTTTTGTGATTTTTGGTTAATAATGTACACAAGTTATAGTTTTGTAACACGCCAGACTGGAACGTGTATGCTGGTGTAGTGGTATTTGACGCTGATTTTTCAACCAAGTAACCCGATCCGAAAGGGATCGAACCCTGTGAGAAGAGACTATATTATTTTTAATTTTTTTTTTTTTTTAAATTTTTATATTGTTTAAATTATTTTTTCAAAATTTTAGTTATATTTTGGCAAATGTTGCATTTAATTTTTAAAAGCGTAAATTTAATAACCAGTGGAAATTGTTTAAATTAGAATTTAATTCTGTTTCAATGTACACGAAATCAGAGGGACGGAACTTATAACAACCAATGGAAGTCGTAGGCGCAATTTTAAAAATACTTAATGAACCTTGCTATATAAAAAAAAATACTGCACATATTTAGAAACTTAAATAATGGTATTAGGCGTTCGAATTAAAACTAACAAAAAAAATATTTTAATATAAAATTTGTTTTCGCATCCAAAATAATCATCATTCACTTACTAAATACCTGCAAAACCCTAAAATGTGTGAAAATTCACACTTCACATCAATTTTTTTATTTATTTACTTGCTAAAGAAAGCATATTTTTATAGAATGAATTATGTTTTTCCTTTGTTGCCAACTTTATTAAAACGGAGATATTAAATTTTCGAATAAAAGCAACAATATGGGAATGAAAAACTATTAATCCAAACAAGAAAAACTCACTTCCAATCTCACAGCTAATAGTTAAAGTAAGATGTTCAAATTCAATTAAGTTGAAATCCTGGTCCAGACATCCAAACTTTTACCCAATACTCTAAGATGGTAGTAGTCCTCTTTCATCTATTTAATACGATGTAGAAGGTTTTCGCGGAGTACATTCCTCGAGCACCTTTTACCAGAGACATTTTTGCGGGAGAAATTGAATGAACGATAAAATGACCGTCCTAAAACGTTTTTAGGACACTCAACTCAGTGAGTGCTTAAAGATTACTATAAAACGCCCTTAGAACAGTATCAGCATAAGGGATGTGTATTTTATACTTTTATGAAAAATGGTTTTGGAAACACTGCAGGCTAAATAAAATTTTCTCGCGAGAAATTCCGTAAAATGATTGTTTTGTAAGTAAACTGGTTATTAATTATATGTAGGGTGACCATCCGTCCCGCTTTTAGGTCAATTGTCCCGGTGTCCCGAGAACATTTTTCGGGACACCGGTAGTTCAATTTCAACCACCTGTATACTATTGATAAAATATTAATATATGTGTTTATTCTCATAAAGAATTATTTTAAGCAATTCTGTTCCTTATGTATTAATTGTTAATGACTATATTCCTTAATGAGCTTTATCAGGATTAACCATCTTGATACGTAGTGATACGTGATTTTTGCAAGTGGCGTCTTCATTTTTTTCTGACGTTTTTATTTATTTTTAAGTGATAAAAGTGCAGAAAATACTTGAAATAGTGTGTTATAGTGTGGACTTTAGTGTTTGGACTCCAAGCAAACCTAAATAAAATTTTCTCGCGAGAAATTCCGTAAAATGATTGTTTTGTAAGTAAACTGGTTATTAATTATATGTAGGGTGACCATCCGTCCCGGTTTTAGGTCAATTGTCCCGGTGTCCCGAAAAATGTTCTCGGGACGCCCGATTGTCCCGGTTTTTGAGGTGAGGAACTTTTTTTTTTTTTTTGCTCTTCACTCTTGCTCTTCACATTTGGGAGGTGAGGACTTTTTTTTTTTTGCTCTTCACTTAATTTTGGGAGGTGAGGACCTCTTTTTTTTTTTGCTCTTCCCTTAATTTTGGGAGGTGAGGACCTTTTTTTTTTTTTGCTCTTCACTTGGTTCTGAGAGATGGGAACCTTTCTTTTTTCTCTGTGTCCCGGGTTACCCTTTACTGAAATGTGGTCACCCTAATTATATGAAATACTCAGGAATTAAATACAGGGTATTTTTGCGAACTGTTTAAGCAGTGCTAACTTATTTATTACAAGAAATACGAAGGAGTTTAAATTAACCCTTTCGTTACGGGCTATTTTTAAAGTTGCAGTGCCCCAAATACGGAGTTTTAAGCACATTTTGTATGCGTACGTTTGTCGTATTGAAATTCAATACGACGCCCTTGCGAATGTATACATACGTTTTTCGGTCTCAGAAAATTAACGTTTAAAACCGTAATAATACTCTCTTCGAATCTTCAAGAAATATTATTTATACTATTATTATTATTGACACTACCGTTCAAAACCTTTGGAAACAACCGTTCTGCATATAAGTCAAATAGTAAATGAACTAGTCACAAGTAACATTAAGACTAATGTCTATGTAGCCGTATTAACGACGTATGCATACGTTTCTCGTAAACCGGGCATAACTTTTGCAAGTCTGTACAAGTTTGTATAATTTAATAGTTTTACCAACGTAAGCGTACGCTCCACGCAATATCATACGTGAATAAGTGATAGATATATACGTTCCTCGTAATATAACACAGTAAAAACTCATATCGAAAATATACGTTCTTCGTTCATTGGACCCAAATATACAAAACGTATACATACGCTCCTAGTAACGAAAGGGTTAAGAAATATGAAGTATTTTACTCTGCAAATGACAATATTATTGGAAAAACCATTGAACATCAAAAATGCGAAACAATATTATTTACAATATTTACAAATTTATTAACCATATAACAATATTATTATTTTTTTTTTTAAATAGACTAGCATGTATTTTTTAGTTTGCCGAATAGAAAATGTATTTGTCTTTAATATATTATGAGGTCACTATGTGGGTAAACCTGATATTAAAAAAGTTATTAAGACGACTAAACAAATATAAAATAATAATAAATAAGAGGTTCCCAACGCCTAAATAGGCGTATAGGGGCAGAGAAGGTAAGTTCTCCGTTTCTAGATAGCCGGCCATAGACGTATGACGTTGAACAACTACATATATCCTAAGTAAAACAATAACTAGTAAAATGATATCAAATTAATTAAATTTAGTATTTGCACCTTGAAGAATAACAACCATAAAATATTATGAATCAAAAAAATAAATAATTAAATAAATAAAAACATCTGATTTCATAAGAATGTTATTAAATATTAAACAGTTTCAAACCCTTTAGTGACTGGCCACTGGAAGTGTCTTATGCGCGCCAATGACTTCAATGATGCGCATTGTTTTATCATTTTCGTTAATTTTTAAAACAGAAGATCAAAATATAAACTGATACAGTATATCTCATTTTATAATAACGTAACTAAGAGGGAAATATAATTTTTTATGCTGTATATTTATAATATCATCCTAGGATGGAAATTCTGAAATTGCACCTTTCCAAATATTGTGCAGTTAATTGACATTAATGACAAACTGACTTTTAAAAAGATTCTTTACTTCACAAATATTTTATTGTCACTAGACGTATATTTCGGTTATAAAGTACCCATCTTCAGTAGATGAATAATCAATTTTATTTTAATTATCCGTCATACTATGTTCGCGGCAATATCTAAATTTATTTTGTTTTAATTTCTGTATATTGTATTAGATGTTCCATTTTGTAATACGTAACTAACAGGGAAAGTTCATTTTGCATGTTGTATATTTACAATACATTTATAATATTATCATAGCATTGGTTCACTGTTAAGACCACAAATGTAACCAAAATCATCAGATCTAAAGTCTGTTCCTTTGGTTTAGGCGGAACTAGATTTTCAATTCTAGTTATTTTACCGATGGATTGAAGCTTTTGATCATTTTGTTCAAGAAAAGCAAACTTCAATATATAAAAGAAATAGCTAATGACAACTTACAAAAATTAAAATTACGGTTAGTTCCTCCTAATCGTTTGGAATAGACTGTAAAGGCTTTTTTATTAATCTTTATTTAATGACGCTTCAACAACATTTAGCGTCCGTTATTGGTTATTACATTTATTATAATATTACATATATTACTTATATGCATATCTTTTATGTTTCATTTGTGATTTTTCTTCAATTAGGAAGTTGATCAAGTTGGTGGTGGAAGTGTTATTATTCTGGAGTGCTTGTTTAAAGGTGTTTGATATCTTGTATTTAATTTGGTTGGTGCAATATTTAGGACAGTCTATTACTATGTGTTCCACTGTTAGAGGTGTATTGAACTGTGTGCAGATTAAGGGTTCACTTCGTGCAAGTAGGTGTTCGTGTGTGATTTTAGTGTGCCCAATTCTCAGTCTAGTGAGCATGGTTTGTTGTTTCCTGCTTCTGTTCAAGTTCCATATATTTATGTCTTCTTTAACTTGACGCAGTTTATTGTTGGAGACATTTGTCCATAAACAGTTTTGATGTATTTTTGCCTTTTCTCTAATTATTTTTTGGAAGTCTTTTGCGGGTGTTGTGATGTTTCTGAGTGGGCCAAACCTTTAAGCGGAACTAAATGGAATTTAAATTTCCTTAAGTTGTCACTTAGGGAAAGATTTGAAAATCTAGTTCCACTTAAAGCAAAGAAACAGACTACAGTAACGTATTAAAAAATAAAAAAAACTTTTATTTTTTATTTATTTTTGATTTTATCAGAAATATTTTTTCCAAATATGTTTATACATCAAATCTCAAACTTGGATTTGTAAAATGTCATAATATATATAAAAAAAAAATCAATTCCGTAGTTTATGAGGCGCCATTCTTTTTAGATCATATTGTATTTAGAAGTATAATCCATCATTTATGTTATTATATGTTTTACAGAATTAATGTTGAATGAATGTTGATCTGCCGAAAATCCTATAATGACTTTATTTGCTGTTGTAACCTTTTATTTGTTTTATCCTGTTTCTTTATTTATACTAACACATCATGTGTAAATTTACAGTATGCTAACTGGTAAATAAATAAACACCAAGAACCTTCGTCAAGTTATGTTTACAAATGAATAATATTGACATTTAATTTTTGTCAAATTACTGCTTTATAAAGTTAGATACAATACAAATCTTTTATTTTTCGAACAGAAAAAAACAAAACAAAAAATATTGTAAAAAAAATATTATAGAGAAAAATTATTATTATTATTATTATAATTACAAAAAGTAGAGCAGAAGCCATAGGCTTGTTATGCTCAAAGAAAAATAATTACATAATTATACTTACAAACTAGAAAATAATATATAGTACAATTATTTACAAAATTATGAGGCATATAACATTATACTATAAATAATATTTAAAATAATCGAAAGAACAAAATAAACAAGAGAATAAATAATCAAAAGAACAAAAGAACAAAATAATCAAGAGAACAAAATAATCAAAAGAACAAAATAATCAAAAGAACAAAATAATGAAAAAAAAAAACAAAATAATCAAAAGAACAAAAGAACAAAATAATCAAGAGAACAAAATTGCTAATTAATAAATTAAATTATTTCCATTACATTGGGAATAGATGGCTAATTCTATTTTTGAAAGCGTTTATCGATGGGGCAGATACGACATTGTCCTGGAGAGAGTTCCACAGTTCAAATACACGGTTGGTGAAAAAGTGTTGCCTCGGTTGCTTGTTGTATTTGTCGTGCTTTAATTTTAAATGGTGTCCACGAAGCCGACGGTCCAGGTTAAGTTCGTACAGTGAAGACATATCAGTGGAAAACTTGCCTGTAGTTAGCCTGTACATCTGAATGAGGTCTCCGCGCTCTCTACGAACACCTAGTGATGGTATGTTTAGTTTTGCAAGTCGTTGTTCGTATGAGAGATGACGAAGACTACATGGTAGTCGAGTAGCACGTCTTTGGAGCCCCTCCAGGAGTAGTATGTCTCGATGTAGGTAGGGCGACCAAACAACAACTGCAAACTCTAGGAGAGGGCGAATGTAAAGCGGCGTCCACACTATGCCGCAGTTTGCCAGTTGGCAAGGCCAGTTGGCAAACTGCGGCATAGTGTGGACGTGACCGTTGGCACATGCCATCGTGCCAGCGGCATGCCAACGAGAATCGCTCGAGTGTCGGTCTCCTTCAAAGAAAGCCGATAAGAACGATGAGTGGGGACGTGCCAGCTGGCATTACGCGGCTTTAGGCTTAAATTCAGGTTGTGATTCAGACGCATATGAGCAACGTTGTTTATAGATGGAGTGGATAAACGAAAAAGTGTTTAATTTGATCGATTTGTACCAGGATCGTCCTGTTTTGTGGGACTGTCGTTTAAAGAACTATAAAGACAGGAATAAGAGATGTGACGCTCTATTGGAAATTGCGGTTAGTTTTGGAGTACAAAAAGAAGAAATTGATAGAAAAATCAAAAACTTGGTGTGTCATTTTTCGCGCGAAATAAAAAAAGAGGGAAAGTAATAAGTCCGGTGCGTGATCTACTTTGAAGACTTGGGCGTACCCAAAACAGTCGTTTGCGCCGTTTGTGTATTTTTTCTTCACTGTCAAGTATGATAACAGCAGCTGAAGCAATTAGTAAATCTTCCTCGGTGAACATTGTGCGACTAAACTAAATGCCAACACAGATGTGGACGTGTATACTTTGCCAGTTGGCTTTGCCAGTTGGCATTGCCAGCTGGCCTTGCCAACTGGCAAACTGCGGCATAGTGGGGATGCGCCTTAAGATAGGTAAATTAAACGAAATAAGGAAGGGGTTAGATGAGGAAAAGATTTGTATGTAATGTACAGGACTTTATTTGCTTTTTTCACTATATTAGCTATGTGCGGTGACCAATCAAGTGTTGTTGTAATGGTTATGCCAAGATCCACTACACTTTCGACCTGCTGCATAGCGCTTCCTAGGATATAATAAATGTGCCTGGGATTATTGTTTCCAAGATGTAATATGCGACATTTTAGTATATTCAGCGGTAAAAGCCATGCAGTACACCAATATGTGATGGAATTTATGTCGTTTTGAATTATTGCTGAGTTTTGTGCCTCTTTATAAAGCTTCAGGTCATCGGCAAACATCTGATGTTCACATAACAGATTTACGACTAAGTCAGTTACAAATATCAGGAATAGAATAGGACCAATAACACTTCCTTGAGGTACCCCACTCGTAACTGGGTAGAACTGCGAGAAATAAGATCCAACACGAACTCGGAATATGCGTCCAGTAAGAAATGAAATTATCCATGATAATAATTTTCCACGAATGCCGTAGTGATTTAGTTTAGCAAATAGTCTATGATGAGCAACTCTATCAAATGCCTTGGCAAAGTCAAAGTAAATAACATCTACAGGTACAGAAGAGTCCAGTCGTTTTGACCAATAATTAGTAGCAAGTAGCATATTAGATGCTACAGATCGACCTGGGAAGAAACCGTGTTGAGTGTTCGGGATTATACGGTGCTGAAGTAAAAAATTCATCATTTATTCAACAATTATTCTCTCCATAATTTTGGCTGTTGTGGACACAAGACTAATGGGCCGGTAATTGGATGCTTGCCGTCTGTTACCATTTTTAAATATAGGAACTATATTTAAAAATGGAAAAAATGAAACAGACTCATTATTAATTATGCACTAAGGTCAATCCATGTGAGGTGGTTTGATTTAAGAAATCGCCCATTCTGGACCATCTTTGATTTGGCTGAAATTTTAACTGGTTTCAGATAACCAACAATTATAATTTTATTTTAAAGTTGAAGCTGTAGAGCGATCAGCTGGTGGTAGGTTGTATCCACCACCAGCTGATCGCTCTACAGCTTCAACTTTAATTTAATTCTGGCGGTGAACATGAACCTGTTAAACCAATATAATTTTATTTATTGAGAGTTTTGACTAGTTTTAGTTATTAATTAAAAATTTAGATTTTTATTTTGTTTCGATTGGTAGTATTAACAACTGCGCTATTTACATTTTGATTCAACATTCAGCCATATTCGATTATATGTGACTCAGATTCAGGAGCGCATAAATTTTTCATGGGGGGGGGGGCACAGATCACAAAACTGTTTTAAAAGGGTAGGAATCGGCATATTACTCGGCAACAAGTGCTGATCTGTGTTGACCTAAAAAAAGGTCATCACTTTTATTTTGAAAGTGAGAACTTTTTCTTTCCAAACTTCCAAAATACAAATGATGACCTAAACAAAAAGTCATAACTTGTATTTAGGCAAAAACCGTGCCTCTTGAGCACGGGGGGGGGGGAGAGCTCAAGCCTGTGAGCTCAAAAAGTTGTACAAATATGCCAATTTCAACTTTCTATGTTTAGCCGTTTGGCTACAATTTCTACCGTACAGACAGACAGACACATGAGTGACTTTATAAGGGTTTTTTTGTGGTCATACATACAAAACCCTAAAAAGGTGACAACTCGGGGTGGAAGATGGTACAGAAATCCAAAATTTTTAATTTATGATCGGAGGGGAGGAATCGAAAATTTTCAAGTGATGACAGGGGAGGAATTCAGAATTTTCTAATGAAAACCGGGGATGCTCAAAATTTTGAAAATGATGACCAGAGGAGACGATATATCCAAAATAATAGCAAATGTGCTAACCATTACACCAATTACAACCCACCAGCCCGCAGACAGCAAGGGATCACCTTTTTTTATTAACCTCCAATCGACCCCCGAGCCCGAATAGACCCCTAAAAATGTCATATCGACCTCTGAAGATCGAACACTTTGGAAACCTCTGCCTTAGGTGAAGAAATTTAATTTGCTGGATTAAAAACCAGATAAATTATGGTACGTTCTAATTCTAGTAGTGAAAAAAATATTATATTGATCTGTTATCATATTCAACTGTATCTGACAAAATTAATTATAAAATTTATTTAAAAAAATATTTTTGTAATTATCTAAAATAACATTTATTTTTTAATTAAATAATATAATAACTGCCTAGAGGTATTATTATCTCCTTTATGTGTTCCTTGTTTTTAATTCACATGATGTTTCGCTAAATTACAGTTACTGTCTTTTCTGATTAATTTGTGTTCCCTTTGAATAAGGCATTCGTATGTCTGACTGCCTCTACAAAACAATTTACATTTATAAAATAGTTTGTAAATTCCTCAAATTTCAAGTGGGATGTTTTTCATTAACTTCACTGTTTTTTAATTATCTATTATTAACTTTTAAAACTATGTTACAAAAACAAATAATGAACTAAAAACTAAGCGTTAGTTTAAAATAACATGGCGAAATATTCTAATATCAATCATAATCAAAAATTTTGGCTCGTTTATATTACAATAGTAGATAGTACAGACACTTATAGTATTTCCAAAATGAAATGGCCACCCTCATTTATTGATTCCAATAATGGCTGACAGTATAACCATTATACCTGCTGAGTTTATGGTTTTGTTAATAGTAGCTGACAGCACCGTAATGATTATTTAAAATAAACGTGTTTTCTTATATCTTGTTTAGAATGAACTATATATACACACATGACATTCCTTCACATTTTTATCAGGCTTAGGACTGGCTATATTTGAATAATATGAGGTCTGTTCAAAAAGTATCGCGAATTTCCGCGGGTTACGTATATTCGATTTTCGATTTTTTTGTGGCGTTATGTTGGTACTCATGTCTCTCACTTATGCCGACTACAGTGACTGTATAAAGACAGTGTGGCCATACGATGGTCTCATTTTCTATTGGTCGAGCTGAAGTCCGCCATGTTTCTACCAAATTTGTTACAGATTATATATGGTTTACATGTGTTTAGCTTGTGTTTCAACAGATTTAAGTGATATTTTCAAATAATATACGTATATTTAGACGTTTAATAGTGAATATTGTTGTGTTTGTGATGAGTAATGAGTAATGAGTAATGTAGATAATGTAAACTGTGCACATATTTTAAATTGTCACAAATTAAAATTAAAAATAATGAAACGATTTGTTATGTTTAGGTTTAAAATTGCTGGGAAAAAAGGCCAAATGAACATAAAAAACATTATGCCAGTAAATCAATGGATGGCTTCACAATTATAAGAAGTATTTACTTTCATTAATTTTAATGTTATTCCATGCTGATTTCATTTTATTTTTCACCTGACCATAATTTTAGTTGAATAAATGCATAATTGATAATATATACATCAGTTTTCTTTATTAATATATCATTTATACCATGAGTTCAAAAAGAAATTGCATAAGGGTTGGCTATGGAAAATAAAAGTAATGCCAACAGAAAGCTTTAGAATTAATTTACTGTCTGAATTAATTAAATCACTCTTGTTGTCATAAGTTATTTATTGTTACATAAAGCTTGTAGTATACATCAGTGTTTCTCAACCAAAAACGCACCGCGGACCAGTAAAATATATAATAATAATAATAATAATAATAATATCTTTATTTCCGTCAATGATAATACATTGTGGAATTGTCACAAGATTCTACTCGTAATACAAAGATAAAGTTTGATACAATAAGTAAAGTTGAGAAAAAAATAATATAATAATTAAATGTTTCTTTTGTATAATTTTCTAACGCGGACCACTAATAATAATTGTTGGTTAATTTTTTGCAAGAAAACAAATATATTTAATGTGCTACTAAATAAATTTTATTTGTAGAAAATCACAGAAAGTTTACAGAAAATAAACAAAATATAAATTATTTACATAAAAAATGTGTCTAAAAAAAAACAAAAAAACTGCAAAAAAACATACGAAAATTTTCGCGGACCACTAAAATTTTTCTGCGGACCACCTGTTGAGAAACACTGGTATACATTATTTTATTTTTCCATAGCCAACTCTTATGTAATTTCTTTTTGAACTCAGGGTATATAACATGTTCTGCTTATTCTTTTTTAATATGAAAATATCCTTTTTTTTTATATAAACATGCGTTTTCCAAAAAATTAGAGAAATGTTGGGTTCTCTAATTTTTATAGAACCTTATCATCATTTTTTCCCTATCTTTTTATTCCAATTCTAATGTCCTGTTTGAACTTGTTTTCTTAAATTTAAAATATTCAAAATAAAATGTTTGAAATTCCCGTTTTTATAAAAAAAAAAATGTTTTAGTTTTTATAGGTCCTCAAATAAATTTATAAAATAATAAAAACATATCTCTTATATTTCCTTTCATGTCCTTTTTTAAGAATTTTTTTCACATGTTTTCTTTTATGTTGCAAACATTTCAAAAAAATACCTTCATCGGTAGGCAATTTTAATATTTATCTTAATAAATGTTGAATCATATACATGTTTTTTCTTAACAATAAATTGATATTCACATATACATAAACATAAACACGTAAAACTATTAAAAATTTAAGAAATATTATAATATATTAGGATATATTAACATTTATTCTATATAACCCAATACAAATCTGGAATAAACATGGCGGCTACAGTTCATATGGCCACACTGTCTTTATACAGTCACTGTAATGCCGACAAGTTCAGCCATTTTGAATGTTCAGTTAATTTTTGACAGTTGCTTTGCTTGCACGTGTTTTGGCTCGTCTTCGATTTTTGCCTATACCAAAAAATGGATCAAAGAATCTGTATTAAATTTTGTGTGAAAATCAAAATAAAGTGCGCGGACGCATTCCGAATGTTGACTGTGGCATATGGTGAAGCTACCTTGGACCGAAGCAACGTTTATCGGTGGTACAAAATGTTCTCAGAGGGCCGAGAAGATGTGAACGACGGAAAGCTTGCCGAACGCCCGAGCACGTCAACAACAGACGAAAACATTGATGAAGTGAAGAAAATAGTATTGGCCAATCGTCGAATCACCGTTAGAGTTGCTGAGGACTTAAACATATCGATTAGCTCGTGCCATTCGATTTTTACCAATGATTTGGGTATGAGACGGGTCGCACATCACACATCGTTGCTTGTGCGCGAATTTTTGGCCAAAAACAACACACTAATAATGCCGCAGCCACCGTATTCCCCAGATCTAGCTCCCTGTGACTTTTTCTTGTTCCCGAAACTGAAGAGGCCCATGAAAGGACGACGCTACGCTACGAGTGAGGAGATAAAGACGGCATCGAAGGAGGAGCTGAACAAGATCACAAAAAATTATTTTTTCAAGTGCTTCGAGGATTGGAAAAAACGTTGGCATAAGTGTATAATATCTGGTGGGGATTACTTTGAATGGGACAAATTAGATATTCATGAATAAATAAATAATTTTTGAAAAAACACAAAATTCGCGATACTTTTTGAACAGACCTCGTACATATAGGCATGTTTAAAAATCGTTTTGTTTTAAAGTCTTTATATAGTCTATATTAAATACTTCAAATTTGCACAAACAAAAATCATTCTTTTTTTGAACTTGCCAATTTTTGGTATTTTAAATTATTAAAATATTAATCATTATCACTGTCATTTAAATTAATAATTGTTGGAGATTTATTTGGTGGATTTATAAAAAAAAAAAAATGTTTCAGTTGTCTTTACATGTTCTACACATTTTTTCCACAAATTACTACTTATTGCACTTGTTTCGTTTTTAATTCTGTCAGTGTTGTATTTTTCCATTACCTCTTAATTGGCTCTATATTAATTTTATAGGGTTTACTAATCTATCTGATTCCATAATATGCAGACGTTTATTTAACGTTCTATATCTAAATCCTAGCAACTCCAAATAATTATACATATGGCTAACTTTGTATGGAAATTCTATTCTGAACAGTGGCGGCTCGTGAGTTTTTGGGACTCAGAGCTGCATATTATAATACCAGGATAGGTTTAGGTGTTTAACCACGACGTTTTATCATATAAGACTCTGTTGAATTGCTTCTTATAATTATAATTTTTGCTTTTTGCAAAATTATACTTTCCGAAATATTTAAATTAGGTGTGTGTCGCCCTAATTTTTTAATATCAATATTTTCATCTAACGTTCGTCTCTTAAATGAAAATTCCAAAAATGATTTGACAGTTTTCATTTTTTAAACCTATTGTTTTATAATCTAAAATATGAAACGTATTTGTTAAGCTAAGATACTTATATAAATTTAAAAGAAAAAGTTAGAAAATACTAATTATTAATACCTACCTAAACAATAAATTTTTAGAGATAATATAGGTATAGCGATTTCGTTACGACTTAAATAAATACATTCAATAATTTCATAGTATTGTGACGCTGAAAGCATTCTAGCTCGGATCCCCACCAGTTTATCACTACTGCCTGCGAACCGCTACCCCTTTACAAGCCTACATTTGCACTTTTCTTGACGCTAGGATATAAGCAGCGCGACGTAGACTTATTCAAAGGAAACTTGTAAATATTTATGAAACAATAGCATTCATGTTCAAAATATATTTAAAAAAAATCATTTTCACACCACAATTAATATGTTAAATACATTTTGAGTTCAAAAAAAGATTTTTTTTTTTATTATTTTCAAGTAAGAGCTGCAGCTCCGCAGCGCGTACTCAGGAGCCGCCACTGAATCTGAATATATATTTGTTATATTGTGCTGCAATCATAAAATAAGTTGTGCATTAGGTAATGTAAATTCAATCACCAATAAGAGCACAATGATGTTTTTACAGTTTTGCTTTTGTAAAACAATAACTGAATAATAAATAAATATTTTTCATTATCTATTTGGTGCACTCTCGTGTTATACTTATAATCCAATATAAATAAATTAATACCTACTAATGTAGTTCGATCGGGATACGGTAAACGATTTAGAAAACTGCATTAATGCATCATTTAGTGTGAGCTCCATTCTACACTCAGTACAGAATAATTTGATATAGATTCTGTAGCGCTGATTACTCCCTGTAACTCGTACAATACGAAATACCTACTGAACAAAACAAAATAAATTGCCTCTAACTTTTATATACAAATGCAAATTAAATATAATATAAATTAATTTTAAATTCATTTTCAATTTTAGCCATTGAACAATAAAACAGATTGAAAATATGATAACGAAAATTTAAATTTATTTGGTTGCCGAAATGAATAATTTGAACAGTATAAAACAAAAAAATCACTGCATGTCATTTGGTATTAACGAGTGATTTTATTGCTTTTAAATTGTCCCAACAGAAAAACAGGGAAAATATTTTAATGGGTATAAAATGGAAAACTATACAATAGGCGGATACGGACCTTGAAGCGATAGTTAGATGTCATGATGTTCATACAAACCAAATCATGCAAAGTGAGGGTACGAACCCGTAGAAAGATTGTTACCGGCGCCTATAAGCGCTTGCGTCGACCAGTGAGGATAAATATTGCTCTACTTTCAATTATACCCGGGCACGTAGAACGCTTTTTGGTGCTTAAAACATACGCCGATGAGTAACAGGAATCTTTGAAACATTATTTATCAGCTTACAAGAAGCTGACAATCAGTTTTCTGATATTTTCTTGATAGTTATTAATACAATTTCTTTGATGTTGCGAATTACCGACATTTACAATTACTTACTGGCAGAATAAATTTTATTATTTTGTTACGAATTTGCTTTCCAACGTATAGCCTATGAGTCATAAGTGGCATGTTTTAGTAGAGATATTTTACCCCCCCCCCAAGCGTGTAATATTTATTATAAAGCAGGCCAGTTTTTGATGAAGAAATTTTGGTAAACAGGCACTGGTAATAATGTTTGCACGTGTACACTAAACGGTGTCAACAAGCGCCGACAACAGCATACCTAATTAAACGCCTGTTTATAAGCACTGGAAATAATCTTTCTACATCTTCATACCCCGACACACAATTTAGTTGAGTTCAAAATCACTCACTCAATGGGCCGTATGAATAAAAATAAGCATAACCTTTTCCTTGCAAATTATGAAGCAAATCCTCCCAACAATATGAATAAAAATGCAAGCAAAACCTTCTACTTATGAGTAAGAAGCAAATGCTTTTTTGTTCATCTTTTGCTCAAGACAGAAGTAAATGGTTATGAATAAAACCCCTTTTACTTTAAATTATAAGCAAATGCTTCGAAAAACATGCATCTATATATTCACATACTCACTTGTGGAGAAGTGTTGTAGTGAACTAATTGCCATGGCGGATATTGTGCATTTAAGAAATATGAAACATTATAGGCATCGTTCTTCATCACGTCGTACTGACATAAAAGTTAGTTTCGTTTTGAACAGGAGAACATGGAGTGTTTAGCTAATAATTTTTAGGAAACTTTTTTTTTTGTTGACATATCTTGGATTTCAAAGAAGTATCGGTGAGGAACTTGAGGTGGAGCAATCCACAGTATCACTGACTGTCAGCAGTGTTGTTGATCAAATAGTTGCACAAACTGGCAACTGGATTAAATTTCTTACTTCCCAAAATTTATTAGTGGAGGCGAAAAAAATGTGGCAAAGAAAATACCTTTTTCCAACCGCAGTTGGTGTCATTGACTGTACACATACAGGGATAGAAAAACCGAAGATCCATGAAGATGACTATGTCAATAGTAAAGGAAAACCTATGCTAAATGTATAGGCAATTTGTGATGCCAGTGAAATGTTCACAAGTGTAGGTGTAAAGTGCCCTGAAGAAAGAAGTAGTACGATTTTGATAAATACTGATTTTCAGGTTTCAATATAAACACATCCTCTTGACCTTTTACTCACCGGTAGAAGCATTGCCTTGTAAGTAAAAGGTAATCATTATTCATATAAAAAGAAGCAAATGCTTTTACTCCGACCTTTTACTCGAAGCAAATGCTTTTACTGCTACCTTCTACTTATGAGCATTTACTTCAACTTTATTCATACGGCTGATTGTCTTTGATTAATTTTACTCCAATATTTAATGTATACTGGACTGTTCTAAAACCACCGGTACGTAATATGATGCTTGACTAAATATGAATTTAAACGTCATGTAATGTCATGGAATTTAAACGTTAAACGAAGGAGTAAAATTTACTCCTCCTTGAGCATTTTTAGACGCAAGCTTATATTATAACTAATTCAAATGTTTCTATATGAGATCCGTTTAAGATCCGCCTTGGAAAAACGGATACAGACCCGGATACGGATTTTTATTTTTACGGATGATCCGCGAATACGGATACGGATACGGAGCTCCGATACACCACTAGTTTTGCTGTTTGATGATGCTGTTTTCGAAGTCACATTTTGCGATTCAATTTTTTTTTACCCGGAACTTCGAAATAAAATATTTTTTTGTAAATATCTCCGTTTCATTACAAAATTCAGGGGGGCGATAGTAGCCTCGGGTGCATTTGGGAAGCATTGAAAATGATGAAGAATTGCTTACCTATTGTCAGCACTTGGATGCTCTCCATTCTAACTTCAACCAACGATTTGAAGATATTTTTAAAATGAACATACCCGATTGGGTTTTGAATCCTTTTTCAAGTGCAAACACTCCAAAATTAGAAGAAGAACTGATGGAAGTGAGATAAATTACGAATTGAATTTTAAATTCAAAGACGGCTACCAACAATTCTGGTTGCAAAAGCAGATTCCTACAGCTTATCCTGGGTTATGGGCTATAATACAAAAGTTATTAATTGCATTTTCTTCGTTATATTTAGTGGAACGTGGGTTCATTGCGATCACAAATCTATTAACAAAAAAAGAAACCGACTGCAAATATCTAATCGCGGTGATTTAAGAATACTGCTGACAAAAATAGAGCCGAGGATTGATACATTGATAAGCAACGCACGAGGTTCATCCTTCTCATTAGATGAAAATATGATTTTAATAAATAATTTTTAATTTCAATATTCAAGGTGACTTTTTTACAACATCTTTTTTTACTATATTTTAGAACGTAGGTAGAAATATAGATACATATATCTTTCTGTTTGTTAGTTTAAAGAATGTAGATTTAAAGGGGGCGCTGAGCTTTTTTTCTGAAAAGGGGGTGGTAGGCCAAATAAGTTTGAGAACCACTGCTTTAGAGGATCGGAGACCAGTTAATGCTGAATGGTATACAACAATTTGTTGCTAGACGTCATCGACAAAATGAGAAAGAACAACCAAAAACGTCGCATAATTCTGCATCATGATTTTTCCGGTTCATATGAATAAATCCAAGTTTCGTCACCTGTAATGATGTTGTATACGGATTTTGCAGTGCCTAGGTTGATTTTTTTTAGCATTCCCTTACACCAATCAACACGAGCCTTTTTTAAGCTTGTGTCAAATTATACAGAATCCATCGGGAACAGATCTTTTTCACAGCTAAATATTCATGCAAAATCGAATGTATTGCAGTTTGCGATATGCCGAAGGATGCCTCTATCTCACGGTAAGTCACATGCCGACTTTCTTCAATCATTTTGCGCACAACATATATGTTTTTTGAATCACAACCGATTTTGGTTGACCTTCACGAGATTCATCACTGACGGACGCTCGACCACGACGAAATTCTGCAAACCAATTGTAAACAGTCTTTTCTGATGATGCTTCATTACCAAAAATTGAACGGAGCGAATCTATACATTGTTGTTGAGTTAGGTCTTTATTAAAATCGTAAAAATCATCAAACGAAAACCTTCACGAGTAATTTCCATTTTTTCACAAACTTGTTTCTTTTTAAAACTATCAACAAACTACTCGGTCAATTTATAAGCTGCCATTGATTTCACAATAACAAATGTCAAATTTTACGAATATAGTAATGACACGTTTCAATATTGCTATCTAGTGGTCGTTTGTAAAAACATAAAAAGTAACCCTCGTATCGATTTTGTAAAAATATTTTTTTTAAATTCATAGTAAGTTCATCAAATAAAAGCTTTTGAAAGGGTTAAAGGCTAAAGAATAAAACAATGCAAAACAAAGATAATAATGCAATTTTTAATAAAAATGAATATTTTTGTTCCACGTCCTGTAAATCAGAAGATGGTTTAAATAAAATCCTAAAACAATCTAAGTCAGGGGTTCTTAAACTTATGTAGTCCGAGGACCCCCTCTTGAACAACATTTTTTTTGCGGATCCCATCCCTACCCTAGGCATTTTACGTCGTTCCTGAGACTTAATTTCTGGTTCAGTAATCTCATAGGCACTGCGTTATAATAAATATTGGTAAAAATTTATCGCTGGTTATTTTAATAAATGGTCTTGTGTATTTATAGAGGAACATTTTTATTAGCATATAAATAAATATATTAGAATAAGAAACATAAAATTAATAAAAATAGTAGGAAAAAGAATAAAAAAAGTTATACTCATACAAACATTTCTTGGTCAAATTTTGGTCAAAATAGATCTTATTATAATATTTTTTCTGTAAATAATTTGCAGTTGAATAAAAATAATTAAATTTTTACTAATTATTGTTTAGTTATGTCAATAACTAGTTAGATACCAACAAATACAAAAAGTCTTGACCATGTACGATTTTTATTAAACGAATTATTTGAATAAAAGCGAAAAGTTGGGGGAAGTAAAGTTAATGTCAAAATTGTTTCACATTTGTTTCATTGCGGACCACAGTTTAAGAACTGCTGATCTAAGTAATATGACAGCAAAAAATGTCCCATACATTCAACATGCTTCGCCGCTCCTGCTTACTAATTATCTGCGAAACCCTGAAATATTTTAAAATTTACACTTCAGATTTTATTAACAAGCTGTGTTAGTCTTTTAAGTAACCGTGTTAAAATTGAAAATTATTTTGAGATGAGTTTAAAAATACTGACAACTGAATTTCATGGAGCGCGATGAAATATAATTAAAAAGTAACTAAAAAAATAAATTGGCTGTAATTAAGCTTTGAAAGCAAATTAATTATGTATTATATAAACCTCGTTAGGTCGTAATTTGTTTACCACGTGTTTATTAACTTATTCATAGAAAAACAAAAAAAATACAATCATGAACAATAACATATTTATAAGAATATACTCAATCAGAACTCAATCAATACAGTGACAAAGTTGACAGTGTACAAGCATATACCCATGAACAAAGTTACAGCAAATTTAATTTTTTTTTAAATATTGACCTGTTAAAAAAAAAAAGATGAACTAATTTAATTAATCACTTTGTACTATGCTCTATGTCAGCTTAGAAAAATGTGCGTAAGAAGATAGGTGCTGTTTGTCCTTGCTTCGGATTGGTTTGGAACATCACCCCTATTACAATGATCTGCCTGAAAACATGGCGGCCACAACAATACTGTTTGCCGATGATTCATCTTTCATCGACGACGGTGTTGACTGTGAGGATGCCCAGCAGGCAGCCAGCACTACACAAGAGCAAGCTTTACAGTGGTTCACCAGTAATGGCCTCAGTCTAAATCGTGACAAGACCAAAACAGTCATTTTCAGCATGAATAGACAACTCAGTAATAATGCACTCTACCAGGATACCACTGTGAAGTTTCTTGGGTTCCAGCTGGATGCTAAGCTTAGCTGAGCAGACCACATTGGCTACATTTCCAATAAATTAAACAGCATGGTATACATGATAAAAAAATTAAAATATAATGTGTCCGATGAGATCGTTAGAATGGTTTACTTCTCCCACTTCCATTCAATAATTAATTATGGAATTATGTTGTGGGGTAGCGCATCTTGTTCTGTTCGAATTTTTAAAATTCAAAAACGCATTCTCAGAATAATGTCTGGTGCAAAACCTTATGCCCATTGTAGGGAACTATTTAAACAGCTCGCCATTCTAACGGTTCCATCGCTTTATATCTTAAATGTTTTACTATATGTAAAGGAAAATGATTGTTCAATAAAAAAAAATTTGAACAATCATAATTACGACACTAGGAATAAGGATAGTTTTATAGTGCCATTTTGTAGGTACAGAGCAAGTAGGAAGCTGCCTCTGTTTATAGGCATTGACCTGTACAACAAGATGCCTACCTCATTAACCAGTCTAAATAAGAACCACTTTAAGAGGAAAATTAAAAATTTTCTCTTAAAGCACCCTTTAAGAGAAATGATACTCAAGAATTCCTAAAGGATATCGGAAATATAGACTGATATATGAATGTATATATTGCTTTGTATTATATTTCCTTGTATTATATATTTTGTATATTGTATTGTATTATTATTTTTTTCTAGACGTAAGTTACTGTATGTGTATATGTACAAAAAACTTAAATAAACATATTATACAATGTTAAAATATTGTTTTTAGTCCAAATTGACAGATGTTCACTGTCGTACATTGTATTTCATAATAGCATTGTCTTCGAGCACAGATTATTATTCGAGAATATTGTACATATATGCATAGAAATATATATTATTTATAAGGTGTATTTTGTTATTATTTATATATTTAGACTTTTATTTATATTCTGGGCGTAGATTTTATGGAGAATTTATGTAATTTTTTTTACGCAATTATATATTTTTTAGGTTATCTGACATATAAATATATTTCGACACCTGACAATTAACAGATCAAGATAGAGGACTAATATAAGGCCAAAAGACAGCCCAGCTGATAGTGCCCAAAGAAGATTATTATTACTATTATATTATTTATTTTACATCGGCCTTTATTTCTGCAACGAGGCTAATCGCCGATGCCAGGGAGCGAGCTCCTACACCTGGATGAAGGGTGAATGATTGTGAAAATGAGAGTAATGTAAACATATTATTCTCGCCCGAATAATATCACCAACGAAGCAGGCTCGAACCACAGACCGGACAGTCGTACTGGGTTTCCACCAGTACAAACCGCACGACTAAATGCGCTCGGCCACCACGTTGGCTTGCCCAAAGAAGAAGTTATTGATATAATTTTTAGACCTTCATATATACATATATTTTAATTTTTTATTTACAATAAATATTAAAAATAAGAAACTTTAGCTCTGAAGATATATTGTTTGTGTTATTGTTTTGTTTAAATTATTTTAGCCAAATCTCCCTTTTTAAATATAATACATAATTTTTAAAAATTTATGTGAAGTGTGAATTTTCACACATTGCAGGGTTTTGCAGGTATTTAATAACTGAATGATGATTATTTGGGATGCCAAAACAAATTTTATGTCAAAATATTTTTTTATGAATTTTAATTCGAATGCCTAATACCATTATTTAAGTTTCTAAATATGTGCAGTATTTTTTACATAGCAAGGTTCATTAAGATTTTGAAAATTGCGCCTATGGCTTCTATTGGTTGCTTAAAGCATTAGCCCCGCCCTCTGATTTCGTATACATCAAACAGAATTAAATTATAATTTCAACACTTCCCACTGGTTATTAAATTTACGCTTTTAAAAATTAAATGCAACATTTACCAAAATATAGCTAGAATTTTTACAAAATAATTTAAACAAAAGAAAACTGCAAAAAAAAAACAAAAAAATTAAAATTGACAGGATTCGAACTCTAGTTTGCAAGTTAACTGTGTTTAGCAAATTAGAAAACCAATGACTAAACACACATCGCTATCAGCGCTGACGTCTGAACTTGGTTACATAGCGAATTAAATATTTAACATATTTTGGTTAAAAACACAAAAAATGCATTATTTTCCGAAAACATAATCTGATCAAAAATTCCTGTTGTACTATTCCGGTTCACACCAATATACATTACTTAGAATTTTTTCACATTTTTAGTTTAAACCATCTGGGCTACAGGGTGTGGGACAAAAATTTTTTTGCACAATTTTGGCAAAAATCGCGTCAAAATAATTTATTTTGAAAAAATAAAATTTTGATCGTTAATCCACGTACTAAGGGCTTTCATTTGATACCCTACTCAGAATTTTAAAAAAATATATTTTTTTTTTCGATGAGCTCATATTTGTTTATATTTTTAGAGTATTTTTCCTATGTGCGGGTCAAAAAGTTGTACAAGCATGCCAAATTTCAACTCTTTAGGTTTAGCCGTTTGGCTACAATTTTTACCGAACAGACAGACAGACAGACAGACAGACAGACAGACAGACAGACAGACAGACAGACGACAAAATGACGGTATAAGAGTTTTTTGGTCATACCTACAAAACCCTAAAAATGATTTTTTCTTTTAAAATTTTCCATTATACTGAATTTATGTCGTATAAATAACATAAGTGTATTATTTGCCATGTTTATTTCAATATGTTATTAACCAATTCCTTTTTTATATTAAAAAAAAATCACTTGCTAACCCAGTTACAACGCCCATGCTCTAGTTGCAACTTATTTTAAATTTCCCGCTATACTGTATTTGTTCTGTGTAAATCGTACTCGGTTCGCAGCGCTATTTACTCTTTTCTAATTTAGTTAGTTATTTAAAATTTTTTGTCGCACAGCAAAAATGGCTATGTGTACATAACGCAGCCCATCTAAATGACTACACTACATATTCTTTTCTAATTTGACATAGAGTATAGAAGGAGATGTTTATTTTACAAATTCAAAATAAACAGTCCCAAGCTTTAATACTAAAAAATAGTAAAAATACTTTATAAAGCTAAAATCTGATAATGTTATCCATGGATTTAAAACTGACTACTTGACGTGTCTGTATTTCATATATTTTGTGTAATGCAGGGGTCCCCATAGTGGTCGATTCTGCCTCGGGGCTCAATTGGGGGTCGATGGAAAAAAGTTTAATGTTTGAGGCTGGTTTTAGCCATGTTAATTCCATTTTGAAAAAACATAGAAACAAGTTAGATGTAAAATTCCATGGCGATATAAGGCTGAAATTAACTAATTTTGAACCCGACATTGCTAATCTTGGAAAGAGTCACCAACAACATATATCACATTGACAAAGACAGTCAACTTTATTTAATAATAATATTATTATAATTGATAAAAGTAATATAAATAAAAATCACTGTAGAATAAACAATATAAGAAATCACATAAGCCTATTTTTTGCTTGTCCTATTATAATAATGTAATTGTAAAATAGAGGGGGTCGATAAGAAGTCGAGAAACTTTTCTGGGGGTCGACGGTCAAAAAAGTTTGGGGAACCCTGGTGTAATGTATGTCGACTTGCCAGAAATACAGTTACACAAATTCGGTGAATCATAAAATCTAAACAATTCGGGGAAGTAACTAGAACTTTTTCTTGGGTAACCCCCCCACTCCTATATGGTATTGTTATAATCAGTTAGTCACTGAACGCTGTGCAGTAAACATGGAGTGGGATGATAAAGAAAATCGTATCACATAAAGTTGGGTTTTTAATATTTTAAAATCTTTGGTTATCAATTGCCAGTTTGTGTATCGCACATTGATCGGTTCAAGGATACTCAAGGTATTTAAGATTGGCAAAGAAGTGGTCGCCCGCGAACTGTACGAACTCCAGCAGTGATCATAACCTTGACTAACAGAATTCGAAGAAATCCACTCCGTAAACAAAAAATCACGTCTAGGGAGATGGGTATTTCGACATGGAGTATGTCCCGCGTTATCAAATGAGATCTAAGGATGGGAGAAAGAGGAAGGTCAGGAGGGATGGTTAGGAAGATTGAGAGGGAATTAAGAGAGAGGAAATAGATATTGGGTGAAACAGGAGGATAAGATGTGGGGGGAGAAGAAAGAAGATATAGAGCACCTCGCGAAGAAGTGTAGGGAGATGACAATGTAGTCGGGGAACAAATTAGACGTGTTGCACGAAGATGGAGGGGGGGGAGAGGTAGGCGAGAGAATTGGGTGCAAGAAGGATTGAGATTGGGGAAGGATAGCACGAAGGTGTAAAGGAAGGAAGCAAGAGGCTCAGTGGGAAGCAGAAGGGGGGAAAAGGAAGGAAGAAAGGGGGCTGAGGTTACCTGGGAATGGGGAGGAAGGAAGAGACATGGGTGGAAGGGTGAAGAAATGGTTGGAAGGGAAGAGAATGGAATAAAATAAAATAGTAATATAATGTATGGTTAATATGACGTTGGGATGTTGATATGAGATATGTTTTGTAATTGTAGTGAATACCCTGTATGCATATAGCTCGCGAGAGGTGGCTCCAGTCATTCACAGAGTTCAGAGATGTCATTACGCAGCATCTGTTATTGAGTTAAATTTTTGTGCTCAGGCTGTGAAGACAAGTGCGAAATCATACCAAGATGACATATTGGACAAGGTCGTCAAGCCTCTTAATGAGACCATGTATAATTCTGATCATTGGATATTCCAGCAGGATTCTGCTCCAGCTCACAAGGCAAAGGCCTACAGCAATCGCTGAAAACTCACAAACCTGAGTTCATTAGAACTGAAGATTGGCCGTCTGGAAGCCCATATTTAAATCCGCTGGACAACAAATCGTGGTCAGTGTTGGAGGAAATGGCCTGTAGTAGATGACATCCAAATTTGGAGAATCTAAAGCAATCGAGGAAAAAAACAGTAGCCAATTTTCCAATGGATGTCGTGCGTACTGCCATTGATGATTGGCCGTCACGTTTAAAGGCCTGTGTGAAGGTGAATGAAGGGCATTTTGAATAAGACATTTATTTTCATTTATTATGATATGTGTAAGTGCAGTAATATAAAAAATCATTTGTAACGTGCACTTTTTTTTATTATAATCCAATCATTTTGTATCAGTATTTATGGCAGGACTAGGTACAAGGTTGTGCTGGACTTAGTAGCGACTTTAGCGAGAGAAAGCGATGAGAAAGAATATAAGATGGGAATGGTCAGGGACAGAAATTGAAGAGGTAAAGAGTATGAAGTATCTCGGATATGTTCTAACGAGGAACAACAGAGCAGAACAGCATGTTAGAGAAAGGGTGAAGAAAGCAAGAATGGTTATGGGGAAGCTATGGAGCATAGGAGAGAGGAGGTTTGACGACGATATCAGGTGGAGAATGAAATTGTTTGACGGGATTGTGAAGAGTATCCTCATGTACGGAGTAGAGATCTGGGGATGGAAAGAATGGGAGATAGTAGAAAGGGTACAAGAGGGATACATGAGATGGATTATGGGATTAGACAGAACGACACCAGGATATATAGTGAGAGAGGAAATGAAGAGGGAAAAGCTGAGAGTAGGAGCCGGGGCGAGGGCGGCGAAGTATGAGGAGAAAATCAGGAGGGACGAAAGAAGGAAGATATTAAGAGAATGCTGGGAAGAAAGAATGAAGGAAGAACAAAAAGGTAAACTGTCGGAAAGGGGAGAAACAAGGGATGGACATAAGGGAAGCTGAGCGAAAGAGAAATGGAGGAAGAAACATAGTAGAAGAATTGAGAAGGAGAGACAAGGAGGTACAGGAGCAGGAAAGAACAGTAAGAATAGACAATTCAAGGAATGTGAAAAGGTATAGGGAGATAAGGACGGTAGGAATACCTAAATATTTGAAAGGGAGGAGAGGAAAGGCAGGGGACAGAGTTAGAAGGATTGCTAGATTAAGATGCGGAAATGAAGAACGGACTAGTAGGTATTGGGCAAAACCAGAGGATAGGGTATGCAGAATGTGTAGAGAGGAGGAAGAATCCTTGGAACATCTTACAAAAAGATGTGGAAAGATGACAAAATGGGAGGGAGAGATAAAGGAGCTGTTGAGTGAAGAAGGAAAGGGAGAAAGGTGGGTGAGAGTACTCGAGGAAAGAAGGAAGGAATGCGGAGAGGTAAGACAGAACTGAGTACAGGAAGGAAGAAAGAGGCAAAGGAGGAGGAAAGAAAAGAGGGAAGAGAAGCGAAGAAAGAGGGGAAGAAAAACTGGAGTCAAGAAGGAAGGAGACCTGAGACGGAAGCCGAAAAGAGATTGCGAAGAAATAGAGGAACACCGGAAGCAGAAAGTAGAAGAAGATGAAGAAGAAAGAAAATCATAAAATGTATACTATATTATTTTTCTCATGTAATAGTTAAAACCCTATACGCCGTAAGGCCTAGGTGAAATAAAGAATTAGATATAGCGGGGGGGGGGACAGGTCGGGCGATCGCCTAGGACGCCAGGCCAGGAAGGGCGGAGGACAGTTTTTTTTTTTAGGACATCACTTGTATTATATAGAGTAATTATTTTTTTATGGGAGCGTCAAAAAAATCACAAAAAAATCTCGAGGTGTTGAGTGATTTTGGAACAGGCATATCGTGGATGAAAACATTGGAAATCAGAAAAGGGAGTCAGTATCTAAAACCATATTTATTTTAATTAATTTATTTTATATGGTTTATATTGGAATATATATTTTTTTTTGGACTATATTTAAGATATACTAACATTTCCCCAACAAATATAAATATTTTCATAGATTCCAAGCCAACAATGGCATGAATAATAGACTATCTACCTATCTTTGTAGAAATGGTTGATCTTCAAATGTTTCAAATCGTGGTCGATAGACATTTCTTTAATATATTCCAAAGGCTCAGACAGTATTGTCTCTCCAAAACCTTTTATCGTTCTGTCTTGACCTTTTAGAGATCATGCTGTGATTCTGGGACGACAACAAAAAAATTCATTTCACTCACTAATAATAGAATCAACAAACAGCCTATGGCAATTGTTTATTTACAATTTATTTATGCTTTTGTTTTAATAAATAATAATTGATTTACAAAATGTTTTACTTCAAAATGTTAAACGAGAGTCACAGATAGAATAAAGATGATATATTATTTTTCCTCAAAACTAGAAATAAATATATACAGTTTTTAAAAATTTTGGTATGTACGAGGTTTGATAAAATACACATATAGAAGAAATATATATAAGTAATCAATTTTTTTATGGTTTTTTTCTAGTTCATGATATCGAGTTCATGTGTCTAACTTAACCTAACATAATGTTTGAATTATTTTAGTTTTTTGTTTTTAGGGTATTAGAGAGAAATAAATCATTTATAACAGTGATATACTTATAAATCAAGCAACATATTGTTAATAGTTACAAATATATATCTGAAATTAAAAAAATTGTACAAGGTGTCTCAAAAGAAATTTTATATTTATTTAGCTTACTGCGTGAACGCAACGTATCCGAGGGGCGCGGGGGTTATGTCAATCGGTAGCCTGGCTAGTGGGAATTCAGTCGCTATGGAGCGTTTCTCGGGAGCAGACCGCGCGTTATGCGTGCGAGAGTTTTACAAAAACGGTTATTCGGCGACTGTAGCGCGTAGAAAATTCTGCAGTATTCGAGGTTTTCGCCACTTAAATGATGCGCCAAGCATTCGTCTCATTCGACATTGGGTTAAAAAGTTTGAAGAGACTGGTACAACGCTGGATAAATCAAAATCCGGGCGACCTAGGTCATCAAGAACGGTAGAAAACGTGGAGAATGTTAATCAGTCTGTTCGTGACGACCCGAACCTTTCAATTCGGAAGCACGCAAGTGCTTTAAATGTGCATAGATCATCATTACATCGCATTATGCACAAAGACCTAAAGCTGCACCCCTACAAAATTCAATTGGTGCAAGAATTAAAGCCCCAAGATGCCAGTCAGAGGCTTAATTTCGTAAATCAGGTGATTGAGCGATTTTCAACGTTTACCAACATTTTGTTTTTGGATGAAGCTCATTTTCATCTTAATGGCCACGTAAATAAGCAGAACGGCCGCTATTGGAGTGCAACGAATCCGAAACGCAAACATCAGAAACCCCTACATTCGCCTAAAGTGACCGTATGGGCTGCGATGTCGGCGCGAGGAATTATCGGCCCTTACTTTTTTGAAGACGAAAGGGACGCCCCCTTTCGTCTTGAAGAACATGGTTCCAACAGGACGGAGCAACTTCACACACGTCCAATATGTCTCTGCCACGTGTTCGTAAAATTTTCTCAGGCAAATTGATCTCCCGGAGAGGTGACATAAATTGTGACATAAATTGACAAAAATACTCCTTGAATTTGTGCTTCTCTTCTTTTATCTATGTTCAGCTGTTATCATTTTATATATCGAGGTTATGAGAAGATTATTTGCGTTATTATTTAAATAAATATAAAAAATAAACTTCTCCTAACCTCGATATACAAAATAATGACAGAATAAATTCAAACGATATGAAATTATGTTGGCAATACATACTAGCTTTACATGGAGATTTCTTCTTCAAATTAAACATCAAGTGTGAAAGCAAACCGATATTAAACATCGATGAAGTTTAAGTTCAATCGTCTTAAAGATCTAGTGTGAAAAGGGTATTAGGGAATAGAGTCAGGTAGTCATTCTTGTGAGCACGCTGTCCCAGCTCAGCTGTTGAAGTCGCTAAGACGAGATGTGAGTGTACAGGGTTTCTCAACGTGTTCGCCTCGTACGGATACCTGGGGTGGTTCGACCGATCATGGAGGAGCCGGGGCAAGAACGAGACTAACATCGGCTTCTAAACGGACAACACCAGCAGCCATTTTACCAACAATCATATTCTGATGTAAATTAATCTTATATAATAAATTTTGTAGAAGATTCCGTTCTTGACTTCACTCCGTGACAATATGTTGTTACGAGGTGGACTCAAAAACGGACATCTTTACTACAAAATTTATTATATTATAATAATTTTACAACACAATACAATTAATTGTCAGAATGGCTGCTGATGTTGACTGTTAGTAGCTGATGTACGTCCCGTTCTTGCCCCGGCTCCTCCAGGATCGGTCGAACCACCCCAGGTATCCGCACGAGGCGGACACGTGGAGAAGCCCTGTAGACGGCACTCACATCTCGCGTTGGTGACTTGAACAGCTGGGCTGGTCCTTGGGTAGCGCGCTCACAAAAATGATCGAATGAATAACTACTGAATAACTGACTACTTCAATGAATCACTGACTAACGACTCTATTCCCGAAGACCATTTTATAACTGTTAACCAGGACACTATGACGTCAGGTCCTACCTCAATTGTTTTGGAAACATTATTCATTTGTGTAATTGTTGGCAGCAATTAAAGACCATAGTCGGCACAATTGAATAATGTTTATCAACACATTAGAAAGTAGTTCAAAACTTATGTTGACAAACACGCAACACTCTGCACATTCTTTAATTCCCAAAACCGCAAGTCGGCAACCGCGACCTACACCGCCTAAAGGCCGCTCAAGGAATTGGGACATTAGCATACAATTATATCATAATTGTGACAATATATAAAAGAATGGTTTATAATAAAGAAACTGTGTGTTCTAGAGAAAATTGTGTTCTACTTGAAATTGAAATATCTGGCTTATCATTTACGTTACAGCAAAAATGTACATTATAAACTTTTTCAAATAAACGAAAAACAATTGTGTTCCTATTTAAAACAGAAAGTTGCACAAGGCATTTTGAGAACCACTAGTCGAAACAAAAAATTGTTTCTCTCATTCATACTCGCTTACAAAATGGCAATTGTTGTCTAATTAATAAATACCGAAGCTATTATAGTTCTCGAGATAGCAATGGTGGACAAAATTAAAACGAATACCCTGCATATTTGTGAAGCTAATTCACGTATACATATATTTTGTTTAATAGAACTTGCAATAACTCGTGCAATATATAAACCCCATTACCGTTATTCAGCAAGAACAAGCAAGTACACCTAAGATATTGTTTATACCTCCCGGCTGCTTTATAACATTGTAAATTAATCTGAACTCAACATTAATACCACTAACAGAATATTTCTAAAAGCTTGTTTATATTTTACATCTGTGGTGAATCTGTGTTAATACGAAGTAGTCCCAGAGAGAAGAGCGTTTACATCTCCCTCAGCTTCTAGGCTTTGACTCTTTCAAGCATGTTAAAAGCTGCCACGGTTAAATTGCCCGAGCTTTGCGGAATAACCTTATAGACATTTCAAACGTACATACACTTCTACATCAAATTAATTACGACCGAATGTGCGATTGAATAAATTTATTAAGTTAAAAAAGAATTAATTAATTAAATTTACATTTCAAAGATGGAATTTTATTAACAGATTTTTTAAATTAAATTATATACAAAAATAACCTTTAGAAATAAATTGTGTGTACTGAATAATAATTTAAATTCCACTGAAATATACAGTAGATTCGAGATTGTATGAACATGCGCATATATAATATTTCGAATAAGAGGATATTTTTTAAGATGGATACGTGAATTTTGGTTGGCAGAACTTTCTACATCGAAATTAGCCAAACCATATCTGATTTTTTTCTTATCCTGAGTGGAGTTCCACAAGGAAGTGTCTAGATCCAATATACATTTACATTGCAGAATGTTGTATCCTACCCAAAGAAATGATATGCATATGACGTAATAGTATATTCTGTAACAAGGTTGGAATGAGAAAATTCTATGCGAGTGGAACATTCAGAGCGCGAGCCGCAGGCGAACGTGAGGAACCACGAGCATCGAATTTTCTCTTCCTATTTTTTTCTTAATTATTTTAAAAAACTAACTTATATTACATAATAAATTAATCAATTAATTAAACTTATTCTTTTATTTATTATTTGTTTAATTTTAATTTAATTTGCCGCACCTCGGACACTATTTTAGTACTTTTTAGTAAATTATGTTGCATTTATTTAATGTAAATATTGCATATATTTATTGCATATGTTATTAATATTTTGTTGAATAAAATACTTAAATTGATTTGTAATATTAACGAGTCAACAAATCATGTTGATCTGATTCTATTGTGCTTCAGCTACCCACTAGAACCTGACCAATACAGATAACGATCAAAGACGTGAACAAAAACAATCAAAAAAAGTTCCGTGCCGTCACAGTACTCACCTGCTTAAGTTGACCACTTTCTGATAGTTCCTGCACTTACATCCCTCTTTCTGCGTAAGGTGACCACCTTGAGATGGTCCATTCAGTGGTCACTTTAGCCAGGTTTTACTGTATATACATTATTTATATAAATTATGATTATCTGTTTTAAGATATACAGTCGATTCCGCTTAATTGAGACACATCGGGACTTAGGCATTTTGGCCCAATTAAGCGGCTGCCCCAATTAAGCGAATTTCACATAAAATTAAACAATGCATATTTTTCTTTCAATAATTTTATTTTATAAACTCTTGGACAAAACTATAAATTACATACAACCAAAAAATATAAACTTTTAAGAAAAAATAATAATAAATTCCATAATAAAATAATAAATAGGTACATACAATTTAATTCAATGCAAAAATGCGTCAAGTGTAGTCTGTCTTTTGTTTTTGTAACATTTCACTTCTACAAAATCAGCACAGGTATTCAGTGCGAATGTAGGACTCCCTTCATTTCCTTCCTGCATAAAATAACGCTGTAATATTAAATTCTTTGTACATTTTCTTGAGAATATGTGTAACATAATATGTACTGTGATCTTAACTGTCCCAATTAAGCGGAATGTTGTCCCAATTAAACATGTAAATTTACTGTTGGTTCCTTGGTTTGGTTTCTGTTCTTTGAGATTTGTCCCAAATAAGCGGCTGCCCCAATTAAGCGGTGGCCCAATTAAGCGGAATCGTCTGTATTTATTTATAATATATAATTTGTATGTATACAATTATAATTCAATTATTTTATTCATGAAAAAAAAAAAAAATTGATTCCTCTGTCTTCGATCTCCCGTTCCGAATTTCAAACTGATAAATATGATCACCTTATTACTAGATACGTAAGGACAGAGCCGGCGCGAGGCATGTGCAGCATGTGCAGCGGCATATGGCCCCGCGCATACAGATGAGGACCTTTTTTTTGCTCTTCACTTGGATCTGAACAGCAGGCCCCGCGGTCAACAACAACATTGGATCTGAACAGCAGGCCCCGCGCATGGAGATGAGGACCTTTTTTTTGCTCATCTCTTGAATCTGAACAGGAGGCCTCGCGGTCAACAACAGGCCCCGCGCATGGAGATGAGGACCTGTTTTTTGCTCCTCACTTGAATCTGAACATGAGGCCCCGCGAACAACAACAGCATTGGATCTGAACAGCAGGCCCCGCGCATGGAGATGAGGACTTTTTTTTTTTGCTCCTCACTTGGATCTGAACAACGCATGAACAGCGCATGGAGATGAGGACCTTTTTTTGTGCTCTTCTCGCACATGGCCCCGCAAATCCTAGCGCCGGCCCTGCGCAAGGAACCCTAATACTAGTCAATATTCATATTTAAGATTATTTATTTCTTGTTACCAGGTATGTTACTTTAAAACCTGAGATTTTTAATTTCAAAATAATCCCTGAAAATAACTTTATTTATGTAAAGCAGTAACTGAAATCCTAAAATATACAAAACTTTTTTTTATGAAATTTAAAAAATCTAAAATTTTAATTTATGACGCAGATTGAAAATTTCAAAATGTTTTTTGACGAAGGGTTTACAGCGGTCCTTAAAACTTTTAACTCACACTGACAAAAATCCTCTTAAAATACGAATGGGAATTATCCGGACTATGTTTATAATAGTAATTTATGCTGTTAGTGTATAAAGAATGTGTAAATTTTCGCATGAGGTGTCAGGCGAATGCCGAAAATGGTAAAGACAAATAGAGATAGGGGGAGGGAACAATGATGTGCATAACAAAACGGGTTCGGTGACATATCCGCATAAAAAGAATGCTCACGCGAGAAATGCCCACAGAAAAGTGCTCACACGAAAATTCAAATTTTAGCAAAAATATTTTTTCTGGGCATTGGCCATGTGAGAATTTATAAAAGTGGTTAATTTTCCGTGTGAGCAGTTACGGATATATCTGGTCACGAACAAAACGGGAGAAATACAAAGAGCAATTGCCAAAGTGGCTCATGGTGGCATTCGAGTTACTTCGTTAAAATAGACCTATATGCTGGACAGCAAAATGTGACCCAAATCGCTGCAGTCAAAAAATTCTAAAGTGTCCTTATGAGCACAAGAGAAGAGAGGAAGGACGCCAATGCCTTGGCATGATATTTTGAAAAGAACTGCTGGGCTAGCCTGGATCCGTACAGCTGGATATAGAGTTAAATGGAAAAAGTTGATGAAGGCCTATATTCAGAAATGGATATAAGAGGCTTTATAAGAAGAAGAATCTATTATTATGGTTATTTAAATTTAAGTCAGTTGAACTGATGTATTTTACAAAAGTATTTTCATTTACTTGTAGCAAGCCCTAATACTTTACTTTACAACGTACCATTTATTATCAACTAGGTAGCGAGCCTGTGATATACATATAAAGTCTGATCTCAAACTGAAAGGAGATTTCTGACTAAATGAGTACGGGTACTAGGCGTAAGTGATATCCAGGGTTCATCATTACAATATGTGAATTAAATGATATGTACATATATGTACTAGCCAACCGACTGACCAGGCGTCTTGTAATTAGTCTGGATCTTAGCTGTTGACTTAAGTTCTTAAAGGTGAAGGTTTACACATGTTAAGTTAGACGGTTTAAAATTAATGAATTTGATTTATTATAATACAATTTACAAAGTTAAGTTTGAATGATTACCAGGTCTACAAGTATGAAATGCGGATATTTTTTTTAAATAAAACACGTTAAGTCAAAAGAACAGTAAAAGTTTATTTATTCAAAGTATGCTCCATTAGAAGTTATACATTTTTCCCATCTTTCAGGCAATTTGTGAATACCTCGCCAGTAGAACTCTTCCCCTTTCCCCGCAAACCGTTTATGAGCAGCGAATGGTTCAATTCGATGAGTTGTTGTTGGTAGTGTTGGGTATTAACTGTTTCACCAGGTTTTAACAATTCATAATAGACCACACCATTTTGGTCCCACCAAGTACAGAGCATTGTCTTTTTGCCAAAACGATTCGGTCTTGCAGTTGATGTGGATGGTGAGCCTGGGTTTACCCATGATTTTTTGCGTTTGGGATTGTCAAAATAAATCCATTTTTCATCGCCAGTAATGATACGATGCAAAAAAGACTTTCTTTTGTATCGTGCAAGCAAAATTTCACAAGTGTTTTTGCGTTTTTCCATCTGCCCCTCATTCAATGGATGTGAAACCCATCTGCCGACTTTCTGGATCTTACCCATATCTCGTAGGCGATTGGAAACAGCTTGTTAACTAACGCCTAACTGCTCTGCTAGTTGTTTTTGTGATTGACTATCGTCTTCCTGTAGCAAAGTTTCCAATTTTGTATCTTCATATTTTTTTGGAGGTTTTCCATGTTCTTTGTCTGTAAGATCAAAGTCACCACTTTTGAAACGCCGAAACCATCGTTCACACGTATCTTACGATGGAGCATATTCACCATAAGCTTCTCGAAGCAGTCGGTATGATTCAGCAGCAGTTTTTTTCAAATGAAAACAAAACAGTAGTACTGTCCACGAATGCTCTTTATTTGGCACAAAATTTGACATTTTTAACACAGTAAAACAAAATTATATGATCACTTTTCAAATTATAACCTATACGCATTTGACACTTAATGATAACTTAACAAAACGCCATATGTGTTGAAACTTTGAACTATACACTCTGTTTGCGAGGCAAGTTTGAAAAAAATCCGCATTTCATACTTGTAGACCTGGTACAATATACGTAAAAATAATGACAAAGATTAAACAAATAGAATCGGATAGACCACCAGAATGCCGACACCGTGTCTCTAAGAATTCAACAACTTAGATGTTTACGCTAACCGAACCGAATACTTACTGACCTCCTCTTCCGAGAGACGGATGTTTTTATAAAACATTTCTAGACATTTCTACGAAGAAGGGTAAAAGGATTGTTCAAAGAATTGTCTATTAGGTAATAACTTTGAACAAAAGTCTCCTTGAACAATAAACCATAAAAAAAAACATAAAAGTTACGTGTTGTAAACGTAAGGTTTATAATTTGCTATTATCTGAATTCTCACAAATATTAACTGGAATGTACCTTGTAAGGATCTCTAAAATACTAAAAGCTAAAAATTGAAATTCTTAACACGATGGGTGGTTTGTAAAAGTTTAGTCTTCGTTCGGGTGGAGTAACCGATTCGTTACATACTCATGAATTTCATCTACGTATTTTCACTGACAGTTGGTTACCATGGAAACACTTTAGGCGCTAGTGCTTAGAAGTGCCATTTTAGACACTGTAATGAGTGCGTAAAGTGCCTCTTTTACCCGGTGCCCGGTGATAGACAAAATGTATTAAAGTACAGTTCAACAGGTAAATTGCTCAACGGGTGTACAATTTTCCTTCCCATATTCTGTTTCATCCCAATAGGACACGTTATCAACTTAACCGTCTATCTCTGTTCTTGTGTGATGCTCGGATTGCGTACAGTTCTCGGATATCTTAAAATCCAAGAAATACACACAATTATTGTGAAATAATGGTGTGATTTATGTGTAAAATAAACGAACTTCCTCATCTAACGGGTGTTTTTTTTAGAGGTATAGAACTTTAAATTGCAATAAAACAACGATGGATTATTCGATTGACATGAATTTTATTTTATTCGAAAGATAATCTTGTGGCATTACATTAAATCATACCAACAAGACGGCGCAACATGTCACACAGCTCGTCCCACAATCGATTTATTGAAAGACACGTTTGGTGACCGCCTAATTTCACGTTTTGGACCTGTGAATTGGCCTCCAAGATCTTGTGATTTAACACCGCTGGACTACTTTCTGTGGGGCTATGTAAAGTCATTGGTCTATGCGGATAAGCCACAAACGCTTGACCATTTGGAAGACAACATTCGCCGTGTTATTGCCGATATACGGCCACAAATGTTGGAAAAAGTCATCGAAAATTGGACGTCCAGATTGAACTACATCCGAGCCAGCCGTGGCGGTCATATGCCAGAAATCATATTTAAAATGTAATGCCACAAGATTATCTTTTGAATAAAAAAAAATTCATGTCAATCGAATAATCCATCGTTGTTTTATTGCAATTTAAAGTTCTATACCTCTAAAAAAAACACCCATTAAAACTACTTAATCATAAAGTAAATGTCTTTACCAAATGCCCTCCTAATTATCATGAGATCTAGAGTTGTAGGGCAATAGTTTGAAAACCACTGTCTTATGATAATTCCCAAGGCATTAAAGTTTTGGGTTGAAACAGACATTTCTGAATGTTAGTAGTACGCATCATAATTTCTGGAATCTAGAAGGCTGTCAGAATATCCTTTGTCAGTTCATTTTCGTTTTGTTTCTAAACAAAACATGTACGTGGATTGGTTCAACAAACAGATGATGCTTCAAAACGTCTACATTAATATTGTATGACATGGTGAATTCTTTCAAATGTTAAATTTAAATCATTTTAAAGTAAACATCTCATATATAAGACATCTCTTTGATATTTTAATGTTATATTCACTAATTGTATATATTTTTTTAAAGAGGAAAATATTTTATAAATTACTATATTTTTGAAGAGGAAAAATATGTTTTATAAAGGTATGCAGTACCGTTTCAGCTAAGTATGTACGTTACGTAAATATGGCTCCAAAACATGGATCTTAAAGAAGATAGGTTGGTAACACCTTACAGTCTTGAAATTCAAAGTACTACACCGAATTTTTCAAGATTGATAAAGAATAGAGAAGTTTCAAGAATAAAGATAACCGAGTACTGTACTTGAAGCTCAATACGATTTATAAGCCAATACTCGCCAACCGCTCGGGTGATAAACTTCATCCTCCTGCAGTACAGGGATGGGGAGTTGGCAGAAAAATAAACGACTCTCGACTCCCGATGCGGTATTTTTGAAAACCGACTACGACTCCCGACTCCGACTCGTAACTCTTTTCACTAAAAATTACTTTGTAGTCTGCTTAATAGAATTGAAATAGGCTATACTTAATAAAAAAAATTACATATATTAGTTTCAAAATTTTCATTGTATTTTACATATTTTATTTTTTTAAATATGTCAGTTTTCTTTTTGACATTTAGAGGTTCGCTGCCAACATGAAACAGAAGAAGATAAAATGGATATGTGTAAAAACAAAAATCTTTACTGCCCCATCGTATTAATCTGTTAATACGAGTAGTACTAATCAAATTATAAACTGGAGGATATTGAGGAAAATCAGTTTGAACCCGTATTGAATATTTTCAATTCGTTTTTATTCTTGAACAAAAAAATACATTTGCGGCAAAACGTCGTTCCAGTTTTTGTTCTTTAAAAATTCTGGTAATATCATTATTTTGTTTTCGTTATCGGTTTTTTTTTCTTACATGATAAAAATTCATTATATCTTTTATAGAATTAAAGAGTCGGGTGTCGATAGTTTTTCCGACTGTCGACTTCGACTCTTCCTAAAAGTTTCGACTCCGTGACTCCCGACTCCGACTCCGCATCGCTGGTGCATATAGCCTCTATTACATGTTTGTTAAATAAAATACTATGATAATTTATATTATGATATTCGACGAGGACAGAATGTATTCGCTCCGGTTAGCGTAAACATCTAGTTTGTTGAATTTTTAGAGGCACTGTGTCGGCATTCTGGTGGTCTATCCGATTTTATTTGTTTTAATCTTTTCAGTATCTTAATACTTATATTTTAATCTTTTGTAAATAGTATATTATAATAAATCAAATTCATTAATTTTCAACCGTCTTACTTAACGTGTGTAAACCTTCACCTTTAAGAACTTAAGTGAACAGCTAAGATCCAGACTAATTGCAAGATGCTTGATCAGTCGGTTGGTAAGTAAATATACATATCATTTAATTCACATATCGTAATGATGAACCCTGGATAACGCTCACGCCTAGTACCCGAACTCATTTAGTCAGAAATCTTATTTCAGTTTGAGATCAGACTTTATTCATATCACAGGCTCGCTACCTAGTTGAACAAAAATGGTACGATATTAAAGCAACGTATCAGGGCTCGCTACATTACCTACTTATAATAATAATCTTCGTAATCTCAAAGTCCCAGTTACTAATTAAAAATCACTAGATTTCAAAATCTAGTTCCGCGCGAGGCTAAAATACGGATAATGTATCTATATTAATAAAATTAGAGATTATATCTGTTTTTTATTTTTCTGGCCGGTTTTCATATTTGGTTTCTACACGTTTCAGATGATTATAAGACAAAATTCACAAAAAAATAGATTTTTGTATATCTGTCTGTCTCTCTGAGATTAATCCAAAAACGGCTAGACATATTTTGATGTAATTTGGTACGATGATAGAATAAGACCAGAATTAGGACATAGGCTATATGGTATCTCAAATTTTTCATTCTAAGGGGGTGTTGGCAGTTTACTAGAAAACTTCAAATATTTTCCATATTATTACCTTAACAGAAAAATGTATTTAACAAAAATTGTTTATAATAAAAAGACTAATCTAATTTTTACAATACATTTTTTCAATGGGATCAATATTTGGATAGTTTTAGAGTGTCCCCCTCACTCTAAAACTAAACTTTTGAAATATCTCCATTATTGACTTGGAAGCAAAAATGTATATTGTTAGAAACTGGATTATTATCAGGGCTGTATTGGAGGAGGGTATACGGCGGTATACGGTGTATACCCTGTGGTTTGATCTTAACGAATAGCGTATACCCTGTGCTTATTCAAAAATCAAAACATGCGAAGATATTAAACTTTCAAATACTTGAAGAGTCGGATTATCAGCGTTGTAGGATGCTATAAAAGATGTACGTGGCATGAACCATTTTATATCTTTTCTATATTAACTATATACGTTATATAGCCAGGCTCCTAAAAATTCTCATACGTTAGAGTGTATATGCCATGAACTAGGACTAAAATTTAAAAAGGTAGGACGAATTCTTGGAATTCGATGAGTAGCGAGTAGTTTTAAAACAGTGCAAGCTATATGGGATTCATATGAAGCGGTACACCGCCACTTCAAAAACTCATGTGAAGATCAAAATTCTAAAACTACATTTCTGGGTTTAAAGAAAAACCTTGAAAGTTCTGAATTTCTATTAGATTTAGGGCTCATGTATGACAGAGAGTTGAACATTTAATAGAAAGAACCATACGAATTATAGAGAGTTTCAAAGAAAATCCTGGCGAAAAAACACAACTAACTTTAATAGCAAACGCGGAATTAACATTTAAAAATATCCCTTTGGTTCGCAATACCAAAATTATACCGATTAATAAAAACCAGTTTATTCAAAGCATGGTTGATAGGATGAAATCAAGACTTTGTTCTGATTCAAATATTGAAAATGTACAATTTTTTAAGGATATTTCTGCTTTAAATCCAATTAATATAAACACTGATAATATACGTTATGGAGAATCAGAAGTAACGAGAATTTGTAGACATTTTAATATCGATGAGCTAAAAGCCCTTATAGGATTAAGAGACTTTATAGAAAATACAGAATCTGTGTCGGAGTAATTAAAACCTCTTTTAACAGCAGTATCAACTTTACCTTGTCCGACAGCCGAGTGTGAACGCGGTTTCAGCTTAATGAATAATATCATAACTGACTTGCAAGCGTCTCTGCTTATTTCAAATGTGTCGAATCTAATGTTCATTAATGTTAATGAACCTCCAGTTGAAAAGTTTCAACCAACAAAATATGTACGATCTTGGTTAGTAAACCACCGCTCAGCAACAGAGACGCAGTCGAAAGTGTATTCGAGTGATACTAGTGCTGATTCATCTCACCAAGCCCTTTGGGATATATTTCACCCCAAGCCCTTTCGGATATAACAGTAAGTTATAACACTATGTTCTACGTTTTAATTCAAATTAAATTTTGACCATTTTTTTAACCACCCTCCCCCCGTTTATAGCGTATACCTGCTGATTTTTACGATGAATGGACCGTATACCTTCTGCTGATTTTACCAATACAGCACTGATTATTATTGTTTAAGAAGTATTAGTAGAAATATGATTTTTTGCCAAAACGTTACTATGACTGAATATCGTTACGTAAGGCAAGAATGTGTACGCCTACTAATTGGTTTTCACTAATTAGCTGATAAGAAAATGCATAAAGGCAGCTGGCTATCGTACGAAAAGATTCGTTATTATCCTAGCCGTACGCCTGTGAACATCAGTTGCTAGTATTTGTGCTGTAGATGGAATATCTAACAATATAACAAAACATATACACTTCAAATATCTCACTTATCAACAAAAATGTATTTAACAAAAACCGTACGAAGTACGGGTACATCAGCTAGCAAAAAATAAACTGCTTCTCATAATGATACAAGGCATTCAAGTTAATCCATTGTGCATATATAACCCACGTGCCTGGTCTGTAGCACAGGTGGCATAATATCCAAGGGGCATATTTCACTGAATTACCGACAAACTAATAGTACAAGCAAGCTATGGATGGATTTGACGTTCCTTCCTAACTAGATAAATCGGATTTTGATATCTCATTCAATATAACTCGATACTGAAGTTAATAATCTATTCTGAATGTCGCTATTTATTAGGGTATATTCTAAGGGAGCATTTTAGCGAGAAATTCAATTTTAAGGGTACATATTTGATTAGGTGTAATGAGATGTAATATGTTTAATGCTAGCTGGTGACTTTACTAATAAAGGGTTCATCATTAACAAAAGGAGTATTGCTTCTAAAGCGTAATTTATTAATGATAAGCAAATTTGGTGTGTCTTTAAGGTTGTGTTCTAAAGTTAATAAGATGGAAACGCAACCAGGAGACTAGTGAAACTAGGGAGTAGGAAACGTTCATTTTTAGGGTTTTGTAGGTATGACCAAAAAACCCTTATACCGTCATTTTGTCGTCTGTCTGTCTGTCTGTCTGTCTGTCTCTCTGTTCGGTAAAAATTGTAGCCAAACGGCTAAACCTAGAGAGTTGAAATTTGGCATGCTTATACAACTCTTTAACCCGCACATAGCAAAAATACTAAAACATCTAAAAAACATATCCCCCTAAAAATATAAACAAATATATGCTCATCGAAAAAAAATATATTTTTTTACAATTCTGTGTAGGGTATCAAATGAAAGCCCTTGGTACGTGGATTAGCGATCAAAATTTTATTTTTGCAAAATAATTTTTTTTGACGCGATATTTGCCAAAATTGTGCAAAAAATTTTTTGTCCCACACCCTGTAGCCCAGATGGTTTAAACTAAAAATCTGAAAAAAATCTCAGTAATGTACATTGGTGTGAACCGGAATAGTACAACAGGAATTTTTGATCAGATTATGTTTTCGGAAAATAACGCATTTTTTGTGTTTTTAAGTAAAATATGTAGGGGAAAGTGTTGTACCTTGAGTATGTTGTACCCTGAAACGTTAAGTAGTACAGCTTGGTAGTACTATCTAGGCACTCATATTTGAAAACAGTGACCACTTAGACCCCAGATGTCATGTAAGTTGTATGTACAGTACGATTCTAGGATTCCCCGTGTTTTTATGATGCATAAAGTGAATTGTGATAACAGAAGTAAAAATTAACTTGTTTGTTGTTTATTTACTCGTGGTGTTAATACCCATTATTGTTCCAAGATATTTGGCAGAGATATAATGTGAACATTGGTAAGTTCAATCCACCAGTTTACTTAACTTTCTGTCATTACCTATTTCTGTGGGATAATGTTTTCTTGAAAAAAGCCATATAGTTGTACCCTGAAACATATCGTATGTTGTCCCTGGAAACACTGTTTCACGGTACAATAGGTTATTTTTGACTAGGTACACTAAGGTTTTATTTGAAAATGTATTTTTTCAGATTCATTATGCCACGTAACAAAAGTGGCAAGAAAAGGGGTAGTATTAGCCCTGAAAGAATGTTAACGGCATTACAAGCTATATGTCAAACAGATACTGAAAAAAAAATCGGTATAAGGGAAGCAAGTAAAGTTTTCCATATTTCTTCTGCTACATTAAGTAGACATTTAAAATTATATAAACAGTCTGCACAAATAAGTTACATATATTCACCAAAATATGATAATAAAAGAATTTTCTGTGCGGAAGAAGAAAAAAGTTTAGTTAATTATATTGTTACTGTAGCCAAAATGAAATACGGTCTTACTAAAAAAGGAGTAAGACAACTAGCTTATAAGTATGCTACTGCAAGCAAGAAAATATATCCAACGAAATGGGATGAAGAAAAAATAGCCGGATTAGAATGGATGCGATCTTTTATGAAGAGGCATGGAAAAGAACTGTCCATCCGTAAACCAGAGGCTACCAATTTAGCTAGATGTACCAGCTTTAATAAAACTAATGTTGACAATTTCTTTAATAATGTTGAAAGTGTGCACAAAATATTTGGCCCATTCCCTCCGCAAAGGATATGGAATATTGATGAAACTCTGGATGTTTCTGTATACGGTCCATTGAAGACTTATTACAACCAAAGTGTTGATGACTGGCTTGTAAATAATCCAGGAAAAACCTTTGATATTTATTCGATTTCTGGAGTCTTGGGAAAAATATATTACCGTGCTTTTAATGCCAATAATATCTCATTGTTTTAAAACTGCATGCACTTTTCCCTTGGACCGTGGCATTTTCATAGAAGAAGATTTTTTAGAGTCGTCAGTAACAGACCATCCCAATCCAGAAAAGCCAAAACATTTATCAGCTATCACTGTTGGAACGTCAATAGAACACTATGCAAAGGCCGGTCCATCAACTGATTCTTTAGTATCTGCCTCTGACAATGATTCAGTTATTCTATCTTCAGAAGCAGTGCAACCATTTCCAAAAGCTGAGCCTAGAAAAGTGGGTAACAGGGAACGAAAACCAGGAAGAACTCGTATTGCTACAGATACTCCAGAAAAACTCGAAATAATGAGAACTAAATACTCAAAGAAGTCAGTTACACAAGTAAAAAAGAAACTGAGGTTAGACACTTCTTCAGAAGATGACGTTGTATTAGAATTCAATTATATTTTCGTTCTAAATTTATCAGTTAATAAAATTTTGTAATACGAACCAGCAATAAAATTATTTATCTACCTAAACCGACATTTTTTTAAGATATAAAAATCTCTTCAAAGTACAACATATGGTGTTTCGTGGTACAACACCTTACTGTACCATGAAACACATTGACTACAAAAGAAATTGTTTAAATATGACTAATGAAATATTGCTTAGCTGCCATAAAACCGAAATAATTGTGTGCATTAAAATGTATTATAACTTTTAATGCATTCATAGTACTAAAAATAAAATATTTGACTCTTATATAGAGAAAATATGAAAAAGTGTTTCTAGGTATAACACTTTCCCCTAATATATTTAATCCGCTATTTAACATAGTAAACGAGTGATCCTGTATAGAGAGTGGTAGCGTTGTTGCTTAGTGAGTTGCAACTACTGTAAGAAACAGTGTTCGAATCCCGCCAATTTTTATTTTTTCAGTTTTTTTTTGCATTTTTATTTTGTTTAAATTATTTTGTGAAAATTCTAGTTATATTTAGGTAAATGTTGCATTTAATTTTTAAAAGCGTAAATTTAATAACCAGTGGGAAGTGTTGAAATTATAATTTAATTCTATATTTGAAGGTATCAGAGGGCGATGCTTATGATTTAAGCAACCAATGGAAGCCATAGGCACAATTTTCAAAATCTTAATGAACCTTGCTATATAAAAAAATACTGCACATATTTAGTAACTTAAATAATGGTATTAGGCATTCGAATTAAAATTCATAAAAAAATATTTTGACATAAAATTTGTTTTGGCATCCCAAATAATCATCACACAGTTCATAAATACCTGCGAAACCCTGAAATGTGTGAAAATTCACAGTTCACATCAATTTTTTATATTGTATATTTACAATATATTTATATAACTATCATAGTATTGGTTCACATGGATACGCTAAAGTCAGTTTACACCACAAAAATCACCAAAATCATTAGATCCATGGCCTGTTTCTTTGGTTTAAGTGGAACAAGATTTTCAATTTTAGTAGCTTTTAACGATTAAGTGAGGCTTTTTATCATTTTGTTTAGCAAAACCTCACTTCAATCCTTAAAAAGAGAGCTCATGATAACTTAGAAAAATGAAAATTCCAGTTAGTTTCGCTTAAACGTTTTGAGTAGCCTATAGTAACGTATTAGAAAATGAAACATTTTATCTAACAATAACAACAACAGCAGGGAAAAAAATATTCTAAGAAAAAAAAAAAAAAAAGCTTTGGCCACCACAGGACCGACTGCCATCACAAACTACTTGTATAAAATACATTCCAGCAGTAGAGTAGAAATATCTTGGCCTAATACTTCCTAACAGAGATATTATTTATCATGACCATGGAAACGTTACATACATATATGTAAGTATGAAAAAATAGATACTTAGAAAAAATTTCGAAAAATTTTTCAAATTTTTTTCGTTTTATTCAAAAATGTCTCAAATAAAAGTGAGTTATTGCATTTATAGCAACTTTTGTAAAATACATTTTTTCGAAATATTTTTCTGTTGCTAAATATTCGCAAAAATCTTAAAATCGACACGAGTAAACTCCCATTTCTAGTCAACCGATTTTTACCAAAAGTTGATCAACTCGTGCCATTGATGTCAAAAGCTTAAATATGCAGTTTCATAAAAATCCTTTTAGCCGAATTTGCTCTGCACGTGTACACAGACAAACAGACAGACAGACCGACAGACATAGGGACCTCAATTCGTGGAGATCCATCGATATCTCGAAAGGTCAAAATCGGTATGATCACAATACCTCCCTTATATATATTGGCGATCGGTAAAAAGGTTGCCGACCTCTGATAGAATAGAGCGGATGTAATATGTAAAGTATATAAAATTTGATCACATGGAGTTGGAACATGAAAATATATCGACCTTGACTATCTTTTCCTGCACAACATAACTTCTGTTGGCAGGACGGTTCAGTGAAATATGTTCCGTGGAGATTATACAGTCGACGCTCCAACTGCGAGATGTGGGTCACATATGCAACCGGGGTTGTAGTTTTTATTGTATATCCAAGATATTATTATTATTTATTACAATGTAATCTTGATTAAAACGTCAACTTGGGACTTGATCCATGCTGTTTATGAGTCTTAATCCCGGTTGAGATGGTTTATTTCCTATTGTTACATGGGAAAATGTTATTTTAACCAGGAAATGATAAAAGTTTAATAGGTTAAAGTGTTATAAAGTATGAGGAAAATGTTTTCTACTTTGGTTCGTTATACCTGGTGTTTCAGGTTTAAGTGCACAAATTTAAAATACGAATTTTAGACCATAATACAAGCTAAAATTTTCCCCTGGAAACAGGGGCGCCGAAAGCGTACCAGCGGCTCGTGTGCAACCATCATATTGCTGTCCTTCAAAACATGGGCAAGAGTTAAAAAGATGCAAGAAAAAACTTCAAAATTTTGAAAGATGGAAGTAGGCCAGAGAATGTATGCTGTATGTGGCCCACCTCCATTTTTTGAAAATCGGAAATATGAAAATGCACTGTTCAGTCACTGAAATACTAACGAACATTTCAAACACTGTTATTTTTGTGCTGACAATTAATAAACGTTTAACACTAAAAAAATTGCCGCCCGGGTTGTGGCGTTCCTGCCTGTAAATGCTTTATTTATTTATTTATTTATTTATTTAAATGGGAAATAAACAGAGACGTGAGTCTCCTTAAAAATTTCCACAGGTTACAAATGATATTATAGTGTATACATATTTACATCAAATAAAAAAAAAAAAATACATAAATAAACCTTAAATGCTAAATTACAATTTGTTTTACTTCTCACTTAAACTGAGCAAAGGTAATGAAGAAAATATCACAGCCGTTCAAGTACTGATCAAATAACTAAAGTCACTGGATTATACAAAGTACCGCAAGCCTTTGAAGAAGCCGACAGACCCAGGGTTTGATTGGCAACATTGCTTCCCCTATTGAGCAAACTAAAGCAGCAATTTTTACGTTCTTAAGTTTACGTCGCGCTGTCACATCTCCCTCTCTCGCTCTCATTTAATAACCTTCTTTGTCAGCGGTTTGAATATTTAAGGTTAAGTTTAATTTTAATCTATATATTATATCCATTTTATTTAATAAAAATTAAAAAAATAATTGAAATTGTACCACAATTTTGTTATAGTGCATCTTTGATTAAAAAAATCGTGATTACAATGTTTAAAATAAAAACTAGTTTCTTATTTTTGTAAAGTTTGTTGTGCATACAGTACAACTGAAATTTATCTAAATCCGAATTAAGATCATGGCAGTCTTGGCGTATGTAGCATTAGTCTGTATTGTTCTTATGCAAGAGTGAAAAAATTGATGTGAAGTGTGAATATATAATAAGTGAAGGCGGTATCTGAGTGTGTAGGACAAATTTTACTTTGTAGTAATCACGGCAAAATGAACGATATTTTTAAAATAATTTATCGTCTGTTAATCAGATAATAAGACTGGTTATTAAATTTACGCTTTTAAAAATTAAATACAACATTTGTCAAAATATAACTAGAATTTTGACAAAATAATTTCAACATAATAAAAATGCAAAAAAAAAAAACAGAAAAAATAAAACTCACTCGAACTCGAAACCCTTCGTTTTCCAGAGAATTTTAGCAGTGCTCTAACCTATTAAGCTATCGCACGCTTTGCATGTGAGTGTCTTACATTGGTATAACTTTTGTACTTTGTGAACCAAAAACCACAAAAAATGCGTTATTTTCCGAAAAAATAATCTGATCAAAAATTCCTGTTATACTATTTTGGTTCACACCAATATACATTACTTAGAATTTTTTTAGATTTTTAGTTTAAACCATCTGGGCTACAGGGTGTGGGACAAAATTTTTTTTGCACAATTTTGGCAAAAATCGCAGCAAAATAATTTATTTTGCAAAAATAAAAATTTGATCGTTAATCCACGTACTAAGGGCTTTCATTTGATACGCTACTCAGAATTTAAAAAAAATATTTTTGTTTTCGATGAGCACATATTTGTTTATATTTTTAGGGGGGTATGTTTTTTAGATGTTTTAGTAATTTTCCTATGTGCGGGTCAAAGAGTTGTATAAGCATGCCAAATTTGAACTCTCTAGGTTTAGCCGTTTCGCTACAATTTTTCCGGCACAGACAGACAGACAGACAGACAGACAGACAGACAGACAGACAGACAGACAGACAGACAGACAGACAGACAGACAGACAGACAGACAGACAGACAGACAGACAGACAGACAGACAGACAGACAGACAGACAGACAGACAGACGACAAAATGACGGTATAAGGGTTTTTTTGGTCATACCTACAAAACCCTAAAAATAATTTATTATTCACATAGGTATAGTGCATAATTTTAATAATTACATTTTTATTCGTATATGCCGAATAATACATAAATATTCAGCGGAGCAACGAATAAGAATTTCATTATTCAGCAATCGGCCGAATAGAGTATTTAGTGCCGAATATGCCGAATACCGAATAATGCCGAATACCGAATAATGCCGAATATCGAATAATGCCGAAGTACTCGTCGCAACTCTAATCAAATGTTAAAAACATAGATGTAACTAAAATATATATATATATATATATATTTTTGGGTACCTAAATGGACAAATTTCATAAATCACTAAGTAGTGTCTATTTAAGTTTTATCATCAAAGTTAATCAATAATTTTACTTTGGTCTCGGGGGTAATTTTAATTCGGTCGACGTGTTAATGATACTCTTGACTCATTTCCGCAAGTAGACATTATTATTGACTATTACGCGACCTTCGGAACAGAAACATTTCAAAAGTATCAAATCAAACATTATCTAACCGCCTTTAAGTAGACTAAACCAACATAAAAAAAAATACAATAAACATATTGTAATTCGTAGACAAAAAACTACAACTAGGGCAGACAAAGGTGCGGCTTTCATATTCTTATCACAGTAAGAACAATTAAAACCGTCTCAGACAAAACGGGAGATCATATTACACTACTGCATCGTTTTCTGGGCACGTGTGAGCGATATATCTTCAAACTGATAAACGCAGATACCCGGGACTCGTGCCTACAAGCTGCGCGGAGAAAATAGCTATATCAATACTTTAATGAGATCTTTTCAGTGATGAAACTTTTTAAGAAATAAAAACACGTCTCAAATGATGGCAATTGGAAATAATGAGCGCTAGGTATGTTTTTATATATATTTGCTGCAAATTTACTTCAGGCTGGATTTCTTATTTGATTTTAATAACCGAGAACACGTTGCAGAATGTATTCTAAGTTTCTTTTTATTAATTCAGCGTTGAATCTTTTCAAAGGAAGATATGTACATCATTCTTGCATAGATCAATGCCGTCTTAAGAAGTAATGTATCCTAGAGCAATTCCAGCTCAAGAGCTCCCAAACCAAAATTATTTTATACTTTCTCTATAATCTCTCCTTTATGCCGGGTTTACATTGGTAGAGTAACAGAGCTAGTAACTAGCGCAAGTAACTAGCAACTAGTCACTATCCCTGTGTAAACAGTTGACATTGTGGCTAGTAGAGTACTAGCTGCCAGTAGTTGGGCTAGGATAGCAGCTAGCTCGTCGACGTATTTACTAGCTACTATCTTTGCCACTAGTACACAAAATTGATACATATGAAATTGGCGCTAAGTGGTAACCTGTCATAACAAATAGAAAACAACACATATCAAATAAGTTATTATTTGTTTACATAAATTTTGTAACATTGATGTATTATTTGATGATTTCTTTTCAATTTAACAATACCATGTGATATATGGTATTTCAATCTTTTCAAACTCTTTTAAAAATATTTATTTTTATTAAAAATATTTATTTAATATACATTTATTTTTCTTATAAGGGCTTTTCGGTGGTCATACTTACAAAACCCTAAAAAACCATAATAATTGAAAACCTAAAATGTGTGTAAATTCATTTTTCACAGTTGTTAATAATTTTATGCAAAACACAATATAGACAAGAAATTTGTTGTAAAATTTTATGGTCATATTCAAAAGGAATTAAACCATAAATAGGTCTAGTGCTTTAATCTTTGCCAAAAATACATTTTAAACTTTTTTTAATTTTGGAACAAGGGCTCGGAGGTAGGTTTAACCAAAATTCCTAGAACACATGGAAATATGGGACATTTTACGAATTGTGTAATTATTCAGTCATTGCAAATATTTCGTTTGAAGTGTTCGCATCTCCAATCCAACATTTTTGGTGTGTCAAAGTTTTCACTTATTTTTTTCACTATTTTTTCTTTTTTGTATTGTGCTATTGCTGTAACACCGTCTATAAGAGTTTTGTAAACGTAAGTAATATTTATATTTGACACGTACATAATTGTTATCTATCTATTCTTAATATTATAGCCGTAGCTTAGCTAAAGACGTTATAACTAGTTTTACATAATTTTTAGAGTAATATAATTTGAAATGATGTAATACAAAATACCATTTTTTTAATGGCATCAAGTCGGCGACGATGTATATTCATATTCATAAACTATTTTTTGCAAAAAGATAATTTCACAACAAAATCACAGTGAAGATGTCAAATGTGTTTTGACACTTACTATCCAGAAAATAAGATAAGTATGTCAATTGTGTATGAACACCTACTATCCTGAAAATAAGATAGTAGAGTAAAGCGCCTAGTACTTGCGCTAGTTACTAGCTCTGTTACTCTACCAATATAAACCCGCCATTAGAGACAATTGATTGACAGTAGAACGCTAAAAAATCGGATGTCAGAAAACTGCTAAGCCTCCCTGCTCTGGCCCCCGATTGCCCCTATCCTTTTTTCCTGTCCCTCCCCTCAGGTTTTAAGACCTAGCGCCGCCACTGATGTAGTACACGATGCAATTTCTCGTTTTGAATTTCGTACGATTTGTCGTACGATAATTATTGTATTGCGAATTTAGTTCATATTTTTTAATTCATAAAAATCAGTAAATGTAGAATGATTGTAGTATACCATTCAATATTTATCGCTTTGAATCTGTACCAATTAATGCGCACTACTTTACAATTTTTAAAGACTTAATCTTAATAATAATCTTAATCTTTGTCCCGAATCAGTAAATCCCCTGGATTCACAAAGCCGTACCGTTTTCTGATCTAATATATTACATTTGAAATTAAAGGGAATTATTATTTTTACTTGCCCGATTTTAATATACATATAAGGTAAGTATTGTAATCGCGAAAATTTTCGATGTCGAGATTTTGACTGATGATCACGTTTCATGGTCCAGGGAATCCAAAAAACCTATTTTCGAAGAGCCGTCCATCCATCCGTCCGTGCTTGCGTACGTGCGTGCGAGCGTGAGTGCGTGCGTGCGTGCGTTTGTGTGTATGAGTATGAGTGTGTGTGTGTACTAAAAAAATTTGTGTATTCGTTTTGGTACTAAAAATATTATTGTTGTCATTATTATCGTTATTAAATAATTTAAGGAATATGATTCAAAAATCATATTATATTAATTATGATTCCGTTGAATTTGTTTTATGCATAACACCCAACTTAAATAAATTAATGAGAAGTATAGAAATTACGGACCACATGCGGATACTGGCGCGCTTCAATTTGTCAAAATTCTAAAAATTCTAAAAATTCTAAAGTTTTTTTTTGCGACTTTGAAACTAGCGCTCATTTTTTAAAGGCGGACATATGATGCTCACACCTGGGCAACGGGTACACTCGCGGAGCCCCTGCATTTATGCTATCTCTTACTAGTATTGTCAAGCATAAAGTTTGTTGAATAATGACACTGAAACTTTGCTTCAAATAGTGTAATTTATGTTAATACTAGATGTAACATTTCGGTCTACTAGGCAGCCCTCATCAGCAGCAACTGAACAAATATTTGTTACCAGCAGGGTAACCAGGTCTCAGAGTTTTGTTATAAAATCTCCGGGTTTGTAGTTTAGATGTGAGGACCTTTTTTGTTGCTCATCACTTATATTTTGGAAATAAAGACCTTTTCTTTTTGGTCATCACTTGTATTTTTAGGAGGAATATACTGTATTTCCATTTTTTTTTCAATCTTAGGGTTTACCTCAACTGAAATCTGGTCACCCTGGTTTCCAGCCACTTAGTTTTTAGGGTTTTGTAGGTATGACCAAAAAACCCTTATACCGTCATTTTGTCGTCTGTCTGTCTGTCTGTCTGTCGGTCTGTCTGTTCGGTAAAAATTGTAGCCAAACGGCTAAACCTAGAGAGTTGAAATTTGGCATGCTTATACAACTCTTTGACCCGCACATAGGAAAAATACTAAAACATCTAAAAAACATATCCCCCTAAACATATAAACAAATATGTGCTCATCGAAAAAACAATATATTTTTTTATAATTCTGAGTAGGGCATTAAATGAAAGCCTTGGTACGTGGATTAACGATCAAAATTTTATTTTTGCAAAATAAATTATTTTGATGCGATATTTGCCAAAATTGTGCAAAAAAAATTTTGTCCCACACCCTGTAGCCCAGATGGTTTAAACTAAAAATCTGAAAAAATTCTAAGTAATGTACATTGGTGTGAACCGGAATAGTACAACAGGAATTTTTGATCAGATTATGTTTTCGGAAAATAACGCATTTTTTGTGTTTTTAACTAAAATATGTTAACTATTTAATACGTTGTGTAACATACCACATCAGTAGCTCTCGTGGCGTGGTTGGATTTGTCGTACGCTTAATAATATAAGAAACTTGCAAACTAGGGTTCGAATCCTGTTGATTTTATTTTTTGTTTTTTTTTTGCATTTTTATTTTGTTTAAATTATTTTGTTAAAATTCTAGTTATATTTGGTAAATGTTGCATTTAATTTTTAAAAGCGTAAATTTAATAACCAGTGGAAAGTGTTGAAATTATAATTTAATTCTATGTTTGACGAAATCAAAGGGCGGGACTTATGATGTAAGCAACCAATGGAAACCATAGGTGCAATCTTCAAAATCTTAATGAACTTTGCTATATAAAAAAAATGCTGCATATATTTAGAAACTTAAATAATGGTATTAGGCATTCGAATTAAAATTCATAAAAAAATATTTTGACATAAAATTTGTTTTGGCATCCCAAATAATCATCGTTCAGTTACTAAATACCTGCAAAACCCAGAAATGTGTGAAAATTCACACTTCACATCAATTTTGTAAGTTTAGTTATTAGTTTGGTAAGATTGATGTTTGAATCCTCATGTAGTCGCCCCCGGCTCACGTTATCCGCTACCCCCCCCCCCCCAAACACGTTTCTCTATGGTGGAGGATGGAAAGCTTCTGGATTCAACAGTGCTAGTCTATTGCAGGATTGAAGTTAAAGGACATGTCTAAACCAGTCGCAGACATAATTTACAATTTCCATCATTAATTCTCATTGTTACGATTACATTAATTTTAATATCTCTTAAAACTAGTCTTTAACAGTTGAGGATGAGATTTGAATGTATTTATTAGCGTTTTCAGTAGCAGTAATTGCAGCAATACTATTAAATTAGCAGGTAACGAGGGTACTATATCCACGTGTAGGTTGCAACGTGCCTTTTCATGTTCCACATCCTACGAGGCGCAATTAATGTTACTGAACTCCAGTAACTTTTCCACCTTTAATTGTCTTTATAAACTTTAATTATGTAGTTAAAGTTACTTAATTAATGCTTTACCTTAGAACAAAAATTCATTGCTCTAATTAAAAATCTAAAATGAGCTGTTGTAAATTGTTTATAAAGATTTTGTTACAGATTATCACAGGAGCGGATCGAGAATTTGAATCGGCCCGGGCGATTTGGATGAATAGGCCCGGGCGATTTGGGACTTGTTGACTATTTATAGGGAATATTTTAAGAGGCCCGAGTCCCCGGGAATAAATAAAGACCAAAATATATTTAAATAAACTTATTTAATTTATATTTTTAATATTAATATCGAAAATAAAAATACAGTCTCCAAAATAATGAAAAAATTTTAGAACAATAAATGTGAGTGATATTTAAAATAATATCATAGGTACCGTGTGATCATAATTTCTTGTCAGTTACATAACAGTAAACAATGAGCTTAAAAATATCAAAACTGTATTCTATCTCTTATCTAAAAATTCCAATTTAACAAAGAACCAGTCAGTAACGATATTGTATTGATAACTTCATGTTGTTCGTTAACTCAATGGCGTGTAGAGAAAAAGTAGGGGTTTTTGTTAAGATATATTATTGATTTTTTCGTTATTATTGTTGTTGTTGATATTATTGTTATTAAGATTGTAATTGGAAGACGATTGGTGATCAAGGTTAGCTCTTAGAGGTAAGTGAAATATTGAACATACATAACCCCATATAAAAATCGTATCTACGTCTATGTGTGCATGTCCTTGGAAATAAATTTGATAACAAAATGTTTCTGTCAACTATTGCATAACTGACAAGAAATGATGACCGCTCTGTATTTGAGTGGATGGCAGCTGATAGGTTGATCCGCCCCTGGATTATCGTGACAAGAGTGGTAGTTTACTATCGTTTTAAGAGTCCCGAGTTTGTATCCCGGCCACTTAGTCCTATCCTTGAGTCCTATTAGGTTATATACGCCCCAGACAATTGTTGAAGATGCTTAGAGCAGTGGCGCACCCAGTGGAGGGAACCACCCCCCCCCCCCTAAGAAGGAAGGAAATAGAAATAGAAACACACAAACACACTAGAAAACAGAGATAATGATCTTTTTTTAGGTCGTCACTTGTATTTTAGAAGTGAGAACCCTTTTTTTAGGTCATCACTTTGTATTTCCGAAGCGAGGACCTTTTTTTAGGTCATCACTTGTATTTTAGAAGTGAGGACCTATTTTGTTTTAGGTCATCACTTTGTATTTCCGAAACTAGGACCTTTTTTTTTTAGATCATCACTTGAAATTTAGAAGTGTATACCTTATTCATAATTTAAATAATTTTGTCTTCCGCCCCCCGCCCCCCAACAAAAATTCCTGGGTGCGCCACTGGCTTAGAGGGATTTAAGTGCATTATAAATTCGCTCAGCCTTTATCCTAGTGGTAACGCAATAGCTGTCCCCTCTAAAAATTGACGGGGTTGATCCTTCAGACCAACTAATAATTAGTAATAATAATTATTATGTGTAGTATACTTTGATATCATGCAAAAAATTAACCCAAATTTGCCGGTCTTCGCCCCTACATTGTGGAGATTGGTGGTATTCGTTTTATAAAATGTAACTATTACAATGATAGTTAAAATTTTTGGCGCACAGCAACGAAGGCTATTCGCGCTATTACAATGATAGAGAAAATTAAAATCATAAGAATACAGTAGCCACGACAAAAAGATTCGTCCACTTGCGGCGGACTTGTGTTTATTCCTATGGATAAATTTTGTTAGTTTCAGCTCCTAAATTATATTTCAATAGCAAAAATCACGATGATAAGAAAAACCAAAAACTCCCCCAAAGTGGCAACCCTTTCTGGGACAGACTATAACCCCTAACCTTTACGTCCATTGCCCTAGAAAATATACATGCTAATGATCGTTTCTCCCTCAATTCCTACAGCGCGCTTGTAACTTCTTGTTGCGCGTTACCATCTCCTAGCTAGGGACTCAAGAGAATGTCTTGCGCTTAGGGATCCTCCTGTTAACGTTTATATGTGGCCCTTGTCAGGAACCAATTACTCCCAAGGCTAACGTATCCCTCTGTATCAACAATGGACTACACGCCGCGTCAGTGAAGAATCTAAGAGCAGCCTCTCCTTTTCATGTCGTACTTCCCATATATGCTGAGACAAAATATAATCCTGTCGCACATCTCTGTCGATATCAAAGTCTTCTGATATCTCATTATCGATCTTTATTTGGGAGGAGCTAAGTTCATAAAGATTTCTAATTATGAAATACAAGAGGTGAGTGGGAACGAGACAGACCAACTTTTTGGGGAAAAATTGTATTAATTTTTCTACATAAGCCCCATTTAGCTCTATAAATTTAGTTTAACGGTTCGAGACCTTTCATTCCTTCAGAAAAATAAGTATTATCTAAACTCTCGAAATATCCATTTACAGCTTCGACGACTTCAGTATTTGATAAGAATTTCTTTACAGCCAACCATTTTTTGAGTTTTGGAAAAAAATCAGAATGAGCCAAATCTGACGAGTACGGTGCATTTTGGATTAATTCAAATGGTAATTCATGCAGTTTCGCCATCGCTATTACCGCTTTGTGGGAAGCTGCGTTGGTTGAACAAGACATATTTCTTTGACAAATGAGGCCTTTTGGATTTGATTTCTTCGTTCAATCTGTCTAATAACGACGCATAATACTGGTCTGTTGTTGTTCTTCCATGATGCAAGTCAAAAACAATTATTCCTCGGAAATCCCAAAAGACGGGAGCCATAACCTTACCAGCTAATGGCATCATCTTGGTCTTCTTCAGAGTTGGTTCACTACGTGCTATCCACTGATTTGATTGATCTTTGGTTTCCGGAGTGAAGTGATATATCCATGTTTCATAGACAGTTACAAAACGTTGCAAAAAATCTTTTGTATTGCGCTTGAACATGTCTAGACATTGCTGGGAAATGGTCATTAACACTTGCTTTTTATCGTTTGTTAGCAAACGCGGCACCCATCTTGCAGTAAGCTTTGTCATGTCCAAATGTTGGTGTGAAATGCAATGTGCATGGCAGTAAGCCTTTCATATGCTTACTGCCTCTGCTATCTCTCGCAATTTTAGTCGGCGATCGTTCATCACGATTCCGTGGAGTTCTCTAAGCATTTTCCGCTGTCACTTGTACTCTGTTTACTGTCACTAGAAGTTTGACATTTGGTAAGACGTGAAACCGTTCAGACCTCTAAATTAAATACGTTGTTCGTTGTGGATAATTTTCTAAACTTGCTAGTGAGATGTTTTAATGAGACAGACGTATAAACACATTGCTTACTTATCGTATGCCTTTACATAACCTAACATAATGTCACCATTAACAAATCTTGCTCAAAATTACAAAGACGGACAGTAAATATGATTAATTTAGGTAATTAGGTTAGGTTCAGTTAGTTAAAATCTAACACAACAGAATTATATAAACGATAATACATAGAAAACATTTTACGAAGCCATGTAAGTAGTTGGTTTAAAGACACACAGATGTCGGACTATACGTAACACATAAATTTCTAACTTGCTGTGAACGGTATGTACAAATGGTATGTTAAAACAATGCATAGAACGTGTTAATTTAAAGAGCTCTGAATGCGGCTTTAAGCATTTTAAAAAGACATTTTTTATCACTGCACGGAACTCAATTTTATTCATGATTAAGAAAATGTACGTAATTTGTTGGTTTAGTTGACTGTCGCGACTATGTATTTAGTTGTATGCACGATCAGTCTGGAAATTTAACTGCAGCTATATAAAACATTAGGCTTTCAAAACATATGAACGAAATGCGCAACTCCGTCTTTTAGTTCGGTCTAGAAATTTTCCGTATTCACTCCTCGTATTCTGGGACTTGCACCATTCGTAGGATAGACCACAATTTCTCCTATTTCACATAGTTAAAAGCTTTGAAGCAATCCAGGAATACACTAACACACATATGTTGGCATGTTGATCCCGTGTTTTTTAAAATAATTTGCTGGATATGTAGTATCTGATTACGGGTTTGTCTACCTTTAACAGTTGCAAAAATTGCATTAGCTGTATAGAATTTTTAACTAATTCTGAATTTATTTAAGTTACCTGTCCACGTATTTTTTTATAAAACCCTCTATTTTTGGTAACATCTCTCAGTAAGATTAAATAATAACCTTCAAATTTCTTCAATGTAATAAAACAATGTCAACTTATTTCCCTCCTCTTATTTTCATAATCCGGAAGGAAGGAACGAAGGATGTTTGTCATTCTGGCCGTTACCTAGCATCGCTGACAACATTCAGAATAAAAAGAATTAGTAAGGAAATGAGACTAACGATTGACGTCATAATATAAAACAATGAAATTTAAATGTATCATTTTGATGTCATTTATCTATCAACCAAACCCATAAATTACAAGTATACATTTATAGTTTTTTTGATAATATTACGCCTGTTAACTATAATTTTGTTTTACTGTACTTTATAATTTGAATCGATGCTTTGTTTTAAAAGTAAATTTATCTGTGTTATGCTAGTTACATTTTGATAATATCCATACCTCTTTCAGTGTCATAATGATAAATAATATCGCTAAATAATAAAGAGTACAGTAAAACATATATATATAGACAAAATATAGACAGTCCACAACAGTACAATCATATGGACTATTTATTATGAAAGTGGTGTACAGTCGGATTTTTTTATAAAGAGAATGACGTCACAAGTAATTTCCTATTGTGTTGACGTAAGAAACGTATTTATTTAAAGTAAATTAAAATACTGTATAAATAGTGAAGTAGTTTATAAAAGTATTGTTAACAGGAAGACACGAGGGTTATTTCATAAATAATGCATAGGTTGGCAACACTGCGTGTTACATAACGCAACAACAGTAACAATTATGTCAACTGTAGTTGAAAGCTCGAGAAAGAAGCGTATGTTTTGTTTTCATTACGGAACCTACAGGAATCTCTAGGTATTTGAGTATCGATAATATCGATGCTTTCCAGTAATAAAAAGATTAAAGTAGAATGGACATTAAAGTAATATACAAAACTGAAAAGTGACAGATGACCTAGGTAACAATAAATTGGACACCTACAAACAACGTAGGCGACGAAGATTCGTACATGGAAGAACTAATAAATAAGAAGCGTTCATGAAAAAAAGAGGTATACGAGACCTTGGAACCTAGCAAGTGTTCATATACACGCCAGTTTTGCAAGTGAAAGATTGTAAATCTCTTTGTAAAATATTTATTATCTATTATCGTTTTTCTAATTCTGCTGTCCTAGATTTTTACTAACTAAACTTAACCTAATTACCTAAATTGATCGTATTTACTAGAGTTTATTACACGATTTTTAATGGGCTATTGTTTGGGGAAAAATAAAGTACTGTATATCTAAAAACTAGGTAATTAGCTTAACCCTTCGGTTTTTTTCTAATTGCTCTATTGATGATAGTATATATTGGTTCTGTTTTGTAAACTCTTTGTATTCTGATGATGGCTACATAAGCCGAACTACGTATTAATAAATTAAAATATTTTAAAACATTACCGACTGTTTTATTTTGAGTTCTATTTTCAATATGTTTCAACGAGAGCCTACAACTGAATCTATTAATTTCAATTTATTCCTAAAAAAACCTATGCGTGGATATCGTTATCGGTCTCTGGAAGAGCTTTAATGCTGCCGTTATCCAAGCCATTCGACAGATGAACAGAGATGGTGTCTTGGCTTTCCAAACGTTGGGATTCGGTTAATGAGAAGCAGGGGTCTATATTGAAGGATTGTAAGGAAATACTATAATAAAAATAAACATGTAAAAAAACAAAAAAATCTCTCATTATTTATGAAATTATATGTTTTCAGGTCGCATACAGTCAGTGGCATAAAATTTTACCAACAATTACACATGTCAACAAAAAAAATATTTTTTTGAGTCTTTATTTTCATGACTATGTTCTGTTTCTTTATATCGAAAAATAACTAAAACCTTCGATTATTTTTGAAAAACTTTGCTTTTGTACATTTTACAACGATCTATATACATTTATTTATTTTTATGACCATATAAGGAGAAGCGTGTTATATTAAGTAAGTGTGAGGACGAGCGGGTGGAAAGCAAGTGGCATTTCACTTACGTGGTTCATAATCGGTGTGCGCATGCGCACTGCAGCGATACAACGCATTTTGTGTGAAGGAATGCATGAGATTCCGACCGCCTTGCATAGGCGGTTATACTAAATATCCTTGCTACCTTTATTTTTGTCGGACCACAAATAAAGAAAATAATGGCCAGTGACGAATTTTCACAGATACTCAATACTCATGTAAGGAAAGCCTGAAAGCAGTGGTTCATGGTTTTCTCGGAAATAACAGAGCAGACAATTACAAAGAGCTTATTGCAACTATGCTTGATAAATTTAAACCCATGGGTTACAGAATGTCCCTTAAAGTGCATATGTTACATGCGTACTTGGACCAATTTAAAGATAACAAGGGAGCCTATTCGGAAGAACAAGGTGAACGTTTTCATCAAGATGTGATGGACTTTGAACGTCGTTATCAGGGGCAATACAATGAGAGTATGATGGGGGACTATATTTGGGGGCTAATCATAGAAGAAATACGAAAAATAATCATTTCTAAACTTTTTTATATATTCTGTTACAGTAGTTGTTTGTTTCGAATGGTTTTCTTGTAAATAAAACTGATTCAAATTCATAACAAAAGTTTGTATTATTTTTACCATACATACAATAAAGGTCTGAAAAAGGGAAATTTTCTTAAAATCCGTAATTTCATTCTGATAGCTACAAAAGCAAACTTTTTCGGGTAAAACTATTTTTTCTTTAATTAATAATGTGGAAGATATAGAAATCAGATATGCAGATCCCAGACTCAAAATTCCTGTTGACCGGTGTTATTATTAACCTAAAATCTAACCTCCAATATAGTTGTCAAACAGTAGGGCAATGTAGGTAAGGTTATATTTAAAATGTTTAAGTGGAAATAAACTGAATTTTTATTTTCTTAAGTTGCCACGAGCTGACTTTTTAACGACTGAATACGGCTAAATAATTGCAGAATTCAGTATATTGTTCATCTTTTTTATACAATTTATGTTTATTTTCCTCCCGGGGTGTCATTGTTTTTCTTAAGTAATACTAAGTGTGTAGCATTTGCAAAAAGATTGGTTAGCACTGATATAAAAATATTTAAAAGAATTACGTTTTACTTTTTACTACATAACAAGTTAAAACTTGTTATTTATTTATTCGAAGCTAATTTTCCCCACTTGTAAAATGTTTCGTGCGAAACCTTATAATTAAAAATTCACATTTATGCATGTGTAAAAATGTGTCACGAAGGAAGAAAATCCCGCACAGAATTTTAAGTTAAGAACACATCAATTTACATATTTCTTTGAATATTCATTTTTCTATTTCATGGATCGATAATCGTATGCAGCAGGTAGGAGGAAACGGGGTCGGGGGTAAAAGGGTACAAAGAAGGAAGAAGGAAGGCGATGAAATGTAAATATCAGATGGTGGTGTAACGTCAGGTGAGTACTCCTTCAACGTATTAACAGACTTTTATGAAAGATATCAGCTTTTTCCAATATCGTATTTTAAATAAACTCTCCGTGGGAAAGCTCTTTATTTGAAGTTTAAATCAGACGGAAAATTCTGTATTTAAATATTTTTGAGATAAAATATTTAAATTTTGATGTGCTTTTATATCAGTCATTTTCAACTTTTTTTACTCTGGCATTACATTTGAAAAACTTCGATAACCTCGAAAGTTTTAACAAAAATATTCGCTATTACATTTACTTAAAGTTTCCCAGCTTATGCGGAACAGTCCCGTATTTTTGAATTGAACCGTAAAAATTACCGTTTTCTTCAATAATCGTCAATTTTAAAGTAGGATCCATTCGAATCCCTTAACTTTTACAAACGCCATATTCTAATGATTCCTAAACTAAATTTCTGTACTTTAAATGTCAAAACACATAATAAAGGACCAAAGTGGGTTTCTGAGAAATAAATAAATCTAAAGGACAACGCTCTAAAATAAACGAGGATAATCTATATCAATGGATATATGATGCCCGTAGGTATATAGATATATTGTGTTCTAGATCTTCCCGCTGGAGCATAAGGCCTGTACAAACTCACGCAATCGGGTTCTGTGAAGAGCAAGCCTCGTCTTCCTTCATGTGGGTATAGGAAGACCTCTACGACGGCTTCCCTGAGGGTTCCACTCTAGTGCCATCCTGGAGATATCGTTTACTGCCTTCCAGAGGGAATGACCAGTCCAATTTCACTTTCTTGCCTGGATTTCCAAGTGGATTTGTGCTGTCGATTCCTTTTTAGGGTTTTGTAGGTATGACCAAAAAACCCTTATACCGTCATTTTGTCGTCTGTCTGTCTGTCTGTTCGGTAAAAATTGTATCCAAACGGCTAAACCTAGAGAGTTGAAATTTGGCATGCTTATACAACTCTTTGACCCGCACATAGGAAAAATACTAAAACATCTAAAAAACATACCCCCCTAAAAATATGAACAAATATGTGCTCATCGAAAACAAAAATATTTTTTTTAAATTATGAGTACGGTATCAAATGAAAGCCCTTAGTACGTGGATTAACGATCAATTTTTTATTTTTGAAAAATAAATTATTTTGATGCGATTTTTGCCAAAATTGTGCAAAAAAATTTTTGTCCCACACCCTGTAGCCCAGATGGTTTAAACTAAAAATCTAAAAAAATTCTAAGTAATGTATATTGGTGTGAACCGAAATAGTAAAACAGGAATTTTTGATCAGATTATGTTTTCGAAAAATAACGCATTTTTTGTGGTTTTTGGTTCACAAAGTACAAAAGTTATACCAATGTAAGACACTCACATGCAAGGCGTACGATGGCGTTATTGGTTAGAGCACTGGTGTCGTAAGCTATAACTCGCTGGTAAACGAAGGGTTTCGAGTTCGAGTATTGAGTGAATTTTATTTTTTGTTTTTTTTTTTGCATTTTTATTATGTTGAAATTATTTTGTCAAAATTCTAGTTATATTTTGACAAATGTTGTATTTAATTTTTAAGAGCGTAAATTTAATAATTATCTTATTATATGATTAACAGACGATAAATTATTTTAAAAATATCGTTCATTTTGCCGTGATTACTACAAAGTAAAATTTGTCCTACACACTCAGCATACCGCCTTCACTTATTATATACCTGCGAAACCTTGAAATCTGTGAATATTCACACTTCACATCAATTTTTTTTCCATGTTTATAACATAAAAAAAAAAAAAAACTGGTAAAAGTGAATATTTTGGCTGCATACATGTTTCTACATTTTTTAATTTCATGGTTTTAATGAATCAAATGAGCGTGACAATGATCCTGATGAAGAGGAGCCTGAACCAGTGGCGTTCTCAGGAAAAGTCATTCGCGTAGGACTTGAATTACGGCAAAAATTGAGTATCATTTTCTATAAAATGACCCGAATGTTGAACGAGCTCTCCGATGTCAGCGAGATATTAATAAACGTTTAATCCAATATGATCTCTATAAAGATTTAACCAAATATCAAACACAATTGTTACGGATTCCATTACCAAGTCTCGCCGATCTAAAATTGTCCCTAATTCATCAATCATCGTACCAGAATCGCATCAAGTACTATCGAGTGATGAAAGTAACATCATACCAAACAGGAAAAAAAGAAAAAAATGTATGAAAGTAACAGTAATTATATTTTTTTGTTAAATTTAAATGTATTAACAATGTTAAACGGATCTTATATTGAAATAAATGTCTGAATTATGCACATTTTAGTTGGTTTTCGATTTACACGAAGTTACGTATCAAAATCCAGGATTTCGATTTACACGGTTTTCTGAGGAACCTATCTTCCGTGTAAATCGGGGATAGGTGTATTGGGAATATCGTTTGACCAAGTAATGCGGAAAATTTTGCGAAGACATCTGTTAGTAAAAACTTGGAGACTATAGATAATTTCTTTAGTAATCTTCGCAGTCATACAGCAGAACAGATTTTACATTGGTGTTAAATATGCGGACCTTAGTGTTTCGAGAGACCTTATTAGATTTCGAGACTTCTTTCAGAATGCCGAATGCTTGTTGAGCTTTAAGTATTCTGCTGTTCACGTCCCTCAAAATTCCTCTATCTCTTGTACTATCGAGGTAACAGAATTCTTCCACGCCTTCTAAGTCTTCGCCGTTGATGGAAAATCTGTTGATGTTATTAGTACCAATCCATATTACTTTGGTTTTCGCCTTATTTATGCTTAAGTAAACTAAATTAGCCAAAGTCCTTATACTTACATGTTTGGTTTACATATCTTCGTAACTATGTGACAGAAGGCATATATCGTCTGCATAGCTCAAATCTTCAAACGATTCTGGAAGTCCTACTGTATTCATCTATGTTTTGTGTAAGCATTACGAAGAACCCAGTCCAACAACGTATTAAATAATAGAGGAGATAGTCGGCAGCCTTGTATAACTCCTCTTTTGACGGCAATACTTTTACTTCCTTTCCCATTATGTTTAACTTGCGAACTTCCCTCACGGTATAGTTTTTTAATGAGGTTAATAATTTTAATACGCAAAGAATTGCAGAAATCTACAATAGCGTTCGGCAATCTTTTTCAACTTGCGATCCATAAAATATGGCTGAACAATCATGCGATCCATGGTCAAGCTCATATGCAAAACCATTTACCAGGTCGACAAGTAAACGAGCTGGAGACGTTAGTTGTTAAATTGACGTGATTAATGCTCAGTATTATAAAGAACAAATAACTTTTATTATGCAACTAAATTTTAAACCCCAAGTAAATTATGTACAAAACATATGAAACAATTTTAGTACCTCATTAAAATTTAATAAAAACCAATGTTTTGAATAGAAATGTTGAAAACCAATACGGAATAAACAAAAAACATCCGTTCGGTTTTATAAACTTTTTTTTGCCAGGGGAAGATGTTTTTCCACGACCCATTTTTCATAATTGGCGACCCAATGGTTACCGACTGCTGATCTACAAGACCCCAGTTGAGAATCCTTGTTTTAAAATATACTTCAAAAATATATATGTAACGTACTGACTAGTACCATTCCAAAATTTTAATCAATACATGTTTCATCTGATCATAAAATGGATCGTTACGGAAATCGGAATCTTTCGGAATATATTCTGTTTGATGAATCATATCCTGGTTTCATTTGAACATCAAAGCTGATTAGTTTTTGACTGCTATCAACTGAGAAGAAAATAAATGGAAGTGTTTAGACATTGAAGGATAACTGTGTTATCCTTGGAGTCAGTGATGGGGCTTTAGAAAGTAGACATAAATTATAAAACGTATACTAAAGTTGAATTATACAAACATTTTTAAAAAAATTAAAAGATTAGATCAGATATAAATAAAACACGAGAGTTGCTACTTAAGTTTTGCAGTTTAAAGCAACAACTACTTGATAGATGTTGGATTCCGCAATTTTTTTATTGTTTTGAATTGTTCATTTTTTGTTTGTTTGTGTTAATAGGTCACAGAAATAAGTTGTGTGCGTTTTAAGCAAGCATTAAGGCCCGGTCTTTCCACCTTCAGATAAAGTTCCAGGTAACTATCTGACAGATAAGGTTATTTGTAACTTCATCTGCTGAATAAATGTCAATACCAGTCAGTGAATCCAATACGTCAGTCTCATTATCTGTTAGATAACTATCCGATAGATACATTTGTATAGAAAGAAGGGATGACATTTACTCAGCAGATGAAGCTACAAATAACCTTATCTGTCAGATAGTTACCTGGAACTTTATCTGAAGGTGGAAAAACCGGGCCTTAAATAAATCTATTTCCATTAAAAATTGAACTAACATGCGAAGCTTTTCGAGCCATGATTTTTTATTATTTTAAAAATGGCCTAACTCGACTACGACGTTCGTAAAAATTAAAGCGCTTTTTTGGCGATGAAGCACCATACTTGGCTATTCTTGAACGGTAGTTCAACGAGTTCCAGCGTGGGAGGATTTCTCTCAAACATCGTGAAGGTACCTGTTAGTCTTGTCAGTCAATAAAATGTGGACGCTGTTCAGAATATGTTGGAGATGGATAACCGCTGCAGTTACAGGTATATTGAGACATCTTTGGGCATATACATGACTCAAATCAAAACAATCCTACATGAACATCTGGCAGGAAACCTTGTGCTCGATGGTTACCACGCCAGTTAAAAGATAAAATGAAGGCACGAGCGGAGTGGCACTTACTTTTTGTCGTTTGTTAGCAAACGCTGCACCAATCTCGTAGCGAGCTTTGTTATGTTCAAATGTTGGTGGAAAACGCAATGCAGACAAGAGATTGCGCCACCAGCATCAAAACAATGTTGTTTTTCGTAAATCCTAATCTTCAAATGACTATTGTAAAATTTTCAACCAACTGCGTTATTTAGTTTGTGTTTAACAGTAATTGAAAACGAACAACTTTTGCATTTTTACAAAAATTAATAAAATCGAATAACGTGCATTGATTAGATACTTGTTTTTAAAAAAGAAAACGAACGATGAGATCAATACCGAATTGAACGATATTTATGGGGATTTTGCACCTTCGATATCAGCAATTAAATATTGAACAGGTGAATTTAAACGCGGTCGTAACAGCATTTTTGATGATGACCGTCCAGGCCATCCAAAAGAGTCAGCACACCAGAAATGGTCGATAAAATCCATGGAATGATAATCGACGATCAACGAGTGACTAAGCGCGAGATAGCTGAGACTGCGGGCATCTCATCCGAATGAGTGCTCAACATTTAGCATGAATATTTGGGAATGAAGAAGCTCTCTGCCAGATGGGTGCCGCATTTGTTCTCAGTCGCCAACAAATGCGATCGCCTGACCATTTCGAAGGAATTTTTGGCGATGTTCTACCGCGCTAAGAAGGACTTTTTGCGTCGTTTCGTAACCGTAGACGAAACATGGATCCATCACAACACACCAGAGACCAAGGAACAGTCGAAACAGTGGACTGATCTTGGCGAATCGAAGCCAAGGTAGGTCTGTCGGCCAACAAAGTAATGGCCACAGTTTTTTGGGATGCGCACGGTCATTCACAGAAAAAGACAAAAAGATCACGGGAGTATATTATGTAGAGCTGTTGGACCAATTCGACGGTGATTTTAAGCGAAAGCGGCTGCATGTGGCGAAGAAAAAAATGTTGTTCGACCAGGCTAACGCAACGATCCACAAGTGCGCAGTCTCAATGGCAAAACTCAAAATGAATTGCGTTACGAATTGGTTCCTCATCCACCATATTCACCAGATTTGACACCCTGTGACTATTATCTATTTCCAAACTTAGAAGACATGGTTCGGTGGTAAGAGATTTGGGTCGAATGAGGAGGTTCTCGCTCAAAAGAGGCATATTTTGAGGGCTTCAAAAAATCGTATTATTCGGAGGGCATCGAAAAATTGGAGAATCATTGGAAGTTCTAAAAGGAGACCATGTTGAGAAATAAACTGAGCTTTACCGGAAAATTGTGTTTTCTTGCCTAGGTCGATTACTTTTCAACCTCCCCTTGTATGTCATCTATAAATCAGGGTTTAAAATTGTTCAATTTAAATAAATGGAATCCCGCACTGGTGTTAATTATAATTAACACCAGTAATATATAATTATAAATATTTCATCATTTACTGTATCATCTAGTTGTTAGATTTTTTGTATAATGCCCTATTTGTACAACACCCTTCCTCAGCCCCCACAAATACGTCTATAGGATGGAGTTCAGAGTATTTCAGTAATACAATTAATCAAGTTGTGCTGGTCGGTGTACATTCACAGCAGTATTTAGGAACAATGTGGTATCAAGTGTACGAGTCGCGTAGACCATTGTGTGTTTCGATTACAGGCCGCAGTATGCCCTAATGACCCACCCCGGCCCACGTTTTCACTCGCTGAATATGTTGATCTACACATATGGAGCAAACGTAAACATACATACTGTATACTCGGTAAACCCTAATGATTATGTAACAGTAGTGAATAACTTTGCTTAACGTAATATACACATATCACAGACATATGTTTTTAGATTCTAAAGAAGATATGGAGTTAATCAAAATAATATCTTAATTTTACCAAACGTCATGTCTAGAACCAAAGGCGGCGTTAATAGACAAACAAAAAATCAACTTCTTATATTTTCAAATGTTAACATTTTTAATATGCTAGATGTTAAGATTCTTATTCCATTTGTTTGTTTTTACACGGTGTGCTGTTTGGTTTCGCGCGATTGTTTATGAACAGGGCTACAGTATACTGCAGCGCTCTCACATTTTGGGCATGTAATTATTTTGTCCCAGACACTGTCTTTATCTAGTCCAGGGGTCCCCAAACTTTTTTGACCGTCGTCCCCTAGAAGAGTTTCTCGACTTCTTATCGACCCCCTCTATTTTACAATTACGTTATTATAATAGGAGAAGCAAAAAATAATGTAATTTCTTATATTGTTTATTGTACAGGGTTTTTTATTTATATTACATTTATCTAGTATAATTATATCTAATTTCAATAATTTTACTATTAAATAAAATTTACTGTCATTGTCAATGTCATTGTCATTGTCATTGACTGGTTTGGTTGGTGACTCTTTGCAAGATTAGCAATGTCGGGTTCAAAATTAGTTAATTTCAGCCTTAAATCGCCACGGAATTCTACATCTAACTTGTTTCTCTGTTTTGTCAGGATGGAATTAACATGGCTAAAACCAGCCTCATCCATATACGAGCTTTGAAATGCTAGCAAAAAGGGAATTTTCGGAAATGGAAGTTTTGAATATTTCTGTATAACATTTACATTAGTCCAAAAGTAACTTAAAGTAATATTTTTAAAAAGCATTTAAGCTTCACGATCAACTGACAATTCAATAAGTTCACCTTGTATATTACTATGGGGTTTTTCAACATCTGCAAAAAAGGGCGCGATAATCCAATCTGGGATGTGCATGTTCTCTAAACCCTCAAAATTTAATTTAAAATCCATGCTCAATTTTTGAAGATGCTTTGTGTATATTTCCAAGTCTTCATCTTTTACTTCCAACTGTCACAAATTCTGTAATTTATATATATATTATATACAAGTGATTTTTAACTTTTTTCCATCGACCCACGAGCCAGAATTGACCCCTAACAATGTCATATCGACCCCCGGGGGGTCGATATCGACCACTTTGGGGACCCCTGATCTAGTCCGTTCAAAGGTTAGAATGCAGTATTGCTCGTATGAGAAATGGGAGCGGTGTTGTCAAATGTTGTAAAAGTATCAAATATGCCAATGAATTATAATATAATATCAAAGAATATCAAAAATGCCAAAATATTATGAGTAATTTTACATTCTTTTATTGACAATTTATTGAAATTAAATGGAAAAAGTATAGGGGAAAATGAACAACCATTTAAAGCACGTTTTTAACGATCTGCGCATTTTACAGCTGGCCACCTCGCCAAGAAAGAAAAGAACATTGGGAGAACCCATTAGAGAGTATGAAAAATAACTACTCCATTTACCTTGTACTGCGTTCTAACGTTTGAACGGCCACCAAAGTGTGCCACCATTGCTATCTCGAGAACTATAAAAGCTACGAGGTTGGTTAAATTAGCAAAGAAATACCATTTTGCAATTCTATTACAAAACTATTAACAAATATTTTGTATGATCAGTGGTTCTCAAAATATGGAACCCAACTTTCTTATTTTAAATGAGAACATATTTTTTTTTTTATATTTTTATTCGGAAGGAAATTTTATTATGAATTCAACGAATACACAGTTTAGTACCCTTATATCACAAAAATTTGGAGAAAAATGCATTTTAAATTGACAATAATTTAAATCAAATCGCAGAGGAATCAGCGTGCTATGAAGTGTGTTGCATAATTAAAATGTCCAGTACCACTGCTGGCGTTATTAATTTTTAACGCACTGCATCAAAGGCTATGTGCGCCTACACGACCTAATAAACTTCAATATGAAAGCAAAAATGCATGGCCTGGTAAGCTTTTGTAAATTTGGTAAACTTTATTGCCCCTCCAGTTGCTTAGCCGTAGAGCCGCCACTGTGTAGAACATCATTATAAACACTTATTTAAAAGCCTACTACGCAGATGTGGTGTTCAAAAAGAGTTTAGAATTTTTAAATAGTGCAGGTATAGCATAATATAAAGAACGCTACTGATAAAATTCTCAACATTTTTTGATCACCTTTCATAAATGTAACTCTTTCACACTTAGAATATTAGCTTCATTCAGAACAAACTTTTACAATTGCAATTAAAACCATTATTAAAATCCCGGTGCATTGTTCTCACCTTCGTTCCCTCACAACATTCTCTGCCATTTTCTCCTATCCGACTGTAATCGTACTAGTTTTCCATCCCCTTTAAAACGATATGTCGAAGTTTCAATGCCTATACCTACCAAATATACTATTTATATATATTTATTATATTATATTATATTATATATATACTATTAATATATTTTCTACAAAAAGTTACAAATTAATTGGTGTACTTCAATCGTTTTCTGCTGAACAGAAAAACTATAGGACTTATAAGAAATAAAAGAGATAAAACCCGCAGAATGTATCATGTTGCTGTAATTGCCTCAAAATGAACAATAGTTTGAAAATAATTTAGCTGTGTGTTAATTTAAGTACTAGAACTTTGTTACACAAAATTTGCTAAACAAAAACGTCACATCTCAAAAAATAAACTGTCATAATTCCATCTGAATTTAATTTAATTTGTTTAGTTATATCCAAAGTACAATATAAAGCAAGTAGATTTTTACAAATAATAATAACAATAATAATAATAATTTGTACAGTGGATAAAGGCCCATGACCAATCAATGTAAGAATACAAGGACTGTTCTTCCACATGAGCCCTCAAGAGGTATATAAATATAGCACATATTAACATAAATAATCAGGGTTCTTTGCTATTGACAATTCCACAATTGTAATAACCAACATTGAAGCATGTACGTTACATCGTTCCCTAACTTAGGCAAAAATAAGTCTGAATAGAACATTGAGAAGAACATGAAATTAAAAGGGCAAGATGAACCTATTAGAAGTTAAGACTTTTTTAAAAACTTTTATAAACTTTTATACATTTTTATAAACTTTTATCCCAGATGAGCTTCTTTATATGATTTTTAAGAGATTAAGCTAAAAGATTTAAGGTTATCAGGATTAATATTATATTTAGCGCAAATGTCAATTGAGAAGCTATGTTTAAATGTTACAGTTTTGTAAGAAGTTGGAGAAAGGGTACCCTTAAATCTTATATTGACATTATGCACATCAGATCTGAAGGTGATTTTGTTGTACAAATAAGGTGGAATTTTGAGGATTAACACTTTATGATAAAATAAAAGAGAATGAGAAAGTCTTCTTTGTTTCATGTTAAGCCATGTAGACAAGTGAAGGTAAGAGGAGATATGCGAGAGCCTTGGTACACCATAGACAAAACGCAAACATGCATTATGGACCTTTAGTTTTTTTTTTTTTTTTTATAACAGCTGCAATAGGCAAGGTCCGTAAACTACACTACCATAAGTAAACTGACTCAATACAAGAGAGCAGGGTGACCAGATTTCAGTTGAGGTAAACCCTATCACTGAAAAAAAAATTGGAAATATGGTATATTTTATTGCTCACCTCCAAAAATAAAAGTGATGAGCAAAAAAAAGGTCTTCACTTCCAAAATATACAGGGTGCGCGACCAAAATCCGGACAAAATTAGATTTGAATTTCCCGCTGTTCTATATCACTTGAAGTTGTCGCCATTGGTTCTTTAGATAGCTGTACGCATGTACTAAGAAGTCATAACCTCAAAATAGTCGCAATGTTGAAACAAAGTGCGGAATATAGCCGAAGAGCTGCGATAATTGAAAATATTCGCGGTGGGCGCTCAGCGACAGAAATTATTCGATTTTTCGGTGACCCGAGATCGACGGTTTATGATGTCGTCGCGAAATACAATAAGTCGGAGGAGTCGAAGGAAGGTGCTGCAACACCAGCGAGGAAGATACACTCGAAGGAGCGCGTTGTCAGGACGCCTGAGGTCATTCAAAAGGGCTCAGGAGCTGATTTTGCAAGATCCAGGACAGTCGATTCGAAAATTGTCATGGATGGTCGGAGTCAGTGAAACAATTATGCGTGAAAGGATGACCTCCGCTACAAGTCATACACATTGAAAGTGAAACAAATGCTTTCCGAAGCCGCCAGGACAAAGAGAGTTGAACGCTGCAATCTCCTGTTGTGTTCCTTACGAAACAAGGCTGCTCGACGACTAAGTTTTTTTTCGGACGAAAAATGTTTTACTGTAGACGCAAAAATTAATCGGAGAAATGACCGCTGGCTTGCTCACGATCCTGAAAATGTCCCCATTGTTTCGAGAACAAAATTTCCGGCAAATGTGCACGTGCTAAGTGTTGTGTCTAGTGAAGGTGATATCATGCCACCTCATTTCTTTAAAAAAGGGGAAAATGTGACAAAAGAGGTTTATTTGCACGTTCTCACTACTGTCGTGTAGCCGTGTCTTCTAACTGTGTCTTCTGGAAGGCCGTATGTTTTCCAACAACCCGGTGCACCCGCCCACGCTAGTCACTTAGTGCAAAACTGGTTGTCGGACAATGTTTTGGTCAAAAAAATTCTGGCCTCCCAACAGCCCTGATTTGAATCCGTCGGACTTTTATGTATGGAGCGTGATTGAAAGAGTCACGAATAAGTCCAGACATCCAAATGTAGCATCACTTCAAGCCACTATTAAAGCAGCTTTCAATGATATGGACCGTAACGCATTACAACGTGCATGCGAACGCTTCAGACCTCGATTGGAGGCGGGTATTCAAGCAAGTGGGGGATACATTGAATAATTTTTTTCTCTATGACGTTGCACATTATTTGGCAAGAAACATTTTGTTAACTTTTTCATTTTTACAATAAAAAATATAGTTTGAAAGATTTGATTAATTTGTCCGGATTTTGGCCGCGCACCCTGTCCTCACCCAAAAGGTTCTCACCTCCCAAACTACAAACCCGGAGATTTTATAACAAAACCCGGAGCCCTGAGATTCTGGCCGAAAATCCTGAGACCTGGTCACCCTGCAAGGGAGTCCAATAATTTTAGCCTAATTGCCTGGTTCAGGTGTTGTCTATGGCTTACTGAGCTGGCTTATTCAGGCATAGACAGAGAGGCAGACAGACAGCCAGGCAGACAGATGGACAAACAGACAAGCTGCTAAACACATTTAGCGTAAGTATTTTATAAAGTATAAAGCCGTGTCGGTCATATGGATTATCCTGCTCCACGATACACACATATATATATAATATCATGATTAAACTTTTTTTTCCCATTATTTTAACATAAGTATTTCTTTTGTAGAGACAAGTCGTCCACATTTGGGCCAAAATTTAAAGAAATTCGGACTCTGGACGTGTAGAGTAATAAACATGAAAACAAAATTGCTGGTTCGAGTTATGTTAAAACTATAAAAATTAGGTTCAACTGATCTGATCTTTCATTTTTAATATATGTATCTTTTTCCGCTTTTTTTTGCGTACCCTTAAGCGAACAAACACGTATCTCCGGTTGGAAATCACTGCTATAAAATACCATGATTAAAGAATATTCTAAAACTTTAAGAAACAAAAATATTTTAAAAATATATCTTACCCCATTCGAAAATGTAGATATTCCCTTAGCTTATACTTCTGCACCTGTCTGCACTATCTCACAACTGTGACTTAATAATATTTTATAGCAAATATAACTCTTTATACTCGTAATTAATAATATAAATTTGCGTGTTTTGTTAAACTATCGATATCGAAATCGAAGACATAACAATTTTATCTATGTATATACTACATACACCTGGATTACTAACACCGCGGAACTATGAATACTAAAATTATTGCAGTTCAGTAATAGCACTGTCTGGTAGTAATATGACTTGTTTTATGGATTTGTTGATATATGCCATACCAATTCGAACCTTGCAGTATTATTTTACTGTTCTGAGAAGGCAAAATTTTATCTGTAGCTGTTAAAAAAAAGCTGATGGTGATGTGGGTAATTAATTAAAAAAACGAAAATACGTCATTGTTTGTGGTATGACAACTTGAAACAGTTAACTGAGAATTCCAAAAATTAATAAACAACTAAAAATTGCAAAACTAATATGTATTAGCCTATATCATGTAAATACTATAGAGATACTCATGTACATAAATACTGTACATAATTAGAATTAAGAAGTGCTAATGACTTCACAGGTGAAGCACTATAATTTAAATACAAGGTGTCTCAAAAGAAATTTTATATTTATTTAGCTTACTGCGTGACGCAACGTATCCGAGGGGCGCGGGGGTTATGTCAATCGGTAGCCTGGCTCTTGGGAATTTGGTCGCTATGGAGCGTTTCTCGGGAGCAGACCGCGCGTTATGCGTGCGAGAGTTTTACAAAAACGGTGATTCGGCGACTGTAGCGCGTAAAAATTCTGCAGTATTCGAGGTTTTCGCCACTTAAATGATGAGCCAAGCATTCGCCATGCCAAGCATGCGCCATGCCAAGCATTCCTCTCATTCGACATTGGGTTAAAAAGTTTGAAGAGACTGGTACAACGCTGGATAAATCAAAATCCGGGCGACCTAGGTCATCAAGAACGGTAGAAAACGTGGAGAATGTTAATCAGTCTGTTCGTGACGACCCGAATCTTTCAATTCGGAAGCGCGCAAGTGCTTTAAATGTGCATAGATCATCATTACATCGCATTATGCACAAAGACCTAAAGCTGCACCCCTACAAAATTCAATTGGTGCAAGAATTAAAGCCCCAAGATGCCAGTCAGAGGCTTAATTTCGTAAATCAGGTGATTGAGCGATTTTCAACGTTTACCAACATTTTGTTTTCGGATGAAGCTCATTTTCATCTTAATGGCCACGTAAATAAGCAGAACTGCCGCTACTGGAGTGCAACGAATCCGAAACGCAAACATCAGAAACCCCTACATTCGCCTAAAGTGACCGTATGGGCTGCGATGTCGGCGCGAGGAATTATCGGCCCTTACTTTTTTGAAGACGAAAGGGGGCGTGCAGTTACAGTGAATTCAGAGCGTTATGTGGAGATGTTAGACAACTTCTTGGTAACTGAACTGCAAAACTTTCCTGGCTATAACCAAAGAACATGGTTCGAACAGGATGGAGCAATTTCACACACGTCCAATATGTCTCTGCCACGTGTTCGTGAAATTTTCTCAGGCAAATTGATCTCCCGGAGAGGTGACATAAATTGGCCTCCACGCAGTCCAGATTTAACCCCTATGGACTTTTTCCTATGGGGTTATCTTAAATCTAAAGTTTACGCTAATAAACCGACTTCACTGGCGCATTTGAAAGAAAATATCCGTCACGAAATGGCAGACATCCCTGAGTTCACCTGCCGAGACGTCATAAGTAATTTTACAGTTCGATTAAATGAGTGCCAAGAACGCGAGGGTCTACATTTAGACGATATTATTTTTAAGAAATAAATCCCCAAAAAGTGTATTTTAATAATTAATAAACATTTTTTCTATATACGGCTTACTTTTTTTTTAATCGATCCACTAAACATAAAATTTCTTTTGAGACACCTTGTATATAAAAAAAAAACACTCTTGTTGACGTGAATGTATCTTTAAAATCAGACCAGTACTAGGTGGCCAGCACGGAAAGTAAAGCGTTACGAAAAAATGGGGACGTATTGGAGCCTTTCCGTTACGCCGCGCAAACTTCAAATCAGTATAACTCGGGATTGCGAAGCGCTACAACGTAGAATTTTGTCTAAAAAAAAAAGCTTACTTCGAGATCTGCTTATTTAAGACATTAGAAGTGAAATCGACAGTGTTGGTTGTGAAACTTTGGATCGCATAATGTCGGTATATACTCGTCGAAAATCCAAGCAGAAATTTTAAGCGATTTTACGATCCAAATTGATAAGCCTGGATCCCGAGGAATCCAAAAATGTGCCACACACGAATGTGAAAGGGTGCAGGGCTTACTGAAAATGTATGAGAGCTGACGTAGCAAAGCCGAAAATAGAACACAGTACAGTACAGCAGGAGTACTACGCCGACGTATTCACATAAACCCTAACAGTTGTGTCCCCGATCACAACTTACCCCGATTTTTCTTCTATATTGTTGCAATCTAAATATATACATAAATAAAGTTTGATTGAAATATAAATTTTATTGGTTATGCCGTGGAATAAATCCCTCCCCTAGTTTGTCACAAGGTAACAAGTTTCGCAGACACTGCTCTAAATGATTTTATTTCCACTTGATACTCTAGACCAGGGTTTCTCAACCTTTTTAATCGACCCTCTATGTACGAAAAAAATAATTTTCTCCCAAATACAATGTTTTAATAATAGACCGGGAGCTCATGACAGTTTTTGGTCTCCGATTTCATACAGCATGCCTTTTGGAGGAGAGAATATTTACCCTGTGACAACAAAAAAGGGATGGTACTAAACCCCTGCACGCTTTCCGGTCATAGGGAAAATTGCATTTCCACTTAAACACAAAAATTTTGTGCTTTTCTCTGATTTAATATTGCTTGCCCTTTTATCAAAAGAAAGTTATAACAAATTTAAAGTCTTTTAAATATATGCATGCGATTCAGAGGGTCCCAAAGGGCTCAAACGGTCATGTGAAAAATATGATTTTCAGCGTTTTCATACAGCATGCCTATAATTAAAAGACTTTAAATTTGTTATAACTTTCTTTTGACAAAAGGGCAAGCAATATTAAATCAAAGAAAAACACAAAAATTTTGTGCAAGTGGAAATGCAATTTTCCCTATGACCGGCAAGCGTGCAGGGGTTTAGTACCATCCCTTTTTTGTTGTCACAGGGTAAATATTCTCTCCTCCAAAAGGCATGCTGTATGAAATCGGAGACCAAAAATGTCATGAGCTCCCGGTCTATAATAATATAATAACTATGTTTTTATTTCACTTAATTAACACTTACAAGAGTACACTTGATAATGTCCTAATAAGACGAAACTAGTCGTGTTGTTCATTATATAAGTTAATAAAGTGAGATAAAAACATAGTTATTGTATTATTATTAATATAAATTTTCACAAAGTAACAACCTACACCATCAACTATATAATGGTTTAGTTAGCGAAGGTCGTTGGCTCCCCTAGGCAAGATATAATACGACGCCCCTAGGCAAGACTTATTCAGCGTCCTCAGGCGTCCTCTAAATATAATTCCATGGAGGTGTAAGAAAAATATTGAAATAAAAATTTTACATACTGCACATAAATACATAAAAGTCCTAATTTCATGGCCTTCCGGCGCCCATATCCAAAGCTCCTTTAGGCGTTCGCTTAGACTCGCCTAATGATAAAACCAGCCGTACGCTAACTGAATTCCGGATCGCTACGCTAACTGAATTCCGGATCGGTATTTTTAGTTTTGACATTGTTTCAAGAATTCAAGCTACATTGTTAATAAATTATCGCAAAACAGAAAACACTTTATTAATTGTTTTTCGTTTATTTTTTCTTCTTATTGATTACTATTTTTCATCAATTTGTCGCCCTTTTCCACTGATCACCTGAGGCAAGTGTCACGGTCGCCTCACCGTCGATCCGGCTCTGACCACAAGTTTTTTTTTATATATCTGGTAGGAAATTCTTCAATTTTATCCTTAAATCGCCTCTTTTGGACATATGGCCTGTTTCTATTTTCTCTTAATAAATTAGTCATGTCGGTAAACCCGGCTTCAACAAAATAAGAACCAGAGAACCTTAAAAACAACGTTTCCACAATTGTTTTCAATTTTGAATATTCATTTCGTACTTCAAAATTGTCCCAAAATGCTACATATCCTTTAATATTGAATATAGATTTGGTTATAAATCTAATATTTTTTATTATAATAATTAATACTATTATAATTACTGAATATCAAAAAAGAACTATCGACCCCCAATTGACCTCTTTGCATTTATCGACCCCCGTTCAAGTCGACAGACCCCCAGGGGGTCGATATCGACTTCGTTGAGAACCCCTGCTCTAGACAAATTTAACACACCTCAAAAAAAATCTACGGGGGGTCCAAATATGAAGTTACGCCACTGTTTAAAACTTCTGAAAATTTTTCAATCCAACACCCACTCATAGTATGAACAAAGCTACATGCCATCAATTGACAGATATATTGGAAACAAATCCCTATAGAACAAAGTTAAAAAGCAATCCAGTTTTCGAGTGAGTGGTATTGAAGTATTGTCTCTGCGAGCTGCGAGTGCGCTTTGAGAATTCGTCCCGTTGTCCCAGTGTCTGTGTGCTAACAGGGACTGATAACAGCCTTGTGTTAGGTCACGAGTGGCGGGTCACGTGTGTTTGCTGAATGGTACACGTGGGAGTGAGCGACACAGGACACCTATTGCGTGCACGGTAATGACACCAGGTGTCAGCATTAAACAGTTATCCTATCACACGCACACAGATTCAGCAGATTTGCGACTATTGGAGATCAAGTAAAACGATTATACTCTGCATCTCTACTCTGATAATAATCAATGTAGATTACTACGGCTTAAATGACGCATATAAAAGACAAGTTCTTTGTTTCTTGTTCGTTAGTCTTTAATCTGCATTAATAAAATTGGAGGCTATATCTGAATTATTTTATTTTCTGCGGCCTCATATTTGGTTTCTACACGTTTCAGATAATATAATCATCCGCATCCGACCATATTCGCAAAAAATCTATTTTTGCCTGACTGTCCGAGATTTATGCAAAAACGGCTGGATATATTAGGTATACGGGAAAGTGTTTTCGTTTTTATTATTAGTGCAGTATTCGAACTAGTCACGACTTATTCGCTGAATTAAATAGACGTCTTTTGCGTTTTGATTAAACTCTATAATCTTGAGTACCTAATTATTGTTTTCGTTACATTTTAAACCCTTGCATTTTAAAATGGAGGAAGAATTTTCATAGAAACATTTTTATGCTGTTTAACCGATTGATTGAATTTTGATCATTTTGTTCAGGTTAAGCCAACTTCAATATATAAAAAAATAATAAAAAAGCTAATAACAACTTACAAAAATCAAAATTCCGGTTAGTTCCGCCTAATCGTTTGGAATACACTGTATTTCAATTATTTACTTTACATCAAAAATTACCAGTACCAGTTGAGGTGAAGACCTTTTTTTTTGCTCATCACTTGGATTTTGGAAGTGAGAACATGTTTTTTTGCTCATCACTTGGATTTTGGAAGTGAGGACCTTTTTTTGCTCATTACTTGGATTTTAGAGGTGAGGACCTTTTTTTTTATTTTCGAGGTTGACAAAATTGAAAAATATACTGTATTTACAAATTTTGTAGCAGGTAATTAACGAGTAACGAGTAATTAACGGATAGTGGGTAATTAACGGGTAACGGGTAATTAACGGGTAACATGTAATTAACGGGTGGCGGGTAATTAATGGGTAGTGGGTATTATCCGGGAAATTGTAGCGGGTACCCCGTTCCAAAAATTTCTAATTCTCGTCATTCCTAGCACCTAGCAATATCCAAAGTTTTAGTCTTTAAAAAGGGAAGAGGACGACAAACCGAGAACAAATGGAAATGGAAAGGGGAAGATATAGAACAAGTAAAAGAATTCAAGTACCTAGGGTATACTTTTCAGAAGAGCAATGAAGACCAGACACACATAAAGGAGATAACAAAAAAGGCAAGAATGGTAATGGGAAGAGATTGGAGTATGGGAGAAAGAATTTTCCAGAACAATTTCAAAAGAAGAATTTTTATGTTTGATAGTCTAGTTAAAAGCCTCTTATATGGACCGGAAATATGGGGATGGCAAGAACTTGAAAAACTAGAAAGATTGCAGGAACAATACCTGAAATGGACTTTGGGCTTAGACAGACATACCCCAAGTTACATCATTTTGGAAGAAACAAAGAGAGAAAAGCTAAGAATAATGACGGGCAAAAGAGCAATGAAGTTCGAAGAAAATATTGCGACCACTGAAAACAATATTTTAAAAGAGTGCTGGAAGGAAAAAAAAATAATATAACAAAATGGACAATGAAGAAAAATGAATTCCTAGCAAGAAATGGCACATCAAAGGAAGATATCGAAGGGAGAAAAAGAGCTGGGCTAGAAACAGTGCTAATGGTGACGGAACGAGATAAAGATGTGCAGAAACAAGAGCAATGGAGTAGAACAACCAAGTCCCGGTACAATCAGTTCTACCAATACATTGCATGTATAGAAGTTCCAAGGTACCTGGCAGAGCCCAACAAACAGCAAAAGATTATTGCTAGATTTAGATGCGGAAATGACAGAGGGCAAACTGCTTCTAGACGAAGGAGGAGGAGCAGCTTTGCAGGATTTGCGGTACAGAGATAGAGACTCTTAATCATCTGCGATGCTGTGAAGGACTGGAGTTAGAAAGCAGGGGTCCTTTACAACTTCTGGGAGACCACAGAATAGGAGAGGATTGGATGAGAGCAGTGCTGAAGGCCAGAAAAAATAATAATAATTAATACAATAATAAATGTTACAATTTATGTAGATTTTAAGCCGAAAGGCAACAAATAAATTATTTTACTACTTACTACTAGTACCTAGCATACATAGCGTAGCGCTCTATTGCTGAGGCCACAGCATAAATAAGAACATAATAAGAAAAATAAACGTTATACAATATAGTGTAAATACAAGAAGTAGTTACATTTCTAAATTGCATTTTTGATAAATATCAAATATTCGTAAGGCATGCAAAAAGCAAATAACTATTATCTTTTACATTGTAAACATATCTTAGCAAAACAGTTTGTGTACGTAAAGAAATTTCTATAAAAATTATTTTCTCGGCTTTTCATCCTTTCAGAATATGACTGAAAAGCAATTTATGAAAATGAAATTTCTTTTCGGGTTTATTCAGCGAAAACGTCTCTCGTTAGACTCGAGTGACGTCAACCTTTTAAATGAATGAAAGTATCATTGCTTTTTATTTTTCTCTGAAAAAATATCTTGCATAAATAAATTATATTTGCACAAGACTGAAGGCGCCTGAATTCTGTTTACAGAAATATATCAGAAGATGTACTTAAAATATTAGCTACGGAAATATTTTACAAGTTCAAGACATATGTTAGTTTTACGTGGCAGAGTTTAAATAACTCTACTAGACGACGGTAAAGCTGCGTTCGGAGCTCTATAAATTAGTAGACTGTTCACTGTGCGTTGTGGATACGTTTAGTAGATAGTTTTAACGTTCAAGCCAGCTTTTACAGCTATGGAATTAGTGCGAATAGTGCGAATAGTGCGACATCTATGTTTTTGCGACATCTTTAAACCAACTACGACGGTTTCGTAAAATGTTTATTATCTATTATCGGTTTTTAATTTTGCTGTCCTAGATTTTTACTAACTAAACCTAAGCTACTTACCTAAATTGATCATATTTACTGGCCGTCTTTGTAATTTTGGGCGATATTTGTTGTAATCGGCGTGATGACATTTTGTTAGGTTATGTAGAAGCATACAATGTAAATGTTCTCTACGATGTAGACTGAGATAGACAATGTATTTATATGTCTGTCTCATTAACCCTTTCGTTACGGTGTTCTTTGGTTGCGGTGTGGGGTACAAATGTACCCCATTTTTATTTTATCGTAAATAAATAATTTACGGTTTACTATGGAATGAATATATTAAAAATGTTTTTAGCTGAAATTACAATATTTTCAATTGCAATTTTTTCATACGTCCAACATTCATAAAATCCTGTTTCATACTAACCAACT